>CM046878.1:295895286-296522881 GCA_025667525.1 Glebionis coronaria | reverse complement strand
ACAGCAGTCTGGAAACGTCATGTTCTTTCTCTCACTACTGATGGTAGCATGATCAGAAATTTGTTCTGGAATATGTTTAAGACATCATAGCAGGTCAGATAAACCTTCTACACATGGAATGAATATCGATTATGAATGGTGATCTTGTAAAATTTTCAGTGGTCGATACCTGATCTCATGTTACCGGCCTTCTTTCTAATAGATAGGAACGGTGCACTTCCTGATGGTGCGATAGGGCGAATAGAGCCGCATTCTGGTAATTCTTGCAGCAAATACTACAATTCTTTTAAACTCAGTTGAAGCCCTGCGATAAAGAGTTCTGAAAATAGGTTCTGTACTTGAGACAATATCTATGTAGAATTTTGTTTCGTGGTTAGAAAGGAATCTCTGAAAAACTTCCTAAGATTACGTCTGGGAGCACTGGAGAAATCTGTTGGTCATGAGTTTAAGGAATTTCAGAAGTGAATTTATAACTGATGGCTAGACAGTCTTCGTAGCTATGGACTGCTAAGTCATGCGCTTGTAAGGCAGAAACAATTTGTACTGATTTTTCTGGCAGAAGATCTAATGAATATATTCAGGATTTAGTAAGACGGATCTTGTCGTTAACTGAAAGTAAGACTTAAATAAATATAGTGATACTGTTGAGCCCTTTCTGACTGAGAGGCAGGTAACTACCTGATTTGAGATAAAGCTGACATAGGAATAAGTGAAGTAACCATAGCAGATCTTGCTGAATGTATTTGTCTGTAACCCAACAGAATGAACACTGCATGTCTAACCTGAATAATACACTAGTGGTGGTAACTGAACTTAAAATGATCTTATTTATGCGTGGTATAATAGAACGGGTATACCCCTTTCTGAAAGGTACCCTGAATTTATGAGGGTCTCGCTTGGAAACATACTAGAGTTAGGAGTTCTGACTCGTACTCTGAGAAGATATTCGTATGACGTGTATAATGACTGGCGTCCTAGTGTCTTCTAAAACGATACTTGAGAACTGTGTCTTGACTGTTGTCTGGACATGTATTTAAATGGATGAACCTGGACAAGGCGAAAAATATTTGGTAACTGCTAGGATTGGCGGACCGGTTAGACTACTGACCTCTTGTATTTCTGGTCACGTCCGTGCCGGAGTTCCGATGGTTACTGGTTGATTAATAATAAGTACGATGGTTTTCACTACTGCTTTGTCTGTCACTTTATGACGATCATTATCATGACTGTGATTCGTGTAACCATTCTGCTGAGTGGCGGCTGGGTTCCGGTTCCCACTCTTCTGAATGAACGGTTAGCTGAGTGAAGTGTGACATCTAGCTGAGAAGGTAAAAGTATGGAATGGAATGGTAGTGTCTGATGGTTGAATTTATTCTTGTCAGAAATTTCAAATTTATAGTTTTCGTCCTCGTTCCGCAGTCTTCATAGTATAAACGGCATCAGCATCTTGCGAAATCTCCAAAGTTTAGCAGCATCAGCATTTGTGAGGTCTTCAAAGTGTTAGCGGCATCATCATCTAGCAAAATCTTCAACTCACGAGCAGCATCAGCACTTGGTAGAATATCGACAAGTGGAAACGCCTAAGATGATTGAGGATCGATTAGCAATATCCATGGAATAGGGTACATGGGGTACACCTGGACTACTGTACATGAAGTACAAAATGAATACTGCACATGGAGCATCTCTGAGACACTATACGTGGAGTGCACGTGAAATACTGTACATGGGGTATAACTGAGATACTGTACATGGGGTACATATGGAATACTGTACCTGGAGCTGGTGGTAATTTTATGGGATGATCGATACTGGTGTCTCTTCTCTGACATTATCAGAGAAATAAATTGATTTAAACGGTAGTAAACTGATCTGAAATAAGTAACATGATAGGCTGACAATTCCTGCGTCGATTTACTGCTGGTTGTTTCGAGGCTGAAAAGTATGATATAATCGAAGTCCCAACAGTGGTCAGCATGAAGCACGATTAATGAAGGCAGTCATGATTTATCATGAAAACGGGTTTTACTGAAGTTCTTGTGTATCTTAACATGAAAACATCATTACTTTGCTGAAAATATAATCCTCGTAAGGAGACATGAAACTGAATCATCATGTAGATGACATCAACGTGAGGGTATGAAAATTTGACTGTTACAAGGAACATAAAAAAAGTCTAATCAACTGAAATTTAATATCAACTGAGGTTTAATATCAACTGATGTAGGCGGCTATGGTTCCCTTCATAGAATTCAAAGAAGAACATGTGACTAAGTATGGTGATTCTGGTTCGATCCATACTTGTCAAAATTTTCTAAGAACCGTCGAGTATAGAAATTTACAATCTGGGACTAAACACGGTTGGTTGTAGTCCAAATCATGCTTCTCAAACTTTATAAATTATCGTGATATGTGCAAAGGTGGACATCTATGGTTCAATTCACAAACCATCATTTGACTAAAAAGCATGAAATTCGATCTGAACATTGGTGAACGTATATGGCTGGTTCACCAAGTGATATTTGACTGGAAACATGAATCTGTCATGAGTAAGGGTAAACGCCTATGGTCGGTTTACCAATACAAAATCTGAACGGGCAAGGATGAGCGCCTATGGTCAGCTCACCAAAACGAAAATTCGCTAAAAACACATGCGACTAAATATGGCTAGTTATGTACCAACCTTTTACTTAGTCAAAACTTTAAGAAAACTGACTGATAATGAAGAAAACTGACTGAATAATCCATGAGAAACATGAATGATAACAACGCCAAAATCTGGGAAGTTCCTGGTGACTACCCACTAGTCACAGGTCAAGTTTTAGAGCCTACGGGTCGAACCTTGCGCTCTGATACCATAATTGCAACACCCCACTTGGATAAGTGGACCGTTACATGTATTTATGGCGTGTCATCAAAGCATAAGGTAAATGTCCTAAAACATTAAATGACCATAACGGGAATACCAGAATCAAACATCGGTAATCCAAACATAAGCCCAAAACATGAAAAGTAAAATACTGAAGGAAAGGACTAAACACTGTCCAAATAAGCAGACTAATGTAAGAAATGCATAAAGTAAGAAGTCTGAATAGCTTCCCTCCAAATGCACATGTTCTTAGAATCCTAAAAGCATCCTGGTGTACCTGCCGTTAGAACATGAAAGGAACTACGGCTGAGCATAACGCTCAGTGAACGTATATGAAACATGATAAGGGATTACTGAAATGAAGTAGATGATAAATACTGAAGCTGTAAGACTGATAAATAAGGTTGCAGCGGAAATCTGTAAATATTCTGTAAAGTCTGATTTATCAAAAATGAAACTGAACTGTTATCTATTAAATCTGTATAACATGCATTTACTGTATTTTAATTGCCAAGAGCTTATATAGGTCATGTGCTGTAACAACTGCTGCATGAATACATAGAGGGGTGACCTCGTCATGCTGTAGAGGGGTGACCTCTAAATAACTGTGCTGGGTGGAGGGGTCAGCTCCAATGTGAAGGATGTAGAGCACACACCACATTCACCTGCTAAACTGTAATATGTAGCCTAGGATGCATCCATACGCCCCACTAATAATACTGATAAAATGGCCAGGCTGAGCTGAGTGGGACGATGCAGGATATCACTCTCCTGCATGTGAGTCACGACACCGGTGCCTCTAGTGCCGTGGTTACGGTACCTCCGTAACTAGTACATAAACTAAACATGCTTGTATATAATGCTCAGGCAATTTATTTAATTCTTAACATGATTACTGATAAGTTTAAACATATACTGGGGAAAAACATTTGGCTGAAGATGGGGAAATCCTAATCATGCATAGAAAGGAAGTCCTTACTGAAAGGACGGGAAATCCGTACCTCTAGTCCAGTAACTGACTGAATGGAAGACTGAACGAATACTACTCGGGCTTCACGCGTGCTACATGAATAAAGGACGCGAATAAGTTAACTGATATTCATTATTAAATTTTACTGATCTTATTGGTTTCTTATTTATTCATTTATTTTGATTCTGAAATTCTGTACGTATACCAACCGATAAATCTGAACTTATAATAATTCATCTTAATGTATTAATTTCTAGTATTAATTACAGTACAACGTATTTCTTGACGTTATAATATTGCCATATTGAGAACCCCGCTAAAATAGAAAGTTTCTTAATTTAGAAAGTTCTCAAATACTTTAATTCATTTCCTAAAAAAATATACCCTTTTTAAATATTAAAGAAACATTTTAATTTAATACACTTACGATATATTTTAAATATTTATAAAACAATTTAATTTAAAAAAAAAGGTATAATTAAAAATATTTATTTTATTATTTAGAACCATGTCCCGAGCCTACCGAGATACCCCATCTTGGTCGCACTAAACAAATCAACAAACTATGATATACAAAATCTGTCTATTTGAATTTGTGACAGAATCTGAGTCACTAAAAGTGTCGCTAAAGCTGCTGTTTAAAAGAAAAAAAAACTGTCTAAAAAGCCCTTCTGTGACAGAAAAAAGTGTCACAGAAAACTGTCGCTATTCTTAAAACAAATCCTCCATCTTTCTGTTTGCTTTTCCCACTACCGTAACCCTACGTTCCCACTGTTAGTTTAATTATTCCCACTGCTAGTTTAATTATTTATAGTTTATAAAACCAAACGCACCCTTACAATTTATTTAACCCAAACGCACCCTTTATGTTGATATAACTGCAGTTTTCGAACCAATATACCCTTGGTGGACTGTTTAGGCTGCGAATCAAGTTAAACCCACCACACCTGACGCCTCATTTAATTACATACCCCCTTGCGTGGGTGGTTTTCTGTTCGCGGCTGGCCAAAAGGTCACACCACCGAGACTGTGTCTTGGCTGGGCATCAACACACGCCACCAAGACCTGGTGGTGTCTCGGTTTACGTGCAGCATCCAAAACCCACACCCCCTTATGTGAATTCGTGGATAACCAAATAGAAAAAGAAAAAAAAACGATTGGGTTTACCTTAGTTTTCGTGAACGGGGAAAAAAAATAAGAACCATACGACCTCCAATCTCGATCCTCCTTTCCTTGGTTTTTCAGCCGGCGGCCACCTTTTTTTTTTTTTTTGTCTCTTGTGTCGGCAGCCACAACCAACAACCCTAATTCCTTTTTTTTTGTTTCGACGAGTGAAGAAAAGGGGAACCCCCCGTTTTTCTTTTGTCCCAAAATGGGCTTGGCCCAACTTACCTTTCTTTCTTCTTACTATAAACCAACCGGCCCCTTTTATTTAATACGTTTTAAATTTTTTTTTAAATTTTTTTTTAACATACAAGCCGACTCTTTTTATCCTTTTTTTTTAAAATATAAACATAAGTTCGCGTAATAATTTCCGTGTTTTATTTCTGTCTGATAATTAATACATAAATAGTTTACTTAAAATTAAACTGCGTATTTAATCTTCTGATTTAAAATACGGGTTTTACACTTAGTTTAAGCTTGTTTAGGACAGTGTTCATGATTTTTGATGTTTTGGAATGTTGATACAACATCCTGTATTTGGTTTCTTTCGCTGGTGAATCCACAATTCCACATTAAATGTAGAAAGTTTAAAGTTTATATACTTTTCCAGGTTTTTGTTACCCCATATACAGTACTGTAAGTTCAGAGTTTTCGGAATTGTATAGCTTCGGCCTAATAGCCTGATCCTAGTTTGGATATTACTTAACCCACTTAAAGCTCGACCAATTGGCCTATTTTAATCTGAAATCATCTAATATCTGAAAATTAGTAATTGAGATTTCATAAAATTGTTGGTAGTAGATGCTTTGACCATCAAACCATTGTTCAGACGTGGGAGTTTGGCCAAATCGACAAAACAATATCTGGTGTCTGCTAGTATGATATAGTTAAGTAGCGTTACTTTGTGATCAAATTTATGATCTATTACTGTTAGCAGTTTTTTGCTTTGAGTATATTAACCAAGTGAATGAAAACCGAAGGGCATAACCAAAACAAAACAAACTAAAAGAAACTATTATTCTCGATTTTTATTTAGTCAGTATTTTATAAGTGGGGTGCTTTGTCCAGTCAAAACTAATAGCCAAAAGCCCAAAACCCACATGAACTTGATCTTTGTTCTTATACCTCATTCTTATTATGATTATCTTGCACTGGAAATGCGGTTCTTTCAAATGTTTCATCTAAATTTAAGAGTATCTACATTCTCATATACAGCAGGTCTGTTTGGAATAGGGCCAAACTGACTCAGGTCGTGCAACAAACAGTCGCCATCCCTCTCGTTCACTAATATGGGGAATCTAAAACATGTAGATTTTCAGTTCTTTCACTTTCACGCCATTCATTTTTTAGCGTCAAGAACACTGCAAAAACTACTATCAAGTAATTATTCGATAACTCAATGGAGTAAATAAGGTTAAATCAAGGACGAGCAGGAACAGAAGATAACGTGGTCTCATTCCCAATAGGACTTGGGTGCTTTAAATAAACGCCCAAGATTAAATAAACAAAAGCAAATATTTACAACAAAGAAGTACTGCAAATAAAAGCACAAGATTAAATATAATAACCCATAATAAATAGACAGTGAAGTTTATATAACTATCAACAAAACTAACATAAGTATTTACAAATTACTTGGAACGCTGCAATGAGTGGGATAAACATTTTCCCTCTTTCATTTGTTTTGCCAAATATGTTGCTAAAAGTTGTGGTAACATGTTGTCAGGGGTATCAGCAGTAGATGATTATCTTATCTAGAGAAGAACCAGCCAACTGGTTTGCGTATACACATATTTTTTAGAAGAGATTGATGGTTCATGCTTAACTAAATGGTATCATATTGGTGCAAAAAGTAGATTTATTGTTCTTGTCACGGTCGTTATACTACCCACAACCTGGTTAAACAGCTTGAGTATCATTTCTTATATATCCACAAGTGGGATGTTAGTCTCCCTGATCATTATCCACAATCTTGTGGGCTGGTGCCTTTGATGGTATTGGTTTCCAAGGAAAGGGTACCCTTCTTAACTGGAATGGATTTCGGTCAGCGCATATATTGTATAGATTTTGCTATTGTGCTCATCCACTTATCCCTACCATATATACTTCAATGAGAAACCAAAGTCAATTTTCAAAGGTAATAGATCTTCTTATTAACAGATTAGTATTTATATATTCGAGTAAATAACATGATAACACAGCTCTCAATAATTACTAATTGCAGGTCATGTTCCTTGGTTTTGCCTTTTGTACGATTACTTACTCACTAATGGCAGTTGTTAGTTACCTTATGTTTAGATCAAGGGTAGACTCGCAGATAACCTTAAACCTTCCAACACACAATATAAGCTCAAGAGTGGCCATATTACCATATTGGTCACTCCAATAGTTAAATACCTTCCACGTGCCGTGCATATATGTTGAGGGTATCTCTCCTCACATGCCTTCTGAATATAGTTGAGAATTAGAAAATATCTTGCGTTTTGATTTAATGGCTCTTGATGACACCACCTGTAAACACATACATATCTAATAACTATAGTAATAGTTATATAAAAGAGTTAATTGGCTATAGTAGAACGGAGTGCAAGAAGGTATTTATCATGCTTTTGGTGTTTGGATTTTTCATAATTAGATTATCACTTTTTATATAAATCACCTCGTTCATGAGTTATAACAAAATATAAAGCACGAAAGAGTGAGAATTACATGCTGTCATCTAGTGGAAACCTTGAACTTGCTCCAGGCTCCTGCTAATCTGTTTCAAAAGATAAAATATCCTATCAATGGCCAGGTGGGATTAGATAAGAAGAGACGTGACACAATAAAATCCTATGATGAACTGAAATAGGCCATGGGAGTAGACTTACAGAAATAAAGCATGTACACGCTGTAAAATAGAGCCATTCTAAAGATTCTTAGTCCAACGTGTCTTGCTCCTATCACTCTTGCTATTGTTCTTTGTAAACTTCATAAAAGATTGTCACAAACAGAGCTAGACCAGCAAAGATACGGGCAATGCCGGGAATTGATGATGACTTTTCATGTTCTTAGTCAATTAGAGAATAGAAACATTGACAGAGAATTTGGGCCACTTAACCATTTAACAAAGACCAATAGACAGCAATCATGGTAAACAATATTTTTTAGTTGCCCCTTGACGCAACTGTTTATCATATGTCCGAAAAATCTTATAATTAAACTGCGAAAGTGTGGCACTGAAAGGTGTTAACAAAGACAATTATGCGAAAAATGAACTTATTATTAAATAATAAAAAAGAATATCTACTGGATAACCCTATCGTTACAAATACACAAACAAACAAAACCAAAAAAGAAAGAAAAAGACAGCAGGTCAAAAGTGAGCTTACCTTGATTATGCGATTTCCGCACATCTTTATCCACCTTTTCATAGATCTCATCAAGCATAGAAATGAAAAACTCATGAGCATCCTGCTGCTCATAACTCGCCAGGGCATGCTGCCACCAACTTGAAAACAATCACAAACTACATGTATTTAACACGGACTCCTTTTAAATTTTAGTACCAAAATTTTAAAAAGACTGATTAAGACAACTATAATATTAAACATGTCCCACATTATCATAAGATTTACTTATTCAAAAAACCCGATCTAGACCTGTATAGAAACTTTGCAGGGCTATACGGTTTTCGATCACCAGAAAAAAAAGCAGAAAACAATGCATCTGTACAGCCTTTGCAAATTATTATTCTTATTATTATTAGTTTTTTTTATCTAATGCCGCGTTTTTTCGCTGACAAACAAAACGATTATGCCGGTCACTAAGGAAATAGTTTCGTAAGAGCTTTCAAAGCCTACATTTCAAGAGATCACCAAGCCCACAATTCTAGATGTTCCAAAGACCGAGATCCTTGAGCTTCCAAAATCATAAATCGTGATATTCCAAAGCCGAATACAAAATAGTACTAATAATATTGCATTATGTACCTATATTTACTTTTTGTATAATGTGGCCACTTTCCCTACCTCTTACGTTCCTGTATTACAAAATCAATGCCAACTTTATGCGTAAATTCATATCTAAAAAAACACTACTCTAATAGACTTAGAGTAGGAGCTTTTTTTGTTGGTGTAGAAATATATATTTTTCACAAAGATAGTTTGATACTAACATCTCTGTAATCGAACAGACAAATATAGAAAGCCTTCAACTTTAACCTCCAGCATCCGATCCAATTGCAACAAAAGATATTCTAGAAGATACAATTGCTGCAGTTTTCGTATTTAGTGAGCCTTTGTCAATACAATTTATTGCCAATTCAGTGACCATATTCTTGAGGTTGTTGATTGTTGTATCTATCACCATTCCTTGTAAATCAAAACCCCTACATGAACCAATAAAAAATTGCCATTAAGGGGGAACACTTACCTGAAAGTGGAAGATGCCACAAATACCGTTAGAGGTGTTTTCACATTGCTCATGTCAAATCTCAATCGATCTGATAAGAGACCTGTCATCCATCCCTATGTGTTTTATGAACTAAATATCATAAATACAAAAGATATATAAGTTGATCACCAAATTGAAAACAATAATACAAAGAACTACTTACTTTATACATATGGTTTTAGAAGATCAAACAAAGACGATCAGTCTGCATAGAATGATCAATACGAATGATATTAGGGTTAATAATGTTTTCTTTTGTTTCTTCCCGTTCGATAAATTAAACTCTGTAGAATGATATTAGGGTTAACAATTATAGAAACCAATACCTAGCAATTTCTGGTTTCACAATTAAAGAAACCAGAAATCAAATGAATCGAAACATCAACATGTAAAAGGCTACAAATAGCTGCAAAGAAACAGAGATCTGTGATGATGATACCTGCATATACATAATAACGATCATGGAAAACCATAAAATATATGTCAATAAATTCTTAGCAAACTGTATCTTACGACATAAAGCATATAAAGGAAAACCGTATTTTATGACATAAAGCATATCTTCTGCATAAAATAGAAAACCGTATCTTAGCTTATTTTTAGCAAATATATGTCGAATAAATTCTTTACCAAAAATAAAATATTAAACTTGTAGCCAATAAGATAAAGCCACATAGGATATGACATGGCACCATCTTATTTTCCTATGTCAAACTTAGCCCCATATATATATTATAGATATATATATATAATATATATATATATATATATATATATATATATATATATATATATATATATATATATATATATATATATATATATATATATATATATATATATATATATATATATATATATATATATATATATATATATATATATATATATATATATATATATATATATATATATATATATATATATATATATATATATATATATATATATATATATATATATATATATATATATATATATATATATATATATATATATATATATATATATATATATATATATATATATATATATATATATATATATATATATATATATATATACATATATATATATATACATATATATATATATACATATATATATATATATATATATATATATATATATATATATCTATATTATATATAGGTATATTTATGACTTGAAACCACAGTTTTAGATCCCAGTCATATCCCAGTCACATCTTTTAACCAATAGGATTTGAGTATTTGCTAAAAAATCTCACTTTTTTCCTTTTTTAACTCATTTTTCTTGATTTTGGGCGGACCGCTATTTTTAAACGCAATTTTTTTTAGAAATCGCGTTTTGATACCGCGACTATATATAATGGTATTTTATTTTTTTTTTCATTTTTCTCACACACAAACGGTGTAAAAACACACACACACACACCATCCATTACACAACCTCCAAAAAACCCACACAAACCCTAAAGCAGCCGTCACCTCTACAATCCTATGTTTTGATCATAGATTTCTTGTCTTCCTCACATTGATAATGGATCCTCTCTATCTCTCGATGTTCATTCATCTCCTCTTCCTTTTCCAAGCCTAATCAATTCCAAAATCAATTCATAACAAAAACCTAAAAATTTAATCGAAAACCATTGTGTTTAGATTCATGGAGACGGCTCCATAACAAGGTGAAAAGTTAAATTAGAGTTTTGATGAGAATATTGAATCAATAATCTTCACCCAGGTTCTTTTCCCAATCTGATTTAGGTAAATATACCATCTTTTTTAATTGATTCATCTTTTTTCAGTGCCGGATTGCAGAGCCGGTTATGAAATTGTATAATGAAACAACAGACGGGTCAAACATTGAGACTAAAGAGAACTATCAATATCCTGATCCAGACATTGTTTAAAAAAACATCATAGATCTATTCGGATAAAGGCAACATCAATGTTGGTTATTGTGGTTCGAGTTAGAGTGACAGTTTCATGTTACCTAACTCGTGCAAAACCAAGAAGACTTGGTGCATTAGTACACTCTTTTTGATTATGCATCAAATGTAACAGTTTTGAACCATATTTAAATTTTAGAATCGTACTGATCCGATAAAGTCATTTATGAACCAACAGGCGGTTATGCAATGCTCCACCAGGTCAACGTTATGGTGCACCCCAAGCCTCACTCTACTCATAATCAAATGTTTTGATTATGCATCAAAGATCAAATGTTTTTATTAACAAAGATCAAAGATCGAATAATTTGGTTGTGTTTTTTGGATTAATATTAAATCCCGTTGATAAGAGAATAACGGATGTTGTGTGTGTGTGTGTGTGTTTTTACACAGTTTGTGACTTAAGAATTACGTGGATCTGAATGAGCATCATAAGGTAATTTGTTTTTATTGTTATCTTTTAATTTTTGAATATTATTATTTTTTAATTGTGGATACTTGATGTTAGAAAGTTTTGCTTGGTTAGTATTTTTAAGCCTTTTTTTAATTTTTTTCAATCACGTCTCACGAATCATATATAATTTTCAAAAATCTTATATGATTCGTATCACGAATCATATATAATTATATGATTCGTATCATGAATCATATGATCATTAGGGAAAAGTGAAAGGGAAGTCGGGTATGATCATGCAGGCAGGATCGTTAGAGGAAAGGAAATGGTTGTTCCTAAGAGCAAGTATGAAGTGGATGTATGCATCAGTAACCACGACCGTTTGGGGATGTTGGTGGAAAGATCACCAATGGTGATACAAATGCTGTAAACACTTTGTTAAAATCAGTTACTGGATGTAGCTTGAATAAGAGCTGTTGAAGCTGCAATAGACTTGATGGAGTCTAACATTGCCCGTAAAGAGGCTGCTACTGAAAGTTTGATTTTCTCATCAGATGTGACTGAACCTACTGCCACGTCATCATCACCATTTTGAGATTTCATACAGTATTTGAAACTCATTTTATCAGTCGTGACTGTAATAAGTATCTTCATGTACTTTTAGAACTGGACCAGATTAATACCCCTTTTGCCATTAGCAGTGGTTTATACTAAAGTCGATCAACAATGGCAAATATTCTAAACAATTCATTTCAGCATACTAAAGTTATTTTTGATTTTCTGATTTTCAGGGCTGGACCTACCTCGATGGGAAGGCCAAATAATACATCGAGAATAGTCATAACGACTTTCACTGGTGTAATGCTTGGTTTCTTTTTAGGAATGTCATTCCCGATAGTGTTAATAAATAAGGCACACTTCTATTGTTTTGATCTACTCTCAGATTTAATATGAAGCTGATCTTGATATATTTTGATTACATTAGGACATTATGTTTATCATCTATGCAGAAGACGAACATGCACTCTACCATGCCTACTCCATTGATCTTTGTGACATTCAGAAGAAGCACCCGGGCATCTCAACTCAAGCAGCCTTGAATGTCTGGTCTTCTATGCAGCAAAATAAACTTGCACAATCAGATAATTATAGGAGTACAAAGGTGAAAATCTATTTGATCAAATGGATATGACCAACTTGGTTGAAATTTCATAAGTTGTCATAATTTGTTTGTTGGCAAGTCTTGGTATAATACGTAAAACAATAGTCAAATAAGAGGAAATATAACGAACATCATACTAATACTTGCAATGCAGATATGGGCTCTGGATAATCCCCGAGGAGCTGAAACGCTACCCCCGGGTTTAGTTGAGTGTGAGTCTGATTTATACCTTCGCAGATTGTGGGGTACCCCGAGTGAGGTATTTCTGCCATATCTATATAATGTACCTACTTTAGAGGCTATTTCTATTCTACCATAACTAATGGAGTGTTTGGAAATGCTGATTTAAGGCGCAATTATGTTAAGTCCATTTGTAATAGGTATTTATTTGGTAGGGGAAACTTGCAGGATTTGAGTATCAAACCAAAGTACCTTATAGCATTTACTGTGGGTTATGACCAGAAGGAAAACATTGATAAAGCAATGAAGAAGGTCAGTTACTTGTCCTCTGCCTTTCATGTTTGTGAAGTGTAAACCGATCAGCATCTTCATATATAATTTTGTCTTCATTCAACTCATTTAGAATATGGTATGTAGGTACATAGCACTGATGACGAAGCACGGGTTAGAAATTTCTCAGCCCGGTTTATCAGAAAACAGTGGACTATTTTCATGGCAAATGACTAAAAAACGAAATGATACCGAAGTGCACAAGTAAGGCATCCGTTGTACTGACTTTAAGCTTCACAGGTCTTTTATAACTGCTATTAAATTAAATAATCCTTACAAAGTATTTATAGTAACACATATTTATTGAGATAATGGCACCTGTATTCTCACGGAATGCATGGCGCTGCGTTTGGCATATGCTCCAGGTTTTGACTTGTCTTTAGCGTACATCTATATTCGACGAATAGTATTTTCTTTTCTTACTATCAAGTATGAACATAATTTGTTTACGTTTACAGAATGACATGGTCCATGGATGGGGTCTTGATTTTTCCCTCAGGAGATGTGTAGAGGTGAGCGTTCACATTATATTATTTATTTGAAATGTGTGATTGCACTTAGATTACTGATTTTAAATCAGGTTGATGTGACACTCCTTTTCATTGCTTAATACAGCCTGCTCATGAGAAGATAGGAGTGGTAGATGCTCAGCCGATAGTTCATCAAACACTCCCTTTACTTGGGGATCAGGTCTGTCATTTCCTCTACCAAATATATCAGCGTTTGATGAAATAGGCGGGTTATCGTAACTTTACTGTACCATAAAATAATACGTAGTATATGCTTAAATCCTACAAACAAAGTTAACGCTTAAATATATGCTGAAAAACAAGAAGGCCAATTGTTAAGGGAAGGTCAAGGTTCACAAGAATATGTCTGGTCTGGATCCTATGTCCTTGAGCGTATAAGCCAGGAACTCCTGTTCCATGGGGTATGTATAAACTGCCTATACAATCAGTTTACACCAAATAATGTGTTATCTTCAGGGAACGATCCACAAAACCTTTATAGCCAAGTATTGTTTCAATGGTCAAAAATATTGATCAGAAAGATTTACATCTTGCTGGTACAGGTCTACCAACGACCATTACCCTATCGAAAATCTCAATTTAGTGGTATTCCTTTTTTATTTTACGAACCGTTTCACTTATTAGCAATGTTAATATAATCTGAACAGGGCTCAAACATCAACACCATGATATTATTTAAGTACCAACACCATAAGTATCAGACCAATACATAATTGTTCATTGTTAGGTGTATTGGTGATTTAGAAGAATATTCTGCAATGTGCAGACCGCTTAGCAACGTAGTGAGCAAGAGCACAATGGTAAGCCTGTAGACACTCGGATTCAGCCGCGCGCTAATTTGCACCCGATTTTACTTCAACCAGGTAGCAGTTGTAATCAGCCTTACTATAAAAACTATGTGAAGGAGAGTATGGTTAAACACCTGTTTTAAGGAGACTAATTTGTTAGTGATTGGAGGTATAGTAACTTACATGGTACCCTTCATGTTCAAGCTACCAAAATAGGTTCAGATACAGTATTGAGCCAGATAATATCTCTTGTCAAAAAAGCACAAATGTGGAAAGCTCCTATCCAGAAGTTTGCTGACTTTGTAAGTACAGATTTGATTGATATTACTATTTGCTATCATTTTTAATTTCATCAGGTATGTTAGCAAATTCAACAAAGGTTGCAGCTACTGTTGCTGGCCTTCATGTTCTGCTTTTGCTGAATGAACCGACTGCAACTGCTATTGCCTATGGAATTGACAAAAATTTCTAACAAATTATTGTTATATTGGTCTTGGTTTTACATAATTTATTAAATGTTATACATGCAACCACTCAATGGACGGTTTCCGTTCATTTTAAACTTGAGTACAAAAACCAGTCGGTGTGTTTAGCACAATCACCTCAGCTTCACAAGCAAATGGCAGTCTATGGAAAGTTTCAACGTGCATACGTGGTCAGTCTTGCTAATGACGCACAAGCATTTGTGTGAATGCATAGGTCTTGATGCTCTTAAACAATTACCAAGTTTCAGAACAAGAATAAAAAATCCAAACAACAGATCTGATATGCTTTGGCAGTTGTATATATAGGCCACTATATTGTTTTCATATCAACCTATCAAGTTTTTACGAACTTATATGGATTAATTTCTTGATCGTTTCTTTTTTTTTAGTAATGGTAAATGCAGGTTTCCAACGGCGAAAAAATATTTGACAAAGAGAAATCTCCTCAGTGTGATGGTGGAATCATTAGTGCTGAGATCACTGATCTTATTAACAAAATCAGTAAAGATGTGACTGGTGGAGAGGCAGCCACCAGTCTCGACTTATCGGATAAAGTTCCAGATCTTGAGGATCGAAATGGAGATGCAGTAACCAGTCCCATCAAATCTATTACAGTTTCACATCTCGACCAACAAACTACACCTATGATCTCTGATTATGTGAATGATGCACAACCAAAGGAACCCAGGTGCAATGACATCTCAATACCTCAAAATATCTAATTACCAGTCAATTCATATGTTGACAAAAGGAATCAAGTATTAATATCATTTAGGTGTTTTAGATTCGATGTTTCGGTGATAATAGTACTTGACACCTGTAGTTCGGGATTGATAGATCAGATGAAGCAATTTCTCAAAGTAGATGATGCAAATATATGTACCTTGGTGGTGGTGCTCTAAGTAAAGGCGGTCTTCAAATGTGCTTATTTATATGATAGATATAGTTGCCGATGCATGTCTTTTCCAGTCCTCAGCTTAGGGTAACACTAAATGGAAACAAACAATATGCCGTTGCTAGAAGTACTGAAACGGGTGCCCCTTTTCGTGCAATAACTGTTCGAGACACAATTGGTGACCTCCCAGCTGTTGGAAATGGTGCTTCTTATCGTGGTTTCCCCTGTTCCGGTTTGGTAAGTGATTCTAGCTGGTTTCAACTCTTATCAGTGACAACAAACCATTCAGAACCTTTGTGTCAGCCATAGAACTTTTTTATGGTTATAAATAAATGATGTTATTCCTATAACTTTTGTGTAGCAAAGATGCTAAATAAGTCAACCTGTTTAAAAACCTCACGCTCCTCCGTATCTGGATATTTTTCTCATTCGTTTTTAGTACCGTTCAATTTGGTTTATACAGATGTAACTTACATTTGATTTATATATACATTTATTAAATCAACATTATGGGTAGATGATGCATACTACTCCGTACTATATTGTTATGACTTAGAGTAGAAATGTTCATCTTCGATTGGAGTTTCTCCAAGAAAAACAAAGATTTGGTTTCCCAAGGACAAAAATGAATGAAAGTTTGTATGTTGATCAGTTATTTTTTATAACCTTTTCTTGAAACAAAAATACCCATAATCCCTGCAACTGATTTGGTGTTGTACGCTCTAATCAATTGTTCCTGTGCTTTTTATTAAAGATGAAGCCGAAAAGTTATCCACGGCTTTAAGCCAAGTACAGCATGAGCTAAAGATGAAAACGGATCAACTTGATGATATTTTATGTGTAAACACTTACAGATATTTTTTCATATAGGTCAACGGTTATATATTGGGAGTTAGAATATCAAAGTATCATCCATTCAAAATCAAAGCCTCCATATAATATATATTATAGTGGATCCGATTTGATCGTTTACACAAAGTGGTCCGTATCAATTTATCATGCATTCAAATAAAAAAGGTTTAGAAATATGTCCATAAAAAAGGTTTAGAAACACGTATATAGTTCATTCAAATATAATATGGTTTAAGGTTTTAAATATTCATGTACTTTTTCAAATATATACATATTATATGTGTACTCAAAAAATTATTCAAATAATACGTGAATTTTAACTTTTTTTTGCCAACATGGTTATATTTTTACTTACAACAGGCTAAATCAGTTAAATTTATAAAATTTGCTAACGTGACATTTTTTTTCTTTTACAAAGTGACATCGTTAGTCTCATCCAACATATGTTTTCATCGTTAGTCTTCTTTTTCGAAATTTTATTTTTTTATTTCAAAAAAGAATTATTTTCGAAAATATTTATTTACAAAAAATATTATTTCGAAAAATTATACTTTTAGAGAAAAAATTTTAAGTTTTTTTAATTTTAAACTTTTTTGGAGAGAAAAAAAATTTGAAAAATAAAACTAAAGAAAAAACTTACTAAAATGATTAGGATATCGTGACCACTAAAGATTGGTATGCAAAAAGCTTAGTCGACACCGCAAAATTTTATTAAAGGATGTTAACATGACATATTTTGAGGCAATAAAAGTTGTATACGCTGGAATATTCGCATAGTGCATGTCATAGGTTGTCTTGATAATTTGTATCTTTTCATTTACTATAATGTTATTGTCGTGCAAGAAATATGTCGAGACGCCTATGTCTTCGATTGTCTAATACACATAAAAGTCTAATTGTTAATTTTACTAATTTGATCGGTTACACATAAAACATGAATCATTAACATCTCACATGTATCATATATGCTTTTATGGATCTTTTGTTAACTTTTAGTTTTCAAATCAAATGAACAATCAATATATATTATAGTTATCCTTTAAAAAAGAAAAAAATCATTTTATAGTTAATGTATTCAATAAATCAATTAGTATGGCCGCAATTGATATGTTTTTAATTGATATATATTTAAGTTTTTATCAACAACATCTACAAAACACGTGCACCAAAATTTTTTCTGTTTCATAAATTCATGTTATGAAAATATGCACTTGATCACACGAAACGCGAAAGTTCATAGCATTATTTTTTTGAGTTCGACTCTTTTTTATATACTTTAATGTATTAATTAGCTATATTTATTTGACCACTAATCAATTTGTTAAACGAAACATGAAAGCCCGTAGCTTTTGTTTTACCCTAGGTCAAGGGTTATGGTTTTACAAAAAAAATAGAGAAAAATATTGTAAAAAATACTAAATAAAACAGAAAATTCAATTTCCATATCAATTAACAATTTATAAAATTATTTACCAAAAAGATAAACAAAATCTAAGAAAAAAAAGAAAAAATTAAAAAATAATTTAAACAACCCTTCGAAGCAACAAAAAAAACGACCCCGCCCGTTGGGCGGGTTACGACGCTAGTATATATATATATATATACATACATATATATATATATATATATATATATATATATATATATATATATATATATATATATATATATATATATATATATATATATATATATATATATATATATATATATATATATATATATATATATATATATATATATATATATATATATATATATATATATATATATATATATATATATATATATATATATATATATATATATATATATATATATATATATATATGGGAGAGATCAAATAAAAAGACTTTTTTTTGTGAGAAAGATAAGAAGAATTTTCAGCCATTGATTTAAAATCAATGGATGAGATTAAATCACAATCCTAACTAACTAACCATTTAAATATAATTTTTAAATAGTTTTTCAAAATTTCGAAAAAATCCTAGTAGATCAGGTATTCTGGTCCAAAAAACTTTTTTGAAATTTTTTTTTAATTCGAAGTTTTTTACGTTTTTTTAATGCACAAAATCGAAATTTTGATGCACAAAAACGATAATTTTTAGGCTTTTTACGTTTTTTGTGCATCAATAATTCATTTTTATGCCCAACTTCTTTTGACTTTTTGCTTTAAAATTTGATGTCGAATCAAACTAAAACAAATTGAAATTTTTTTTTGCATGAAAAAGAATTTTGTACCCAAATTTCACCTTTTTGTGCATCAAATTTCATGTTTTGTGCATTAAAAAAATGTAAAAAACTCAAATTTAAGAAAACTTTCTTCACAACTTTTTTATGCTCTAACATATATGATATTATTGAATTTTTTCAGAATTTTTCGAGAACTTTTGAAAAATCATGTTTAGATGGTTAATTAGTTAGTTAGAAATATTGACTGATCTCATCCATTGATTTTAAATCAATGGTTGAAAATCCTTCTTATCCTTCTCACAAAGAAAATCTTTTTATTTTAATTCTCCCCTATATATATATATATATATATATATATATATATATATATATATATATATATATATATATATATATATATATATATATATATATATATATATATATATATATATATATATATATATATATATATATATATATATATATATATATATATATATATATATATATATATATATATATATATATATATATATATATATATATATATATATATATATATATATATATATATATATATATATATATATATATATATATATATATATATATATATATATATATATATATATATATATATATATCGAGGCCTTAATAATAGCTTTAAGGTTTGAGAAAATTATGGGAGTTAGCTAACACGTATAAGGGCATAGGGTTTCCTTTACAGAAAGTATAGGTTTGGTTAAGTGGGCTTTTAACTCAAAGTTTGGGGTATAAAAATCGGGACTGTTTTGGGTAAATTGTTAACAGGATAGGTTATGAACTTAACTAAGTTAAGGGCTTATTAGATAGGTAATGTAAAGATTTTGTAAGTTAAGTTCATTTTCTCGGAATCTCCTCGAATTGATTTCCGGTAAATTGTGTGAGATTAGTTGTTCATGGTGAAACAAATATTTTTGGTTTTGGAAAAATAAATGTGCAAGACTTAAAAATAAAGGACGAGTAATTAAAACTACAACTAAGTGAAACGTAAAACGGTGCAATATTTAAAACGTTAAAAGTAAATGACGAGAATTTAAATGACGTGAAATTAAAACTTAGCGAAAAGTAAATTGACGATTGGAATGCTAATATGAATGCTAATTGGAATGTTGATTGGAATGCTGATTGTAATGTTGATTGGAATGCTGATTGGAATGTTGATTGGAATGCTGATTGGAATGTTGATTGGAATACTGATTGGAATGTTGATTGGAATGCTGATTGGAATGTTGATTGGAATGCTGATTGGAATGTTGATTGGAATGCTGATTGGAATGTTGATTGGAATGCTGATTGGAATGTTGATTGGAATGCTGATTGGAATGTTGATTGGAATGCTGATTGGAATGTTGATTGGAATGCTGATTGGAATGTTGATTGGAATGCTGATTGGAATGTTGATTGGAATGTTGATTGGAATGCTGATTGGAATGTTGATTGGAATGCTGATTGGAATGTTGATTGGAATGCTGATTGGAATGTTGATTGGAATGCTGATTGGAATGTTGATTGGAATGTAAAACCCTTTTCCAATCAAGGTGATTGGAATACGTGATTGGAAAGGGGTTTACCCATTCCGAACTAACTTTTTGATCCGAAAATTAAGCAAAAGCAATAAGCTATGGTTAATAAGCTCAAACTAAAACTTGCACGAATCTAAATCGAAATTGACTTAATAAACATGAATTACAACTTATCAAACTTAAAAATAAGCAAACTTTCAGATCAAACTTTTAAAAAGATGAACTTTTTAAGAAAACTTTAAATCAAATAAGCATTAAGATGAAAATAAGATCAAAGATGAACATGAATCAAAGATAAGCAAGATAAGAAAGGTAGAAGAAGATGATTAAAAATAAGAACTTGATTAAAAGAAAAGATTCAAAAATTAAAAGATTACTTGAATTAAAAGTGCATAACATGAAATTAAAAAGTAAGAAAGTAATTAACAAGAAATAAAAATGGTGGAAGTGGTGGTTTGTCAAACCACCCAACAACATGAAAATGAAACTAGGATCATCTATATATAGGGGTGATTAGGGAGGAGCTTAGGAAGCTTCCTCCCTCTTTCCTCTTTGCCTTAATTGCACAATTAAGTCCTTTTCTTCTTTATCTTTTGTTAATCTTGGACTTTATCTTGGGATTTCTTTAACTCGTCTTGATTTTTCTTTATAAATAAGACTCGAGTTCTTCGGCTTTTTAGTAAACTTCCGTCCTTTGACTTTTTCTTCGATAAATCTTAAGAATTGGTCTTGGACTTCCGTTCTTTTTCCACTCTTGATCTTTCGACTTCATCTTTCGTCTTTTTCTTCGATAAAAGCCCGTGAATGCCGTATTTTCTCCACTTTTCACCTTTTCGTCCTAAATCTCAAAAAAAACACAAACCACGCATAATTCCGACATAAATGACATAAAATACACGTTTTGGCTCGGTTATTATTGCAATTAAGTGGTAAAAAGGATGGGTGTTTTCACACCTATCAAATCCCCTACACTTAACCATTGCAATGTCCTCATGCAATGCATTAGTTACAAAGCAAGTTTACACTTTTCATCATAATCAATCCACGTTGGCCTTTATTAAAGAGGTAGAAAATTATAAACATTCAAAGTAAAGAAATTAAAAACATACCTTGGGTTTTGGAAATGTCGTGACTGATCATCATCCTCAAGTTTTCACTTTCTCCAAACCAAGCTTAAAAACGAGATCATTGTTGTTATAAGTTAGTAAACTAACACGAACTCATGTGGGCCAATTATTCACTTAGACTCCCTTATTCCTAGGTTTATCTCTTATATTTTATTTTTGTCTTGATTGATCACGAGGATGCATTATTTGACTTATTTCGATAGTTATTTAGGCCGAAAATAAAGTGGACGATTTAATCAATAGTTAGCTAAAGGACAAAATCTTTTAAAACTGCTTCTCGGGACCTCATAAAGTTCATATCTTGGCATAACTCGCTTCGCGATTTGAGACCTTTCTCGGACCGATATTTGGCAGCGACTTCATACTTCGAATCTTTGAGAGACGTTCTTGAAATTATGGTCTTCTCTTCATAATAGGAATTTCTTCACTTGAAGTTTTTGAGAGATTCTTCATATTTGGACCACGACTTCTTCATTTTTCTCCAACCTTTATTTTGGACTTTGATATACAACGATCCGCCTCCTTTTAGGACTTGGATCTATTTATCCTCATACCTTGTTAGGGTGTTTTTGGATAGACTTCTCCATGATCTTTAGGGGAGTATTTGCTTTTCGTCGTGTGTCTCGATCCTTCATATTGATTTTCGATAAATGATTCTTCACATCACTTTTGGATCTTTAGCAACAAAATGTAGCCCTCATGCCTTGTTAGGGCCTTTTCGGACTCGCCAATCTTCGCATCCCGCTTCAATAAGTTATGCCTTGGCTATGAACTCTAATCCGCACCGAGCAACTTTTAAACGATTTTGGGCTAGAAGCTAAGTAACTTTTCAAATCGTACAACCTTATTTATTGTAGATAAATTTATTAACAAGCGATGGGAGAATAGGCTTATAATTAACTCACATAAATTCACGAAAGAATACCGAACTTATAAATGGCTCTATCATCTCTCGTTCTCCATAGTTTAAAATCTCAAGGAATGAGACTCGTGGATGCTTAGCTTGTTAAATCAAAGTTTTGGGTTTTCGAGTCGCCTATAGGATCTTGCAAATTCTTAGACTCTTTCAAGTTTAGAAATCGCATTTTAAAGTTCCCTTGATAAACGAATCTCTAGGATCAATTATAGGAACTTGCGAAAAGTTCTTGTTCTTAACCCGTGAGAGTTAAGACTTTCGCGTTTTATAGCTCCCTAAATAAAAGCCTAGCAAAACTTGACTTAAACACGTTAAGGATACTAGCTAGAGCAAACTTAGATAAGTAAACTCGGGTCGAGTCAAAATATTCACGACTTTTGAAAATTAAAACCACTTTATTAAAACTTATTCTAATAAGGAAAGAAAATAACTATACAAAGGTAAAAACAACTATACTACTAGGCCAAAATAGATTAAAAATTTTGAAAAATGTCGAAAAATCAAAATTTTCGGTTAAAATGAGGACAAATACAAGGAAAAGGACACTTAACTTCGATAGAAGTCGCCCCTACACTTAATATAAACATTGTCCTCAATGTTTAAGCATGTGGGAGTAAACTCCCCTACACTTAGGACATTGTGCACCTTGTTTAAATCTCGCTAAGAAAGGGACAACTAAAGAGATTCCTATTTTAATATTAAGAAATATAAAATAGTGAATCGAAAAGAGTTTAGGATAGAACCCGGAAGAAGGGAACACGGAGTCACGGTTCGTCAAGAGTCATCAAGAGTGTGTCTTTGAAGCTCTAATCCCTGCACATGATAAGAAAGAAAGCAAGAAACACCAACGGGGCTCCCCCCTACACTTATGGTGAAAACAGGTAAAGATAGATAATTGGGTTGCCTCCCAAAAAGCGCTTGTTTTTTTAACCGAGTCACGAGCCTGACTCGTCCCCGAATTAAATGGTCCATGGGGAAACCTCGAATGTGATACCGGGATCAAAGACATTGTCCTCGTTCCCGGTTGACATCAACAAAGGAGAGGCGGGGGGATAAGTCTTGAATGGGAGAAAGGTCCTTTCAACATACGAGAAGTATGTGAATTCAAGATCCACGGGAGGTGGGGTGGGTAAAGTAAGCACATTGTCCTCCCCCAAAGACAATGGATGCTGAGCAAGCGGCAAAGCCGTATTGTTATCAATCATAGCATAATCAATGTCACCTCCCGGGTCAAAGCACTCATCCTCCGAGATAGTGACTAAAGGGAAGGATGAAAGGTGCTCGGGAGGGGGACTTGGGACAATACCCTCCTGCAGCAAATTATCAAAAATAATGTCCCCCTCCATGTTATTGTCATCATTACCTGGTGGTATGGAGTGAATGTTGATTTCTTCCAACAATGGGTCATTATCTTCAACGGGAGGAATAGATGGAGGCAAAGACGCGGAAAGAGGAGGAGAAGTCAACGCTTCGATTTGAGCAATAAGAAGGTGCACTTTCCGTAATCTATCGCGAAGAAGAACGTCTTCCACCTCATCCACAAGATCATGTTTATCGGTGAACTTCTCGTAAACCGGAGAGAATAAATCGTCATCACCCGCATCTCCCGGTGGAGATTGAGAAATTTCAAAAGTGAAATTCTCATAGCTTGGAGAAAAATCGTCATCATTTGGATCGACCTCTTCCGTAAGAGCAACGTCGTCCTCAAGCTCCATAGCAGTCGGTATGTCACAAACCTCATCATCAAACAATTTATCAAGACCAAACTCACTAATCTCACTCAATGTATCACAATCCTTAGACACGTTTGGAATATTGAGAGGAGGGATAACAATCGCACTAGGACATTGAGTAGTAAGGTCATTCCAAGAAATAGTAGGTTCATCGTCATCATCATCATAATAGTATGGATTCACCGGGGGAGGAGTATAAGTCTCGATATTCGATATTTGCTCAGGCCGTTGATCCTCTTGATATTTTTCGATGATCTTGTTCCAAGCTTCTTGAATTTGTTGACTTTGTTTAACAAGAGTGTCCCATTGTTTATGTGAGCTCAATTGTTCGAAGGAGGGTTGATGATCGATGGGGTGTTTTGGGGGTTCAAAATGTTGAAAACCTGAATTATAGCATGGTTGTGGCTCATAGTAGTTCATCGGTTGAGAAGAATTAGAAACCGGGTTTGGTTCATAATAATCCATTGGTGAAGAAAACTGAGGACACGGATTTTGCTCATAATAATTCATTGGTTGACAATAATAGGTATCGTGAGGACCCCCACAGTTGTTACAAAATGGGTAAGGAGAAAGATCGGGTGCGTCTTGTGGATAGCTATTATCATTGTCATAATTGTACCCCGGTTCTTGCCCGTGATCATACGGGTATCGAACCGGGCACGAAACATGCCAATGAGAATCGCTTCCACAATAGATGCACGGGGAAAGAGTAGGTGGGTTCAAGAAGGACGAATTAGTCGAGTTGCACAAAGGGCAAAATCCGCTTATGAATTGTGTATTGTTGATATCGTTGCCACACCGCTCACATGTACACCATTGACATGAGTCGTTCCCGTACAATCGTCTCCCGCACCCAACGCAATAGACATAATAATCCATTAAGAAAAATAGATGAGCAAGAAGAATATTTTTGGTGCAAAACTTTGAAAAAGAAATGCTTTTTAGGATTTTTCAAATGTTTTTGGATTTTTTTTTTTTTTTTTTTTTGGAAATTTTTGACTCGAAAAAATAACGTTCACAAGTGAACGGATCCCAAAATCCAACGCGTCTCTCATTAAAAACCGTAGATCCTCACGAAAAGAGCCGGCAGCGGCGCCATTTTAATGTAAAGATTTTGTAAGTTAAGTTTGTTTTCTCGGAATCTCCTCGAATTGATTTCCGGTAAATTGTGTGGGATTAGTTGTTCTTGGTGAAACAAATATTTTTGGTTTTGGAAAAATAAATGTCCAAGACTTAAAAATAAAGGACGAGTAATTAAAACTACAACTAAGTGAAACGTAAAACGGTGCAATATTTAAAACGTTAAAAGTAAATGACGAGAATTTAAATGACGTGAAATTAAAACTTAGCGAAAAGTAAATTGACGATTGGAATGCTAATAGGAATGCTAATTGGAATGTTGATTGGAATGCTGATTGAAATGTTGATTGGAATGCTGATTGGAATGTTGATTGGAATGCTGATTGGAATGTTGATTGGAATACAGATTGGAATGTTGATTGGAATGCTGATTGGAATGTTGATTGGAATGCTGATTGGAATGTTGATTGGAATGCTGATTGGAATATTGATTGGAATGCTGATTGGAATGTTGATTGGAATGCTGATTGGAATGTTGATTGGAATGCTGATTGGAATGTTGATTGGAATGCTGATTGGAATGTTGATTGGAATGCTGATTGGAATGTTGATTGGAATGCTGATTGGAATGTTGATTGGAATGCTGATTGGAATGCTGATTGGAATGTTGATTGGAATGCTGATTGGAATGTTGATTGGAATGTTGATTGGAATTTTGATTGGAATGCTGATTGGAATGCTGATTGGAATGTAAAACCCTTTTCCAATCAAGGTGATTGGAATACGTGATTGGAAAGGGGTTTACCCATTCCGATCTAACTTTTTGATCCGAAAATTAAGCAAAAGCAATAAGCTATGGTTAATAAGCTCAAACTAAAACTTGCACGAATCTAAATCGAAATTGACTTAATAAGCATGAATTACAACTTATCAAACTTAAAAATAAGCAAACTTTCAAATCAAACTTTTAAAAAGATGAACTTTTTAAGAGAACTTTAAATCAAATAAGCATTAAGATGAAAATAAGATCAAAGATGAACATGAATCAAAGATAAGCAAGATAAGAAAGGTAGAAGAAGATGATTAAAAATAAGAACTTGATTAAAAGAAAAGATTCCAAAATTAAAAGACTTACTTGAATTAAAAGTGCATAACATGAAATTAAAAAGCAAGAAAGTAATTAACAAGAAATAAAAATGGTGGAAGTGGTGGTTTGTCAAACCACCCAACAACATGAAAATGAAACTAGGATCATCTACATATAGGGGTGATTAGGGAGGAGCTTAGGAAGCTTCCTCCCTCTTTCCTCTTTGCCTTAATTGCACACTTAAGTCCTTTTCTTCTTTATCTTTTGTTAATCTTGGACTTTGTCTTGGGATTTCTTTAACTCGTCTTGATTTTTCTTTATAAATAAGACTCTAGTTCTTCGGCTTTTTAGTAAACTTCCGTCCTTTGACTTTTTCTTCAATAAATCTTCAGAATTGGTCTTGGACTTCCGTTCTTTTTCCACTCTTGATCTTTCGACTTCATCTTTCGTCTTTTTCTTCGATAAAAGCCCGTGAATGCCGTGTTTTCTCCATTTTTCACCTTTTCGTCCTAAATCTCAACAAAAACACAAACCACGCATAATTCCGACATAAATGACATAAAATACACGTTTTGGCTCGGTTATTATTGCAATTAAGTGGTAAAAAGGATGGGTGTTTTCACACCTATCAATAGGTGTAATGGGATGCTTAGAGCATATTAATGAGTTTAAAATGTGGTAGAGGGATAGACATCCATCATAAATTGATGAGTCATTTTAGCATTTGGTTCATGTCTAGATTGTATGTGTTTGTGTGTTTAGCTTTTTGCTAGTGCACGGATATTTGGAGAAGCTCAATCAGGTGAGTTTCATAGTCCCATATCTTTAAATGATTTACTTCCAGATGGGATGGAAAAGACACTTACTTTGTATTATAAATTATTTGCTGTGAATGTTTTTAGTGTTTTGATTTGGACTTGCGTGTTTTACTTATGCATTTAACTGATGTGTGATTTATTTTGAAGAAGCCGATGGGTAGCCTACCCATTGTTATAATTTGAGATGTGTTTTACTTAATTTATTTAAGTATACTTGATATCAAGGGTGACAAGGCGGGGCCTTGGGATTAAGAAGGGGTCTTGTGGTTTAGTTCTTAGGTGTATGGGCGCCAAATATACAAAGGGATGAAGGTAGGAAAGGCTTGGAGCCTAAGTTGGATGGAATAAGCGCTTAGTGTTGAATAATTATTGCATGTTAGTATCACTGTAACACCCCACTTTGATAAGTGAACCGCTACGTGTATTTATGGCGTGTCATCAAAGCATGAAAGGTAATATGTATTAAAACATACAGACCAAAAGGAAAACTGATAGGTGTGAAAACACCCATTCTTTTACCAGTTAATTATAATAATAACCAAGCCAAAACGTGTATTTTATGTCGTAAATGTCGGAATTATGCGTGGTTTGTGTTTTTATTGTGTTTTTGGACCAAAAGATGAAAAAGGAAGAAAACACGAGCTTTCACCGGCTTTTATCGAAGAAAACAAGAAAAGACGAAGTCAAAAGATCAAGAGTGCAAAAAGAACAGAAGTCCAAGGCCTTTTCTAAAGATTTATCGAAGAAAAGTCTAAAGATGGAAATTTAATGAAGTCGAAGAACCAAGTCTAATTAAAGAAGAAAATTATAAGACGAGTTCAAATTATATCGACAAATCCCGAGACGACGTCGAGAAAGACAAAGAATTTAAATCGAGTCGAGACAAGAAGAAAGAAGGAAGAAAGCACCAACGTTTTACTCCTCCTATAAATACCCTCCTAATGTGTCATTAGGAGGTGGTTAGTTAGTTAGATTAGTTTAGGAGTAGGAGTAGATTACTTTCTCTCTCTAGATTTATTTCATGCTCTTAAGTTTTTCTTTCAAGTTTTCTTAATCTTTAATCTTTAATCTTGTACCTTTGAATCTTTAATCTTAATCTTATTTCAAGCTTTTTACAATCATCTTCTTCTACCTTTCTTGATCTTTTTAATTATGTTTGATTCTAAATAATAATTGTTTTTGTTTAATCTTGATGTTTGATTGATTAAAAAGTTTATCTTTTTGTTCATCAAAAGTTTTAATACGAATTGAGCTTTGAGCTTGACATGCTTATTGGCTTAATTCTTTGTTTAGCTTATTTACTTTTTAGTTTTCATAAAAAGTTTAGTCTTTTTAAAGTTTGTTTTATAAAGTTTGCTTATTTCGTATTTTAAATGTGTTAGCCTTATATTTTATATAGTCGAACAAGAATGTAATAGGTCATCTTAGTCGTTATTGGTCATGTATTGTAATAGGTTAGTCGGGAAAACCGGGCTTGGACTTTAAGCTAATATTGTATAAGATAGGGGCGTAAGCCCAAAACAAAGCCAAGCCCGACCCAAGTAACTTAAACCCACGGCCCAACAAGCCAAGGGTATATATACCCTCTTCCATGTGTGGAAGAGGGTGTTGGTTCATTTTTCTAGTAAACAAAAACCTTCCACCATCTCTCTTGTTTCTCTATCTACTTTTCTACTCTTTCTCTCTCTAAGAATCTTGTGTTATGGATTAAATGGGATTAACATTTGGTATCAAGAGCCTATAGTAGATAGGTGATTGAAGTTCGTGTGGTATTGTTCTATTCAAATTCGTGGGTTTCAAGCTCAAATTTAAATTTATTTTGTGTTTTTCGTGGTTTGATCTTAACCAAAATCATCTACATAGCCGTGGTAGTGATTTGGGTTACTTGGTTCGCTCAAAAACACAAAATTTTTGGGTGTTTAGCTTCATTTTTGGCTTGAAATCTCGAAAATTTTCAAGTTCATCCGAGATCCACCCTTTTAGGAAAATTTCGCAATATATTGCATAATTTCGCAATATTGTGCATAATTTCGCAATCATTGCGGAATCATTCTTCAAGAATTGTGAAATTGAACTTTGTGAAGAATTGCGAAATCTTACAAAAAGTTGCGAAATTGATCTTTTGGCTATATTGCGAAATCTTACAAAAAGTTGCGAAATCTTACAGAAAGTTGCGAAATTGATCTTTTGGCTATATTGCGAAATTGAACTTTTTGAAGAATTGCGGATTTGAATCTTTTTGAGAATTGCGGAATTGAATCTTCAAGTTGCGGAATTGTACTATATTGCGGAATTGTTGCCAAGTTGCGGAATTGTGTAACTTTTTGATCTAAGCATTTTGTAGACTTAGCCACTATCTAGACTAGTCTCGAAACATAGTTTACACGAAGATCAAAAAAAAAAATAAAAAAAAAATATATATTTGGCGATACAAAATTTTTTGGCTTACCGTTTTGTCGGACTGAGGAATTTATTGTCGGACTGAAGATTCTCGGAACGCTACGAAATTTTTACCACACCTCATCACAACAAATCTACTAAGATCTGTAATTCATTCACAAGTCTTCACCATGTCTAATAACAACATCAACATTGCAACTGCTAATCAAATTCGGTTGGAACAAGGTGGCAACGGTAATCCACCTGTGCTCACTGCCGGTTGTTACGTTCAATGGAGATCTCGTTTTCTCAGATTTCTCGATGGAAAAGAAAACCGAACTGCTCTTCGTCACTCCCTTGAGAATCCACCTCCATTTTTTGAATTCAGACCAATTACAACACAGGTAGAGGATGGTACTTCATCAACTATACGAGCTATGGAGGATTTTGACACATGTTCTGCTGAGAAAAAGAAACTCCTCCAAGCTGAAGCTGATGCTGTAAACTTCATACTCACTGGAATTGATAACGATATCTATTCCAAAGTTGATGCATGTCCTAATGCTATGGAAATGTGGAATGCAATTCATCGATTGAAGCAAGGTGAGTCGATCAATGTTCAAGATATCGAGACTAATCTACTTTGGGAGTTTGGAAAATTCACATCTGAAGATGGTGAATCTATTGACTCATATTACTCGAGATTCTACAAAATGATGAATGAGCTTGTCAGAAATCAGTGCACCATCTCCAATCATCATGCTAATGTTCAGTTTCTACTTCAACTCAAACCGGAATAGCAAAGGTTTGTGACTTTGGTTAAACAAACGGAAGATATCAAGACCATCTCCTATCACAAACTTTATGATATCTTGAAACAACATCAGAATGAAGTGAATGAACTAAGGGCTGAAAAGGAAGAACGGTCTGCTAATTCTATTGCTTTTGTGGCCACTACTTCAACAAAACCCGTACACCGTCAACAACCACCTACCCATTCCTCAAAGTCATCAAGCTCATCCACCAAACCTCTAGCTGCTACTAAACACAAAGCAAAAGCAATTGTCCCCACTCCACCTCCAAAGTATGACACCGAGTCAGATGGAGACAGTGATGATGAACAAACTTCAAGGGACAAGAAGATTGAAGAACTCATGTCTTTACTCACCACAACTTATAAGAAGATCTACAAACCTACCAACAACAACCTCAGATCATCATCCAATGCTAGATATAAGGAAGTTGATCATGCACCTAGGTATGATCGTGATGCTAGGTATGATAATCAGAGGTTGCTGAATCAAGTTGGGGCTAGAGATACTGTAGGCACTCCGGTTGTGCAGAAGACTGGGATTCAATGCTTCAATTGCAACGGATTTGGGCACATGGCTAGGGAATGCAAGAAGCCAAAACGGGTTAAGGATTCGGGATATCACAAGGAAAAGATGTTACTGTGCAAGAAAGAAGAAGCAGGAATTCCACTCACAGCAGATGAAGTTGACTGGCGTGATGACACTGATGATGAAGCCGATGATCAAGAGTTAGAGGCACATTATGTGTACATGGCAAAGATTCAAGAAGTGATTCCAGAGATTGCTGAAAATTCTGGACCAATCTTCGACACTGAGCTAATTGAAAAGGTACCATCAAATGATAACTATAATGTGTTTGCTAATGAACGACGGCATCCTGAGCAACCCAAAAGCATCAACAACACATATGTAATGGACACGGAGGATAGAAATATCTCTACGGATTCACAACATATGTGTAATGATGACGAAAAAGCTGTTCAGGATACTGACTCGGATGAGGACCGTGATTTGCTTGCATCTATTATTGATTCTTTAAAACATGAAATTAAGGAAAACAAAGAGGCTAATAAACATTTAAAGCAAGCAAACATATCCTTAGCCGAGGAGATAGACAGGCTTAAAGAGTGTGATTATGTAAAAGAAGCTGATCGACGGGTTGCGATAGCTAATGGTTTGGTATATGAACGTAAGGTGCTCAACGAACAATATTGTTCTGAAGTAACACACGAAATTCATATGTCAAAACAGAAGATATCGGAACTTGAAGAACAACTGCTGCTACATAAACTCCAAATTACTGAATTAGAGTCGGTTAACAAAGATCAAACTGAGCTTTATAAAACTCGTGAAGAAAAGGATATAGAAAAAATTCTTGCTTTGGAAAAGAGAGTCGACACGTTAAACAACATTGTTTACAAAACGGGTCAGTCTATTCAAACTATGAATATGCTAAATAGAAATATGAAAACGAGTTTTGTCAAGCCTGAATATCTCAAGAAAGCTCAAAGTACCAAGCCTGCTCTTTATGATATCGGTTGTTATGTTGATAATCTTGCTATTATGCTTTCCCCTGACTGCGACGAAATCATTCGTCAACAAGAAGAAAGTCGATCAAACTTAAGTGATTTAATCAACCTTTCTGATTCTGATAATTATATTATGTTTGATCCTCAAAAAGAACTTTCCAAAGAACAAAAAATGTACAATAATGTTCCACCACCAAGTGATGAACCCCAAAAGAAAGTTTCTTTAAAAAGGAGTTTCAAAAAGCAATCAATTTTGTTAGAAAAACAAATTTCAGATGAAAAACGTAAATGGGATGAGAAAAGCAAAAGTGTTCAACAATTTGAGTTTATAAAACAAGGGGTTTTAAATTTGTACAAAGGTGTCGTCGACTATGAAAAAGTTTCTAGGGATACCATTTGGAATTTTAAACCTAACCCACAAGTAGAAGTCGTCATTCAACAATGTATTGTTCCAACCATTGATGATCTTTCAAAAAATGTGGAAATGTTTTATACTGCTCTCACTGAGGAAATGTTAACTGATTTAAGTTATGTTAAATCTCTTGAAAATGAAGTTGATTTTCTTCAAACTAAATTAAAGACACAAGAACACCAACTTTCTAACGAAATTGATCGACTTTCTAAGGAATATTTTTATGTTGACCATATGAATGCTATACTTGGTGTGTATTCCCATCTTGATCAATATTGTCATGTAGCATGTCTTGTGTCAGAAACGGACGAGAAATGTCGCAATCTTGAAGTAGAGCTTTCAAAACAAATTCAGTCATACAACAAACTTTCGAAAAGTTTTTCTCAACTTGAGAAACACTCCATTTCTCTTGAACTTGCTTTACAAAAAGGTGAAAAATCTCATAATCATAAAAAGTGTCAAGAAATGTCAGCTTCTTCGTTTCGTCTACTAAATGAAAAGGATTTCGAAATAAATGATTTGAAAGCTCAGCTAAAAGAAAGGGACATAGCCATAAGTGAGTTACAGAAACTCATTGAGAAAATGAAAGGAAAGTCTGTTTTGGGTAAACCACCCGCCGTTCGTCAACCGAATGCGGTTAAATGCCCTAAATCATCTATTTTGGGACAATCCCCACAGACTTTGCCTAAGATAGGAAATGATAAGAGTACCAATGTGATAGCACCTGGAATGTATAAGATGAACACTAAGCCCACTCAAACTGGAACATCGCGGTTACCTGAGAATATTAGGAAAACTAATCAACGTGTGTCTTCTTCTATAGGAGTAATCCCCACTACTAGCGTTAGCGGACCACAGCTTAAGAGCAATAGAATGCAAGATAAGGTCATGCCTAACAATAGTAAAGGAAAGAAGTTGGATGTAGAAGACCACCGTAGGAATTTTAAGTTTTCTAAGAAAAAAACGTCAGTAACTGCATGTAATGACAGTTTAAATGCTAAGACCTCGAATGTTGAATTTGTTTGTGTTGAATGTGGAAAATGTGTTCGTACTTTCAATCATGATGCTTGTGCTCTTAATCATAATGGCGTGCATACTAGAACTAGGAAGCCTATTCGTATGCCCACTAGTACTAGTGAACCCACAAGAACTTTGAACCAATCCACTGATCAACCACTTAAGAAACTAAGTGCGTTAGAATCCAATACTTTACGTAAACAAAGCAGGTTAAAGAAACTTTATGAGAACATGATTAGGACATGTACACGGGGGTATTCAAGATTCACACCACCCGGATACAAATGGGTACCTAAGACAACCCCTATTCTAATTGGGTCTATGAATGTTAGCTTGCCTCTAGAATCTAGGTCCACTACTATTTTGGAACCCGTTTCTATCAAGGGCTCCCATTTGTCAAATGCTACATTGTTGTCTAATTCTTTTGCAGCTCGTCGAAATCATCCTATTCATAATGGACTCCGGGTGCACAAAGCACATGACGGGCAATCTCAAGCTTCTTATTAACTTTGTGGAGAAGTTTCTGGGTACGGTACGGTTTGGAAATGATCAATTTTCACCGATACTCGGATATGGAGACTTGGTTCAAGGGAATATCACTATAAAACAGGTTTATTACGTCGAGGGACTAAATCACAATTTATTCTCGGTTAGTCAATTTTGTGATGCGGATTTGGAAGTGGCTTTTCGGAAATCTACTTGCTATGTTAGAGACTACGATGGGAATGACCTTCTTACAGGTTCTCGTGGTTCTGATCTCTACACAGTAACTCTTCAAGACACATCTTCAACAAATCCAATTTGCTTAATGGCTAAAGCTTCATCATCTCAAGCATGGTTATGGCATCAACGATTGTCACATCTCAATTTTGACACCATCAACTTGCTTTCAAAGAATGATATTGTGACTGGTCTTCCTAAGTTGAAATTCGTCAAAGACCATCTTTGTTCTTCTTGTGAGTTGAGGAAAGCAAAACGGAAGTCTTTCAAATCAAAGACTACCCCAAGCTCAAAAGGACGATTAGAACTTCTACACATGGATTTATGTGGTCCCATGCGTGTAGAGAGTATTAACGGGAAAATGTATATTCTCGTGATTGTTGATGATTACTCTAGATACACATGGACTTTCTTCTTAAGGTCCAAAGATCAAACACCAGAGGTTCTCAAAAACTTTCTCAAGATGATACAACGCAATCTTAAAGCTCAAGTCTTAACCATAAGAACGGATAGGGGTACTGAATTTTTGAACAAGAACTTGCAATCTTACTTTCAAGAAGAAGGCATCGAACATCAAACGTCTATTGCTCGAACTCCTGAACAAAACGGAGTTGTCGAAAGGCGGAACCATACTTTGGTTGAGGCAGCTCGAACAATGCTTTCTGCTTCAAAATTACCGCTATTCTTCTGGGCTGAAGCAATTGCAACTGCATGTTATACCCAGAATCGTTCTCTCGTTATCCCTAGACATGAAAAGACACCTTACCACATCATCAATGGCAGGAAACCTACTGTCAAATTCTTTCACGTATTTGGATCTTTATGCTACATTCTTAAAGACGGTGAGACAAGATGAAAGAAAAAGGTGATGCATGTATTTTTGTGGGGTATGCGACATTGTCGAAAGGATATCGAGTCTATAACAAGAGAACAAAGATTATTGTCGAAACAATCCATGTGAACTTTGACGAATTGCCACAAATGGTACTTGATCACAACAGCTCAAGTCCCGTACCTCATTGTCCAGCCATGGCACCTACACAAAACAGTGTACGTCCCGTGCAAGAATGTCAACAAAGTACTCCTACAGCAGACTCGACGGATACGACACATATGAATGAGTTGGTTGATTTATATGATCCAATTTTTGATGAATATTACTATGGAAACAATCAATTTGTGTCAAAGCCTTCCGCTGTCAACACTACTGATGCACCCGCACAAAATCAACAAGACACAACTGCATCTACTTCCGCAACCGTTTCTCAAGAGACAATTCCAGTGGATACTCAACAAACTCTAGAAACCATCATACAACCAACATCACCAACCGTCAATGCGGAAGGAGGAAACAACAATCAAGCAGTCGATGCACAACCTGACAATGAAGAATTTATCAATCCGTTCGGTACACCGGTACACGAAGTCAGAGAGTCTTCTACTCAACATGTTGATCCATCCAACATGAATACATTCTACCAACCATATCCATCCACTCACCATTGGACACGTGATCATCCATTGGTGCAAGTAATTGGAAATCCTTCACAACCGGTTCGAACACCAGACAACTCGAAACCGATGGCGATGTGTGTATGTATGCACTCACCGTGAGTTCAACTGTACCTATAAACATCAAACAAGCTATGACTGATCATGCGTGGATTGAATCAATGCAAGACGAAATTCATCAGTTTGAACGCCTAAATGTTTGGGAATTTGTTGACAGACCCTATGGAATGTCAATTCTAGATTTCAAATGGATCTGGAAAAATAAACTTGATGAAGAACAAACCATCATCAAAAACAAATCTCGTCTTGTGGTTAAGGGATACCGTCAACAAGAAGGCATAGACTACGATTAATCATTCGTTCCAGTCACTCGTTTGGAAGCAGTCAGGATATTCCTTGCTTATGCTGCACATAAGGGCTTTACGGTTTTTCAGATGGACGTTAAAACAGCTTTTCTCAACGGTCATTTGAAGGAAGAAGTGTATGTGAATCAGCCGGAAGGATTCATCGATCCTCATCATCCTGACAAAGTCTATCGTCTCAAGAAGGCTGTATATGGACTTAAACAAGCTCCAAGGGCATGGTACGAAGAACTTTCAAACTTCTTGGTGTCCAAAGGATTCTCCAAAGGTTCTATTGATCCTACTCTCTTTACTAATAAATAAGGGGATGACATAATGCTGGTGCAAGTTTATGTTGATGACATTATTTTTGGTTCTACGAACCCAAAACTTTCAAAACGTTTTGAAAAATTAATGCACAACAGATTTGAAATGTCAATGACGGGGGAGCTAAAATTCTTTTTAGGCCTCCAGATTCATCAATCCCCACGTGGTATCTTCATTAACCAAGCTAAGTATGCTCAAGAAATACTTAAAAAGCATGGTATGACCTCATGTGCTCGCGTTGGTACACCATTGTCGACCACATCCGTAGACGCTGACTTGTACTCATATCTCGTAGATCAAACGCGATACCGCAGTATGATCGGGTCACTTATGTACCTTACAGCCAGCAGGCCTGATATTCATCATGCCACATGCTATTGTGCACGATATCAAGCCAGACCTACTCAAAAGCACCTCAAAGAGGTTAAACGGATCTTTCGGTACCTTAAGAATACAATTCACATGGGACTCTGGTATCCGAGGGAAACCGGTTTTCATCTAACAGCTTTTTCAGATTCTGATCACGCAGGTTGTCTTGATAGTCGAAAAAGCACTTCTGGTAGCATACAATTTCTAGGGGAAGACAAGCTCGTCAGCTGGTCGTCAAAGAAGCAGGATTGCACTTCGCTCTCATCAGCTGAAGCAGAATATGTGGCTCTATCCGCGTGTTGTGCTCAAGTCCTCTGGATGAGAACTCAACTCATGGATTATGGCTTCCACTTTGATAAAATACCTATGTATTGTGACTCAAAGTCGGCCATAGCCATATCTTGCAATCCGGTTTAGCACTCCCGCACCAAGCACATCGATGTCAGATATCACTTCATCAAGGAACAAGTGGAACGCGGCATCGTGGAATTATACTTTGTCAGAACTGAGTACCAGCTGGCAGACTTGTTTACAAAAGCTCTATCGAAAGATAGGTTTGCGTATCTTGTTAGCCGTCTTGGTATGAAGTATATGACTCCAGAAGACTTGGAGGTTTTGGCAAATGAAGCTGCTTGATATTCTCTAACAATGACTTCTAGGCGCATCACAACTTAGAACTCGGACCTCAACTAAGGAAAGTTTATCTCGGACAATAACTTATCCTTCTCAATGAGAAATTCATATTTCTCGGTCATGAGCTTCTCATAAAAACATTCAAAGTTTTTAAGTTCATGAAAAACGATTTCTAAGTAAATGTCAGCTTAGAACTCAAACTTCAACTTAAGGAAAGTTTATCACGGATGATAACTTACCTTCATAACGGGAAATTTATTTTTCTCGGTCATGAGCTAGTCACAAAACAATCAAAGTTTTGAGCTCATGAAAAACGGACCCGAAAGGGGAGTGTACGTTTCAGTGCGCTTTCCATAAGCAATAGAAGAGAAGTCTTCTATCCTTATTATTTTAAAACCGTTGAACACAATTTTTCAAGAATTTCTCAAAAGGTTTTTCTAAATCTTTCAAAATTGTGTGTTCAACACTCCCTTCCTCATAATAGGTTTTTATATCTAAAAATGTCATATGTTATTTTGATCAAATTTTGAGGGGGAGCGTTTTAAAATCAAGTCTTTAATGTTGTTGGGTACATCTCTAAAATTGTCATATTTTATGTATCTAACACATTCCGAAAATGATATTAAATCTGTCATATATTATCGGCAAAGGCATCTCAACTCCGTCCCTCAACATATTTTGTGGTGTCGTTTTTCTAAAATTTTGTCAAATTTTGTCTCAAGACACACATATATTGTTGAGGGGGAGCGACCCGACTGAAAATGTTCCATGATTCATGCGTGCACACATGTTTCTCTCCCGTCGATTTTTCGGAAAATGTCATATTTTAATCAATTGGTAGCTCTAATATTATATTTTTATATTAGAGATAGGGGGAGAAAATTTGATTAAAATGTAATATATCCCAACATGTGATCTTAAAGACTCAAGTGAAACTCTTTCCTTCACATACCAAACTATTTCGTATATCGATGCATGTGTGTAGGGGGAGCTTTTCGGAAATGTAAAACTTTCAAGTGTTAAAAGTTTTGATTTTTATCAAACACTTTGAATGGTTTTCAATGGTTTAATGGTTACGATCTATACCCAAAACAACCTACTATCCACGACGAAACGATGGAGTCAAAAGGTGGTTTAGGATAGGAAACTAAGTCCTATGATCCAACCAGAACCGGAGGGATCTACCCAAGGACATTCCATAGCTAGAAATAGTTGTCCTTAGGAAAGATGGAGTGGAATGAAGCTTAATGCGGACCAATTACTTAAGTTATCACTAGAACAATGACAACAAGGTGCTAATGATGACGTATTGGTAAGCATTGAAGGAGTTGAATATTCTATGCAACTTAGGTAGAAACCGGGTTAACATATCTTTTGAAGACAAGTGTCATGGACCCAGTGATGCGATGCACAACCCTTCCCCAGCCATTCGAGTTTCTCTCAAAAGAAACTTGTCTCATTGTCACATAGATCAACACGTATCTATTGACTTTCTCACTCCGAGACAGTTAATATTGAAAAGGTAGCAGTCTGCTCCAGCCTCCGATTACCAAAATGCACTTATTGAGTCTAGAGCCAAACGAGATCAATTTATCATCTCATTAGGACACAATCGAGTCCTACGCATTATCCTTGTGATATTGCCAGAACATCTGAGTGATACGATTCACAATGAAGATGGAAATCCTGCTTGAGACAACATCAAACAAGCTCATGGTAGGTAATTTGTGCGATTCTATACGAATCCCACTTGTGAGAACTAGAAAGCAGCTAAGTTTGGATTGTTATTTGATTCAAACTTGATTCCAGGTTTCTTCGCAAAATCCGTGTGATCTTGCCCGAACATTCAGAGTGACACTCCTTAGTGTTCACAGTGACGAATGGAAATCCTTCCAGTGTCAACATCAAACAGCACTGCGGTAGGTAACTCGCAAGATTCTCTATGAATCAGGCTTGTGACAAAATGGAATGCAACAATGGTGCGATTCTTTTAGAATCAAACTTGTTCCAGGAAATCTGAATTGACGACTCTAATCAGACGGATAATTTATCCTTATGATTCACTCTTTACGTTCGCAGCCTGCTTTGAGACGGTCGAGTAAAGAGAACTGGCTACTACCGCCGGGAAACCCTGTCAAGGAGGTTCCTAATCGAATCTACCTGATCACAGGTACGGTATTTAATACCGTTTAACGGTCTTCACCGACCGGAGGTAAAACGTTACCGAGTTAGGATGAAATGTTCAAAGCCATTTTATCCGTGTCTATATATGTTGCTGCATATCAAGAAGGTGGCGTAGCTGTGATACCGATGTCGATTCAGAAGTCACAAGAGCACAAGATGGCGATAATCAAGATACCTAAGAATGTAAGAATGTAATAGGTCATCTTAGTCACAAGGAATACAGATGAAGATCTCAAGCACTCAAAGTCAAATGACAAAGGCTCAAGATAAAGATCACGAAAGCATGAAGGAACAAAGCTGTTACAAACAAGATCAAGACCAAGATACAAGACCAAAGCAAGAAGATCTCCTCTACAATAATGTATTCACTCAATCATCTTATGCTTTTTAAGTTTTTTAAGATGACCGATACATTGGGGGAGATTTTTAGCCTTATATTTTATATAGTCGAACAAGAATGTAATAGGTCATCTTAGTCGTTATTGGTCATGTATTGTAATAGGTTAGTCGGGAAAACCGGGCTTGGACTTTAAGCTAATATTGTATAAGTTAGGGGCGTAAGCCCAAAACAAAGCCAAGCCCGACCCAAGTAACTTAAACCCACGGCCCAACAAGCCAAGGGTATATATACCCTCTTCCATGTGTGGAAGAGGGTGTTGGTTCATTTTTACTTTCTCTCTCTAGTAAACAAAAACCTTCCACCATCTCTCTTGTTTCTCTCTCTACTTTTCTACTCTTTCTCTCTCTAAGAATCTTGTGTTATGGATTAAATGGGATTAACAAAATGTTTTCAAATTTGTGCTTATTGAGTTGGTTAATTTTTTATTAATTGTTCTTTTTAGAAGTGCTTATTTGAATTTTAGCTTATTGTACTCCATCCGAATATTGTGATTTTTCCATCACAATAGGGTGTTGACATTGTGACAGCTTTTTCCGAAGCTTTATTGTGATCGCAATAACCCTAGGGGTTGTACATTGCGATCGTAGTGTTATATCCCCTTATTCCGATCGAGGATTGCGATTGCCCCTGGCATCGTGGATTGCGATCGGGATTTAAGGTATATTGCGACAAAATGCTGCCCAATTTTTGTTAGCCATATTCAGAGAGAATTATTCAGATAGTATTATTCAGATAGAAACATTCAGATAGGAACATTCAGATAGAATTATTCAGATAGAAACATTCAGATAGAATTATTCAGATAGGAACATTCAGATAGAATAATTCAGATAGGAACATTTATATAGAAACATTCAGATAGAATTATTCAGATAGGAACATTCAGATAGAAATATTCAGATAGAAACATTCAGATAGAAACATTCAGATAGAATCATTCAGATAGAATTATTCAGATAGAATTATTCAGATAGAATTATTTAGATAGAATTATTCAGATAGAAGTTTTTAATTTTTCGTCATTTACATTTAAGTATTATTTTTTAGTTTAAAATATCAAGCTTCCACTTTTACTTAACGACATTTACATTTGTTTTTACATTCTCATTTAAATTTACATTTTCATTTTACCTTAGTTTAAAATAGATAACCTTTCCCCTTTATGTTCTACCAAGAACGACTAAGTTGCACAATTAACTAGTAATCAATTCAAAAAGATCGGACGATAACTTTTATACTTGGTAAAACCTTGTATCAAATAGCGCTGCTGCCGGCTCTTTTCGTGAAGATTAACGGTTTTCTGTGAGAGACGCGTTGGATTTTGGGATCCGTTCACTTTTGAACGTTATTGATGTAGTGAAATCGTACACGTTTTAGGAAAAACGCGTATGAGCGGCAAGTATTAAGTTATACGCTTTAGGAAAAACGTAAAACCGAATAAATGCGGGTTTGTTATCGAAGGAGGTGTGTGGATTAAGTGTGCCAATTATATAAAATCAAAGTTTGGATTAGTGACGTTTTTGGTTTAGAAGAGAAAAATTAAAGACGAGCTACGGCTACGATTAAACTACGACGATTTAACGTAAAACGCGAACGTAAATACGTAAAACGTGACAAAATTAAAAATTAAACCTATAAATTAATTAAAAGTTAAAATTAAGTCTAAAATAATATAAATAAGAATAAAAATCCAACAAATATATTTTAAAACCTTTTATTAATTAAATATTCAATTTTAAATGCTAATTAAAGCCCTAAAATTAAATATAATTAAGAAAAAGCCCAAAATATTATTTTATTGAACTAACAACTCACTTATATTATTTAAAGACTAAAAAGTATTTTTCCCAAATTTTCAAAACTATTTCTCTATTTTTAAAACACTAAAAACTATTTTTAAACTAAAATAATGACTAAAAATATTAAAATAATGCTAAAAATGATTTGACAATTTTAAAAATCCTAAATTATACTATGAACAGTAGAAATATGAGAAAGTTTGAAAAAAGTAAATTTTTTCACTAAAAGACAAAACAGATTATAATAAAACCCTAATAAACTTAAATAAAATCTAAAAATTAATTAAAAAGTGAACAGTAAAATATTTTTAGACTAAAAATCTTAAAATACTTTTCTTAATCTAAGAAAATTTTTGAAACTGAAAAATATTGATTTCTTACACTAAAAGACAAAAACAGTGAATTAAAAATTGATTTAAAATGCAATTAAATCTAAAAAATAAGAGATGAACAGTAAAATAAAAATAAACTAAATGGAAAAATCAGAATTAAAATAAGAAAAATTTCAAAACTAAAATCAGATTATAATTCCTAAAATTTACCACTAAAGACAATATAGTTAAGATCTGATGTTGACACTTGGAAACTTTTTGTCTTATAGCAAAGCAGGGTTAACTTTTACACTAGCAGGGGAAAGTTGGTTCCCACTGCTAGAACAAAAAAACGTATCTGGTGACTAAAGTGCTTGTAGCTTTCTGATTTCTTTGTTCTGTGGGCAATGATTGGCACCCCCACAACCAGTTAGGTTGTGGGGAGTCACAAAAAATATAAAAAGCACAAGTTACATGCACAAATTTCACACAAAATGCCCAAGTAAGTTGCTATAATGAGTGATAAAGGTCTGCGAGACCTTTGCTGATAAACTTGGTATTTGGGTGAGTTTGGTTGACCAAAACTCACTCAAATCCTTCACAATATTCCCACAACCAGGTCACAACCCTAAATACCACCTAGATCTAGCAGGCAACACAAAATGATGGCATAATTTTCACTAAACAAGGCAGAAAGATAGATTACTGATTTTAGCTATCTATGCCAAATTTTAACACATGTAAGTTGCTTAAATTCCTATCAAAGCTAAAACTAATGACTGATATAACCTAACAAACACCTAAGTAGTATGTATGAGTGGTCTTTAACAAATTTTATGTCACTTAAAACTGTCAAATCCCTAAACCCAAACACCCCTTCAAATAGACAAGTAACAATATTATCAAACAAAATGCTTATCAAATCAAGTCAAACCAAATTCTAACACTTAAACAAGCATAACTGATGGCAAATAATCATAAACAAACTCTTTAACTAGCATACAAATCAACCCCACAAATCACAAAGCACAATAAGATCAATTATAGTCTACTAGGAGGGTTCAAGCCTTAAGGTTTATACCTTGTAGGACCCACATCCGGGCCCCACTATGGTTGCATGCCATCTCCTCTCAGCTTATAGCTGGGCTTATGGCTTTGAAGGTTGTTGTTTGAGAGTAGAGAGTGCTAGGTGGTGACTTAAACAGTCAAGACCACCCCAATATGTCTTCTCTTGTTGAAAACCTGAAAAAAATGTAACACAAAGAGCAAACTGATAATAATGCTAATAAGCTATATGTCTGGCTTATGGATTAAGCAGCTTATAGCTTATGAGCTTATAAATTATAATTAGAAAAATGAGATGCAACTTTTCAAACCAATAAACTTTGAACTTCCTAAAATTTTGACAAAAATCTTTGATATAAGCTGGAATCAAACCCCCATTCCACTTTCACTTCATGTGGGTTTGAAATCAAGCTATTGAAAAACTTTTTCAAAACTACACTAAAAAATGAACTTTTCTGAAAATTTCTTGAAACATGAATACTAATGAAACCCTTAACCAACTTGCATAAACAGTGAACCTTTACACTAAATTACACTAAAAAACGTTTAAAGGGAACTCAGTTTGCACAGTGAGAATAAAATTTCACTTTCATTAATTTCTTAAAAACTTTATACAAACTGGAACAAAAGGGGATACCACACATTGGTCCTCCTTTTATAATACTGAATAGAAGATTCTAGGTACTAAAACCCTAATAAACAAAATCCCTAACTTACCCTTGGACTGAGTTTGAAATTCTTGGTCAAAAATCAATCCCGTGACTTCTTTGGTGACATGTGAAGTGTAAGCTGCCATCTTTTGATCTTGGCCATTCAAATGTTCCTTTGGGGCCAAGATATGCTTGAGGGTCGTTGGATTTCTGAAGAGATTCAATTTTTTCTAAATAAGGTGAAGCAACGGAGTCTGTGGGGACCATTTGGGTGAAGTTGGGGGTTTGTTTGTTGGTGGGATGTGATGAGGTGAGTGTAAATTAGTGTTCTGGAAATAATAAGCCAAAACCCCTTTGGTTAGAGGGTAAATTAGGTGTAGGGTTTTATTTAGGGTTTATGGGAAAGAAGGTGGGTTTTAATCTGGTTTTGGGAAGATTAAGTTTAAATAAGGTGTTTAGATGGAAAAGATAACAGATTATTCGGTTATATAAATAAAGTGGTGGTGGATTTCTGACATGGTGTGTTGGGATGAGTTTTAATGTTTGATGAAAATGGTCCCTGGACTCCCTTAAACTTGCTGAATAAAGTTTTTCAGCTTCAAACTATAATTCCCTTTGTATGAAAGTTTCTTTTCTTCTATTTTGGCCACAATATGTTTTTCAAAACTATTCCAAGGGTTTTTAACGCACTTTATGCATTCTTTAAGGACCAAATTTGCACATTCTTGTTATTTTAGGGACCTTTATGTAATTTTTGAGTTTTACAAGGGTTTAAAATGACAAGTCTTCAAAAGTAGAGGGACTAATCTTGCAAAATCTTCAAACTTCAAGGACTTGAATGGAAATTCATGATTCGGGTCCGGTTCTTTGTGCGGCTTCATTTCCCGTGTTCGTTTTTTCTTGATTCCTTTGATCTTTTGGTGAATTCTCGATATCCGTACCTAAAATATACAATGAACAAACACAAGCATATGTTTGGGTATTTTGATGATATTTTTAGCGTTTTAAGCCCGATTTAGACGATAAGACTATGTATAAATAAAGTCTCATCACTCCCCCATACTAAACCATTGCCGTGTCCCCACGCAATGCTAGAATTAAGTATCATAGCACTTCCAAAATTCATTTTATGATGACATTTATTGAAGACATAAATTTAAATAAACTACTACACGTGTTTTAGACATAATGTATTGTTTTCATCACGGTTAAGTGCCTTTTGGGATCATAGAACAAGAACACGTGAATGCTTCGTTATAAATAATTTCATGGTCCTCGATTTTCACCCAATTCCATGCTAAGCGTGTAACGAGATCATTGTTATTATAAGTTAGCAACACGATCATATCTCATGAGTGTTAATTACGAACCTAAACTCCCCTATTCCTACTTGGTATCTCTTATATTTTATTTCGTCTTAATGATCACGAGGATACATTATTGACTTATGCGTGAATAGAGATTAAGTCTAAAAATAGAGTCTTAACGGTGTAACCAAAATAATCGAATTAATAATTCACCCTAATAGACAACGATGTCAAAAAATTAAGTCAACAAGAAGGATCGATTAACACGGTTTAATAACGGTTTTGAACATGAGACTTATTACCAAGGCTTTTATACGCCCCCTAACGGAAGGGCCTTATTATCATAGGTTTACCTCCATCTTTTATTCAACTCCGACATGGAGCTTTTATTATGACTTCGGTCTTGCCTTACTTTTTATTATCCGCCTCATCGGTGGTTTTATTATCCAAAGACGTATATCCTCACGCTAAAGCGAATTTTGGATCTTTAAAGCTTCAAAGATTAAGGCTTGATTCACTTTCAATTTGGGCATATATTTTTCGGCCTTGTGAGCTTCAAATTTTTGATTAATTTAGGTGAGCACTTGAAATCTTATTATTAGGTGAAGCTTTCGATTATTCGGGTGCCAATACTTCAAAACCGTGACGCTGACGATACCTTAATGTTTTCCCAATTTAATTACATGGAAGCTACTAAAACAAATTAGAAACCAACAATAGTGACTAAACCGCTAAATCAATATTTATTAACAATTTATTATCAAAAGCGTGGGGAGAATAAGCTAATAATTACTACACATGAGATCGTGTCGATTACGAGACTTATACATAACTCTATCATTTCTCCTCCTCATTTTAGAGACTTAGCCTAAAAAGTTAAGGAATCGAAGCTAAGTGCTCAACACGCACGGTCGAGTCAAAAATTACTCTCATTCTCACCATCGGAAAACCTACATTCGTGTCTTAAACACTTACGAAAAACTAGAAAAATTTTAAAATTTGGCCATTTTTAGCCTTATTTGCAACAAAACGAGAACAAAACTATGAAAATTAGATTGCGTGTTGACGTAAGCAAGGTGAAGTATCTACCACCCCCCATACTAAAACTAAACATTGTCCTCAATGTTTCGAGTCTAGGAGTGAAAACACTCCCATACTAGAGACGAAGTCGAATGCTTAATCTCGAGCATGGAAAGGGTAAAACGAATAACCTATAAGTCGTTTATGAATTATAATAATAAGATAAACGTTATAACATAAAAGGATATCATCGGATATCGAAATCTCCAAAGGCAACGATCGAAGCTCGAGTGATCCATAAAACGAACACGAGAGGCTTCAATGATGAGGATGAACCTAATGAATCACAATCATAAACAACCACGGAACAAAGGTTGGAAGAGCACAAGTCCCCTTGTTACACTATTAGAAAACGATAATATTTACAAGGATAAGCATGAGAATACCCCATGAGGCACCTTGTTTTTGATAACCGAGTCAAAAGCTCGACTCGAATCCCCATAAATGTGATCATTTAGGGATAATCATGGTATGGTCCTTTTTTATGGGCCTTACATGATAAACAAGGCCCAAAAGCAACCGGTATTAAGGACTAAGTCCTTCGATGATGCAAAATACCGGGATCGAAGATGGCGTCCTCGTTTTTGGATGAAAGACGAAACAACACCACTCCAACCATTGCAAAAACCCCAAAAGGGTAGAAGAAAAGAGATGAGAAGTAGAAAGGTGGGGCAATGGGTAAGTCAACATAATGGGCTACTCGAGGTAGACCCACACCAAGCAAACGAAAAGATTTTCCATTTATTGCATCGGTGGAAGACCGAGATTTCCCTTTACAAGCAATTCTGGGATCGTAAATCTCGTCCTCGGTGGAGAAATGCGAGGGAACATAAAGGGCTCCCCCACACTAAAACCACACCAACCGTCGTCAAAAGGAGTAGACGAGGTGGTAGCACTCATAAAACACGGTGATGACGAAGTTAAACTTGTAGAAAAATCTTTTAAGTCATTTTTAAAATCTTTTCCTTTGTCACCGTTTAAAAACTCTTTATGAAAACCCGATATGATAATGTCGAAAATATTTGGCGTGTCAAATTCAAAATTAGTCGCGCTATAAATCCTCACATTTAAGTCGCGGTTAGGGGGTGGTGGATTATATAAGTTCTCAAAACGTTTGTCAATAAAGAACACCGCCCCCTCGGGGTCTACATATTCTTCATCCTCATGCACGTCGATCTCATCGATTTCTTCATCAAAGATAGGCTTGTCAAACCAAGGTTTTTCATTCCCCTCCTTGAGTATTTTAGAAATTCTCTCGAAAAGATCACGATCAAGCACGAAACCATCATCCATTTGTGTCGATTGTTGATAAGTTAAATCCTCGCGAATGTGGTAAACGTAATTCTCGTTTAAGGAGTGTTGATTAGGTAACTCCTCTAGAATTGTATTTTTAGTGGTCACATGAGTTGGTTCGTCATCGAAAATAAGACTTTCCAACTCATTTAGTTCATCCTCGATTTTGGAAAGATCGACCTTACTCGTAGGTGGAAGCGGAGGCAAAAGAGCTAGCTCTCGTTCAATGATTTCCTCAATCTCGGGATCAAACTCGTAATCATCGTACTTCACATGTTTCTTTTTAGGAGAATCAAAAATTGCATGTGGATTTTGAAGTACGTGATCAATCTCGGCAAAATCGCCATCGTCATCGTCAAAGAAAGAGTCGATGTGAGCACTCACAACCATGGTCTTACAATCCGAATGACTATGCTTAGGTGACTTTTCTAAAACGAGATGATTGATGTCGATAAAACCTTTAGCTTCAACGGGTGTTGGGCTAGGAAAAGGAGGCACTTCAATGGAGTTAGAAGTTGAAGCCTCAAAGACGTGGTCCTTCGAAGGTGGTGAAGAAGAGCCCATTTTGGTCATTGTCGTGATGGCACTAACGTCGCCCTTCAGAATTGGTATTTCACTTGTTTCATCGAATTCATCCCAAAGTGAATTTTCATCCATAAATTTACACATACCCTTTTGAAATAGGTACACGTATTCTTTATCATTAAAATCCTCATCTTTAAAACCGTTCTTCTTAATTTTTTCAAAACATGCATTAAGCCTCATTCTTTCCGCTAAAGTGAACATTTTGAAATCATTAGGTTTTGAAACCTTGGTTTTTTCATTGTCATAAGACACTTGGGATTTACTCGTGAAAAAGTCCAGTTTATCCTCCCCATATCTCATAGTAAGTCTCCCCTCGTGAACGTCGATTACGGTTCGAGCCGTCTATAAAAATGGTCGGCCTAAAATAATGGGACATTTCAGGTCACACTCGTAATCGGATATAACGAAATCCGCGGGAAAAACAAACTTTCCAACTTTGACATAGAAATCCTCGGCTATTCCAATTGGTATAAGTGGAGTACAATTTGCAAGCTCGATTGTCATGTTCGTTGGGGTAAGATTAGGCAATCTCATCAATATCCATAGAGAATGAGGCATGAGATTGATGCTAGCACCTAAATCGGCGAGGGCTAAACATCCCTCAATCTCGGAAAAATCATAAGTTAATAGAAATTGGCCCGGATCCTCTTCCTTTCTCGGCATAGGCTTTTTGGGTTTTTTAAGAAGGATCGATGCACAAGTTTCTTCAATGGTTACTTTCGTAAGGTCGATAAAACTCTCTTTTTGAACCGTGGATGGAATTTGAGGTACACGAGGGTGTGAACTCTTTTCCTTGGTCGCCACATTCACCCCATCGACTTTAGAACAATAAGACGTCTTAGAAGTCGAGGGTTGAGAAGAAAGAACAACTCAAAATCCTTCAAGGTTAGGGGTAATCACACGAACTTTCTCACGAGACGAGGCAGCTTTACATTGTTCCTTCAGATTTACAACGATGTCACTAGGTAACGAACTCGATGAAGCACCCGAGGCTTTGTTCATAATAGCCGAAAACATCTTTTTAATATCAATTTGTCCTTGCTCAATCTTCGTGTTTTGAAGTTTCAAAGTATTAGTAAAGTCGTTTTTCAAAGTACCAATTTCTCCCTCTAATCGTCTCATATTAGCCTCATTCGTTTTCATGTAATTTTGAAAATCGTTTGACGAACTATTTCGATTAGAATTAAAGTTACCTTTGTTTTGATTACTTCTTTGAAAATTTCCTTGATTACTACTAGAAAAATTGTTACCTTGATTGTTGTTGTTTTGAAAACTCGAGTTTTGATTGTTGTTGTTATCTCGGTTTTGCCAATTTAAATTACGACCTTGATTATAACCTTGATTTTGATTCGAAAAATTTCCTTGTTGATTGTTTCCTTGAAAATTGTTACGATTTTGAAAATTGTTGCCTTGGTTATAATTGCCTTGTTGTGATGGACCCGCGTTATTTTGATTTTGAAAATTGTTGTTTCCATTTAACGCACTCACATTCGACGTTTGGCCATCCGTAGCCACACACTCGTAATAATTATGAGGTCCACCACAAAACGTACACGATACCTCAATCGCTTTCACCGCAGCGGGAGAGTCTTTCTTTTGCATCTCAACGAGAATAGACGTAAACACATTCGTCAACTTGTCGACTTTTGCATCAACCCTCTCAATGTAGCGATTAGAACTACTAACATTGGCGACATTGGCAACACTCGCTGCGTTTCGGAGTTGGTGAACCTTGGATCGATTTTCGATAATTATCAATGCATCTTTCGGAGTCTTACACAAAACGTTGCCACCGGCGGCGGAATTCAACGAATCTTGTTCTTGAAAATTAAGACCGTTGTAAAACGTATCGATTTGGTGCAACTCGGAAAAACCATGGTGAGGATATTGCCTAAGCAATTCCTTAAAATGATCCCATGCGTCTCTAAAAGATTCATTCGGTTTTTACTCAAATTTCGTTATTTCATTTTTGAAAAACGTCGTCTTAGACGGTGGGAAAAATAACTAACGAACTTGGAGACGAGATCCTTCCACGTAGTTATCGAATTAGGTGGCTCTTTCTTAAACTTGCTCGTGGCTAAAAGACGATCAAAATTTCGAATATGGTCGTGAGGATTATCGGCTTCCCGACCTCGAAACTTCGTAGCTTGGATTAACGAAAGAATTCCGCTCTTAATATCAAAATTCTCCGCTTCGATAGCGGGAATTACGATCGCGTCTCCATAACCCTCGATGGGCGCTTGGAGCAATTCCATCATCGAACGATTGTAGGCCATCTCGTCTAAGGTTTCTTCAACAACGATATTAGGAACGTCGGTTTCTAAATCTCGTCTACGTCGTGGATACCTTCAATTACGATTGCGTCGATTCGAAGCGTCTCTAGAATTAGAATAATCCTTCGATCGAGTGCGCATGCACTAAGCGTAGAATGGGTGGTAGCAAAGAAGATTCTTTTTGCGGTTTTTTCGATTTTTCAATTTTTTTTGGTTTTTGATTGTTTTTTAATTTTTTTGGATTTTTTTTGTGTTACGTAGACTCAAATCTACAAGTCTCCCCTCGAATCGATCTCTCGATTAAAGGAGCCTCAAAGAATGAAAACGATCACGTGGAGTGAACGCCTTCGATGACTTTAGAACGTTGGTGGAACACCAAAACGTTCAAGAAGGTTTAATCTTGAAAACAAGCAAATATAATATACGTAGATAATACTTGGGCGGCAAACCCTCGATTAGCCCTCTTTCTCAAGACACGCACAAGCAAGTGGGGGAAACGAGGCGGCGCAAAGCACTTAAGAGCCTTTTTCCCTTAGGTCGTGAAATACAACCGCCTTATACCCACCTTATTGTTTGTGTTAATTGAAATTAAGCCTCACGAAAGTATTTATCTATTTTGCCTTTAAACTTTTGCTTTGGATTCGAATAAAATGATCGAGTGATGAAATCCCGAATCAAGGTTACGTTTTCACGCTTTTGGAGTACTTGTATATTTATTGTTCTACGTAAGTACAATATAGTAATTGTTGGGAATAAAATATAGCCAGTCCACTTGAGCGCTGGCAAGAGAAAAACAAGCGTTGATAGGAAGAAAACAAACGCTGACAGATCAAGCGTTGACAAGAAGAAGTCAAGCGTTGATAGATTGAAGACAAGCACTGATGGAAAGATTTAGTCTACGCGTATATTGTTTCTAGTTTGTTTCTAGTAAAGATAAGTTCAACATTGTATTTTCTATAATTATCTTTACCTAGAATAGTTGATATGTAGACTCTTGTACAAGGCTTCTTATGTCTATAAAAGAAGACCTTTAGGTTATTGTTCATATAAGTTTTCATACGTTAAACCCTTTCATTGTAAGCAAGTTTGTTATTATCAATCAAGTGAAAATTTGTTTACATCTTTGTGTGTTCTTGTTTAAGTGTTAATTCCGCATAACACTTAGATTACTTTATACATAAACAAAGTTTCTCTACGTGTATAACTTGATCTAATCTCGTATACACAAAGCTAAATCGATCTAAGTTTGGGATCAACAAGTGGTATAAGAGCTTGTTGAGAAACTTTTGATTTTAAAGAACACAAGAACCCTGAAATCATCAAAACCCTAATTTTCACAAAAAACTAAAAACATCATGTCCAATCCAGAAGTAAACCCCTCCTCCTCAAACCCTAGCATCAAGATTCCCATGCTTGATGCAAACAACTTTGAGCTATGGAAGTTCAACTTTGAGAAATATCTGGGAATCTATGACTACACTCTCTGGGAGATTATTGAATATGGAAACACATTCAATAAAGCTCAAAAGATTGCTGATGCCATTGTTGCAAGAACTGCTGTTGCTGGATGTCCAGAAGCAGATAAGAAAGAAAAACCTGGTGACGGTAGAGTTGTGTCTGCTGAAGACATAGCAAAGAAAAGGGTTGATATGAAAACCCTAAACATTCTGAAACTCTCTTAGGGACAAGAGAATCAGCACAAATACAGAGGTTATGAGTTTGCAAAAGATCTTTGGGCAGCTCTTGAAGTTGCATATGGTGGTAATGATGATACTAAGGAAGAGAAGAAGAAGCAACTCATGCATAAGTATGCTGTTTTTAAGTCTCAACCTAATGAGAAGCTTAGCCGTGTGAGAAGGAGACTGCTTGACATTACAAGCAAGCTGTCCTTCATGGGGACACAAGTTGGTGATGTTGACATTATTTCCACCTTTCGTAAAAGCCTTGGTTATGTGTGGAAGATTGAGGCAAAATCTATTCTTGCCAATAACACTCACAAAAGTTCTACTTTTGATGATATCTACAACAAACTGAGGCTGTTGGAGAATGAAACTCTTTTGGAGAATGGAAGTAAGTCTACCAATAGCAACATGGCCTTCTTCTCACATAGTGAAGGCTAATTTGATCAGAAGGACTCTTACATGCACCCAGTTACTGGATCAACATGTGTCAACGCTGGAACATACCCTGTCAACGCCTCACATTCAGACGCTGACACATACAAAAGTGACTCTCCAAGAGTTAAGCCTGCTGGTTTGGATCTGGATACTGTGTGTGCATACATTGCTTCTTTGCCCAACGGTTCAGTGATTACATATGAGGACCTTGAGCAAATAAGTGATGAGAACTTGGAAGAGATGGATATTAAGTGGAACATGGCTCTTGCTAGTATAAGAGCAAACAGGCGGAATAGAAGGTTTAAGAAAAAGATGACCTTTAATGCAAAGGACACTGCTGGATTTGATAAAACCAAGGTTGAGTGCTACAATTATCATTGTATGGGGCACTTCATGAGGGAATGCAGATCTTCAAGAAGATCTGATGCTGGCAAACCCTCAAGCAAAGTTGTTAAGGCTCAGGATCCTAAGGCCATGGTGGCAGTACAAGAAATTGATGGTATTGGATGGGATTGGAGCTATTTGGCTAAGGAGGGGAAGAGGATAAAGCTTTGGTTGCTGAGATAGAAGAAGAAGAGCATGTTCAATATGCTCTCATGGCACACTCCTCCTCTTCATCAGATAATGATGTATACGATGATGCTTTTCGTAGTAAGGGTTGTCGTTTAAATACTGAAAAACTTAACAAAGAGATTTTAAGATTGTTAAGTGATGTGAGTACTAAGAGATGCAAGTTGTCTAACTACCAAATTGCTCTCACTCAAACTGAAAAGACAATTGAGGAGTACAAGAAAATGGAATCTGATCTAAAAGATAAAATTAATATCTTAAAACATGATTTAAATGCTAGTAATGATATTAGAAACATCATGGAAAGGGTCAATGCTGATATACATGCTAGGTTAGATGAGGCTATTAAGAATAAGGATAATGTTGACCTTAAAATTCAGAGATTTGATAAGGCCTCACAAACCCTAGGAGAATGTGTTAATAAACAAAGGGATCCTAAGGACATGACTGGGATTGGGATGAAAGACTATACTGTTGTTCCACCACCAGCTGGGGACTTTTATGGTGTCCAAAGAAAGGACCTATCTTGGACTGGTTTACCAGAACTCCAAGAGGAGGAATTTATTCCTCCACCAAGAGTCATTACCCCAGTTGAAGAGTATAGACAAAAGTTGACTGACTTGAATGAATGGAAGAAAGCCAACCCTACCTTGTTTGTTAAGGGTGGCTTGTTGTGTGAAAGTTCTAATGAGTCTACCCCTATTAAGGTAACAAACCCAATTACTGGCAAGACAGTTGACCTTGGCTCAAACACTGTTAGAAAACCTAGCATTAAGTATGCAGAAATGTATAGGAATACTAGGTCACCTAAAAGCCAAGTAAGTAATGATGAAACAGGCTTCTTCTCTACTAGACCTAGGGTTGTGTCTAGAAAAGCCTGTTACTCTTGTGGTAGCTTTTCACATTTAGCATATAAGTGTGTTAACGGTTCCAAGGTCAACGCTGTTAAAAAGTCAAACGTTGTCAGACCCAAAACTTTTGTGGAGCAAAGTCCACAAGTTGTTAGACCAGCCCCATTCTTCACTAGAGGGTCTAACACTCATGGACAAAGACCATTTCAAAAGACTAATACTTGGTCCAATAGGCAACGGGTTTCTGTAGCAAACCCTAGGTTCAACGCTGACAAGGGTAATTTCAGCGTTGACAAGAGCAAATCCAACGCTGACAGAAACGTGACCAGACCTAAATATTTGCAACCACAGGGTAAGGGGTCTAAAGCTTCTTCTAGCTTGATAGGGAGACCTAAGCAAGATCAAAACCCTAATTCTGATGGGATTTCAGTGACCTGCAACATATTTAATTATATTTCAAAGGTTATTACAAAACCTATTAGGGTTAACTGGGTATTTCATCCAAAGAGGGATGAACAAAGGGTTGTTATGAGAACTAAGTCAGCTCTTGTTGAACAACCAGATGAATCCAAGTCTGCTAAGGCTTGGTTTCCCAAAGAAACTAATTTGTTTTCTTTATGTGCAGGGCATTCAAAAACAGGTCAATGATTATGGATATTGGGACAGTGGATGCTCCAGGCACATGACAGGGAAGGAAGATTATTTAACTAACTTCACTCCCATTAAGGATGGTGATAAGGTTTACTTTGGAGGCGGATATGGAACTATCACAGGCAAAGAAACACTTCTCACCAAGAACTTGCGTTTTGAAAACTTGTTTCTGGTAAAGGAACCTGATTACAATCTTTTTAGTGTATCACAAGTTTGTGATAACAAAAATAAAGTTCTGTTTACTGATACTTAATGCTTGGTGTTAAGCAAGGATTAAAAAATCCCAGATGAGAAATATATTGACTATAGAACACCTAGGCATAAAGACATTTATAATGTGAATCTTAATGGGATTAGGATGAATAATAATATGTCATGTTTTTATGCTAAAGCTTCAGTAGATGAGAGTAATCTATAGCACAGGAGACTAGGGTACATAAACTTCAATAATATAAACAGGCTTGTGAGACTTGGCTTGGTTGATGGTTTTGCCTGAAAAGGCTTTCCACAATGACCACTCTTGTGTTGCATATCTTAAAAGCAAGCAGCACAAGGTCTCATTTAAGTCTAAACAGGTGCACTCTAGTTCTAGACCACTTCACTTGCTGCATATGGACCTGTTTGGTCCAACTAATATAGGGAGTTTGAATGGTAAATCATACTGCTTTGTCATCACAGATGACTTTTCTAGGTTTACTTAGACTTTCTTCTTAGCTATGAAAAGTGACACTGCTGATAATCTAATTGACTTTATTACTCAGATAGAAAAGAAAACAGGTAACGAAGTTAAAATGCTTAGGAGTGATAATGGTGGTGAGTTTAGAAATAAACTGTTAGATGATTTTTGTGCCAAGAAAGGGATTACTAGGCAGTTTAGTGTTGCTAGAACCCCACAGCAAAATGGGATTGCTGAGAGAAAGAATAGAACCCTAATTGAAGTAGCCAGGACAATGTTGGCTGATGCTCACTTTCCCATAGATTTTTGGGTTGAGGCTGTGAATACAGCTTGTTATGTTCAGAATAGAGCATTGGTCAACAAGATACAGAACAAAACACCTTATGAATTACTTTGGGGAAGGAAACCTAATATTGGTTTTCTTAAACCTTTTGGTTGTCATGTAGTTGTACTTGATACTAGTGATGCCTTAGTTAAATTTAGTGCAAAAGGTGATGAAGGTTACTTCATGGGTTATTCAATGCAGAGCAAGGGATATAGGGTTTACCTTAAGAAGGAAAAACGTATACTTGAAAGAGTACATGTTAGGTTTTTAGAGAGTAAACCTAGTGATCCTGAAAGTGGTCCAAATTGGTTGTTTGACTTGGAACCTCTATCTAGGACTTTAAATTATATGCCTGTTACTAATCCAGACATTGTGAAGGTAACTTCAAATGTTGTGGAAGAACAAGTTGTTGATGTTTTAGGTACACAGGTTAATGAAGAGGTTGGATCACAAGCAGACAAGGCACCTCCCATACAAGAGTATGTTACAATTCCCATATGGACAGATGCTTTTGCTGCTGCTGGAAAGGATAATGGTGGTCCCCAAGTACCACCAGTTAACAACATGCATGGTCCTTCAGGCGCTGATAAAGGCAAATCTGGCGCTGATAGGACAAATTCAGGCGTTGATGGCTCAAACGTTGACAACACCATTTCAGGCGTTGATAACCCAAACGCAGACAACCAAGGTTCAGGCGTTGACAACACTTTTGGGCATCTTTTCTCTTCTGATTTTGAACAAGGTAAACCTTCCAATTTACATGAAGAGGTTCATCCTAATATTAATGGAAGAGAGTCTGAAGAAGATATTGGCAACATGGATAATGAGATTGAAGACAACAGACTTTTTGAGGGAGGAGTTCTCACTTCTACAATGAAGAATCATCCTCCTTCTCAAATTATTGGGAATGTCATGACTCCTGTTCAGACTAGAAGATCTCATCAGAATCTTGGTGGATTCATTGCCAATATACACAAGAAGGTTGATACCCCTCTTGTTCAAGCATGTTTGTTTGCCTGTTTTCTGTCACAACAGGAACCCAAGAAGATCTTTGATGCTCTCAAAGAACCAAGTTGGGTGGAAGCAATGCAGGATGAGCTTCACCAATTTGCAATTCAGGATGTTTGGGAGCTAGTTAATTGTCCCAGGTATGTAAGACCTATTGGGACAAGATGGGTTCTAAGAAACAAGAGAGATGAAAGAGGTATTGTGTTCAGATCAAGGCACGTTTAGTGGCTCAGGGATATACACAAGAGGAAGGGATATACTATGAGGAGGTCTTTGCATTAGTTGCAAGGATTGAAGCTATAAGGATATTTCTAGCCTATGCTTCCTGCATGGGCTTCACTGTCTATCAAATTGATGTGAAGAGTGCTTTCCTCTATAGTACAATTGTTGAGGAGGTATATGTCATGCAGCCTCCTGGTTTTGAGGATCCAGAGAATCCAGACAAGGTGTATAGAGTCAATAAGGCTATGTATGGACTTCATCAAGCCCCAAGAGCATGGTATGGCACATTGTCCACTTATTTGGTGGAAAATGGATTCAAGAGGGGCACCATAGACCAGACACTATTTACAAAGAAGTTTTGTAAGGATGTCTTACTTGTTCAGGTTTATGTTGATGATATCATCTTTGGATCCACAAATCCAAAGATGAGTGAGGACTTTTCCAAACTTATGACAGACAAATTCAAGATGAGTGCAATGGGGGAGATAGACTTCTTTCTAGGGTTACAAGTTCAGCAGAAAGAAGATGGTATCTTCATCTCTCAGGATAAATATGTGGCAGAGATCTTGAAGAAGTTTGGCTTTTCTCCACATGAAAAGAGGGCTACTACTCCTATGGATAGAGAACACCCTTGGGGAAAAGTTGGTGATGGAAAAGATATGGATGTCAGGCATTATAGATCAATGATTGGTTCATTGATGTATCTCACAGCCTCCAGACCTGACATCATGTTTGCTGTGTGTGCATGTGCACGCAATCAAGTGACTCCCATAGAATGTCACCTTTATGCTGTCAAGAGAATCTTTAGGTACCTAAGATGTTTTCCAGATCTTGGCTTGTGGTACCCAAAAGATTCACCTTTGGAGCTTATTGCATATTCAGACAGTGACTATGGAGGTGATAAGTTTGATAGAAAATCCACAACTGGTGGATGTCAGTTTCTTGGGAGTAGGTTGATATCTTGGCAGTGCAAGAAACAAACAGTGGTGGCCAATTCTACAACTGAAGCAGAGTATGTTGCTGCAGCTTCTTGTTGTGGACAAGTCTTATGGATTCAGAACCAGCTGTTCGATGATGGGTATAATTTCATGCATACCAAGATATTTGTTGACAATAACAACACTCTATGCATTATTAAGAATCCTTTACATCATTCTAAAACTAAACACATAGAAATTAGACATCATTTTATAAGAGATTGTTTTGAAAAGGGTTTAATACAACCAGATAGGGTTGACACAGAAGAAAATGTGTCAGATTTTATAACTAAACCTTTTGATGCTGGAAGGTTTCAATACTTGGTAACAAGTATTGGAATGATCAATCTCACATAATATGTGTTTTGGGGTCTTTTTGTAAAAGTATGTACAGGATAATGCATTGTTATTGGTCTTTTTGAGGATTTAGATTTTCCACTATATTTTTCTAACACTGACAAAGTTACTTTAACGCTGATAAGTGTTATTATGACGTTGTCAGCAATATATTTGTCTAACGCTGACAAAGGTTCTCTTAACGCTGACAAGTGTTATCGGGGCGTTGTCAGCAACAATGTTAGTTTTGTTGTTTTTAATCTAAATGTGCAGGTGATGTTAACATTATACCATTTGATACAGAGTTGCTTATGGATCCTTGGAGAATCATTTGAGCATGTTTTTATTTATGGATGATGGTTGGAATTTTCTATTCCTATCTTGACATAAATTTTTTATGTTCATGCATATTTTTAGCCACATATGTATCATAGTTTAAGGGGAGGTTTTAGGAACCTTTAGGACTTTTGGGTATCCTTATGATACTCTTATCACAATTCTAGATTGTGTCCACAGGTGAGTATGAGTTAGTTTTACTAAATCATGAGGCACTGTAGCATGCAAAGTTGATATACTATGCATGCTGCCAAGACATTTTTGGCCTAGAATTGGTTGTGGTCTGTTGGGAGACTTGGGAATGATTTTATCATGGGTTTTACCTGGGAGTAACAAGGAATTTTATGAGATAACTTAGGCGTTAAGAGTTTTGGTTAGCAAGGGACACTAGAGGACTGTTATGTCTATCTTGCATAAGCAAGTGTGCATAACTGGACAGTGCTTGCCGCCTTATAATAATTATCAACTTATAGGTTATCTTCACTAGGATAAATTACTTTGTTGAGGTCCTTTTTCATTTTTAATATTTTTATTTTTGGACGTTGACAAGTATTTTTCCAAGCGTTGTTATGACCAATCTAGACGCTGACATGACTTTGGCAAATGCTGACAAGAATATAGCCGTTGGGCGTTGATGGGTTATTTTTGACCGTTGACACCCATTGGGACCTACCCAGTTGTTAGTTTTTGACAAATTTTGGGGGCGTAATTTTGGGAGTAGATAACTTTTAATGAATGCATGAGATAACTTATTTTCTTTTCAATATCTTCATGATTGTATTTTGAAAATAGTTGCCTCATTTTTTACCAATCACATGCATATATCTCTCCTATATATTTGGCTCCTATTTTTAAACAGGGTACATATCATTCTTGTCTAACCATTGTATCCTATAATTCATCTTTCTAAACATTCACAAACAGCTTTCAACAATGGTACCAAAATTTAAACCAAGTGATTTGGTATTGGGATTCAGGAGTCAACACAACATGATAGCATATTTGGACGCTGATGATACTCTGTTTCTCCAATACACCCAGATGGTGGCGTATTTGAATGCATCCCCAATTAGGTATGCTCTTTCTCATGCTCCTCTCATCTCTGTCACACATATTAAACAGTTTTGGAACACTATTAGTTCCTCAACAGTTAATAGAGTGACTACATTATCATCTATTGTTCATGGGCGTACATGGGTGGTTACTGAGGCCTTGGTTCGCCAGGCCTTGCATCTTGATGATGCAGATGGTATAACCACCCTTCCCATTCATGAAATAGAACAAGGACTAAGGGTTTTGGGTTATCCTTTCCCTAATGAGGGAACTTTAAACAAATATCATAAAAAGGAGTTTCCCCCAGCCTGGAAGTACCTAATACATGTCCTCTTACAATGTTTGAGTCCCAAGTGTATTGCACACAATGAGATTAGTAGATCCATTGCTAGTGCTATTGTGTGTATTGCTACTGGGCAAAAGTTTAATTATTCAAAAATGATTTTTGAGGGCATGTGTAAAAACAAAGGGAGTAAAATGACTTTAGCTTATCCCAGATTTTTACAAATGGTTTTTGATATCCAAAATTACTGCACAAGGGATCATGATGATTTTTATGAGATCCCTATGCAAAAGAAAGCTATTTTTGCAAAGATGAACTCACCTCCTCACCTTGACATACCTCTCACCCCAGCTATGATTGCTGTTATTGACGCAGCACAACCCCAACCAGACCCACAACCCCAACTAGACGTAATACCAGACCCTTTCCCTTCCCCTCAACACATGCAAATTGACCAAGAACCCTTTGACGCTGACACATTAAATGTTGGCGTTGATACCAGTAATCTTGACGCTGACACCATTCCTTCACATACCCAAACACCCCTTAACCAACCCACATCCACCCAATCCACATCATCTTCTACCCCACCACAATATAAGTTGCAAAAACGCCAAAGGACTACTGAAGTGTTCTCCTCTAGTGGTACTAGCCATGTAGCAGAGAGAACCACCACCACAAGTGTGGTTGGTGCTATGGATGAGGATGGGACTATTGGTTCTGGCTTAGATGCAGGCCAAGACAGTCCTACCATCCTTAAGACCTCATCCATGCCCCATGAATCTAACTTGGGAGGTCAAATACCCATTTTAGAGGAGGACAGATTGGAACCAATATCAGCATTAGCTTGCAAAAGCAAAATGCAGACTTGGTACATATTGTCAGTACACAAGGCCTTGAACTCAAGAAATTGAGGGAAAGGATTGTTATTTTGGAGAATGCGAGCCCAAGGCATGGGATGGAGGAATCTTCCAAAGGGGAGGATGAGCAGATAAATGTGAGTGATAAGGGCTCACATGATGGTGAAGGTTTGGGTGTTGCTGAGGCCCTAACTAGTTTGAAGAAGCAACCAGGTTTTGTTAGATCTCTGGTCACCCCTACAAATTTAGACTTTTCTTTTACAGCTATGTTGGAGAAAATGACAAGAGGCGCTAAGACAGGTAATTTGGGCGTTGACAAGCAAAATTTGAACGCTGACACACCAAGCGCTGACATGAGCAAATTGGGCGCTAATAAAGGAAATTTGAGCGTTGACAGACCTGCAGATGAGGTTGATGTATTCCAGTCATCATCCATCATCAAATAAGTTTCTTCACAGGTATTACCATCTTCCTTACCCATCATTGATCCATTAGATAAGGGTAAAGGAATAATGGTAGAAGTAGATGTTCCAAAGAATGCAGCACAGATTGAGTTTGATAGAAGGTTGGCTGCACAAAATATGGAACAAGAAAGAAAGAAGGTTGGTGAATCACCTTTTGTTGTCACTTCAGAAGAAAAAGAGGGAAGTGATGAAGCTAGTTCAGACTCAAGTGTGATGATAATAGAACAATCAGAAAGACTTGAGTATGGTGATGAGTTGGCAAGAGAGAAGCTGAATGAGTTGAAATTGCAAGTAGATTTTGATATGCCAGAAGTTGTTCAGATGTACCATGCTTGGGAAGATAGGTCTATGGAGAATCCACATTTGACTATTTTAGACCAGATATGGGGTTTAGAGATTCTTCTAAGAGTACAAAAAGACTGCAAGGTAATTCTGAAACACAAAGCTAGCAATATTCTCTCAATGTTGAAAAGGGATAGAAGGGAGTTGTACTACATGCTACTCAGATGTCATGGAACAGGATGGACCTATAAGAAATTGATTGGATTATCCTTTGAAGAGTTGGAGTATAAGGCTTATCCCATTTGGGCTAGAGTGCAGGAAGAGAACACTCTAAGACTTCTTTCTGATGAAAGGAAAGAAGAACTTGCAGAAGAGATGGAGCTTAAGAAGGTAATGATTGTTCCCAGACCTTTGAAGAAGGGAGTCTCTCTTGAGTTTCCTAAAGATATGGATAGATTGAATCTAAGTGAAGCTGTTATAAGAAGGAGCATCAAGCTCTCACCATTGGAAACTTCAGATATGGTACAAGTGTTACCTTTTGATTCCAGAAACCCTATTATAAGCTATGAAGAAGATGAATGTGGGTTTTGGAAGATTGGCAGGTATGGGAAAGAGGTACACACTTTTACTACACTCATATCTCTTTTTGCAAGTGTTGATAGAGAAGACTTGGTGGACCTTTAGAGGTTGTTAGAGGCCAAGTATGAGACTGAAGCTCCTACTTCAATCAATGCAATAAAAATTTGGTCAACATTCAAGAGAATGTGTGGACCTAGAGATGAAGATCCTACTGTTTGGAAGGATCTTGAAGATGACCTCAGTGGTCTTCAATGGCGTTTGTATTCAGCTGCTGGTGTGTACTACTTGAGCTCTACAAAGTTTGCTGAGTATCTACTTGTAGATGGTCAGTATTCCATGTCCAAAGAAGTTTTGGAGAAGATGACGACAACACAGCTGGAGATTGATTATTCAAGTGACGTGGCCAAAGATTTGATCATACATATTTATTACCAATATGATAAGTGTTGTAAGATTTCTCCTAGTTCTTAATGTTTATTCAGAAACTTGATTACTAGAGTAGATATCAAGTTTAGGGGAGGATTGTTGGGAATAAAATATAGCCAGTCCACTTGAGCGCTGACAAGAGGAAAACAAGCGTTGATAGGAAGAAAACAAATGCTGACAGATCAAGGGTTGACAAGAAGAAGTCAAGCGTTGATAGATTGAAGACAAGCACTGATAGAAAGATTTAGTCTACGCGTATATTGTTTCTAGTTTGTTTCTAGTAAAGATAAGTTCAACATTGTATTTTCTATAATTATCTTTACCTAGAATAGTTGATATGTAGGCTCTTGTACAAGGCTTCTTATGTCTATAAAAGAAGACCTTTAGGTTATTGTTCATATAAGTTTTCATACGTTAAACACTTTCATTGTAAGCAAGTTTGTTATTATCAATCAAGTGAAAGTTTGTTTACATCTTTGTGTGTTCTTGTTTAAGTGTTAATTCCGCATAACACTTAGATTACTTTATACATAAACAAAGTTTCTCTACGTGTATAACTTGATCTAATCTCGTATACACAAAGCTAAATCGATCTAAGTTTGGGATCAACAGTAATATATTCAAAAGAAAAACGAAAATGATAATGGTATATCTACAATATAGTAAATAATTGTTGTGTGTTTAATTTAGGAAAATTAAACACGATTTATTTAGATACTATAATATAATAGAGAAAAATAACAAAAATGAGTATGTACGTATTTACGCTTTCCAAAAATTCAAAAGCAAAAACGCACTACTCACACAAACACGATACTAATAATGGCACACAAAAAACACCTCCCCGGCAGCGGCGCCAAAAATTTGATGTAGTGAAATCGTACACGTTTTAGGAAAAACACGTATGAGTGGCAAGTATTAAGTTATACGCTTTAGGAAAAATGTAAAACCGAATAAATGCGGGTTCGTTCTCGAAGGAGGCGTGTGGATTAAGTGTGCCAATTATATAAAATCAAATTTTGGATTAGTGACATTATTGGTTTAGAAGAGAAAAATTAAAGACGAGCTACGACTACGATTAAACTACGACGATTTAACGTAAAACGCGAACGTAAAACGTGACGAAATTAAAAAATAAACCTAAAAATTAATTAGAAGTTAAAAATAAGTCTAAAATAATATAAATAAGAATAAAAATCCAACAAATATATTTTAAAACCTTTTATTAATTAAATATTCAATTTTAAATGCTAATTAAAGCCCTAAAATTAAATATAATTAAGAAAAAGCCCAAAATATTATTTTATTGAACTAATAACTCACTTATATTATTTAAAGACTAAAAAGTATTTTTCCCAAATTTTCAAAACTATTTCTCTATTTTTAAAACACTAAAAACTATTTTTTAACTAAAATAATGATTAAAAATAATAAAATAATGCTAAAAATGATTTGACAATTTTAAAAATCCTAAATTATACTAATGAACAGTATAAAAATGAAAATGTTTGAAAAAAGTAAAATTTTTCACTAAAAGACAAAATAGATTATAATAAAACCCTAATTAAACTTAAATAAAATCTAAAAATTAATTAAAAAGTGATCAGTAAAATATTTTTAGACTAAAAATCTTAAAATACTTTTCTTAATCTAATAAAATTTTTGAAACTGAAAAATATTGATTTCTTACACTAAAAGACAAAAACAATGAATTAAAAATTGATTTAAAATGCAATTAAATCTAAAAAATAAGAGATGAACAGTAAAATAAAAATAAACTAAATGGATAAATCAGAATTAAAATAAGGAAAATTTCAAAACTAAAATAAGATTATAATTCCTAAAATTGACCACTAAAGACAAAATAGTTAAGATCTGATGTTGACACTTGGAAACTTTTTCTCTTATAGCAAAGCAGGGGTAACTTTTACACTAGCAGGGGAAAGTTGGTTGCTACTGCTAGAACAAAAAAACGTATTTGGTGACTAAAGTGCTTGTAGCTTTCTAATTTCTTGGTTTTGTGGGCAATGATTGGCACCCCCACAACCAGTTGGGTTGTGGGGAGTCACAAAAAATATAAAAAGCACAAGTTACATGCACAAATATCACACAAAAGGCCCAAGTAAGTTGTTGTAATGACTGATAAAGGTCTGTGAGACCTTTGCTGATAAACTTGGTATTTGGTGAGTTTGGTTGACCAAAACTCACTCAAATCCTTCACAATATTCCAACAACCAGGTCACAACCCTAAATACCACCTAGATCTAGTAGGCAACACAAAATGATGGCATAATTTTCACTAAACAAGGTAGAAAGACTGATTACTGATTTTAGCTATCTATGCCAAATTTTAACACATGCAAGTTGCTTAAATTCCTATCAAAGCTGAAACTAATGACTGATATAACCTAACAAACACCTAAGTAGTATGTATGAGTGGTCTTTAACAAATTTTATGTCACTTAAAACTGTCAAATCCCTAAACCCAAACACCCCTTCAAATAGACAAGTAACAATATTATCAAACAAAATGTTTATCAAATCAAGTCAAACCAAATTCTAACACTTAAACAAGCATAACTGATGGCAAATAATCATAAACAAACTTTTTAACTAGCATACAAATCAACCCCACAAATCACAAAGCACAATAAGATAAGTTATAGTCTACTAGGAGGGTTCAAGCCTTAAGGTTTATACCTTGTGGGACCCACATCCGGCCCCACTATGGCTGCAATACCATCTCCTCTTAGCTTATAGCTGGGCTTATGGCTTTGAAGGATGCTGTTTGAGAGTAGAGAGTGCTAGGTGGTGACTTAAACAGTCAAGACCACCCCAATATGTCTTCTCTTGTTGAAAACCTGAAAAAATGTAACACAAAGAGCAAACTGATAATAATTATAAGCTATAAGTTTGGCTTATGGATTAAGCAGCTTATAGCTTATGAGCTTATAATTTATAAATCAGAAAAATGAGATGCAACTTTTCAAACCAATAAACTTTGAACTTCCTAAAATTTTGACAAAAATCTTTGATATAAGCTGAAATCAAACCCCCATTCCACTTTCACTTCATTGTGGGTTTGAAATCAAGCTATTGAAAAACTTTTTCAAAACTACACTAAAAAATGAACTTTTCTGAAAATTTCTTGAAACATGAATACCAATGAAACCCTTAACCAACTTGCATAAACAGTGAACCTTTACACTAAATTACACTAAAAAAACGTTTAAAGGGAACTCAGTTTGCACAATGAGAATAAAATTTCACTTTCATTAATTTCTTAAAAACTTTATACAAACTGGAACAAAAGGGGATACCACACATTGGTCCTCCTTTAATAATACTGAATAGAATATTCTAGGTACTAAAACCCTAATAAACAAAATCCATAACTTGCCCTTGGACTGAGTTTGAAATTCTTGGTCAAAAATTAATCCCGTGACTTCTTTGGTGACATGTGAAGTGTAAGTTGTCATTTTTGATCTTGGCCATTTAAATGTTCCTTTGGGGCCAAGATATGCTTGAGGGTCGTTGGATTTCTGAAGAGATTCCATTTTTGCTAAATAAGGTGAAGCAGGGGAGTCTGTGGGGACCATTTGGGTTAAGGTGGGGGTTTGTTTGTTGGTGGGATGTGATGAGGTGAGTGTAAATTAGTGTTCTGGAAATAATAAGCCAAAACCCCTTTGGTTAGAGGGTAATTAAGGGTAGGGTTTTATTTAGGGTTTATGGGAAAGAAGGTGGGTTTTAATCTGGTTTTGGGAAGATTAAGTTTAAATAAGGTGTTTAGAGGGAAAAGATAACTGATTATTCAGTTATATAAATAAAGTGGTGGTGGATTTCTGACGTGGAGAGTTGGGATGAGTTTTAATGTTTGATGAAAATGGTCCCTGGACTCCCTTAAACTTGCTGAATAAAGTTTTTCAGCTTCAAACTATAATTCCCTTTGTATGAAAGTTTCTTTTCTATTTTGGCCACAATATTTTTTTCAAAACTATTGCAAGGGGTTTTAATGCACTTTATGCATTCTTCAAGGACCAAACTTGCACATTCTTGTTATTTTAGGGACCCTTATGTAATTTTTGAGTTATACAAGGGTTTAAAATGACAAGTCTTCAAAAGTAGAGGGACCAATCTTGCAAAATCTTCAAACTTCAAGGACTTGAATGGATATCCCTAATTACGAATTTGGCCGTTGTCTATCGTGCAATTCGATCAATTCATATTTCAATTCATTCTTCTCTTCTAATGACACTATTTCACCCTCTCCCATATATGACGATCCATATCAACAAAATGCACTGGGTTTCTCTCAATACCCGTGTTGCAACAATTGTGAGGGCCCTCACGATACTTCTTATTGTCAACCGATGAATTATTTTGACCCACATCCGTGTTCTAATTCTTCTTAACCGATGAATTATGAGCCACATCCGTGCTATAACTCCGGTTTTCATAATTTTGAGCCCCCACAATACACCCTCGATCATCAACCTTCTGATGGAATGAATGAAGAAGAACGAGCCATTTTTTTGAATACACTTTAATACGTTCAACAAGAATTAGCTAGCATACGTGAAGCAAGGGAGGAGGAAAAGCGACAACAACAAGAACAAGTATCTAATGTTAGTGATTATACTCCTCCTCTTGTGCGTCCCTTTTATTATGATGATGACGAGGAGAGTATTATTTCTTTCCGAGATCTTATTGCTCAAAATCCTTCGTCTAGTGCAATCGTAATTCCTTCTTTTGTCTTGCCGGCTATGGAGCCCAAGAATTCACCCATCATAGGAACTGAGGATATCATCACAACTCCTGCAAAGGAATCAGACGAAGTCATAAAGTCTAGTGCCGATAACCTTGTCTCAATCCCAAGTGACTCAGAGGTGACATCCGACAGTGACAATGAGTATGATGTGCTTTCTTCTGATGATGTTCCTTCCACCAACACTTTGGGAGATGATTCTTTGGCTTTCTCTAATCCTCTTTTTGATCAAGATGATGATTTTACTTCTAGTGATGACGAGTCACTATCCGATGAATACGTTCCGAAAGAAACTTTCAAGGTTTATTCGAACCCTTTATTTGATTTTGATGACGCCTACATATCTAGTGAGGTGAATCCTCTCTTTGACGAAGGGATTGAGGACATTGATAGCCCTGATTCTCTTGCTATTAATGAGCATACTTTGTTAGCCATGCCTCCTTCTATCACAGAGGTGGAGAGACTTGACTCTACTGGAAAGGGGACGCGGGTGGAAGGTAATTGTTCTCATACTTCTCATATTATATTGCCACCTCATTCTACCGCGTGCACACCCAGTCGGGTGATGTATCGGTTTTACTCTCCCCATTTCACACCGGGAAGTGAGGATGAGTGCTTTGACCCGGGAGGTGGAATTGACCATTCTATGATTGACACCTTTATGGCTTTGCCGCTAAGTGACCATCAACTGTCTTGGGGGGATAACAATTTGCTTCCTTTACCCAACCCACCTCCCGTGGATCATGATTTCACTTACTTTTCTTATATTGAGAGGACTTTCTACCATTCAAAACATATCCTCCGGCCTCTCCTTTATTATTTTCCTCCGGGAACGAGGACAAGGTCGTTGATCCCGGTATTACATTTGAGGCTTCCCCATGGACCATTTAATTCGGGGACGAGTCAGGCTCGTGACTCGGTTAACAAAAACAAGCGCTTTTTGGGAGGCAACCCAATTATCTATCCTTTTATTCTGTTTTTCTAATAAGTGTAAGGGGAGACCCTAGTATGTGTTTGTTGTTTTCTTTCTTATCATGTGCAGGGATTCGAGCTTTCAAAGATACATTCTTGATGACTTTTGATGACCCGTGATTCCGTGTTCATGTCTTCCCGGTTTTATCCTAAACTCTTTTGATTCATTATTTTATCATTTATGATTGCAATAGGAATCACTTTAGTTGTCTCTTCCTTAGCAAGATTTAAACAACGTGCACAATGTCCTAAGTGTAGGGGAGTTTACTCCCACATGCTTAAACATTGAGGACAATGCTTATATTAAGTGTAAGGGGGACTTCTATCGAAGTTTAGTGGGCTTTTCCTTGTATTTGTCCTCATTTTAACCGGAAAATTTGATTTTTCGACATTTTTCAAAATTTTTAATCAATTTTGGCCTAGTAGTTTTATCTTTGTTATAGTTATTTTCTTTCTTTGCTAGAATAAATTTTAATAAAGTGGTTTTAATTTTGAAACGTTGTGAATATTTTGACTCAACCCGAGTTTACTTATCCAAGTTTACTCTAGCTAGTATCCTTAACCTGTTTAAGTCAAGTTTTGCTAGGCTTTTATATAAGGAACTTTAAAACTCGAAAGTCTTAACTGTTACGGGTTAAGAACAAGAACTTTTCGCAAGTTCCTATAATCGATCCTAGAAAGTCGTTTATCAAGGGAACTTTAAAATGCGAATTCTAAACTTGAAAAAGTCTAAGAAGATGCAAGATCCTATAGACGACTTAAAAACCCAAAACTTTAACTTAATTGGCTAAGCATCCACGAGTCTCATTCCTTGAGATTTTAAATTGTGGAGAACGAGAGATGATAGAGTCAATTATAAGTTTGGTATTCTTTCATGAATTTATGTGAGTTAATTATGAGCTTTTTCTCCAATCGCTTGTTAATAAATTTAATTGCAATTATTAAGGTCGTATGATCTGAAAAGTTACTTAGCTTCTAGCCCAAGATCGTTTAAAAGTTGCTCGGTATTATTTAGAGTTCATAGCCAAGGCATAACTTATTGAAGCGGGATGCGAAGATTGGCGAGTCCGAAAAGGCCCTAACAAGGCATGAGGGCTACATTTTGTTGCTAAAGATCCTAAGTGATGTGAAGAATAATTTATCAAAAATCAATATGAAGGATCGAGACACACGACGGAAAGCAAATACTCCTGTAAAGATCATGGAGAAGTCTATTGTTGATACAAAAGTTGGGTGATCCTTGCTAGACCCGAATTAGGCTTAATTCGGGTTGGCTTGACTCCGGCTCCTGCACCAAGTGAATTATCTGGTTGGGATCCTGCACACTAAAAAAACACGCGTTAGGCTTACCGTGGGAATGTTTCCCACGATTAGACTCCGGCGTGAGAGTTAGTAATCGGTTAGGGTTATAGGAATCGGATGAGAGTTGAAAGTGTGTAGAATGTAATACCTTTGTGGAACCCTTGGGGGTTCCTTATATAGGCAGTGAAACCCTAATGGGCTGTCATTGATGCTTCGGCCCCAAGTAAAGGATAAATACCAGATTTAGATTGATTGTTATCTTCTAATTATGGTGAGTGAATATCCTCTCCTTTGGGATAAATTCTAATCATAGTAAGAGTATGATTCTGTCTAACCCTACACCGGGCATGTCGGGCCGTGGGCCGCGCAAGTGTGTGCGGTTACAGTTCATCGAAGCCCATAAGCTCAAATAACATTATTCCCACCCATTCGTGATGGGCCAGATACGGGTAGTACCCGTGGGCCGGGTTCATGACCCGGCTGGGGACTATACGTCATCATGTCCCCCCAGTCTAGTTGTTACAGCCGTAGGCGTAACCTCTAGACTATCCAGATGCTCCTCGGACGTACCAAGAAAGATCTTTAGGAAATGAAAAATTTTCAAAATTTTATTTCGGCCGCACGTGGCAACCTTACATGGATTCAACTCCAATGATACCTCATCCGCACGTGACGACCGAGACAAATTAAATGCAGCATTGAATATGGTCTTACGTATGACCGCATATCTCGACATAAATGACTGTTCACCTGTCACTTGACTGCCAAACTGCAAACAGTCAGAACCTCGAGCGACGTAAACCTCTAAGTCAGAAGTGACCCGTGGGCCCCAGCTGTCCTTTCACTTGCCACTTACACCCCAACCACACGATGTTGGATAGTGGCAAACACGTGTCATACATCCAACAAACCATGACTCTCAAGGCAACCCTATAAATAAGCTGCCCCAACGGCTGTGTGTAACACACAGTTATTTCCTTCATTTCTGCCATTAAAGCTTTCCTTCTTATCACCACCTTCTTACGCACGGATCCCTTCCTATGCAGGTTAGAATACCACGCCCTTAACTCTTTTATTTAGTAATGGCTCAAAGAAACAATCCCTCTATTGGATCCGTGCTCAATGTAATGACCCAGGAGCAATTAGATCACTTTTGCAATGAGTACTTCATTCCCAGCAACCTACACCCCTCTCTCCCTGGCGTAGGGGACCTCATAACTCGTCTTTTTGATGCGGCTAACTACCGCATTCCTTTCACCCATTTCCTTGTAGATCTCTTAGGATATTATGATGTACATATCTCCCAATTGCACTGTATAGGCGCATGTAAGGTCAACTGATTGTGGTAAAATACGACCTTTAGGAAAAGGAGCGTAAAAGCGGTAAGTATTAAGTGTACGTTTAGGGAAAACGTAACACTAATGACCCTAGATGAAGTTCCAAGTTCGTTTCCCAAGGAGGTATATGTGTGTGAAAAACTTGTTAAATGTTTGTGATTAATGATTGGTTTAGAAGGGGATGAGAAAAGAAGATGACGAAGACGTAAAAATTACTAATAGAAAGTTAAAACGTAAAACCTTAAAAACTACAAAAATAAAAATTAATTCTAAAAATTACCAAAAATTCACCAAAAATCAAAATTAATAAACTAAGAATTTACCAATGATCAAAACTTTTTCAAACCTTTTAAATAATTAAATATTCAATTTTTAAATGCTAATTAAAGCCCTAAAAATCAAATAAATTATCAAAAAGCCCAAATAAAGATTTTTCAATTGGTAAACCTCTAAAATTACCTAAAAAGATTAAAAACTATTTTTAGAATTTTTTAAACTAAAAAAACTATTTAAAATGATTTAAAAACTATTAAAACTTAAAATAATTATAAAAATTAATCTAAAAGTGATAAAATTATTCTAAAAGTTGCTAAATTCCTATTTTAATGTATTAAAGCAAAGAAAAATATAAAAAGTTGGAAAATGTGAAATTTAAAAAATAATAATAAAATAATATTAAAATAATATTGAAAATCCAAAAATTATAAAAAATTCTAAAAACTTGCAAACTAGTTTATTTTAACCTAAATAATCAGAAAATCAAAGTGAAATGACCAGAATACTCCTATTGGGCCCTCAAATGGGCCAAAACCAAAAATAGTCAAACCAAATGGGCTTTTGGGCCCAAGAAGTCAAACTTGGCCCAATTGACTTAGAAAAGCCCTATCTAACTTAAAATTTAATTCTAAGAACAAAGCTATAAAGGCCCAAAAGCTGAATGTGAGCTTATCACAGCTTAATAAGCAGGCAGCTTATTCTTATTGGGCTTTTCAGCCCAATAAGCAATAAGCCAATGCCATAAGCCCTAATTTGACACACAACCTTCTTTTGGGATGCTTATGAGATCTGTAAAAAGAAATTTTGAAAAAGCACACTCAAAAAGCCAGAAATAAGCAAAGTAAAAATCCACAAAACGACAAAATAGTCGGATTTGAGATTTAGGGCACCTAAGAAGCTCTAGTTTGTTGCAAAAGCTCACAAATAGCTTAACTAAGAATAATCAATCAAGAAAACCACAAAAGCCAAGTAGAATAAGCTGTAAGAGAAAATAAACTGGCTGAAAAAGCCAAATAAGCTAGTTTTCTAGCAAAAGCTTAACCAAAAGACTTGTAACCTTCCAGACTTGATATTAAGCTGAGAAAAATGAGTTCTATTACAAAAACTAAGTTGTTGCATGTTCCAATAATCAAAACAGATTCAATAAGCTTTGAAACCAAGTTTGACCAAAAGTCAAACGCTGATAAGTTGAAATCAAACGCTGACAGGAACAAAGTGGACGCTGACAGACTTAATGAAGTGTATGGACTTGTTTTTCACCCTGCTGGTCAAGGTTTGAGTGCAAACCTTATGAATCAAAGCTTACCAGTTGGGTAAACTTGATGTGTTTTGGCACAAATAAGCCAATAAGCCAGTGGGCTTATAAGCTATGAACAAAACAATCCAAATAGCCAAATAATCTCACAAGCAGCACACAAATAGGATCCAAGCAGCAAAACAGCAATCCTTAAACTAGAAATCAAAATGTAACACCAAATGAGGTGGTCACTTTGCTGATGCAAATGACCACTTCAACAGACTTTGATAAGCTATAACAATCACAATAAGCCACTAAATTCAACAACCAGATACCCAATAGATAGCTTATCACCCAAACTATTCCCAAACCTGATTTCAGACCTTAGATCCAACAAACAAAGAAGTTATTGGATCTGATGTGTTTGACCAATTCCAAAACCACTTTTATCAGATTTTTGCTAAACTTCAATCCCTTTTCCAAACTTACAGAAAGTAAACCAATGACTAAAACTTGTATATTTAGACTTGGTTAGACCTCCCAAACCCTAAGAACCAAGGGCACAAGGCCTCAAGGCCTCATGAACCAGTAATCCCAAACAATCCTTTATCAACCACTTTCCAAACAAACTTCTGATTTTTAAACACAACCTATTGATTTTAATGTTCAAATAGCTACACTAGGTGACAACTAACACAATCAAACTCAAAAATTACCAGCACAAACACAAGAACTCAAAATCCAAGTACCATATCCAAAACAGACACAAACATGGAATTTTTTAGAGGAATCTTAACAAGAGGTTATACCTGCCTTCCACAACATCCTAGGAAGGCCAGCTATGCTCCTTGGACCTTTTTCAACAACTAGACCAAGACCAAGGTACTTCAATAAGAAAGATGATGAATGCCTTGGTTGATGTTTCAAAGCATAAACTCAAGGACTTGATGTCTTCAACACAAGCAGCAAACAACTCAACCAAGGGCTCTAATCCCTTCACAAGCTTGGTGTCAACAAGCTTGCAAGAGCTTATAGCTTATGGTTAAGGGTTAGTACACAAAAATAAGCAAAATCAGAACCTTTCAAGCTTTTTCAAACTTGAAAAACCTTACCAAACATAAAAGTCCTTGATCCAAAAGGTTCAAGCACACTTATAACAATCAATGGAACTCAGAATCACCCTTTAAACAACATCAACTTTCAAAAATATAAAAAGGAATTACAATTTTCACAAAATACCAACTTTTATAAATTTTAAAAAGGAATTACAAGTTTAAAAGGTAAAGACTGGAACAAAGGAACTCTCACATGTTGAGGTCTCCTTTTATAGGAAAATGCCTGGCTAAACACTATTCACAAACCCTAGCACCGATTTCTCTAAAATGCCCTTGAGTCTTCTAGAACTTTTGATGGAATGAGATGTCCAAATGCATCCAAACCGTTTAAAGCAGCTTTGATATGATGCAAATGATGTGGGCTGTTGATCTTGACACGTGGAAAGCCTTGGTGAGGAAGTTGTCACATGATGGTGAAACGGTTTTGGTGGAGGGGCCTCTTGGTGAGTGGGAGTGAGTGTTTTAAGGTTGGGATGAGATTATAGGCGTGTGAATCAAGTGTAGGAAAGGGTAATTTCATTTTACCCTTTGTTTTAATGAAGATAGTTACTGGGTTCTTGGGGTGAACAGTAGTAACTTTTGATCCGATTTTGGGGGATTGGAAGTTGTTTGGCGCAATTTGTGTATTTGAATGTTTGAGTGCACACATTTGGCCCTTGTATTTCTTCTTTCCTTCCATTTGTGTTTTAAAACGTGTCAGCGCCCATTTCCTTTGTAACAACTTTCAGACTTTGGCAGTTTTGGCACAAAACTTTTCCAAAAGGTTAACAAGGGTTGTTTTTGACATTTTGAGATATTTCAAGGGCTGATCTTGGACATTCTTGATCTTCAAAGGTCTTCAATGTATCTTTGGCTTGATGTGGGACCATAATTGACAATTTGGAATTATTGAGGGACTAATCTTGCCATTTCTTCAAAGTAGAAGGACCTTTTGTGTAATTTTGACAAACTTAAGGGACCAAACTTGTAATTATCAATATACAAGGGTTTTAAGTGTCATTTATTCAATAAATTAGGATCAATCTTGTATGTCTTCAAGTCTTCAAGGGTATTTGTTGAATATTCCATGATTTAGGGCCCGGTTCTTTGTACGGCTTCGTTTCTCGTGTCCGTTTTCCTTGTATCTTGTGATCTTTTGTCTTTTTCACGATATCCATACCTAAAATACACAAGTAAACAAACACAAGCATATATATGGTATTTTATGACATTTTTATGCATTAAAAGCCCGAAAAAACGATGAGATCATGTATAAATGCCATCTCATCACTCCCCCATACTAAGCCATTGTCGTGCCCTCACGCAATGCTAGAATAAAGTATCTAAGCATCACCAAAGTTCAATTTTATTAACCTTTATTGAAAAGTAAAAGACTTGCAACATACTACGAAGATGTGTAAAGACATAATATATGATTTTCATCACGAAAGTGACTTTTAGGGTCAAAGAATAGAAACAAGCAAATGTCCCTTAGAGTAAACTTCGTCATCCTTGATTGTCATACATTCCATGCTAAGTGCAAAAACGAGATCATTGTTGGTACAAGTCACAATGCTAACACTACTCATATGTCCAAATTATGTAATACTTTTTCTTCCCGCAATCCTAGTTATTTATAGAAAGAAATGGGTTACTAGCATTTTTTAACTATTTGTCATGGATCACAAGTGATTCATATTGACTTATTTGAGTAGTTATTAGTCCGAAAGCAAAGTAGCACGATTTGATCAATAGTTAGCCGAAGGACAAAATCTTTTAAAACGGCTTCTCGTGTATCTCCTTAAGTTCATATCTTGGCATAACTCGTTTCACGATTTGAGACCTTTCTCGGACCGATATTTGGCATGTACTTCATACTTCAAATCTTGGGAAGACGTTCTTGAAATTATGGTCTTCTCTTCACATATTTGGAATTTCTTCACTTGACGTTTTTGAGAGATTCTTCATATTGGACCACGACTTCATCATTTTTCTTCAATCTTTACTTTGGATTTTGATATACAACGATCCGCCTCCTTTTCGGACTTGGATATATTTATCCTCATACCTTGTAAGGGTCTTTTTGGATAGAATTTCTCCATGATCCTTAGGGGAGTAATTGCTTTTCGTCGTGTGTCTCGATCCTTCATATTGATTTAGGAATAATGATACTTCACATCATCTTTGGATCTTTAGTAAAAATAGAGCTCCTCATGCCTTGTTAGGGCCTTTTTGGATAATCGCCAATCTTCGCGTCCCGCTTCAATAAGTTATGCCTTGGCTATGAACTCTATTCAACCCCAAGCAACTTTTAAACGATCTTGCGCTAGAGGCTAAGTAACCTTTCAAATCGTACGACCTTACTTATTGCAATTATGATTTATTCCTAATGCATTGATCTTATGGGAAGAAAAACCCACAATTAAAAACATATGAGTTTTTGAAAGAACATCTTCATTTTCTACGTTTAGCATGATCACTTGTCTAACTCTATCATTTCTCGTTCTTCACTATATAAAGACCTCTAATTAAAGAGACTCGTGAATACTTAGCCATGCAAGTCAAAATTAAGCCAAATTTGGATTAGCTTTCATTAAGACTATATCAAATCAAAGTTTTGGGTTTTCAAGCCACCTATAGGATCTTGCACTTTCTTGGACTTTTTCAAGTTTAGAGAATGCATTTTATAGTTCCCTTGATAAGTGACTTTCTAGGATCAATTATAGGAACTTGCGAAAAGTTCTTGTTCTTAACCCATATGAATTAAGACTTTCGTGTTTTAAAGCTCCCTATATAAAAGTCTAGCAAAACTTGAATTGAGTGGGTTAAGGAATGTAAATGGCTCCAAATGCCAATCAAGTCAAAAATTAACTCTTATTCTACCCATCGGAAAATATACATTCGTGTCTTAAAAACACTTATGAAAACTAAGAAAAAATTTTAAAATTTGGCCATTTTTAGCCTAATTAGCAACAAAAACAAAACATTGAATTTTGGAAAGCGTGAGGGCGTAGCAAAGCAAGTACCTATTCACCCCCCATACTAAAAGCAAACATTGTCCTCAATGTTTCGAGTCTAAAGGTGGAGCACCCCCATACTAGAGATGAAGAATCGAATGCTTAGGATCTAGCATGTAAAGGGTGATCAACAATATATCTAAAGCCGTTTATTAAGTATGTTAAAAGATAATTGTTAGAAAAATAAAGGATATGTCAATGGATTCGTGAAAAACTTCTTCAAACAAACGATGGAGGCTCACGTAAACGAACACGAGAGTCTTCAATCGTAGATGATGATGATGATCTAGATAACACAATCACAAACAACCACGAGACAACGAGTTGAAAGGGTACAAGTCCCCTTATTAGTGAATAGTAAGCATAAAGGATAAGCATGGGATCTCCCCCACGAGGCACCTCATTTTTGATTATCGAGTCATGAGCTCGACTCGATCCCCTCAATGCTAATTATCTTTGGGGAAGGTGACTTGGTCGAGGGCAACCATTGAAGGAATTTCCCCACCAAAGTAGTGCTTAAGCCTATGTCCATTCACCTTGAAGTTAGGACCATCATCTTGAGATAGCTCGATGGTCCCATAAGGAAACACTTGTGTAATGATGAACGGACCCGACCAACGAGATTTCAATTTCCCGTAAAATATCTTAAGTCGAGAGTTAAAAAGAAACACTTGATCACCAACGTTAAAAACCCGGTTTTTAATCTTTGAATCATGAAACTTTTTAGTCTTTTCTTTAAAAATTAATGAATTTTCATAAGCATTATCTCTTAATTCATCCAATTCATTCAATTGTATTTTCCGGTGATCTCCCGCGGTCTTCAAGTCAAAGTATGCATGCTTAAGGGCCCAATATGCCTTGTGCTCCAATTCAATGGGCAAATGGCAATTCTTCCCATAGACTAACTTATAAAGAGTGCAACCGATAGGTGTCTTATAAGCGGTCCTAAAGGCCCATAAAGCGTCATCAAGTTTGTCGGACCATGAAGCACGGTTTTCTCCAATTGACCTTTCTAAAATCCTCTTCAAAGCTCGGTTTGAAACCTCGACTTGCCCACTCGTTTGCGGGTGATAATCCGTAGAAAGACGATGAGTAACTCCGTATTTCTTTAGAACCTTTTTGAATTGGCCATTACAAAAATGGGTTCCACGATCGCTTATAATAGCACGAGGGGTTCCGAACCGAGAGAATAGTTGCTTCAAAAACTTCACTACCTGATAGGTGTGTAAACACCCATCCTTTTACCACTTAATTCTGGCTAAAACAAGACCAAAACACGTATTTAATATCATTTGTTTGGAATTATGCGTGGTTTTTGTGTTTATTGTGTTTTCAGAGCTAACCGGATGAATATTAAAGAAAACATGGGATTGCACGGGTTTTACTGAAGAAAAAGACTCAAGACGAAGTCTATTGTCCAAGAGATGCAAAAGACTTGAAGTCACTGGGCCTATTTGAAGATTTATCGAAGAAAAGGACCAAAGATGGAAGATTTACATATGTCGAAGAAACTCAAGTCTATTAAACGAAGAAATTAAAAGACGAGTTGAATTTAATCGTCGACAAATCCCGAATCAGAATCGAAAACGTCAACTTTTCTGAAAAGACAAGAAGACAAGAAGAAAGGGAGAAAGCCCACTCACCAACCAACCACTAGGATTATATATAGATTTTTCCTTCACACAATTAAGGAGTTAGCTTTCATTTTTCTTTTTCCCAGTTTCTTAGGTTCGTTTCATCACCAACACCATGAGGGTGTTTGGTGATTTTTAATTTTTCCTTGAATCTTGTAAGTTTTGATCATTACTATTGTTAACTTTTACATTAATCTTTCAATCCAATCTTTCTATCCATCTTGTTCTTCATCATCTTTTTATTGCAAGTTCTTAAGTTTTTATTTGGTTCAAGTTTGATCTTAAAAAGTTGTTGATTTAGTGTTTTTATTGGTGGGATTTGTTACTTATGGTATTTAAATGATTATTAGTTAGTTTGGTAAAACCTTTTTGCGTATTCATCTTGATTTTGGATTTAAACTGTGTCTTCTGTTCTTGCGATACTGCTACTGTTCTTACCCAGGAATATTCCGAATAGGCGATTTTCTATTTCCCTTATTCGGAATATTGGATATTCCGAATAGGGCTGTTCACCTTTCTCTTACTCGGAATAATTTATTGCGCATAGCCAGATTTTCATTTCCTTACTCGGAATATTTTATATATTCCGAATAGCTTGTTTTTTCCGCATAGACTTATTTTCCTCATAGACATATTTTTCCGAATAGGACTTATTTTCCGAATAGCCAGTTTTTCCGCATAGGTTTGTGTTTTTCCGAATAAGACAAATATTCCGAATAGAGTCACTTTTCCGCATAGATATCCACATTCCGAATTGTCCATTATTCCGAATTGAGCATCATTCCGCATAGGACTATTTTTCCGAGTGGGATATTTTTCAGTAAGGGTATTTTCCTGATCTAATTCAAGTATTACTTTTTAATTGTTGATTGTTTTAAGATTATATCATTATCATTTTAGTCATTTCTCTGTTTAGTAGATTAGAAAACTAAATCCACTTTTTGTCACCAAGAACAAATCATTCCACTTTAAATTGAGATCAATTCGAGAGGATTCCGAGAATCGAACTTTTCAAGCATAGCAAAATCCTTGTATCAAATGGCGCCGCTGTCGGCTCTTCTCGTTAAGATCAAAAGTTTTTTGTGAGAACTTGGATTTTGGGATCCGTTCCCCGTGAACGTTACTTTTTAACAAAAAATTTTCAAAAAATCCTAAAAAATATAAAATTTTCAAAAATACAAAAAAAAATAATAAAAAAAAACCATAAAAACCAAAAATATTTTTGCCTTGCTTTTCTTTGTTCGTTCTTTTGCAGGTGTATGCGCACTCGATCCACGTCTTATCAACAGCCCGAGCCTCTCGATCACTTAGACATGGCCGGTGTACCACCTCAAAACAATAATAACAACAACAACCCGCCTTTCAACAACATGAACAATAACAACAACAATGAGCCCCTTCCGGATAATCGCCCGATGATTGAACTGCTGCAAGCTCATGTCGATGGCAACACTGATCCGATTGTTATACCAGCAATTGCAGCCAACAATTTCGAGCTAAAATCAGGCTTTATCCAGATGGTCTCCGCTCAACCATTCTTGGGACGTACCATTGATGACCCACACGACCACATAAAGAGATTTTTACAACTCACTAACACGGTCAAGTTCAATGGTGTTCCACAAGAGGTTATAAGGTTACAACTTTTTCCCTTTTCTTTAGAGGGACAAGCCCGGCATTGGCTTGCTAAGGAACCGCCACAGAGTATTCTCTCGTGGACGGATTTGGAAACAAAATTTATCAATTACTTTTTCCCACCCTCTCGTACTACCGCATTGCGGAATGAAATCATAAATTTTGAACAAAAGTACGATGAGTCGTTCAGTGAATCTTGGGATCGTTTTAAAGATCTTTTAATAAAATGCCCACAACATGGTTTTACCAAAGTACATCAACTTAATACTTTTTACAATGGTTTAAGCATGAGTGACCAAGATTCACTGAACAGTGCCTCGGGGGGTAATCTATTGGCTAAGACTTCCAATGCTGCTTGGGACATCATTGAGAATAAATCTCGTGTGCAAACCAAGAGTGTTCGGACCAATGTCGCTAGCGCTAGCACTAGTGACAGCGACAAGCGATTAGACAAAATCACTACGCTTCTTGAATCGCTTGTCACCCACACCGTCAGCAACAACAGCAGCAACAACGCTAAAAACGCCCACGTTAACGCTGTCAGCCAACCTTGCAAGATATGCGGTGGTCCTCACTCTTACACCACTTGTACCGCCACCCAAGACTACCCTGCTGAGAATGTGAATGCAGCTTATGGCACCTATCCTCAACCCGCTTATCAAGCTAGACCTCAAGGTGACCGTAATTTGCTAAGCTACCGCTCTAACAATTATCTTTCCCCACCTGGCTTTCCCCAAAACAACCCAAACCAACAACAAAACCTCAATCGACCTCCTCAACAACAACAACAGCCTCGACAACCATACATACCTCCTCACAAGCAGCAACAACCACCTCAACGAAACAACCAAGTTTACCAACAACCTGCTTATTAACCACCCGCATACAATGCTCCTCCCAACGAACCCACCGCTCTTCACCAAGAAGTGGAAACTTATATGAGGACTAACGATGTGATAGTGGGAAATCTTCAGAAAGAAGTGCTCAACCTGAAAGCGGATTTGGTCAAACAAGGGAACCATTTGAGAGCCGACATGAGAAACACGTTGGATAGCCAAACTAATGATCTGAGGAACATGATGGCTAGTTTCTTCCAAGGTAATCAACCCTCTTCTTCGGGTACTCTTCCGAGTAACACCATTGCGAATCCAAGAGGGGAGATGAAAGCAATCACCACTCAAAGTGGTAAAGGTACCAAGGAACCCAAGCTTCCTATACCTCCACCGGTGGTTGTGACTAAGGAGAACGAGTCACCTGCTCCTATTCCTCATCCTTCTCCTTCCCCAATTTCTCCACCTATTCCTTCTACCCCTCCTCCACCCGTGGTTGTGAGTGATCCTATTATCCCAAAGCCTTCCTCTTCTTCCAATATACCTTATCCATCTAGGTTGAGGAAAGAGAAGCAAAAGAGCAAGGATGATATTCAGGTTTCGAACTTCCTTAAAATGTTCAAACAATTGAATTTCAATATCTCCTTCGCTGAGGCTCTCGCTCACATGCCCAAATACGCGAAAATGTTTAAAGATCTTCTGAGCAACAAGGAAAAGCTCCTCGATATTGCCAACACCCAACTTAATGAGAATTGCTCTGCAGTGCTCTTAAGGAAATTGCCAACCAAGCTTGGTGATCCGGGTCGTTTCTTAATTCCTTGCAATTTCCAGGGAGTAGATAATTGCATGGCCCTAGCCGATCTAGGTGCCAGTATTAATCTCATGCCTCTAAGTGTTTGGAAGCAATTATCTCTCCCAGAGCTAGTCCCCACCAAAATGACTTTGGAATTAGCTAACCGTACGGTTGCCTATCCAGTGGGGATAGCCGAAGACGTCATTGTAGGAGTCGACAAATTCACATTTCCTGCTGATTTTGTTGTCGTCGACTACGAGATGGACCCCCGTGTACCACTGATTGTTGGTCGTCCATTCCTTAGGACCGGTCGCACTCTCATTGATGTTGAAGCTGGTGAGCTTATCATGAGAGTGGGTGACGATAAAGTAGTCTTCAACATGGGAAAGTTGTCTAAACAGCCTTATTCATATGAGAGTGTTAATTGTATTGACGTTCTTGATGAGGCTTGTGAAGAACACTTTAATGATGCTTGCAAAAGTATTCCCACCTCTCTTCCCAATGTTGAGACCGTGTCCTCCATTGATTCATCGTTGTCTCTATTTGGAGATAGTGATTTATTTTGGAACAATCTTGAAGATACCATGGGAGATGTGAATTTAGCTACTAATGATTCTCCCACCGAGGGGGATGAAGACATGAATTTCTTTGACAATCTTCTCACTGAAGACAATCCTTCTCCTCCATCTCCCACAGTCATTGCTATCGATACTCCGACTTTGAATACGCCTCCCGTCGAAAATCCTCCGGATTTGGAACTTAAGGAGTTGCCGCCCCATCTTGAGTATGTATTCCTTGAAGAAGAGAAGAAGTGTAGGGGGACTTCTATACGTGTTTGTATTTGTGTGGTGATGTGATTACAGGGATAACTGCAATCTTGGAATCTTTGAAGAACCGTGCTCCCGTGTTATCCGAAATCCGGTTCTATCTCTCAACTATCATGATTCAATTTTCCTCATACTCACATTTGAAATTGATCACTTTAGTCGTTTCTTCCTTAACTTGAGTTAACCAACGTGCACAATGTCATAAGTGTAGGGGAGACTTTTCCCACATGCTTAAACATTAAGGACAATGTTTATCTTAAGTGTGGGGGGACTTCTATCGAAGTTTTATGTGGACTTTTCCATGAAAATGCCTTCATTTAACCGGAAAATCCTCTTTTTCAACATTTTTCATATTTGTAATTAACTTTGGCCATTTAGTTGTAATTTTTAAATTTTTATCATTGCTTTCATATGTATATATTCCACAATTAAGTCAAAAATATTAATAAAGTGGTGTAGCTAGTTTAGAAATCTTTGACATATTAGGCCCGTTGCGTTTATTTTGACTCAACCCGAATAGACTTATCCAAGTTTATTCTAGCTAGTATCCTTAACCATGTATACCTTAATTGTTTATTAGGCTAAGTATCCACAAGTCTCATTACTTGAGATTTTAAATTGTGGAGGACGAGAAATGATAGAGTCAATTATAAGTCGGTATTCTTGCACAAGCTCACTTGGTGTAATTATTTGCCTATTCTCCCATCACTTGCTAATAATTTATCTGCAATAAGTAAGGTCGTACGATTTGAAAGGTTACTTAGCTTCTAGCCCAAGATCGTTTAAAAGTTGCTCGGTAATGATAAGAGTTCATAGCCAAGGCATAACTTATGAAGCGGGGCGCGAAGATTGGCGAGTCCGAAAAGGCCCTAACAAGGCATGAGGATTCAATTTTATTGCTGAAGATCCAAAGTGATGTGAAAAGCATTATTCCCAAAATCAATATGAAGGATCAAGACTCACGACGAAAAGCAATCAACTCCCATAAAGATCATGGAGAAGTCTATCCGAAAAGACCCTAACAAGGTATGAGGATAAATAGATCCAAGTCCGAAAAGGAGGCGGATCGTTGTATCTCAAAATCCCAATTAAAGATTGAAGAAATAATCATGAAGTCGTGGTCAACAAAGTTGGAGTACCCCTCAAAAGTCTCCAAGTGAAAAAACTCTATTATGATGAGAAGACCATTATCTCAAGAACGTCTCTCGAAGATATGAAGAATGAAGTACATGCCAAATATCGGCCCGAGAAAGGTCTCAAATCGTGAACCAAGTTATGCCAAGATATGAACTTTTTGATATCCCGAGAAGCAGTTTTAAGATATTTTGTCCTTTAGCTAACTATTGATTAAATCGTCCTACTTTGCTTTCAGCCTAAATAAACTATCGTAATAAGTCCAAAAATGCATCTTCATGATCATTCTAAGACAAAAATAAAATATAAGAGATACACCTAGGAATAAGGGAGTTTAAGCATTTAATTAAGCCGTGTGTGTAAGTGTTTGATTTGCTAACTTATAATAACAATGATCTCGTTTTCAAGCTTAGTTTGGGGAAAGTGAAACTTGAGGGTGATAAATCTTCGCAGCACCAAAGCCCTAATGTAAGTCCTCGATTTCTTTGCAAGTTATTTCCATCCTTTTGTTTATTTTAAAATTTTAATTCCTCTTAGTACTTTAATGTTTGTTAAGTAGTATGTTAATAAGGCCAAGGTTGATTAACTATGAGAAAAGTGTAAATTTGCTTTATCACTAAGCATTGCATGAGGGTATGGCAATGGTTAAGTGTAGGGGATTTGATAGGTGTGTAAACACCCATCCTTTTACCACTTAATTCTGGCTAAAACAAGACCAAAACACGTATTTAATATCATTTGTTTGGAATTATGCGTGGTTTTTGTGTTTATTGTGTTTTCAGAGCTAACCGGATGAATATTAAAGAAAACATGGGATTGCACGGGTTTTACTGAAGAAAAAGACTCAAGACGAAGTCTATTGTCCAAGAGATGCAAAAGATTTGAAGTCACTGGGCCTATTTGAAGATTTATCGAAGAAAAGGACCAAAGATAGAAGATTTACATATGTCAAAGAAACTCAAGTCTATTAAACGAAGAAATTAAAAGACGAGTTGAATTTAATCGTTGACAAATCCCGAATCAGAATCGAAAACGTCAACTTTTCTGAAAAGACGAGAAGACAAGAAGAAAGGGAGAAAGCCCACTCACCAACCAACCACTAGGACTATATATAGATTTTTCCTTCACACAATTAAGGAGTTAGCTTTCATTTTTCTTTTTCCCAGTTTCTTAGGTTCGTTTCATCACCAACACCATGAGGGTGTTTGGTGATTTTTAATTTTTCCTTGAATCTTGTAAGTTTTGATCATTACTATTGTTAACTTTTACATTAATCTTTCAATCCAATCTTTCTATCCATCTTGTTCTTCATCAACTTTTTATTGCAAGTTCTTAAGTTTTTATTTGGTTCAAGTTTGATCTTAAAAAGTTGTTGATTTAGTGTTTTTATTGGTGGGATTTGTTACTTATGGTATTTAAATGATTATTGGTTAGTTTGGTAAAACCTTTTTGCGTATTCATCTTGATTTTGGATTTAAACCGTGTCTTCTGTTCTTGCGATACTGCTACTGTTCTTACCCAGGAATATTCCGAATAGGCGATTTTCTATTTCCCTTATTCGGAATATTGGATATTCCGAATAGGGCTGTTCACCTTTCTCTTACTCGGAATAATTTATTCCGCATAGCCAGATTTTCATTTCCTTACTCGGAATATTTTATATATTCCGAATAGCTTGTTTTTTCCGCATAGACTTATTTTCCTCATAGACATATTTTTCCGAATAGGACTTATTTTCCGAATAGCCAGTTTTTCCGCATAGGTTTGTGTTTTTCCGAATAAGACAAATATTCCGAATAGAGTCACTTTTCCGCATAGATATCCACATTCCGAATTGTCCATTATTCCGAATTGAGCATCATTCCGCATAGGACTATTTTTTCGAGTGGGATATTTTTCAGTAAGGGTATTTTCCTGATCTAATTCAAGTATTACTTTTTAATTGTTGATTGTTTTAAGATTATATCATTATCATTTTAGTCATTTCTCTGTTTAGTAGATTAGAAAAATAAATCCACTTTTTGTCACCAAGAACAAATCATTCCACTTTAAACTGAGATCAATTCGAGAGGATTCTGAGAATCGAACTTTTCAAGCATAGCAAAATCCTTGTATCACTACCACACGGGCATCATCAGTAGGCAAAGCCTTAGCTTCCACCCACTTAGAAAGGTAGTCCACCGGGACGAGGATATATTTGTTTCCATGAGACGATGGGAACGGCCCCATAAAGTCTATTCCCCATATGTCGAAAATCTCACACACTTGAATTATGTTTTGTGGCATTTCATCACGTTGAGACGATTTTCCTTGACATTGGCAAGAATCACACGACTTCACAATTGCGTGTGCATCACGATAGATAGAAGGCCAAAAGAAACCGGCATCGAACACTTTCTTAGCCGTGAGATTAGCACCGTGGTGACCACCCGTGGGTCCCTCGTGACAAGCTCTAAGGATATTAGAAGCTTCAGTACCAAAAACACAACGTCGAACGAGTTGATCCGCACAAACTCGAAAGAGATAAGGGTCGTCCCAAAAGTAGAACTTGACGTCACGAAAGAATTTTCGTTTTTGTTGTGTCGTCATACCCTTGATTATGAAATTGCCCGCATGGTAATTTGCAATGTCGGCAAACCATGGGGTGGTGTCTTTAGAATTCACAACACCGAGAGTCTTGAGAGGAAATGTTTCGGTGATTTCCTTGTTCTCGAAAACATCTTTGTGAGGATCTTCTAGACGAGAGAGATGATCGGCCGCTAGATTCTCGGCTCAATTTTTGTCAAGCACGGTGACATCAAATTCTTGGAGGAGGAGCATCCAACGAAGCAATCTCGGCTTAGCATCTTGCTTAGCTAAGAGATACTTGATAGCCGTATGGTCGGTATACACGATGCTTTTAGTCAAGACGAGATAAGGTCAGAATTTCTCAAAAGCATAGACCACGGCAAGGAATTCCTTTTCCGTTGTGGTGTACTTTAATTGAGCCTCGGTCATCGTCTTACTAGCATAGTGGATAGGACGGAAATGCTTGTCATAACGTTGCCCTAAGACGGCCCCTATAGCATAATCACTTGCATCGCACATGATTTCAAAGGGTAATTCCCAATTAGGAGCAACAAGAATGGGAGCTTCGGTAAGTTTCCTTTTGAGAGTTTCGAAAGCTCTAACACAATCCTCATTGAAATTAAAAGGAGCATCCTTCTCGAGAAGGTGTTAGGTCGAGAGATTTTCGAAAAGTCCTTGATGAAACGACGATAAAAGCCCGCGTGGCCTAGGAAACTCCTAACTACCTTAACGGTTTTGGGATGAGGTAACTTGGCGATGACGTCTACCTTAGCTTTATCGACCTCAATCCCCGCCTTCGACAGCTTATGTCCTAAGACGATTCCTTGTTTACACATAAAATGACAATTTTCCCAATTAAGCACAAGATTGGTTTCTTCACAACGTTTTAACATTTGCTCGAGATTAGATAAACATGACGTGAACGAATTGCCAAACACCGAGAAGTCATCCATAAACACTTCCATCGACTTCTCGATCATATCGTGAAAAATCGCCATCATACACCGTTGAAACGTACCCGGTGCATTACAAAGTCCGAAAGGCATCCTACGATAAGCGAACGTTCCATAAGGACACGTAAACGTAGTCTTCTCTTGATCACGAGGGTCGATAGGGATTTTAAAGTAACCGGAAAAACCATCTAAAAAGCAATAGAATTCATTTCCCGCAAGTCGCTCCAACATTTGATCCATGAAGGGCAAAGTAAAGTGGTCTTTACGAGTGGCGTCATTTAACTTTCGGTAGTCAATACACACCCTCCAACCGGTCACAACACGAGTGGGAATTAACTCGTTGTTTTCATTAGGCACAACGGTTATTCCTCCCTTTTTAGGGACACAATGGATTGGGCTCACCCATGGGCTATCGGATATAGGATAAATCATTCCCGCGTCAAGGAGTTTAAGGACCTCCTTTTTAATGACATCGTGAATTTTAGGATTTACCCTTATTTGACTTTGAATTGAGGGTTTGTAGTCCTCCTCCATTAAAATCTTGTGAGTACAAAATTTTTGGGTCAATACCCTTAATGTCGGATATTTTCCACGCAATTGCCCCTTTATGAGCCTTAAGAACTTTCAAGAGCTCTGTTTTTTCATCATTGGCAAGACTTTTTGCAATAATAACCGGCAACTTGTCATCACCTTCCAAGAATGCGTATTCAAGGTGAGAAGGAAGATCTTTCAATTCGAGGATAGGTGGTTCCTCGATTAAAGATTTTGGTTCAACACTCATAACTTCCATCGGCGGAAGAAATGGTGGAATAGAAGTATCATCACTAATTAACACCTCATCTTCATTGTCGATCTCATTTGAAGTGAGATCGCCTCCTTGGAATGGAGTGAGATTTGGTATGGAATTAGCAAGAATCGGATCCAAAATAGTGGGATTGCCACTTGACGAGCTATCGGAAAAACCTAACACTTCTTGCGAAAACTCATCGCAAACCACATCAACGATGTCAATGCGATTGATGGTAGCGATTGCATAGACATGAGAAGGTTTCGAGTTTTGAGTAGCGTTTATAACAAGTTCCTCTTCGTTGAATCTCAAAGTGATAGTTCTCGCATGAACATCGATAAGCGATCTTGAAGTGTCTAAAAATGAACGACCTAAAATTAGAGGAACTTGAGGATCCGCGGGGATGTCAACTACTATAAAATCAACGGGATAGTAGAACTTCCCCACTTTCACGAAAACATCTTCGGCTACTCCTCATGCTAAAATTGTAGAATGATCGGCCATCTCGATAGACATGTTCGAAGGAATAAGAGCCGGAAGCGAAAGCGATTTCCAAATGGAAAATGGCATCAAATTAATGCTCGCACCAAGATCGGCCAAGGCGAGGCATTCTTTCATATCTTGTATGTCACAAAGAATGAGAAACTTTCTGGGGTCACCGACTTTTTCCGGTATGCGGTTAAGATAAACCGAAGAACAATTAGCAAGCTTTGAAAGCTTTTCCTTATCGCTCATCATACTTTTAAAAGTGGAAGCGAAACGAGGCATATATACCAACGCGTCGGCTAAACTCACATCAAAATGCACTTGTTGAAACATCTTTATAAAAAGCTCGATTTGTTGTTTGTTACGTTCTTGCAACTTCTCTTTGTTTCGTCTCGAAGGGTAGGGTAAAGGTGGTGTGGGTTGGTCATTAGGCAACGGCCTTGGAAACTCGGGTTCCACAATTGGTATTGGTTCAACCGTAGGTGTGGTTTGAGCGGTACTTCGTGGGATTGTAATGTGCTCCTTTTCGACCATCACCTCAGGTTCTTTCTCGATTTCCTTCTCCGTAGAAGTACTTGGACGAGAGATTGGTTCCTTGAAAGTTTTACCACTTCGTGTAGTAATAACCTTCATTTATCCCTTCGGGTTTGCAATGGTATCACTAGGAAGACCACCCGAGGAAGAGGGTTTACACATGATTGCTTAAAACATCTTAGCCATTCGGTCCTCAAATTTTGATTGCCTAGCATCCGCTTTTAATAACTCTTGCTTAATCTCATGTTGTCCTAGTTCCATCTTTTGTTGGTTTTGTTGAAGACGTTGGACATTTCCTTCCATTTTGTTTGCATGAGTTTTAAGTTCATTAGCAAGTTCATTTTTTAGCTCGTTTTTCAACTCAGATCTTAAGCTAATCATCTCACGTTGCATGTTATCAAATTTAGCATCGTTTGCTTTAGCATAATCCAAAAACTCTCCTTGAAGATTTTTAGTGTGAGAATTTTGAAAACCTTGTGTAGTGTTTTGAAAATCACGGTTTTGATTTTGATTAGTGACTTGTCCATTCCCGTTTTGATAATTCCCTTTGTTGTAGTTGCGTGAATTGCCTTGGTAATTACCACCTTGGTTGTTGTTTCGATAATTATTAGCATTTTGATTTGGTGGAGCTTGATTTTGGCGGGAACCTTGACCGTTTTGGTTGTAAGTTCCCGTTGCTACATAAGCACTCGAAGTGTTACCATCCGCGGTAATTCACTCGGAAGATCATGAGATCCACCACAAGAAAAACAACTCTTAGCAACCGCTTTAACCGAAGCGGAATTTGAAGCTTCTTGAGCTTTTAAATGGGACATAAGATTAGCAAATCTATCAAAAAACCGATTTTCCTCATTAGCTTCATCATGTAAGGCATTAATGCTACGAAACGATGACGATGAAGACGAACCCAAATTGGCAACACTCGGTGTGTTACGAGGGCTATAAACCTTAGATCTATTCTCGATGATTTGTAAAGCCTCATTTGTCGTCTTGCACAAAAAATTACCACCCGCGGCGGCATTCAAATAATCTCGTTCATGATCATTAAGCCCATTATAAAAAGTATCAACTTGATGCAATTCCGTAAAATCATGGTGTGGACATTCATGTAACATTTCTTTAAAGCGTTCCCATGCCATTGAAAAACTTTCATTATTTCTTTGAACAAATCGTGAAATCTCATTTTTCAAATGTGTTGTTTTAGATGGTGGAAAAAACTAGTTCACAAACTTAGAAACAAGATCGGCCCATGTCAAAATCGAATTTGGCGGTTCTTTCTCAAGACAAATGTTTGCGGGTCCATCTAAAGAGTATGGAAACAACATCATCTTAATGGCGTCATGTGGAACATCCTTAAACTTGCTAGTTGCGGTGAGACGGTTAAAATTCCTAATGTGGTAATGCGGGTTGTCTTTCTCGTGATCTCTAAACTTATTTGCTTCTCCGCAAGGATGGCGGGAATCACAATAGCCTCTCCAAAACCCTCGGTGGTTGCTTGTAGCAACTCCATCATAGTACGATTAGCCATGACGACTTCTTGTTCTACAATAGGTTCAACAATTGGAGGTTGTTCTTCAATCAACGTCTCTTGATTGGCTTGCTTTTGAAGACGTTTACGAGCTCGTTTTGCTTGATTACGAGTGATCATAAACTTCACGAAGAATGGGAGGTGAGCAAAGAAGATTCTTTTTGGGTGTTTTGTAAATTTTCAATTTTTTTGTGTTTTTGATTGTATTTAATCTTTTTGGATTTTGGTGTATCTTCGTAGACAACAATCTACAAAATCTCTCCTTGAATCAAACTCTTGATTAAAGAAGCCTCAAAGGAATGAAAACGATCACATGGAGTGAACGCCTTCGAATGACTTTAGAACTTTGGTGAAAACAAAATTGTTCAAGAGGGTTTAATCACAAAGAAACCAAGCAAATATATTATACGTAATAATACTTTGGGCGGCAAAACCCTCCATTAGCCTTCAATCTCAAAATACTCACAAGCAAGCGGGGAAACGAGGCGGCGCAAAGCACTTAAGAGCCTTTTTCCTTAGGGTATATTTTATAATACCCGCCTTATACCCACCTTATACCCACCTTATAGTTTGTATTTATCTATTTTTGCCTTTTTATTTTTGTTTGAGATTCGAATACAATAACTGAATGATGAAATCCCAATTAAGGTTGTGTTTTCACACTTTTGGAGGTATTGTTTATTTGTTGTGATACTTAATACAATATAGTAATAATATTTTCACAAGAAAACCGATAAAACGTATTAGTAGAGTTCTACTAATAAAAATACTATTTATGGTTAATAATAAAAACAACAATACAAATTAATCACGACACACCTCCCCGGCAGCGGTGCCAAAAATGATTGTGGTAAAATACGACCTTTAGGAAAAGGAGCGTAAAAGCGGTAAGTATTAAGTGTACGTTTAGGGAAAACGTAAACACTAATGACCCTAGATGAAGTTCCAAGTTAGTTTCCCAAGGAGGTATATGTGTGTGAAATTTTTTTTAAATGTTTGTGATTAATGATTGGTTTAGAAGGGGATGAGAAAAGAAGACGACGAAGACGTAAAAATTACTACTAGAAAGTTAAAACGTAAAACCTTAAAAACTACAAAAATAAAAATTAATTCTATAAATTATCAAAAATTCACCAAAAATCAAAATTAATAAACTAAGAATTTACCAATGATCAAAACTTTTTCAAACCTTTTAAATAATTAAATATTTAATTTTTAAATGCTAATTAAAGCCCTAAAAATGAAATAAATTATCAAAAAGCCCAAATAAAGATTTTTCAATTGGTAAACCTCTAAAAATACCTAAAAAGATTAAAAACTATTTTTAGAATTTTTTAAACTAATAAAAACTATTTAAAATGATTTAAAAACTATTAAAACTTAAAATAATTATAAAAATTAATCTAAAAGTGATAAAATTATTCTAAAAGTTGCTAAATTCCTATTTTAATGTATTAAAGCTAAGAAAAATATAAAAAGTTGGAAAATGTGAAATTTAAAAAATAATAATAAAATAATATTAAAATAATATTAAAAATCCAAAAATTATAAAAAATTCTAAAAACATGCAAACTAGTTTATTTTAACCTAAATAATCAGAAAATCAAAGTGAAATGACCAGAATACCCCTATTGGGCCCTCAAATGGGCCAAAACAAAAAACAGTCAAACCAAATGGGCTTTTGGATCCAAGAAGTCAAACTTGACCCAATTGACTTGGAAAATCCCTATCTGACTTAAAATTTAATTCTAAGAACAAAACTCTAAAGGCTCAAAAGCTGAATGTGAGCTTATCACAGCTTAATAAGCAGGCAGCTTATTCTTATTGGGCTTTTCAGGCCAATAAGCAATAACCCAATGCCATAAGCCCTATTTTGACACACAACCTTCTTTTGGGATGCTTATGAGATCTGTAAAAAGAAATTTTGAAAAAGCACACTCAATAAGCCAGAAATAAGCAAAGTAAAAATCCACAAAACGACAAAATAGTCGGATTTGAGATTTAGGGCACCTCAGAAGCTCTAGTTTGTTGCAAAAGCTCACAAATAGCTTAACTAAGAATAATCAATCAAGAAAACCACAAAAGCCAAGTAGAATAAGCTGTAAGAGAAAATAAGCTGGCTGAAAAAGCCAAATAAGCTAGTTTTCTAGCAAAAGCTTAACCAAAAGACTTGTAACCTTCCAGACTTGATATTAAGGTGAGAAAATGAGTTCTATTACAAAAACTAAGTTGTTGCATGTTCCAATAAGCAAAACAGATTCAATAAGCCTTGAAACCAAGTTTGACCAAAAGTCAAACGCTGATAAGTAGAAATCAAACGCTGACAGGAACAAAGTGGACGCTGACAGACTTAATGAAGTGTATGGACTTGTTTTTCACCCTGCTGGTCAAGGTTTGAGTGCAAACCTTGTGAATCAAAGCTTACCAGTTGGGTAAACTTGATGTGTTTTGGCACAAATAAGCCAATAAGCCAGTAGGCTTATAAGCTACGAACAAAACAATTCAAATAGCCAAATAATCTCACAAGCAGCACACAAATAGGATCCAAGCAGCAAAACAGCAATCCTTAAACTAGAAATCAAAATGCAACACCAAATGAGGTGGTCACTTTGCTGATGCAAATGACCACTTCAGCAGACTTTGATAAGCTATAACAATCACAATAAGCCACCAAATTCAACAACCAGATACCCAATAGATAGCTTATCACCCAAACTATTCCCAAACCTGATTTCAGACCTTAGATCCAACAAACAAAGAAGTTATTGGATCTGATGTGTTTGACCAATTCCAAAACCACTTTTATCAGATTTTTGCTAAACTTCAAATCCCTTTTCCAAACTTTCAGAAAGTAAACCAATGACTAAAACTTGTATATTAAGACTTGTTTAGACCTCCCAAACCCTAAGAACCAAGGGCACAAGGCCTCAAGGCCTCATGAACCAGTAATCCCAAACAATCCTTTATCAACCACTTTTCAAACAAACTTCTGATTTTTAAACACAACCTATTGATTTTAATGATCAAATAGCTACACTAGGTGACAACTAACACAATCAAACTCAAAAATTACCAGCACAAACATAAGAACTCAAAATCCAAGTACCAAATCCAAAACAGACATAAACATGGAATTTTTTAGAGGAATCTTAACAAGAGGTTATACCTGCCTTCCACAACATCCTAGGAAGGCCAGCTATGCTCCTTGGACCTTTTTCAACAACTAGAACAAGACCAAGGTAATTCAATAAGAAAGATGATGAATGCCTTGGTTGATGTTTCAAAGCAGAAACTCAAGGACTTGATGTCTTCAACACAAGCAGCCAACAACTCAACCACGGGCTCTAATCCCTTCATAAGCTTGGTGTCAACAAGCTTGCAAGAGCTTATAGCTTATGGTTAAGGGTTAGTACACAAAAATAAGCAAAATCAAAACCTTCTTTCAAGCTTTTTCAAACTTGAAAAACCTTACCAAACATAAACGTCCTTGATCCAAAAGGTTCAAGCACACTTATAACAATCAATGGAACTCAGAATCACCCTTTAAACAACACCAACTTTCATAAACATAAAAAGGAATTACAATTTTCTCAAAATACCAACTTTTATAAATTTTAAAAAGGAATTACAAGTTTAAAAGGTAAAGACTGGAACAAAGGGACTCTCACATGTTGAGGTCTCCTTTTATAGGCAAATGCCTGGCTAAACACTATTCACAAACCCTAGCACTGATTTCTCTAAAATGCCCTTGAGTCTTCTAGATCTTTTGATGGAATGAGCTGTCCAAATGCACCCAAACCGTTTAAAGCAGCTTTGATATGAAGCAAATGATGTGGGCTGTTGATCTTGACACGTGGAAAGCCTTGGTGAGGAAGTTGTCACATGATGGTGAAACGGTTTTGGTGGTGGGGCCTCTTGGTGAGTGGGAGTGAGTGTTTTAAGGTTGGGATGAGATTATAGGCGTGTGAATCAAGTGTGGGAAAGGGTAATTTCATTTTACCCTTTGTTTTAATGAAGATAGTTACTGGGTTCTTGGGGTGAACAATAGTAACTTTTGATCCGATTTTGGGGGATTGGAAGTTTTTTGGCGCAATTTGTGTATTTGAATGTTTGAGTGCAAACATTTGGCCCTTGTATTTCTTCTTTCCTTCCATTTGTGTTTTAAAACGTGTCAGCGCCCATTTCCTTTGTAACAACTTTCAGACTTTGGCAATTTTGGCACAAAACTTTTCCAAAAGGTTAACAAGGGTTGTTTTTGACATTTTGAGATATTTCAAGGGCTGATCTTGGACATTCTTGATCTTCAAAGGTCTTCAATGTATCTTTGGCTTGATGAGGGACCATAATTGACAATTTGGAATTGTTGAGGGACTAATCTTGCCATTTTTCAAAGTAGAAGGACCTTTTGTGTAATTTTGAAAAACTTAAGGGACCAAACTTGTAATTATAAATATACAAGGGTTTTAAGTGTCATTTCTTCAATAAATGAGGATCAATCTTGTATGTCTTCAAGTCTTCAAGGGTATTTGTTGAATTCCATAATTTAGGGCCCGGTTCTTTGTACGGCTTCGTTTCTCGTGTCCGTTTTTCCTTGTATCTTGTGATCTTTTGTCTTTTTCACGATATCCATAACTAAAATACACAAGTAAACAAACACAAGCATATATATGGTATTTTATGACATTTTTATTCATTAAAAGCCCAAAAAGAACGATGAGATCATGTATAAATGCCATCTCATCATCAACCAGTTTGAAATCCTTTGTCACACAAGAAGAATCCCTCCAACCATAGATCTATTCCGGCTATTTTACACCCCTAGTTTAGTAAATGGTTGGCTATCCTTTAAGAAACGATCCCCAAACAGCCCCACATCCCATAGTAAGGCCATGGACTCACTGAAAAACTGGTACGACCATTACTTTTTCATCGATTAAATAGTGTGGCCGGCCGATTATGTCTTTAAACATAGATTATCTCCTGACCCCCTCCGCGCGTCGGTACATATAATCCCCAACATTCCCAAGAAATAGATAGGAATAGAACAGGGTTCCATAGAAACCTACCCGAATCATTCCTCTGTTTGCTAGGGATTAGCCACAATTACTTCGGCTAGTCCAACAGATATCCTGTGTTTTGGAGGTGGCATGGTGAAGGTAGGTATAGCATCCGCACATCCAAGACGCACATACACCTATTTGCTATAACTAACATACTTTGTTTATTTTGGCAGAAATGAACTTCTTTGGAATCCTTCGTGAAGGTGATCCAAAACTTATACCAGAGGGATCCCGTCCCAGACATGAGAACGAGCTACCGCTCCTAGAGCATACCCGGAACGTGACAGTTGCCCTGGCAGCCGTACCGGATCCCCATTCAGACGAAGAAGAAACAACACTCTTGAGAACCCCCGTGGATTTCGACAACGAAGATGGTGATAACATGATGCTTGAAGATGAAATCGGGCCCTCCTCGCCGCCTAAGACTGCTACCCCTGCACACGGGGAAGAGCAAGGTGACAACATTGAGAGGACCACCTCCAGTCTTCGCCAAATGTTGGGCGATGTCGAGGAGGAAGTGCAACAAGTAGATGAGGAAGAAGAAGAAGAAGCAGCCCAGCCCGCCCCTAAGCGCACTCGTAGAAAGAACAAGCAGGTAAGAAGAGTTGCTCAGGCTGAGGTTGGTGAACACAATGCCCCACCCAAAAAACTGCACGAGGACCACCCCCGATATCAGTCTGTTGAGAGCACCACCCAAGCCTCCGAAACGGTGCAGGCTGCACCTGTGGATCCGGTCGTGCCGCTGACCAATGCCGAGCCCGTCACTCAAGTTCCCCAGACTACATCCGAACTGGAAAGGACTAACGTGTAAGTCTACCACATCTGTTTATTAAAAATATCATTGATCCAAGTAAGAGTTACGGTTTTCCTCGAACAATATTTAATACTTATTCCAATTGCTGTTTGTAAGGATGAGCAAGCTGGTGCCGCACCTCCCCCAGATGCACGGAAAGAGAAGGGGAAAGAGAAGGAGATGGAGAAAGAACCTGCGCTGCATACAGCCGCAACCAGATCCGGCCCCGCCTTTGAGGAAGGTACCCCACAGCTTCCCAAGAGGTCCCAGTGTCCGTCCCTCATAAGCAGTTCAACCCCGACTGGAAGATCACCACCGCCTCACGGATGAGAGAGGCCGAAGAGTGCCGCGATTATCTTAATAACTGCATCCCCATGGGCTGGTACGAGATGTAAATGCACTAAACCATGCGGATCTGGTGGATGAATACAACAGCGCCTTGGTTCATCAGATGGCCATGGGCACTTCTATGAGGATAAGATTCGAGGCTGCTTTAGAGCATGTTGAGTCCCTGAAGAGGAAGGTTGGTCGAAGAGAGAAGATTATTGAAGAAAATGAGGCCCAGATTCCCGCCCTCTAGTCCCAGCTTGCTACTGCCTAGGCGACTGTTAAAGAACAATCTGCCCATGCCAATGCTCATGACCAACATGTAGCCGAGCTCGAGACTGAACTTGAGGCTGCAATAGCCAAGGTATGTATCCGCACCGCATCACGCCTATGCCGCAATAGCAATCATTCTAATACTTGATTTATCACATGTAGGTGACCGCGGCAGAAGCTTCAGCTAAGTCTTCCTCCGACCAAGTATCCATACTCACAAAGAAGCTTGAGGACGCCCATGCGTTGATCCAGGGTGGGGAGAAACTAACATAGGAGCTTGCTTATGAGAGGGTCGTGACCGAACAATTGAAGGAGGCGTCCACCCAGAAAGATGTGCTAGTAAATGCCCTTATCTCCGAGCGTGATGATGTTCTATACCCCCAACTACTAGCAGCCATTGTCGGCCGTAGGTGGATGGTGGGTCACGCGACGCGTTTGGCCGTTACCAAGGTGTTTTGGAAGACCCACAATTTGTTCAGCAGTTTGCGGACCTCGTGTCAGATGGCATCGACCACGATCGTCATGAAGGAATGGTCATGGCCGCAGAGCTAATAAGGAAGAAACAAAACTTCACAAAGCATGCCTTCTTCAACACCGGAGCTGCTGAAAAGATGACTGCTTCCATGGCCGCAATGCGAGATCTCTAATACCCCTTATTGGCCAAGCTGGAAGCCACAGAAGATGCATCTAACAAGGAGATTATGGAGAAACTAAGTCTTGGTGCATTTTCTCAGGACGAGGGACATTCCCGGACTCCCTTCACTCCCTCACCCAGCCACCTCATTCTACCTATTTATGAAGATGTTACCAGAATCGTAGATGGTGAATAGCCATTAAGCGAGGTGCTGGAGATGAATGCGGATCAAGCTCTGGAGCAGAAGGAACGTGGTGAGATATTGCCCTGTCTGGCTGAGGAGCAATGGGAGATAGGTAGGTTTCTGCCCCCCATGTAGGGTGCTCCGTAATTTGTTATAACTCTTCGATAATTTGGTTTGTAACCTAAACATTCGTCCGTGGATGTCCACGACATTTTATGATTGTAAACATTTGGCATAATATGTATAAGTCTATGGTAGTCACGACAATTTTGATAATTTGGAAACTTGCTTATATTCTTTTTTAGATATCATGTATTTTTGTCGCATGACGTGTCACGTCTTACCTTGAATAAAACCAAGTCAATATTTTACTAGACGTGCGGCGTACGTCTTTACCATGCAAAGCACTACGTGAGCGCTACATATGGAAACTTATCACAACGTCTTGTGAGTAAGGTGTCTAGTAAGGATACATGATCCGCGTCACTGGGGTTGCATCCCTCTTATGTGACAAGTTGAATTATTAGGTTCACTTAATCCTCTTACCCCGCCTGGAGGCGTATACTACATGTACGGTTATTGAATGAATACATATGAATAAGAAATGGCACATTATAGTAATGACAACTAAATCCATACGGCAACAATAGAATCTAAAGAATAAAAACAATTTGCATAAAAACGAGTCGTGGAGCTAGCTAGGCACCACGGCATTTTATTAGAACGTTTACGTTTTTTGTTTTAACAAGGATGGGAAATCCTAAAAACAAAAGGAACCTAGAAAGCATAAAAACAAAACAAAGAGAACACATGGATCTTCGTTGAAGCCAGATATAGCGAAGTGTCCATACGGAAGCCATAGCTTACAAAGATAGCATCTTTTAAGATTGCAGATATTCCATGTGCGTTCCAGGTCGCGGACATCCATGTCACGTAACTTGTACGCGCCCCGTCCTAAGGCTTTCGTGACCTCATACGGTCCTTCCCACTTAGGGCCCATCTAGCCTGTACTCTCCGCTCGACTTGCCTCGTTAGCACGATAGACATAATCTATCGGTCGAAAAGAAACACCTTTAACCTTGGCGTCATAATAAGCCTTCATCCGTGCCTTGGACTTGGCCTCATTGATAGCTATTATCTCCCTTTTTTCCTCCAACAAATCCAGATTGATCCGGAGTTGCACGTCGTTTGTGATGACATTAACCTCCGTTGTGCGGATGGTAGGAATTCCTATTTCTGCTGGTATAACAGCTTAAGTGCCGTAGGCCAATGCGAATGGGGTGTCCCCGTTGGCTGTTTTGATCATAGTCCTGTGTGCCCATAGAACATGTGGCAGCTCGTCCACCCATTTCGCACTTCGTTCCTCCAGGCGTGCCTTGATGCCTTCACCCAAGCTTCTATTTGCTCGTTCCACAAGACCAGTTGTCTGCGGGTATTTAACAGATGCGAAGCGCCGTTTGATATTCAATGCTGCGCACCAGTCCTTGAATGGATTATCCGCGAACTGCTTCCCATTGTCCGAGATGATTTCTCCTGGTAAGCCAAAACGGAAGACGATGTTCTCCCAAACAAACTTTTTAACTTGTTTGCCTGTGATGGATTTGACTGCCTTGGCCTCTATCCAGCGTGTAAAGTAGTCCATTGCGACAATCAAGAACTTAACTCCCCCCGCAGATACGGGAAAAGGTCCTGCGATATCGATCCCCCACTTATAGAATGGCCATGAGGATGTAATGGGTGTAAGTTCCTGCTGCGGATGTCGTGGTACTGGTCTGTGCAATTGGCAATCACTGCACTTGCGAATCATGTCGCGTGCATCCCTATGCATGGTAGGCCAATAATATCATGCGTGTATAGCTCGGGATACTACGGATCGGGGACCTGCGTGCATGCCGCATAACCCTTCATGTATCTCATTGATCACATAAGTAGCCTGGTGTGGCCCAACACAACGCAACCACGGCTGTAAGAAAGAGCGCTTGTAAAGAATACCTTCTCGAAGCTCGAAGTGATGCGACTTGCTTCTGATGCGTCGTGCCGCCTTTTACTCGTCTAGAAGGGTTTCATTAGTAAAATAGTTGACGATCGGGGTCATCCATGTAGGCCCATCTTCCTCTACTATAGTTGCGACTTCCCCTTCCGTTATAGAATTTTCCTTTAGTATTTCCACCAAGACTTGCTTGGATAAGTGGGCGAAACTTGTAGACGCGATCTTGCTAAGAGCGTCCGCCTTCTTGTTTTCACCTCTTGGTACCTGCTTGATGGAAAACTTGCTGAAAGCCGCGGTGAGTGACTTGACTTTCTCCAAGTATCAAACCATGTTATCCTCCTTAGCTACGTATCCCCCCAGAATGTGATTCACGACAAGCCGTGAGTCCACGTAGGCCTCAAGGTTGCGGACTCCCATTCTAGCGGCAATTTTTAAACCCGCAATCAACGCTTCATATTCTGCCTCATTGTAGGTGGCTGTGAACTCAAAGCACAGGGCGTACGTAAACTCCATTCCTTTCGGATTCGTAAGAATGAGACCCGCTCCTGATCCATCCGTGCACGAAGATACGTCCGTAAATAATACCCTTGGTTCTGATGGAGTTTCCTCTCGTTGTACGATTGGTCCCTCCTCATCCGGCTTCTCTATCAAGAAATCTGCCAAGATTTGGCCTTTAACAGCCGTCCTTGATCTATAAGATATGTTATGTTCTCCTATTAGAATGCTCCACTTCTGTAGCCTACCGGCCACATCTGGTCTAGAGATGACTTGTTTTATTGGTTGATCAGTAATAACTACAATTGGGTGCGCCTGAAAGTACCGGCGCAACCGTTTCGTAGCAAACACTAATGCAAAAACCAATTTTTCCATGGAAGAATAATTCAACTCCGGCCCTTGTAGTGTTCTACTTATAAAGTAGACCGGAGTTTGGAGTGTATCCCTATCCGTCATAAGTACCGCACTTATTGCTCCATGTGTGGCTGATAGGTACATGATGAGCTCCTCCTTGGGCCGGGGAGCTACTAGCATGGGGAGAGATGCAAGGTGTTGCTTAAGTTGACCAAAGGCTTCCTCAGCTTCCTTTGTCTACCGGAAGTCTCCCTTCTTAATGCACTTCTTGAGTGTTTTGAATAGGGAGAGTGACTTCTCTGCGGACTTTGATAAGAACCTGTTTAGCCCGGCGAACTTCCCATTTAAGGATTGCACCTCTTTCCGTGTCTGAGGGGATGGTAACTGTATTACTGCGTCCGTCTTTTCCGAGCAAGGCTTGATGCCATTTGGATCAATCATATATCCAAGGAACATTCCTTCCGTTGCCCCAAACGTGCATTTCTTTGGATTTAGTTTCATATTAATCCTCCTCAATGTGTCAAACGTCTCTTGGACGTCTCGGAGAAGTGCATCCTCCGTATGACTTTTGATGACTAAATCATCAACATAGACCTATAGGTTGCGGCCTATTTGTGAGTCGAAGGATTTGTCAACAAGCCACTGATATGTTACCCCAACGTTCTTTAGTCCGAATGGCATTTTTGTATAACAGTATACGCCTTGACTAGTATGGAACGCCGTCTTCTCTACGTCCTCTTCCGCCATCTGGATCTGGTGGTATCCTTTATATGCATCTAAGAAGCACTTAAAGGGATATCCACATAGGGATTCCACCTTCCAATCAATCTCCGGTAACGGGTAGCAGTCCTGTGGACAGACTTTGTTCAGATCTGTGAAATCCACGCGCATGCGCCAGCTCCCATCATGCTTTTTGACCATGACTGGGTTGGATAACCACTCGTGGTAGTATACCTCGCGCATGATACATGCATCCACCAATTTCCGTACTTCATCCAATATTACTTGGCTGCATTCGGGTGCCTGGTCGCGCTTCTTTTGATTAACGGGAGGATATCCCTGGCGGATTTGGAGCTTATGTTCTGCCATCGCACGCGATACGCCCGTCATATGCTTGGGCTCCCATGCGAATACATCTAAGTTTGCTTTCAGGAGAGAGCACATGGCCCTCTTGCCGCTATCCGAGATTGTTCCCCCTATGGATACCTCTTGTTCCAGATAATCGGGATGGATTGCCACCTTCCAATTGGGAGGTGGTGATCCGTCCTTGGGGAAAACAGGTGGAACCGGTGTTGTCACAGCATGACACTCGGATGTTGGTATGATTGTGTTATAGATAGTGACAATTCCTCCTTCCGCATGGAATTTAATCATCCCGTGTGCCGTGGAGGGGACTGCCCGTATGGCCAGGATACCTAGTTTGCCTATGATCCCATTGTATGGAGAGTGTGAGCGTATCACCATAAAGTTCATCCACGTCGTGGTGGAGTGCTCTTCATTCCCAATGGTTACAAGCAGACGCAGCTGTCATATTGGCTAGATGGTGTCTCCACTAAAACCGATGAGCGGCGCCGTGGCCGGTACTAATTGGCTTCTTATTTCTGGTCGTAACTGTACGAAACAGTGTTCGTTTAGTACTTCTGATGATGACCCTCCATCCACATACATACGGCGGACATGTGTGTTCTAATGCTTATCTCAATAGTGAGAGGCGCATCAATCACATCACTTGCCGTGATGGGAGGGAATGAGATTTCTCTACAGCGTGAAAATTTTTGACTAATTTTCTGCCTTGTGCGGCGCTGCCTGGATTGGATCATGTATATAGTTGAAGGTTTGTCCTTTTGGGGGTCCTTCTTGTCATACTTCTTGTTGTCTTTTCCATCCTTCCAATCCTTGACCAAATGCTTGAGTTTGCCTGACTTGATCAGTGACTCAATGTGCTTCTTGAGCTGGATACATTCCTCCGTGCCATGGCCCTTGTCGTTGTGGAATTCGCAAAAGCGATTTCCTTGACGACGGTCCAGCGGAGTCGTCATTGGGGGAGGTCTCGGGAAATTGGCCCCTTCCGTCAGCAAGATCTCCCGGTAGGACATCTTTAGAGGATAAATTTTTCCTCCGGTCGTCCTCCTTTTTTTTGGCTCTTGTAATCTGAGCCCCTCCCACTGCTCTGGTTGTTTTGACCGCCCGACTGCTCCTGGACTGGTCGTTCGATCGGTAGCTGTTTCCTTTTGAAGGGTAAGCCGTGGCTACCGCGGTTTCTTCCTCTATGAAGTTTCTGACCCTTTCCATAAGGTCGTCATACCTCTCCGGACGTTTTTCATTGAGACGTCTGATTAATACCTTGTATGTTATGGCATGCATATAATCGGAAATTTTCAGAAGTTCCGGCATTGTCTTTGTGCGTGTGCACTCGTCATTGAAGCGTTCAGTGAAGGCTTCTGTAGATTCCACCGGTCGTTGCTTGACGGTTGCCAATGAGACCGGCTCCCTATTATACTTCTTTCGTTGAGTATAGTTATTCTTGAACGCGGTACGTAGTTCAGTGAAGCTATCAATGCTTCCCAAAGGAAGTCCCTCAAACCAATCACGAGCATTGCCGATCAAGGTTGAATTGAACATTTGGCACCATATAGGCATGGGCCATCGTTCAATTTTCTCCTGCGTGTCAAATATCTTTAGGTGATCATCTGGATCACTAGTCCCATCATAAGTCTTGACATACGCCGGCATGTGATGCTTTGTATCCTCGGAGTAATTTCGTATGCGGAGAGTGAAAGGATCTTCCCTGGGATCAGCCCATGGACGGGTGAGACTGGGGTCACACCACGGGCGGGAAAGATCTTCTGCTTCCGCGTCTCAATAATAGGGGCCACCATAGTACTCTTCATTGTTTGGTGGCGGTGGAGGAGTACGCCTAGGTCGTTGATGCTTGGGTGGATGGTCATCCGAGTCCTCTCCTGATGGACCGGGAGAAGGGGGCGGTGCCCCATCCTTTGGGTGAGGACCGCTCTTATGAAAAGAGCTAGGATCCTTCTTCCTGGTATTCATCCTATCCCACACGCTTGTGCGGCGATTAGTTCTGGTTAGCTCCAGATCTGGTCGTTCAGGCGAATCGTCGGACCTCTCTCCCTCCTTACGGGATTGTATTAGTTCTTGTATGAGACGATCCCCTATGTGTTCGAACACATTCCTGGGTTGGGGAGTTTCCTCAAAGAGGTTCCGCTCCTGAGGTTGTGTCCTTCGCTTCCTTTGAGTTTGAGAAGAGGTGCCTGGTCCGGCGTGGACAAAGTTGAGCCTAGATTGGAGGTCTCTCCCTAGGTTCAGCCTTGATGCAATTCCTGGGACGATCCTCAAGAAGTTCTGCATGAGAACTCGAGTGAGATCTTCCTCACTGAGCGGTTCGACCTCTATTTCTTCCTCAATCGATGGTCTGCGCGGCTCCTTTTTAAGGGGGTTGGGCGCACTCCCTGGATCAGGGTTATCCAAGGTTGAAGTGGGTGGTGGGGGTGACAGAGAACGTGCTTGTCATACCCATGGAGTGAAGACCACTTCGGTTGTTTGGTCCGCCGACTTGGTTGCTAGGGGATCGATTGGGAATTAGTATCCCTTCCCCTGGGGACTTCCGATTCCCAAGATTTGTGTTCCTAGGGTTTCCTTGCGGATGCCCCTTCGTCATTGAGAAATCGAGGTGAGATTTTTCTCTAGCTTAGTGTTTGGTCCCACGGATGGTGCCAACTTGTTGATACAAAAGTTGGGTGATCCTTGCTAGACCCGAATTAGGATTAATTCGGGTTGGTTGGACTCCGGCTCCTGCACCAAGTGAATTATCTGGTTGGGATCCCGCACACTAAAACAACACGCGTTAGGCTTACCTGGGGAATGTTTCCCACGATTAGACTCCGGCATGAGAGTAAGTAATCGGTTAGGGTTATAGGAATCGGATGAGAGTTGAAAGTGCGTAGAATGTAATACCTTTGTGGAATCCTTGGGGGTTCCTTATATAGGCAGTGAAACCCTAATGGGCTGTCACTGATGCTTCGGCCCCAAGGAAAGGATAAATACCAGATTTAGATTGATTGTTATCTTCTAATTATGGTGAGTGAATATCCTCTCCTTTGGGATAAATCCTAATCATAGTAAGAGTATGATTCTGTCTAACCCTGCACCGGGCATGCCGGGCCGTAGGCCGCACAAGTGTGTGCGGTTACTGTTCATCCAAGCCCATAACCTCAAATAACATTATTCCCACCCATTCGTGATGGGCCGGATACGGGTAGTACCCGTGGGCCGGGTTCATGACCTGGCTGGGGACTATACGTCATCATCTATCCAAAAAGGCCCTAACAAGGTATGAGGATAAATAGATCCAAGTCCTAAAAGGAGTCGGATTGTTGTATATCAAAATCCCAAATAAAGATTGGAGAAAAAATGAAGAAGTCGTTGTCCAAATATGAAGAATCTCTCAAAAAGTTCAAGTGAAGAAATTCCTGTTATGAAGAGAAGACCATTATTTCATGAACGTCTCTCAAGATTTGAAGTATGAAGTCAATGCCAAATATCGGTCCGAGAAAGGTCTCAAATCGTGAAGCGAGTTATGCCAATATATGAACTTTATTAGGTCCCGAGAAGCAGTTTTAAAGATTTTATCCTTTAGCTAACTATTGATTAAATCGTCCTACTTTATTTTCAGCCTAATAACTATTGAAATAAGTCAACAATGCATCTTCGTGATCATTCAAGACAACAATAAAATATAAGAGATACACCTAGGAATAAGGGAGTCTAAGTAAATAATTGGCCCACATGAGTTTGTGATAGTTTGCTAACTTATAATAACAATGATCTCGTTTTTAAGCTTGGTATAGGGAACGTGAAACTTGAGGATGATAAACATTCATGAAAATCCAAAGCCTCAATGTAAGTCTTTAATCTCTGTATTTGTTTTTCTTCCTTTAATTATGTTTAATAAAGGCCAAGGTAGGTTAATTATGATGAAAAATGTAAAACATGCTTTGTAATTAATGCATTGCATGAGGGCATTGCAATGGTCAAGTGTAGGGGATTTGATAGGTGTGAAAACACCCATCCTTTTACCACTTAATTATAATAATAACCAAGCCAAAAAGTGTATTTTATGTCGTAAATGTCGTAATTATGCGTGGTTTGTGTTTTTATTGTGTTTTAGGACCAAAAGATGAAAAAGGAAGAAAACACAGGCTTCACGGGCTTTTATCGAAGAAAACGAGAAAAGACGAAGTCAAAAGATCAAGAGTGCAAAAAGAACGGAAGTCCAAGGCCTATTCTGAAGATGTATCGAAGAAAAAGCCTAAAGACGGAAATTTAATGAAGTCAAAGAATCAAGTCTAATTAAAGAAGAAAATTATAAGACGAGTTCAAATTATATCGACAAATCCCGAGACGACGTCGAGAAAGACAAAGAATTTAAATCGAGTCGAGACAAGAAGAAAGAAGGAAGAAAGCACCAACATTTTACTCCTCCTATAAATACCCTCCTAACGTGTCATTAGGAGGAGGTTAGTTAGTTAGATTAGTTTAGGAGTAAGAGTAGATTACTTTCTCTCTCTATATTTATTTCATGTTCTTAAGTTTTTCTTTCAAGTTTTCTTAATCTTTAATCTTTAATCTTGTACCTTTGAATCTTTAATCTCAATCTTATTTCAAGGTTTTTACAATCATCTTCTTCTACCTTTCTTGATCTTTTTAATTATGTTTGATTCGAAATAATCTTTGATTTTGTATCTTGATGTTTGATTGATTAAAAAGTTTATCTTTTTGTTCATCTATAAGTTTTAATACGAATTGAGCTTTGAGCTTGACATGGTTATTGGCTTAATTTTGTGTTTATCTTATTTACTTTTTAGTTTTCTTAAAAAGTTTAGTCTTTTAAAAGTTTGTTTTATAAATTTTGCTTATTTCGTATTTTAAAAGTTTTCAAATTTGTGCTTATTGAGTTGGTTAAGTTTTTATTAATTGTTCTTTTTAGAAGTGCTTATTTGATTTTTAGCTTATTGTACTCCATCCGAATATTGTGATTTTTCCATCACAATAGGGTTTTGACATTGTGACAGCTTTTTCCGATAGCTTTATTGTGATCGCAATAACCCTAGGGGTTCTACTTTGCGATCTTAATGTAATATCCTCTTATTCCGATCGAGGATTGCAATTGACCCTGGCATCGTGGATTGCGATCGGGATTTAAGGTATATTGCGACGAAATGCTGCCCAATTTTTGTTAGCCATATTCAGATAGAATTATTCAGATAGGATTATTCAGATAGAAACATTCAGATAGAAACATTCAGATAGAATTATTCAGATAGAAACATTCAGATAGAACTATTCAGATAGGAACATTCAGATAGAATTATTCAGATAGGAACATTCAGATAGAAACATACAGATAGAATTATTCAGATAGGAACATTCAGATAGAAACATTCACATAGAAACATTCAGATAGAAACATTCAGATAGAAACATTCAGATAGAATTATTCAGATAGAATTATTCAGATAGAATTATTCAGATAGAAGTTTTTAATTTTTTGTCTTTTACTTTTAAGTATTAATTTTTAGTTTAAAATATCAAGCTTCCATTTTTACTTAACAACATTTACATTTGTTTGTACATTCTCATTTAAATTTACATTTTCATTTTACCTTAGTTTAAAATAGATAACATTTCCTCTTTATATTCTACCAAGAACGACTGAGTCGCACAATTAACTAGTAATCAATTCAAAAAGATCGGACGATAACTTTTATACTTGGTAAAACTTTGTATCAAAAACCAAAATCAAACATCGGTTCCCAAACATAAGCCCAAAACAAAAAAATAAAGTAACTGAAATGAGAGGAACAAAACAAGTGTCCAGATAAACATAAGTATAAGAAGGCAAAAGGAGAAGAAGTCCAAGGCAGCTTCCATCCTATGCACGTACTCCAAATGCTTAAGTCTGTCCATGGATACCTGCCGTTTTGGGACATGGAAAGGAAAGTAACGGCTGAGCAAAATGCCCAGTGAACCGATATATAACATAGTATAAATGACATAAGCATAATATAGACTAATAGTAGCGGAAATGTATAAGTCTTGGAAAACTTGATACATGTTTATAAAACTGGTTTTATAGTTTGAAAAGACTTATGTTTATTTATACTGAAAACTATATTTTAAATTTAGGCAAGAGCCCATATAGGTCATGAGGTATCAACGTGCATGAATACTTATAGGGGTGACCTCATCATGCAATTAGAGGGGTTGCCTTTAATAATACTGGTCTGGGTAGGAGGGATCAACTCCTTGTGAAGGATGCAAGGCACACACCACATTCAGCATGAAAATCCTATAAAACATGTAACTAAGATGCACCCATACGCCCCACATGATAACATAAATAAATGGCCAACACTGAAAGGGACGCCACAAGCAATCACTCCCTCGTGCGGAAGTCATAACACAGGTGCCTCCGGTGTTATGGTTATGGTACCTCCATAACTAAATGTCGTGGCATGAATGTATATATAGCTCAGGCATTTAAAAAAAACATAAGCATTCAAAACATATAAACTAACTGGGGAAAACCGATGGCTGCAAAGGGGGAATCCTAATAAAGAAAAGAATGTCCATACTGAAATACGGAATATCCGTACCTTATGTCTTGTAGTGAAGCAAGAGTGAAAGATGAACGATCAACACCTACTTCTCAGATACTACATAAATAAGGGACATGAATGAGTTATCTGATTACCATGTATGTTACTGATTCTGAGTGTTCTTACTTGTTTTACATGTTCTTGTCATGTTTTACTGTTTTAAGTATTACCTTGTAATTATTCATGTTTTACATGTACTCTGATTATGTATTTCATGTATTCATGTAATACTATACTTGTGATGTTATAATAAGTAACTTTCTAAAAATAGCAGGTTTCCAAAAATAGAAAGTTTCCTGAAATACAAGGTGTCCATAAACACAAATAAGCTTAATTAATAAGTCTAAAGTATAAGCTAGTGCTTATTAGTCATAATTTATAAGTCATGATAATAATAGTAAAGTTTATTAAATAATTACTATAGGTTAAACTAATTATTAATTATCAATGAAATGCATGGTTTTAATAATTAATAATATGTCATGATAATTTAATAAAATTTACCATATAATAATAATTAAATTAAGCATGGTTTTAACTTAATTATACTAAAATAAATACTTAGGTTCTAACATGTATTATTTAAATTAAATAAATAACTTAAGTCATAAGTTAATTAAATTAAATAGTACTTGAAGGAAATTAATTTAATTAATTAATTATAAAACAACTTGACAAATTTAATATGTACCTGAGCCCCGAAACCCGAGACCATGCTAATCCGAATCAATAACACACAGCCGATGGCAGGTGGTTTGGCCAACGGCTAAGCATCCTATGGCTGCAGCTGCTGGTTGATACTGGTTGGCCGTGGCTCACACCAGCACCAGCCGGTTGCCACTATTAAGCCAAAACACCCATTGGCTTGTACCAAGTTCCCACTGATCCTAGCTAAAAGACCCACCGAGACCCTACATGGTCTCGGTTTCCACTGAATGACCAGGTTTCTCCCTGTTGGGGTCCTGGGGTACTACTGCCCGAGAACAAACACCACCGCACTCTTAATGGGTTACGGCTGGTCGACCAAAAAAACTACCAAGAGTCATGAGACTCTCGGTTTAGGTGCGGCCGAACCAAAAACACACCCAACCGACCCTTTTTACATGTTTTCTTAACTTTCTTGGATCATGTGTTCATGACACATTAATAAAACATAAATAAATCAAGGATTGAAAAGAGAAGGGTTTAGTATTATTTACCAATGCGTGATTGAATGAGGTTTTGATTCACGAACACGTACACTTAATTACCCAAGATCAAAACACTTTTCTTCCCCTTGTTCTTGTCAAAAACTGGCGGCCTCCTATAGGTGCTAGGGTTTTGATTTGTTTTCTTGAAAATAAACTATGTTACATTCCCTGGCCTAATTGTTCTACAACTTTGATTAATAATGAGCCAGGCCAAAAGGCCCTCTCCCCATTTCTCTTTGTTAAGCCGCGACCAAAACCATAAGTTTTCTAGCTCAAGTATTATTCGTGAATGTTCGTGATTAAGTGTCGTGAATTAGATATTATACGTAATATTTATCGTGCGTTAATAATATACGTAATTATTGTAATATAATGCTCGTGACACGTGTCGTATGTTATTAATGGAAAGTTTTAATTTGGTCGTGTTTCCGTGTATTTACTGTTCATGGTTATTTTATGCGGGTTTTACAACTCTTCCCCTCTAAAAAGAATAATTCGTCCTCGAATTAGAGGTACGGTAATCTGGGGAGAATATGGACGTAACAGAACTGCATGAACCTTGAACGTGACGCGACTAAAAAGAACATATCTGACTTATGGATTGAAAAGAGGATAGAAAGTCCGGATGGACTCCTCCATTCTAAGTGGCGCCCCGCCCAGAACGGTCCCTCTACAAGATCTTGACGAAGTAGCAGTCCTGATCTTCATGACCCTGACTTGACGGTACGTAAAAGTTTCTGATTCACCAACGTAAGATATATCCTCATGAATCTGCTCAAGTGGGTAAGAATTAACGTGAAAGGGTAAATGAAACGTTATGATGCAAGATGACCTGGAATGACCGACTTTAGTAACGTCTTACCAATGATGTACGAGAGATACTGAAACGTAGTACGTGAACAATTGTGAACGTGATACGTGAACAATTGTGAACGTGATACGTGGAGATATGGTGAGTATCCTAAGAGAAACATAGGGTGAAAGATGATACGTGAAACATATCGCGAACGTGATATGAGAAACGTGGAACGAACATGACATGTGAAACATTTCGTGAACATGAGATAATTGAGGAGGTAACACTAAACAATACGAGATTAGGCGTGAAATGTGACGTGAAACGTCTGTCTAGGAGTGGAAATTTTATTTAACTTGAGTATGGTCTCCCAAACTTCTACAAAACATTCTAGAACTAAATATGAAACGTAGAATCATAAGCCCGAATACGATCATGAACGTGAATAGTGTCATGAACGTGAGTGCAAAAGTAAATCGTAAATTTTAACAAGGACGAGAACACAAATAATGAACATGAACGTAAACATTTATCTGGTCTGATAGCTGAAGGAGTGCCAAGTGAACGTATGATCTTTGGCTGGAAGATGTTTTATAATCTGCAAATTATGAAATTCTTGCAGATGGAATTGATATGCAGACTTGGTCAAACTGTTGACAACACCCAGGTAGCATAATGCTTCCTCTGAGCCTACCGTAGCCAGGTAACAAAATCTATGGAGATTTTGTCCCTTCTCCGTTCACAAATTCCAATGGTGGAAATAAATCCTAGCATGTTGGTGTTCTATCTTAACCTCCTGGTATGACAAGTACTTAGATATGAACGTAACTGCATCTTGCTTGATACCTAGAAGTTTGGAAAACTATGAGTCTCTGAAAATAGACTTCTCTTAGCGTAGGATTTTCTGGAACACATAATATAGTGTAAGGATCTCTCCTTTATGTGTAAGCTTAGTCATGGTAAAACTAGCCGTGAGAAACAATGTGATTCAGCGTGTCACTATAATCAACCAAAATTCGTACCAGAAAAGGATTCAGTGTTCTATTTCTCTTGTCGTAGAATTTTAACACATTGCGAATATGATCTTCGTGCTCTTCTCCAGGCTTGGAGAAAATCAAAATGTAAACGAACCTAGCATGACCAAACCGTGTGCGAAAAGCAGTCATGGAAATGTCCTGCTCTTTCACTCGCCACTTTTGGAAGCATGATCGTGAACCGATCTTGGAAAACTGCTTAGCACCCAATAGTCGACCGGACACATCGTCAATACGTGGAGGAGGATGACGGTTATGGATGGTGATTTGTTTAAATCGATGGTAGTCGATACATAATCTCCAGTTATCGTCCTTCTCCAAAATAAACAGGACCGGTGCACACCATGGTGAATGAGCTTCTTCCAACAACTCGTGCAGCTAATACTCCAACATGCTCAACGTTAAGTTCCATTTTGTGGAAAAATTATACTCGGAGGTCTTTCTGGAAATACATTTGGGAAATTTTGAAATAACGGCTGATTATGAATAAACGAACTTCAGAAGTTGCGTAATAACTGATAGTTGGAAAATCATCGCAGCCATGGAATAACCAACACGTGCTTGTAAAGCATAAATAATTTGTACAGATTTCTTGATGGAAAACCATGCTGAATGTATTCAGGAGCTTGAACATCGCTGTACATAATATGATATGAATGTCGACCAATCGTAGCATGATGTGATGTTCATAGTCCATAATCAAAATCATATTTAACTCGCATCTATACGAGGCAAGTGCGTTAGCAGATTGGATCTTATCATTAGAATGAAGGCAACCTTCCTACACATGGGTGATACGAATGGCGTCCCTTATGATCATGTAGATATGAAATATGCGATCGAGAAATGAAAGTGCCATGTGAATACATGAAGTAAACACGAAAAATTTTACATGAATGCGTTTCGCCCGCCTCACACAGAACGAAAACTGCGTGACCAAACTTGAAAATACGCCCGTGATGGTATCAGAATTGTGGCTTGATTAATACCTGGACCCACAGAATGGGTATACACCTTGGAGGGTACCTGGATTTCTTAGGGCTATTTCAGAAGATAGACGTGAGTCACGTGTCTTGACTCATGTCTTGAGGAAATATGTGTATGACATGTGTCTTAACTGGTTTCTAGTCATGTGTCTTTAGAAAATATACGTCAGACATGTGACTTGACTGATTTCTTGACATGTGTCTCGAGGTGTGAAACGAATAAAATTGAAAATCTTAGGTCATCATGCCACAATTGGCGGATCGGTTGGACTGCTGACCCTTTGTATTTCTAATCACATCCGTGACCGATGTCTTGTTTTGATTGCTAGAGTAGTTGTTGTCACAGTAGTGGTTACTATCGTCTTGTCTGTCAGTTCCATGACAGCCATTCTCATGACGGTGATTCATGTAACTATTTAGCTGAATGGCCGACTGGCACTGGTTCCCACTCATATGACTGAAAGGACAACTGAATGACGTGTGACATATAACTAAAAGGTAAGGACATGGATTGTAATGGAAATCGTCTGGTGGTGAAGCATCTTCTCGTCCGATCACCTCGATCTAACGCCTTTGTCTTCGTATTGTAGGATCTCCAGGTTGTGAGCATCATCATCTCTTGAGGAACATTGGCATGTAGAAAACATCTGAGATAATAGAAAATCTAGTTCTAATACATATAGAGTGTGGTAACTGGAATGCATCTGCAATATGGTACATGAAGTACACATGAAATTCACATGATATGATTGATACAGTGTCAACCATCTAACATGATCAAAGGAAGGCAAAAGATCAAATGGTTAGAAACGAAACTGAAGAGGATAACGTAATAGCCTAGCTCATTTAGCGTAGACATAGTTCCAGTTGCGTAAGAAGCATAAAAACATGATTACAGAATCGAATGATGGCCAGCATGAAAACATGATTAATGAAAACCAACCATGACTATCATGAAGGCATAATTAAATACAATCCATCAATGTCTAGCATGATAGCAAAAGCAACACGAAGAATCATGAAACAAAGTTAACATAAAGGGGCATGAAGATATAATCAGTAATGTATGGTTTTTGTCAATTCTTTTTATGTCCTTGACTCACTCGAATTGATTTCCAATTAAACGTAAGATTAATTGTTCTTGGTGAATAAAACTTTAATGGGTATTTTAAAACTACTTAAAAACTAAAACTATTAAAAACTATTTAATCTAGTTTAAATGGAAAAATCTTTTCTTAAAAATACTTAAATAAAACTTATTAAAACAAATTTGAAAACTATTTTAAATTTAAATAAAACTTAAATCTAATTAATCTAATTAATTTTTTAACTAAAACTTTTAATGAAATTGAAATCTATTTAAAACTATTTCTAAATAAAACTAAATTAATTGAAAACTAATCTAGAAAAAAAACTAATTTGAAAACAATTTAAATTTCTAAAAGTAATAAAAATATTTTTTTTATTTAAAAAAACATTATAAAAGAGAACTTATAAAAAAACTATTAATTAAATTTAATTAACAAAACTTATAATAATATCTAATAATAAAACTGGCAGTAACTTTTAAATCCTATATTAATTAATTAACGTGAATTTAAACACAAATAAAGGACTAGGTGAGTTGGATGAGTCGTAGGGCTATTGAGCGAAAGGTCAGGGGTTCGAGTCCTGTTATAGACAAATATTTTATATATATATATATTTGGAATTTAAAAGTCTGTTAGATTAAATGAATCTAACAGCCAAACAACAAATCAGCTAAGATAAAAGAAATATAAGAACAAATAAGCTAAGCAAATCAGTAATACAAAGAAACGAATTAGAACAAAAAAAGATAGGCTAAGCAAAGTTCTAGATATCAAACATAAGCATATAACAATAAACAAAGCTAATCTTAAAACCAACTTATGACTATCTAGCAAAATAAACCAAGAGCAGACTATTTAAAGAACAAAATCAGCAAGCACTTAAACCACTAAACCAAATAAGCAAATAAGCTAACAAATAATAAGCAAATAACCTATTAAGCCAACCGAATCAGACAGACTTAAATAAAATCAGCAACCGAAATTTAGCAGCAACTACAATCTAAACCAATACTAATCATAAAGCTGATAAGAACTATATCAAATCAGATAAAAACTATATACCAAAATCCAAATCAGATAAACCAATACTCAAACAAAACAGATATGCTGATATATAACTTCTATCAGGTTTAAGCAACCTAAAGCATAAAAAATAACAAATAAAACAGATTAATCTAAAACTTGTAAAAAAAATAGAGATTTAAACCTGATGACGAAACCCGTTGGGAAGAAGATGCGGCGTTGAGCCGTCTTACTTAACCTAAACCGAATATATTAATAACTTTATAAAAGAGAACTTATAAAAAAACTATTAATTAAATTTAATTAACAAAACTTATAATAATATCTATTATAAAATCTGGTAGTAACTTTTAAATCCTATATTAATTAATTAACGTGAATTAAAACACAAATAAAGGACTAGGTGAGTTGGAGGAGTCATAGGGCTATTGAGCCAAAGGTCAGGGGTTCGAGTCCCATTATAGACAAATATTTTATATATATATATATTTTTTTGGAATTTAAAAGTCTGTTAGATTAAATGAATCTGACAGCCAAACAACAAATCAGCTAAGATTAAAAAAATATAAGAACAAATAAGCTAAGAAAATTGGTAATACAAAGAAACGAATTAGAACAAAAAAAGATAAGCTAAGCAAAGTTCTAGATATCAAACATAAGCATATAACAATAAACAAAGCTAATGTAAAAACCAACTTATGACTATCTAGCAAAATAAACCAAGAGCAGACTATTTAAAGAACAAAATCAGCATGCACTTATACCACTAACCCAAATAAGAAAATAAGATAACAAATAATAAGCAAATAACCTATTAAGCCAACCTAATCAGACAGACTTAAACCTGATGACGAAACCTGTTGGGAAGAAGACGCGGCGCTGAGCCGTCTTACTTAACCTAAACCGAATCCGACACCACCTTCTCGCCCAAACGTACTTTCGAAATCATCAACACCACTCGAACAGATTTATATTTAACTTCCCAGTAGGGGAAATTAATCCAATATTTATTTTCACTTTTATTAATATAAAACAGATTAAAGATTAAATTGCAATTAAATTAAAATAATTAAAGAGACAAAATTAAACAGAATATAAATTTTTTTAATAACTGAAATTTGATTACAATACTTTTAAAGAGAAAATTACAATTAACCTAATATCTATTTTGCATAAAAATAAAATTAAAAATAAAAATATGGCACACCAATTATAGATTTGATGGGGGGTTTTATAGCCAACCCCCATGGCTTCTTCATGAAGTTTGGTGGAGCAATCTTCAATCTTGGCCGCTAAACGCATCTTTTCTCTTTCTTTTTCTTGATCAACGGTGAATAATACACCCCTTGCACACGGATTGCCAACGTGTCAAGGGGTGTGTTTGTTGTGCTTCTTGAATCTGAGGTGGCCCGTTTTTATTGGTGGATTGGTATATTGGTGCTGTCACAACCAATCAAAAGAGGGAAGGGTGCCATGTAGATGAGGAACACATCGTGTTCTTCCCTAAAAAGATGGGGATTTAATTACCCACACGCGTGAATCACACGAATATATAAAAAGCCCCAATTTCTTGTGTAACTTTTTGATTAGGGTTTTGGGGTAAAAGATTGTTTTTGGTTATTTTGTGGTGGGATAAAGGTGAAAGAGGTGAGTTTCTTGTTTGTATCGGAACAATGAATGTGAGTGGGTGGGTAAAAATGTTTATTAAACGTGTGATTGAGATAAATAAACAAATCGTTTGTTTCTTTTTGACCAAATATTTTGACCTAGCAACTTTGTTTTCTCCGTTCCATTTATTTTTGTTAATGGGCTTGGCCCAAAAATACTCCCATGCGTCTCATTTGTTATTCAATCTTGGGCCTAAATGGGCTTTTGATCATTAAGTTAAATAGATTGAACCCCTTATTGGGCTTTTGAGCCAATAACCAAAAGTGGGGCCCACAAGGCCAAATTATCCTCCTTTAAGTTAAATCCACTAAAACGAGCTCGATTTCGGCTTCCTTGATCTTTCCTTCAAAACCCGTTTTGAATTTGCCGGTTTTCGTGATCTTTGGCACACTTTTGGTTCTTTGAATTTGTCTTCGTCTCTTTCTTGGACTTTTCTTCAATAAATGACCGTGAAATCCCGTGTTTTCTTTCCTTTTGATCTTTTGTACCTATTTAACACAAAAACACAAAACCACGCGTAATTCTGACTTTTATGATACTAAACACATAATTAGGTCTTGTTTTTCCTTGATTTTAGTGGCAAAAGGATAAGTGTTTACACACTTATTAATCAGCATGAAAACAAAGTTTAACCATGATAGTATGACAACATAATCGACATAAAGAAACATAACCATTAATGAGGGGACATGAAAGAAATATGATTGTAATGAAATGAAATCTGAAAATCACTAGTATGGACGGCCATGGGCCGGTTCACAAAACAAGGTTAACATGAGTAAGGATGAACACCTATGGGTCGGTTCACCAAAACAAAATTGACATGGCAGGGGTGAACTGATGAGACTGCTTTTATACATAGTCTTATCGTCCAAAAAGGGCTTTAAATGCATTAAATATCATGAAATTGGCCAAATATATGCTTGTGTTTGTTGCTTGTGTATTTTAGGTACGAATATTGAGAAAATGACAAAAGATCACAAGAATCATGCAAAAATGAACACGAGAAACGAAGCCGCACATTGAACCAAGCCCTAATGAAGATTTTCCTAGATAAACCCTTGAAGATTGGAAGATTATGCAAGAAGGGTCCTCCAATATTGAAGAATTGACACTTTAAACCCTTGTATCTTCATAACTACAAGATTGGTCCCTAAAGTTTGTCAATATTGCAAAAAGGGCCCTTAACTTTGAAGAATTGGCAATTTTAGTCCCTCAATAAAACTAAATTGTCAATACTAGTCCTCCTCAAAGTCAAACATACCATGAAGGACTTCAAGTTACAAGAAATTACAAGTTTGGTCCTTTAAAAATGTCAAAATTACAAAAAGGACCCTTAACTTTGAAGAAATGGCAAAACTGGTTCCTCATTAATCATGACTTGGCAAATTCAGTCCTCCAAGAAGTCAAACAAACAATTCAAGACCATTAACAATGAAGAAGATGCCAAAATAACCCTTCAAGAATCATGAATTGGCAAGAAATACCCCTGAAAATACTTTGGAAAAGTATTTGGGGCAAAAGTGTGAAAACCAAAACTTTAATTACAAAGGGAATCCAGATTTGGCTACTTTTATAGCAAGTGAAAAGGATTAAAGAGTTGAGGGGTAAATCATGTCACATCCAATCTTACCTAGACCAGTAGTGGGGTGGCACGTGCCCCACTACCACTTCTCCACCAATCAGCTTCCACCCTAGCTCCACATCACCATCCAACTCACCAACTTAACTAACTAATTATTTAATTAGTTAAATGTTACGTTAAACACCCCATTTAAACACAAAACCGGATCAAACACATGTTCTTCATGTTCATAACCAGATTCGGGTTTTTCTTAATTACTAATAATTAAGTGTTAAAACCTTCCAAATTAATGATTAAGCATTCCTTAATCACATCCCAACCTTGAAAATACATGCTACATCAACCATGAGCCCCACAAGAGACTCCCCTGCTACGCCTTTGAACAAGAAGACAAAACAGTGACAACAATCCAACGTGCATGATTCCAGCTTACATCTTAAGCTTATTTTACACCACTGGATGCATTTTTACCTTGCCAACTCATGCAACAAGCCAAATTCAGTCACATGAGCCTCAAAATATTCAAACAAGACAAGGGAATTTTGGGGACTTCTATACCATTAGGGTTACGTTTTTTATTCAGCATTTTAGGTCACTTGTAGCCTATAAAAAGGCATTTAGGCTTTCATTTACAATTTGCTCTTGAATTTTCCTTTGTTCAAAGTTCTGTAAATCATATATTCTAAGTAATGAAATGTGTTTGAATCTTTGAAGAAAAGTCAAGTGCCATTGTTCTTTACTGATTGTTTATGTTTATTGTTTGCTAAAACCTAAATCTCAAAACGTTTTCCCAAGGAGTGTGCAAAAGTTTGCACATTTTCCTATAGCTTGATATTTTGCTAAGTTTCTTGGTACACCTTGTAATTCTTGGGCTATAAAGCTGATCATAGCATCCTGATATTGTGATATCAAGGTGTTGTGAAGCTTATAACTTGGGGATAATCAAGTGTGGGGTACAAGAGTTGCATTAATCAAGGCTTTCTCACTTTACTGTTTTTATATAATTGCTTCTAACCTAGTTGAATCTTAGCAGGAGTTTGTGTGGAAGCTTGTGCTTGTTCTTGCTAGCACATAAGCTCAAAATTTGTGGGTGTGGATGTACATCCATGAGGTTTCCACCATTCTACTCAAAATCTGCTTAAAATCTTGATTTTTGGTGATTTTGTGTGTTACTTGTGTTCTTGTGGAATTTGTGGTCTAATCTTGTTCAATACTATATATTATACTTGTTAATGTGTTTGATTGGGCTTGGGTGGTTTTGAAATACTGTTATACTTGTTTTAAATTGATTTGAAAAAGATTAGGGGTGTTTGGGATTATCTGTTTAAGATCATTGAGTGTTATTGTGTTGTTGAAAGTTGTTGTTTATGCTTGTTATCTGTTATTTACTTGGTTGAGAACTAAAACCTGCAAGTTTTTGGCTTTTAAACATTGAATCCAAGATTGTGCTATATCTCATTGATTTTGACTATTTTTGACCTAAAATTTTGGTAATACTTAGTGTATATGCATGTTTAGGGATATAAGCTGTTAAATCAAATTTTCATAACATATCTTAGAGATCTGAGTGTTTGAATTTGGCTTGTTGGTCAAGTACATTAGCAAAGTAAAAATCTGCTTGTGTTAGTGTTCATCAGTAACCTTATTGTGCTTGAATCTTGATCTAGACTTTGAATCATTGCATGAAACCTGTTTAAACTTGTCCAATTGAGTTTATTATAGCTTGTGTATGCTTTTGGTGCAATTTGGTTGGCTGAAATTTGCTAAAACAGCTTATAAGTGCTTAACTGCTTATTTGTTCATGTTTGGGCTAGATCTGGTGATGTTTTGAATTAACTGTACTAATTGGCTGATTGTGATTATGTTTTTGTGATTGCTATTGACTCCTTATGATTAACTGATCATTTGGGTGCCTTTGTGTAACTTGAATCCACAAAAAAGACACTAAAGACAAAAAGTCAATTAAGTCAAGCAGTGGAAAAAGTTTCCATTGCTCAGACACCAAAACTAGCCCCTGCTAGTGTAATTTTGCATTCATCTTATTAATAAGCCATATTGGCTTATCTAGACCTGCAACAACTTACTTTTTGTGATCAATCTTCATCATTTGACCCATTTGATTGAACTGGAGCTTATCCGACCTTGACTTTGACTTTTTGCTAGAAAACTCATAAAGTTAACTTTTAATTAAGTGCTTATTTGCTTATTCTAGCTTATTTAGTGGGCTTATTCAAAAACTTCTTGTTGATTAAGCTTAGTTAAGTCATTTAAAAGCTTTTGAAACTTGAATCAGCTCTTGGGTGGCCTAGAACTCGAAAACGACTATTTTGTCGTTTTGTGAAGATAGCTTATTGCTTTTTCAGGCTTAATCCTTGTGCTTATTTCAAGTTTCTTTTTACAGAACTCTTAGGTAACTCAAAAGAAGCTTGTGTGTCTAAATTGAGCTTATGGCATCAGCTTATAGCTTAATGGGCCAAAAAGCCCAATAAGAATAAGCTGCTTTGAAATAAGCTAGCTTATACTCATTTTCAGCATTTGGGCCTTCAGAGTTTTGTGTTTAAAATCAAATTTTGAGTCAGATAGGAGTTTTTGGGCTTATTTGGACAACATTTTTCTTATTGGGCCTTAATAAGCCCATTAAGCTAACTGTTTGGACTTTTGGCCTATTCTAGGCCCATTAGGGGTATTTAGGTAATTTCAACTTCATTTATGTGTTTATTAGGTTAAAATAAGCTAGTTTGTAAGTTTTTTGAATTTTTTATAAATTTTGGATTTTTAATATTATTTTATTATTAAAAATTAAAATTTAGATTTTTCAAGTTTTTATATTTTTTTAGGTTAAACACATTAAGTTAGGAATTTTACAATTTTTAGAATATTTTTATTGTCATTAGATTAATTTTTATAATTATTTTAAGTTTTAATAGTTTTTAATTGTTTTTAAATAGTTTTTATTAATTTTAAAATTTTTAAAAATATTTTTAAACAAGTTAGGTCATTTTAGAGGTTTACAATTGAAAAAATCTCATTTTGGGCTTTTTGTTAATTAAATTGATTTTTTGGGCTTTAATTAGCATTAAAAAATTATTATTTAATTAAATAAAAGGTTTGGGTGATTTTTAATTTTTTTGTAAACTCTAATTACATTATTTAGGATTTATTGCAATTTTCTAGGAATTGTTAGGGTAAATTTTTAATTTTGCTACTTTTTACGGTTTTACGTGTACGACTTTATCGTCTTAGTTTAATTCGTCATCGTAACCATCATTCTCTTCTTATCTCATTTCTATTTTCTCTTCTCATAATCAATATAATCTCAAAGTTAATCATCTCTTAACACACACACTAAGCCTCCTTGAGAACGATCCCCACTTTGGGTCATAACTTGTGGTTTTCCTAAATCACTTGTTAATACTTACCCTAATTACGTTCTTTTTCCTAAAAGACGTAAATCTACATCTATCATTTTGGCGCCGCTGCCGGGGAGGTGTGTTGTGTTTTGATTTGGAAATTGTTGTTTTTCCATATAGCCATAATATATATTTTTATTAGTAGCACTCTACTAATACATATTATCGGTTTTTCGTTTTTTGTGTGAATATTATTAATATATTGTATACGTAGAACAATAAATTCACAAGTACTCCAAAAGTGTGAAAACACAACCTTGAATTGGGAGGTCATTACCCAATCATTGTATTCGAATCTCAAACCAAAAGAAAAAGGCAAAAATAGATAAATACTTTCGTGAAGCTCGATTTTGAAAAATACAAACTATAAGGTTGGCAAGTAGAGGTTTCAAACCGAGCGTTAAAGAGGATCTTGGAGAGATCCGTTGGGGAAAACCGACAATCTTTGTCGGATAAGTTGGACGATGCTTTATGGGCCTTTAGGACCGCTCATAAGACACCCATTGGGTGCACTCCCTATAAGCTTGTGTATGGGAAGAATTGCCACTTGCCTATTGAATTGGAACACAAGGCTTATTGGGCCCTAAAGCATTGTAATGATGATATGGAGACCGCGGGAAAACACCGAAAAATGCAATTAAATGAATTGGATGAATTAAGGGATATTGCTTATGAAAATTCATTGATTTATAAAGAAAAAACTAAAAAGTTGCATGATTCTAAAATTAAAAACCGGGTTTTTAACATTGGGGATCAAGTTTTGCTTTTTAATTCTCGCTTGAAAATCTTTTCCGGTAAGTTGAAATCCCGTTGGTCCGGTCCATTCACCGTGACCCAAGTTTTTCCTTATGGGACCATCGAGCTAGCTCAAAATGATGGCCCCAATTTCAAGGTGAATGGACATAGGTTGAAGCACTACTTTGGCGGGGAAGTTCCATTCTTGAGCTAGCTCGACCAAGTCACTTTCCCCAATTATAATTAGCATTGAGGGGATTGAGTCGAGATCATGACTCAGTAATCAAAAACGAGGTGCCTCGTGGGGGAGTCCCATGCTTATCCTATGTACATATTATCGCTTTCTAATGTAGATAACGTGTGTGGATTTGTGCCCTTCCAACCTTTCTTCCATGGTTGTTTGTGAATTGTGGACTTTAGATGATCATGATCTTCACGATTGGAGCCTCTCGTGTTCGTTTTATGGGAGCACTCGATCGTTTGCTTTGAAGGCTTTCTTGTTGGAAATACGTTTTTACGTATTTAGAAAGGATCGGTCACTCCAATGATATTGGGCTCGTGATCCAATATAGTCCATATAGCCCACATGTAGGGTGGGCTATATAAACCCCCTCCTAGCATGTTAGGAGGGGTTGGTGATTCACTTCACATACACATTCAATCTAATATTTCATTTTCTCTCCAACCTCTCTCTAGTTTCTCTCTCTACATCTTCATCTATCTTTCTATTTCTTTAAATCATTCCAACACAAGGATAATCCAAGATTACGAGGACCTACAAATGGTATCAAGAGCCTTGGTTTGATTGGTTTTGTTCTTGTGTTCTTGATTTTGTGTTTTGATCATCCAACCCACGTCCAAAATTATTTTTTGTGTTTTTATGCTTTAATCTTGATATACGTTATCTAGTTATTTATTGTAGTGATTTTGGTATCTTGGTTTTGGTTAAAAACACAAAAGTTCTTGGATCAATCGTTCAAAATTTCTTGGTTTTTCATCATTCCGAAATTCTAGCAAAGGTCACCATCGGAAAGTACAACTGAGAGGAACTTGATCGCAATAACCAGCTGGTTCCACATTGCGATCACTGTATTACGACACCTTATTCCGATCTGAGCATTCCGATCGAGCATTGCGATCTGGGATTCCGACGGGTTTAAGGGATCCTTGTGTCGTCACTCTGCCCATTTTATTTTAGCTACATTCCGATCTGGTCTTTCCGATCTGGACATTCCGATAGTGACATACCGATCTGGTCATTCCGATCTGGACATTCATATAGTGTGACATTCCGATCTGGACTTTCCGATCTGGACATTAAGATAGTGTGACATTCCGATCAAACATTCCGATGGGTAATATTGCGATGGGTATTGCGATGGTTATTCCGATGGGTATTCCGACGGATTAAATTTGAGGATTCCGATACAGTGACAAGTATTTCAAGATTTGTCTTGGAAGTTTTGGTTTATCGAGAACAATTATTAGGGGATTTTAACATTATTTCTCGACTTCTACTCGCAACAACAAACACAATTGCTTTCTTTCATTGATCGATCGACAAGTAATCCTTACATTCATTTATCATCGATTTTCAATGGATTCGTTGAACTCGACATCTCGAGAGGGAGACTTGCTTCTCATGCAAAACACAGCTAGAGAAAGTGGTATTACGTTCTTTCGACTACTCCAGTCTCATCTAGTGACCATTTCTTGGTTTCAAGGAGGAAGCGAATTTCTGACACTCTTCGGTCAAGATCGTTATATATTCATCGATTCAATGTTCCTCAAGTTGAACCAACTAGCTGAGCAACTTCACAAAGAAGACTTTAATCACTCCGCATCAGCATCTCCATATCAAGCTCTAGTGACACAACTCACGCCTTTCCTCCAATTCAATATCATCAAGTCTGACAATTCAGAGATATGCCGGTCATTTTTTCAATACACACAGAACGAGGTTAAAGATTTCCGTGATAAACTATTGAAATTTATGACATCGGTTTCGTCTTCGATTTATGAAAGATCCAGACTTCAGCAAGTGTATGATAATGGAGTGCAAGAATCTGTGATGCAGATGCAAGAGGAGAATTGTCATACGGTTGACAACTTGGAGCCTAACGATAGCAAGAGAATTGAATCAGGAGGACAACATGATACAAGCAGCATGTCAGGGATTGATGACACCATACCCGTATCTGACAAAGAGTCTACAAATACGGTACAAAGGAATGTGGTATATGATGTTGATGCCGATGAACTGCCGCATGTTGAGCATTCCGAACCTAATTATGACAAACATGGGATGGAAAAGGGTGATAGTTTTACCACTTCAGATTCATCCGATGTGAGTCAAAATGGGGGAGAAATTGTTCAGAATGCCATAGTTCATCATGATAAATGCTTTATGACTGCTTCTATAACCGATTCTGATTCCAAGATTAAAGAGCTTGAAACGATTTTAGCTCAGCAATCTAAAGCTCTTGAGGATGCCAAAATTGAATTTTCGAAGAAAACGGATAAATTTGAAAAGTATTTTGAAAAACTTGAAAATTCAAACGTTGTTCTTGAAAGAAAATTAAATCAAAAAATTCAAGATTCTAAAGCTGAAAAAGATAATTTTGTGAAACAAATTACTTTGCTAGAATCTAAGTTGGCATCCCAAGATAAATTGCTTAAAGATAATGAGAATTTAAAGGCCCAGGTTCAGGAAAAGGTTTTTGCTATAGCTGCGTTGAAAAATGAATTAAGGAAAACTAAAGGAACTAATGTGTATACTAAGCTTGAAAAACCATCAATCTTGGGGAAACCGCCTCAAATTCAGTCTGTTAGACAACCGACTACATTTAGATCTGAGCGACCAAAATCCTCGAGACCGCGGTTTGCCTCCCAAGTTGATATGGTTCATCTTTCTAGACCGGTCACTCCACCATCTAGGCCCAATGTAACTAAATCAGCTTTTGCAAGACCTAATCACATGATTGCATCTAGTCTCCCTAGACATAGTCCAAAGAATACGTCTCGAACTAGTTCAAAAGACGTTCGCCATAAATTTGGTCTAAGGGAAGCTATTCAGAAGACACAAGTAAGAGATAGGAATTCTAAACCTAGTCAGATGCCTTCTAGATTACCTAACACTGCTAACCATAGCATATCATATCCTAGGAGCATCAATCAATCATCTAGGAATTCTAGATCTTACTCGGACATTAAATATGCTACTTGTAAAACATGTAGGAAATGTGTCTTTAAAGCCAATCATGATTCTTGTGTCAAGAAATTACTTAATGAGGTGAACTCCCGTGCTAGACTTAAAACCCAGTGGATAGCTAAAATCAAACCCATTGGGAAAATGTGGCTCCCCACTGGTAGAACTTTCACTCTTGTAGGAAACGAGTGCCCTTTAACTAGGATACTCTCTGATTCTACTAAGACTACTAGGGAGGAAATTGAAAAGGAGGATACATCACTTAAGCCTGAACTTAATGTTTTCTATAAAAGGAAACGTTTTCCAGCTAAGACAAGTGAATCCTCTCCTCAGGTCACCTCTAGCACAAGAAAAGAAAATTGTGAACCCCCACTTGCTTCTAAGATAGATATCGCTAACCCATATCAAAGCATGCAAACTCCTAATGAGAATGCAGGTACCAAAAAGAATGTCCCAAAAGAAAGAAGCGGTCCAATCATTGTATACCACTCAATTAAGGATACTCTCGGAGTTTGGTTGCTAAAGAAGCTGATATCTAAGAAACAAGTGTCTCAGGGGATTTCCAGTTAAGCTTACAGTGCATCAGGACTTATAGTCGCATCACAGACTATAACTCGCTCTTCAAAGAAAGGAAAGTTTATCGCCGATGGTAAACTTATCCTAACAACGAGAAATTAAATTTTCTCGGGCATGAGCTTATGTAAAAAACATTCCAAGTTTTTAAGCTCATGCACAATGGCTCCTCGTTAAATGACAGACGATGACCCGAACTTCAGAGACAGGGAAGTTTATCTACGCAACGATAACTTACCCTTTTAACGAGAAATTCAGTTTTCTTGGACACGAGCTTATCCTAAAACCATTCAAATGTTTTAAGCTCGTGTATAAGGCTCTTCATTAAATGTCAGATGCTGACCCGATCTTCAAATTAAGGAAAGTTTATCGCCGATGATAAACTTATCCTCACAACGAGAAATTAATTTTTCTCGGGCATGAGCTTATATTAAAAACATTCGAAGTTTTTAAGCTCATGCACAATGACTTATAGTTAAATATCAGACTGTAACTCGGACTTCAATTTTAGGAACGCTTATCTTTAAAGATAGCTTATCCTCGTAACGGGAAATTAAATTTTCTCGGTCATGAGCTTGTATTAAAACATTCCAGGTTTTAAGCTCAGAAAGGAAAGTGAATCTTTTAAATAAGAGAACTTTTCCTCATAACGAGAAATTTACCTTTCTTGGTCATGAGCTTTACGTTAAAACATTCAATGTTTTTCAAGCTCATGAAAACGACTTCTAAGTAAATGTCAACTTAGGACTCGTTCTTCAATTAAAAGGAAAGTTTATCGCCGATGATAAACTTATCCTTAACAACGGGAAGTTTACAACTTCTCGGACTTGAGCTTGTTTTGAAAGATATTCCACATCTTAAGCTCAAGTAATTGGTTTTCAAAACAATAAACACAATTTTTCGAGAATTTCTCAAAAGGTTTTCTAAATCTTTCAAAATTGTGTGTTCAAAAAATGTTTTGATAAAAAGAGCATGTCTTCTGGAATCGATAATATTTACGATACTAGAAATGTCATTCAATAATGACACGGGGTTGTAAATAAAGTTCGAGCAGAAGTTCAAATGTTTTAAAACATGCTCAAAATGGTTTGCTATTATTTCAGATAGTAACCCGCTTTTTATACTCTAGTCAAGCATTTCACCGGAAAGCTTTGACTCAACAACGGGAATTAATTTTCTCGGGCATGGTTTACTTTATAACCATGTAAGGGATTGTGTTTACTTTTTAACATAATCTAACACGAATTGATGTACGTGTCAGTGCATTTATTTGTTAAAACAAGAGAAATCTTGTTTTTATGAAGCTATCATCTCTACAACCATAGCAATCTACAATTGGTATCTACATACTCGACGATGCGACTACTCAAACGGTGACTACAGCTCTTTCAATAGAACACGGGTCAACAATTGAGGGGGAGCAATTGTCCAGGATTCAGAATCTTTGACGCCGAAGGTGCCAAGTTCATATATTGGTGTCAAGACAACGATATCAATCGTACATATGGAGTCAAGAGATAACTTCAGACGTGATGAGGCGACCAACATTCGTGACAAGAACCATGTGCCTCTTTCATATGATGTTCTTCATCATTCAGGTCCAACCTCATAAATCGCTATCTTGTGAATACATTATCATATATGATCTTTGCACGTGATAAATACCTTACACTTGTGTTTAAAAGGTATTTAATTTACGTTTCAAGAACACCCTCATTAATTTGAGGGGGAGCTTGTGTAATTCATGAAGATAATCGGATTTGCATTTTTCTTCCCAAATTTTCTTAAAATGCTATTAAATCAATTGATATTAAAAACATCGATTGGGTTAATATTTTTAATATGGGGGAGAAAATGTGATTTAATATGGGATATTATCACAAATGGTTTGACTTAACGTGATGGCTCATCCTAACATATGCGAAATGTTTTCGAATATCGTGGCATATGTTAAGGGGGAGCAAAACGGATTTGCATATCAAAATGGATTTTCATGGTGACATATACTTACCCAAAACCCATTTATTTCACGACGATGAAGATTGTGGTGACATAAGGATGGTAGGATAGGTTAAGTCCAATGATTCTTCTAGAACCGGAGGAATCTTCCCAAGGACATTCCATAGCTAGAAATAGTAGTCCTTAGGAAAGGTGGAGAAAGATTATGAACGTAGCTGAATGCCAACCAAGTACTTAAGTTAGCACTGGAACAATCACAACAAGGTGCTAGTTATGACGTATTGGTAAGCATTGAAGGGGTTGAAGAATGAAAAAGAATTGTAAAGATAAAGGGTGTAAAGAAAGAAGCCCTCCTTACAACTTTAGGCAGAAACCGGGTCAACACATATGCTATTGAGATCATTTTAATGATTCTCGATATTGAAGACAGACATCATGGACCCAGTGATGCAATGCACAACCCATCCCAGCTAACTCAGATATCTCTCAAAAGGTATTTGTTTTAATCACACGGAGATCAACACGTTATCTATCGATTTATTCACTCCGAGTAAATTGGTATTGAAATGGTGGCACTCCTCTCCAGCCTCCGATCACTAAAATCCAAAATGCACGATCGAGTCTAGAGCCATTTGAGATCATCTAATATCTCATTAGGACACACTTTCATATTTCCTTGCTTCTTCACACACTGTGAAAAGTAAGAAAGATTTTAAGAGTCCTACGCAAAATCTTCATGATCTTGCCTGAACATCCGAGTAATACGAAAGTATTTACAATGAAGATGGAAATCCTTCTTGAGCGAATATCAAAAAGCTCATGGTAGGTGACTTGTGCGATTCTTTATGAATCAAACTTGTGATAACTGGAAAGCAACAGCTGTTTAATTCTTAACTGAATTTAAACACGTTTCAGGCCTCTACGCAATATCTTAGTGATCTTGCCAGAATACTCAGAGTGATACCTTAGTGTTCTCAGTGATGAGTGGAAATCCTTCTAGTGTTAACCTCAAACAGCACTTGGTAGGTAACTTGCAAGATTCTATACGAATCAAGCTCGTGACAACTGGAAAGCAACGATGGTGCGGTTCTTAATTGAATTTCACTTGTTCCAGGAACATGAATTGACGGCTTCAAATCATGCGGATATTTTTATCCAAATGATTCACTCTTTATGTTCGCAGTCAGCTTTGGACGGTCGAATAAAGAGAACGGGTTTACCCGCGAAATCCTGTCAGGAAGTTACTTAATTGAAACTATCCGTCACGGGTACGATATCTAATATCGTCCAACGGTCTTCACCGACCGGAGGTAAAATGCTACCGATTTAGAATGAAATGTTCAAAGCCATTTCGTTCGTGTCTACTTATGTTGCGGCATTTGAAGACGGTGGCGTTGCGGAATCCGAGAAGAAGTCGTCCCCGCATGCTTATACTTTATGCACATAATACCTCATTTAATTCAAGAAAGCCTAAAAGTTAAGTCTTCCGCTGTATCAAACTCTGAAGCTTTCAAGAATTACGAAGGTATAAGTATGTGGAACATGAAGTCACGAGGAGGCAAATTTCACAAGTGATGAATGCACAAGGTCAAGGCAAGGAAACGTGCTCAAGACTAAAGTCAAAGATCCCATCAACATATTCACAAGAACAAGATCGAAGACTCAAGCATAGTATGCTAGGTTTAAGATTTTGTAAAATGGTGTGACCTCCCTTTGGGGGAGATTGTTGGAAATACGTTTTTCCAAGGAAAGTCTCGGTCACATCATTATTAGCATAGATCACGAGCTATAGACTATTTAGGACATTGTAACTTGGAGTGACCTCCCTTAGGGGGAGATTGTTGGAAATACGTTTTTACGTATTTAGAAAGGATCGGTCACTCCAATGATATTGGGCTCGTGATCCAATATAGTCCATATAGCCCACATGTAGGGTGGGCTATATAAACCCCCTCCTAGCATGTTAGGAGGGGTTGGTGATTCACTTCACATACACATTCAATCTAATATTTCATTTTCTCTCCAACCTCTCTCTAGTTTCTCTCTCTACATCTTCATCTATCTTTCTATTTCTTTAAATCATTCCAACACAAGGATAATCCAAGATTACGAGGACCTACACAAACAAAACTTCTTGAAGTTCCAAGTCATGCGTATGATAGTTCTCCTCATAAGCCTTAAGCTGTCGTGATGCGTAAGCAATCACTTTCCCATGTTGCATGAGAACACAACCAATGCCCTTCCCTGAAGCATCACTATATATTTGAAATCCACGTGTCCCATATGGGAGAGTAAAAATAGGTGCAGATACCAGCCTCTGCTTTAGGTCTTCAAAATTCTTCTCTCTTTCTTCAGTCCAGAAGAATTTCTCCCTTTTTCACATTAGTTTGGTAAATGGCAGTGCTAGTCGGGAAAAGATCTCTACGAATCTACGGTAGTAACCAGCTAAGCCTAGGAAGCTACGGACTTCAGTTGCTGATGTCAGTCTTGGCCACTTGGTAATAGCCTGAACCTTTGCAGGATCCATGGTTATTCCCTCTGCGGATACTATGTGGCCTAGAAACGTCACTTTACTCAACCAGAATTCGCATTTGGATAACTTGGCATACATCTGCTTCTGGCGAAGTATCTCTAATACTGTACGAAGATGGTCTTCGTGTTCTTACTTTGATTTAGAGAAAATCAGAATATCATCAATGAAGACAATGACAAACTTGTCCAGAAACTCGTGGAAGATACGGTTCATCAAGTCCATGAAAACTGTTGGAACATTGGTAAGGCCAAATGGCATGACTACGAATTCATAGTGTCCAATACGTGTACGGAAAGCAGTCTTGGCGTTATCATGCTCTTTCACCCATAGCTGATGATAGCCATACCTCAGATCGATCTTTGAGAAATGTTTGGCCCCTTGGAGTTGGTCAAATAGATCATCAATGCGCGACAAAGGATATCGATTTCTGATGGTGATCTTATTAAATTCGCGATAATCAATGTAGAGACGCATACTATCGTCCTTCTTCTTCACGAATAGAACCGTTGCACCCCATGGAGATGCACTAGGGCGGATGAAACCTTGTTCCAAAAGTTCCTGTATATGTTCCTTTAACTCCTTAAGCTCGATGGGAGCCATGCGGTAAGGAGCCTTGGAAATTAGCTCAGCTACTGGGATGAGCTCAATGTTAAACTCTACTTCACGAGCAGGTGGTATGTCAAGAAGTTCTTCAGGAAACACGTCGGGAAATTCTAACATGATAGGCTGATTCTGGATGGATGGAGATCCAGCCTCCATATCATGAACATCAGCTAAGTAGCCATCGCAACCATGTGACAGTTGTAAAACCCGCATGCTTTTACCATGAATAGTACCTTTATGATAGTACGTACATGATTAGAACTTTCCTTTTATAGCATGTTTACGTTTCACGAACAAGAATTACAAGTATTACGTACGTGTTATAACACGATAAGTATTTATTACGTATTAACACACGATAATTATTCCAATATTAATTATAATCACGAACATACGAACATGAAATCATGAACATAAATTAATCACGAGCTAATATTACGTATGTATGTATGTTTATTACGAACACGAATAAATATATTAAGTCACGATCGATAACTAATTAGATTATGTAATTTACGAACACGAGAACACACTTATATTTTAGACAAGGAAAATGTTTGGGTTTCCCTTTGTGGGCACCATACCCGCAGCTACACCAAGACCAAAGGGGCTAGCCAATTAATTTTACTAAACATGGAAAAAGGAGGAAAAACATGTTTCATTTCTTACAAAATTTAGAAAACAAGAAAAACCCTAAAAATCTTTTCCTTCTTCCTTTGTCTTTGGCCGCCGGGTTTAGCATCACCAAAAGCGTGATTCGGGTTTGATTTTGGTCTTGGATTTATTGCAAGGATCGTTGTGTGTTCATCCTCTTTGATTTCACGTAATCAGTATAAACCATAACTCTTTTTCTTTTATGTTTTGATTTATTTAATCACATCAAATCATGCATGGTTTTAATAAACTAATTAAAAACAAGATATAAACATGTTAATAATCATGGGGTTTAAATCAGTTAAGGGTTTAGGGGTGTTTTGTTTGTGGTCGACGCCTAACCGAACCCCAAGGGGGTCTTGGCTTGGCTTATATTCATACCACCGAGACCTTAAGGTCTCGGTTTGGTGGGGATGGTGTCACGCAGCAGCAAGGAAAAGGGAAACCTGACTTAGGTCGGGGTATGGTGATGTTTACGGGTCCGGTTCATGGGTTTTAATCACGGGTCCTGTTCACACATGATAGAATAAAAACACGATCCGGTTCATGAGTTATTTTTCAAGGTTTATTATTTTTACAAGTTATATTATTTTTACAAGACTTAAAATCAAATTAATTAAAGCATGAACATGATTAATTTAATTTACATGACTTAGGTTATTAATTTAATTATTAATACATGAATTTTAACCTAAGTATTTATCTTTTAATTAGACTATATAATTAATTTATTATTAAAACCATGACTATAATTAATTAATTTACATGACTTAGGTTATATTATTAATAAATAATAGTACATGTTTTAACCTAAGTATTATCACCTTTATTTAATTAAAATCATGTTACATTTAATTAAATACTTTAACCTATAGTTTATTTAATTTACATGAAATAATTAATAAACTGTACTATATAATCACATGACTTAGAATAATAATCAGTAAACACTTAAGCTTATATAATTAGCTTAATTATCCAGCTTATATCTAATTATGAAAACTTTCTATTTTTAGCAACTTATTTATTTAAGGCAACTAATCTATTTATGGAAACTTTCTATTTTTAAAAACTTATCTATTTGAAGCAGTTATTCTATTTTTGGAAACTTTCTATTTTTGGAAACTTTCTATTTTTGGAAAGTTTCTATTTTTGTAAATTTTCTATTTTAGGAAACCTGTTATTTTTAGAAAGTTACTTATTATTACAAAACAAGTATAATAATACATGAAATACAAGTAATACTTAATCAAAATAGACAGAATATATGATAAACACAGTATAAAGCCTAAATCAGTAAAACATGACATGAACACATAAAACAAGCTAAGACATGATATAAAACCAGTTACGTACTTAGTAATCAGATACTTATACACGTATGTATTTATGTAGCATTAGTGATATCGAAGTAGGACTCTCTTCTGTTCGTCTTCTTTGTTCACTGGACATAAGGTACGGATTCTCCGTCCTTTCAGTATGGACATTCTTTCCTTATTAGGATTTCCCGTATGCAGCCAACTGTTTTCCCTAATATATGTTTTATATGTTTTGATTGCTTATGTTTAATTAGAATACCTAAAGCCATATACATGCATGACCAGTTTCACCTAGTTATAGAGGTACCATAACCATAACACTGGAGGCACCAGTGTTGTGACTTCACCACGGTGGAGTGATAGCTCGTGGCGTCCCTTTTATCTATTTGCCATTTATTATATTATCAGGTGGGGCGTATGGGTGCATCCTAGTTACATGTTTTCAACAGATTACTCAGTGTGAATGTGGTGTGTGCCTTGCATCCTTAACAAGGAGCTGATCCCTCCTACCTAAAACCAGTATATTAAATTAGAGGTAGCCCCTCTAATTTGCATGACGAGGTCACCCCTCCAAGTATTCATGCACGTTGATTTTTCATGACATATATTGGCTAATGGAAAAATATGTTAAACAGTTTTTATAAGATAAACATAAGGCTTTTCAAACTATAAAACCAGTTTTACTAAGATATAACCAGGTTATCCAGGACTTAGTTTCTTCCATTGTTTCATGCTTATATGCTTATATTATTCATGCTCTATTTGTATATCCGTGCACTGAACGTATTGCTCAGCCGTTTTCCTTTTCATGTTTCCAAAACGGCAGGTACTTAGGGACGCTCGTAGACTTTAAGCGTACGTGCATATGGACTGGAAGCTTTCTAGCCTTCTTTACTTTATGCATTTATCTATACTTTGATACTCATTTCCATGGACATGTTTAGTCCTTTTCATTTACAGTACTTATGTTTGTGTGTGATGAGTTCTACTTTTGGATTACCGATGTTTGATTCCGGTATTTCCTTTATGGTCATGTAATGTTTAGACATTTATCCTTGTATGCTTTGATGACACGCCATAATCACGCGTGACATTCCATTTATCAAAATGGGGTGTTACAATTAAGGTATCAGAGCCAAGGCTTCGACCTGTAGGCTCTCAAAACATGACCTGTGATTAGTGGGTAGTCACTATGGTCTTCTTAGAACTAACAGTCGGTTTTCATGCATTCATCATTTTCATGCATACATATATATGTCATTGTCGCAGGTTTATGACTAAGTAATGGTTGGTATAGGACTGGCCCTATTTAGTCGCATGTGTTTTATCGAAACTTTTAAATTTGGGACCGACCCATAGGCGTCCCCTCACCATGACTTTTATTTTGGGTGAACTGACCATAGGCGTTCACTCTCGCGCATACAAAAGTTTTCATAAAACTGCATCATGCATTCATGTACAAATTTTCCTGCATAAAATTTTCTCATTATTTATTGGTATAATTTTTTTCATGTATATAGTTTATGTTTTGATCAGTTTAATCTTATGTTTTATGTTATACTATCAGATGGTTCTCACACGCGAGCAGGAACAACTCAATGCAGCAATCCAAGCTGCAATGCAAGCTTTGCTTCCTCAGCTAATGAACGTAATAAGGGCTGAGGTTCAGGCTGCCAAAAATCAGCAGCATCACCTAGTACCTCCTCCTCCTCCTCCTCTAGTGACATTGGCCACATGGCTGGAGAGATTCAACAAGCTTTGTCCTCGAGCTTTCGAGAGAACAGATAGCCCCAGTGAAGCTGAAAGCTGGTTGGCTCACATTGAGAAGATCTTCGATGCTATGGGTTGTGACCCGTTTTCAAGTCGAGGTTGGCATGCTACCGGTTTGAAGGTGATGTGTTAAATTGGTGGTTAGCACTAAATCAGTCTGAGGGAGGTGATAATTGGGTGGCTGGTTTGACATGGGCTCAGTTTAGAGATAGGGTGATGGAGCAGTTCTTTCCCAAGGCTGAGCAAGACAAGCTGAAGAGGGAGTACCATGGGATCCGACAGAGAGCTGGGGAGAATAGCAACGAGTTCATGCATCGCTTTCTTCGATTAGCTGGTTTCCTTGGTGCAGCAGCAGGTACTCCTAAAGAGTAGGCACAAAACTTGGTGTGTGCTACGTTCAACACGGTTGCACAAGTGGCCGATGCAGCACATAATCTGGAGATGCAGCAGGAGAGAGATGAGTTCGGGGAAACAGAGAAACCCGATAAGAGGTAAACATTCGTATTCAAGCGGTGACCACTCCGTATTCTTTCAGTATATGTCAATTTTTCATCTCTTTAAATTGTATCTTTCAGGCAGAAGACTGGGGACCGGTCTCAGCCGGCTAGTCAGCAGCAGCCTAATCAGCCCAAGGGAAACGGTCAGACTAACGACCGTTCTGCTATGGATAGGCGTGGCGGTAATGATTATTACCGTAACAACACTGGACACTCCAACAGCAGCAGGTCCTTATACTTACGCATTTTCTTATGATTACATGTTATGATTCTTATTTCTGACACATTAGCAAATCTTCTACCAGGAACCATGGTAACGGTAGGGACCAGAACCAGAGAGGTTCGCAGCCTAACCGTCCAGCTATCACTGGTATTCAATCTTACGATTATCCGCATTGTCCTTTGTACCCTATTATCATGTCTCATGTATAATGTTTTATCAGGTTCTCAGCCAGTTAGGACACCTGCTGGAGGATATACTCATCCTCTTTGCTCTACTTGCCACCGTCGGCACCCAGGGCCATGTCGCCGCGACAGAGACGCATGCTTCAAGTGTGGTCTTCCTGGCCATCACATGAAGGACTGTCGCAAGGGCGAGATGGAGGGCACATCAGGACATGCTGATACCAAGCCGCCTCCTACTGCTGGGCGCGTTTACACGACATCTCGCGATCAAGCCAACAAGTCTACATGTACCATCACTGGAATCTTGTATATGTAGGGTCAAGCTGCATGTGTTCTGTTTGATACGGGTGCTACTCACTCGGTCATTTCTACTGCTTATGCCAAGAATGTTAGGATACTCCCCATGCCACTTGAGAATAGACTCAATATTTCCACGCCTTTGAGGGACTCTGTACTTATAACCCATGTGTACAAGAGCCTTCACCTAGAGTTTGACGACACGATTCGTCCTGTTGACGCACTTCCGCTGGACATGAATGATTTTGACATGATTTTGGGCATAGATTGGCTATCCAAGCATCATGCTACCAAAGACTACCATTCATATCGAGTGATCTTAAATGATGTTAATGCACCAAAGTACATTTATAACGGGTTCGTACCCGGCATATCTGTACAAATCATATCAACCCTGCAAGCACGTGCACTACTGTCACATGGATGCGAGGGTTATCTAGCTACTGTTCATGACATGGATGCTGAATCCCCATCAATTCAGGATCAGCCGATAGTGTCAGAATTTCCAGATGTATTTCCAGAAGAACTTCTGGGCATACCACCTGCACGTGAAGTGGAATTTAATATCGAGCTCATCCCAGGAGCTGAGCCGATTTCCAAGGCTCCCTATCGCATGGCTCCAATATAGTTAAAGGAGCTGAAGGATCAACTACAAGAACTTCTAGAACGAGGTTTCATTCGACCGAGTGCATCTCCATAGGGCGCACCGGTCTTATATGTTAAGAAGAAGGACGGCAGTATGCGTCTTTGCATAGACTATCGCGAGCTCAACAAGATTACCATCAGGAATAGGTATCCACTCCCACGTATAGACGATCTGTTTGACCAACTCCAAGGGGCCAAACATTTCTCCAAGATTAATCTTAGGTCAGGCTATCATCAGCTACGGGTTAAGGAGCAGGACATCACCAAGAATGCTTTACGTACACGCTATGGCCACTACGAATTTGTAGTCATGCCATTCGGCCTGACCAATGCTCCATCAGTGTTCATGGATTTGATGAACAGAATCTTCCATGAATTTCTTGATAAGTTCGTCATTGTTTTCATCGATGACATCCTGATTTTCTCCAAGTCCAAGGAGGAACACGAAGACCATCTTCGTACAGTACTACAGATTCTTCGCCAGAAGCAGCTGTATGATAAATTCTCCAAGTGTGAGTTCTGGTTAGACAAGGTGGCATTCTTAGGTCACATTGTATCAGCAGAAGGAATCAGTATGGATCCAACAAAGGTTGAGGCTATTACCAAATGGCCAAGGCCAACATCAGCGACTGAAGTCCGCAGTTTCCTAGGCTTATCTGGTTATTACCGTAGGTTTGTGGAGAACTTTTCTCGCCTAGCACTACCACCGACCAAACTGATGCAGAAAAGGGAGAAATTCGCTAGGACTAAAGAACGAGAGCAGAGCTTTGAAGACCTGAAGTAGAAGTTAGTATCTGCACCTATTCTTACTCTCCGATCTGGTAAGGGTGGATTTCAAATCTACAGTGATGCATCGGGGAAGGGACTTGGCTGTGTTCTCATGCAACATGGGAAGGTGATTGCGTACGCTTCACGGCAGCTTAAGCCTTATGAGGAAAATTACCATGCGCATAACTTGGAACTTGCTGCAGTCGTGTTTCCATTGAAGATATGGAGGAACTAATTGTATGGAGAATCATTTTATATTTTCACGGACCACAAGAGCTTGAAGTATATCTTCACTCAGCGTGAATTGAACATGAGACAGAGGAGATGATTAGAGCTGTTGAAGGATTATGACATTAATCTGCAGTATCATCCTGGTAAGGCGAATGTAGTAGTAGATGCACTTAGCAGAAAGTCCGGAATGATCAACGGCATTGCGATTGAGGAAGAAATCATAAGAGACTTGGAACGACTAGACATATAGATCATGGTACATGGACAGAACGGTTATTGGGCTAATATTATAGTAGAACCCGGGTTACACTCTAGGATCAAGGAAGCTCAGAAAGATGATGGAGAAATCTAGGCGATAATTCAGAATTTGGAGAAGCAAACAGAATTTCGAGTAGATGCAGATGGTATCTTATGGCAGGGTACGAGACTTTGTGTTCCTGATGATCAAGAACTCCGGGAAGCCTTGTTAGCTGAGGCTCATAGCTCCCCATTTTCTATCCATCCTGGTTCGACCAAGATGTACCATGACATCAAGCAGTAATTTTGGTGGAGTGGTATGAAACAAGATGTTGCCACTTAAGTCTCCAAATGTCTTACATGCCAGCATGTTAAGATTGAGCATCAGCGATCTGGCGGTCTTCTTCAACCGTTAGATATTCCATAGTGGAAGTGGGACAAAATCACCATGGATTTTGTTACTGATCTTCCGCCAACCAAGAGGAAGCACGATGCTATTTGGGTGATCGTTGATCGACTTACCAAATCAGCTCATTTCTTATCGATCCGCAAAGAAGATTCGGTCAGTAAACTCGCTGATACTTATAGAAGGGAGATCATGAGACTCCACGGTGCTCCATCCAGCATCGTCTCAGACAGAGATCCTCGATTCACTTTACGTTTCTGGAGAAGTCTGTAGAAAGCTTGGGGTACACAACTTAAGCTTAGAACGGCTTTTCATCCTCAAACAGACGGGCAGTCAGAGCGAACGATTCAGACATTGGAAGACATGTTGAGTTCATGTGCGTTGGAATGGACGGGTGATAGGGACGATTATATCTGTTTGGTCGAGTTTGCATACAACAACAGTTGGCACGCAAGTATCAAGTGTGCTCCTTTCGAGATGTTGTATGGCAGAAAGTGTCGCGCCCCAATCTGCTGGGATCAGGTTGGTGAGCGAACACTTGAAGGACCAGAGATCATAGAGTTGACTAATGAGAGGGTCGCAGTAGCTAAGCAGAAACTTAAAGAAGCACGGTCACTTCAGAAGAGCTACGTAGACAAGCATCGTAGGTACATACACATTAACGTAGGGGATCACGTTTTCCTTAAGGTTTCGCTGGCACGTGGTGTTAGACGTTTTGGAATTAAAGGGAAGCCCAGTCCTCGTTTCATCGGACAGTTTGATATCATTGAATGAGTTGGTGAAGTATCTTACCGTTTAACGTTACCTCCGCAGCTTTCTCATGTGCGCAATGTGTTTCACGTGTCCTTACTCAGAGGGTACCAGTATCATCCCCTTCACATGGTTTAGTATCCACTGGAACAGATTCGTGAAGATCTCACATTCATAGAAGAACCCGAACGAGTTCTTGACAGACAAGAACGAGTCATGAGAAGGAAGACGATTCCATTCGTCAAAATCCTTTGGAGGGATCATACCGAGCGGGAAGCCACTTGGGAAACAGAGGAGTCTATCCGGGCTTCTTACCCTCATTTCATATTTTGAATTCGGGTATGTTCTTCTTTTCTAGTTACTTTATCTATAATTCGGGGACGAATTATTCTTTTTAGGGGGGAAGAGTTGTAAAACCCGCATGCTTTTACCACTAATAGTACCCTTACGATAGTACGTACATGATTAGAAATTTCTTTTTATAGCACGTGTACGTTCCACGAACAAGAATTACAAGTATTACGTACGTGTTATAACACGATAAGTATTTATTACGTATTAACACACGATAATTATTCCAATAAAAATTATAATCACGAACATACGAACATGAAATCATGACCATAAATTAATCACGAGCTAATATTACGTATGTATATATGTTTATTACGAACACGAATAAATATATTAAGTCACGATCGATAACTAATTAGATCACGTAATTTACGAACACGAGAACACACTTATATTTTAGACATGGAAAATGTTCAGGTTACCCTTTGTGGGCCCCATACCCGCAGCTACACCAAGACCAGCCTAGCCCATTATTTTTACTAAACGTGGAAAAAGGAGGAAAAACATGTTTCATATAGAAAACAAGAAAAACCCTAAAATTCTTTTGCTTCTTCCTTTGTCTTTGGCCGCCGGGTTTAGCATCACCAAAAGGGTGATTCGGGTTTGATTTTGGTCTTGGATTTATTGCAAGGATCGTTGTGTGTTGATTTCACGTACTCGGTATAAACCCTAACTCTTTTTCTTTTATGTTTTGATTTATTTAATCACATAAAATCATGCATGTTTTTAATAAACTAATTAAAAAAAGATATAAACATGTTAATAATCATGGGGTTTAAATCAATTAAGGTTTTATGGGTGTTTTGTTTGTGGCCAACGCCTAACCGAACCCCAAGGGGGGTCTCGGCTTGGCTTATATTCACACCACCGAGACCTTAAGGTCTCGGTTTGGTGGAGATGGTGTCACGGCAGCAGCAAGGCAAAGGGAAACCCCGACTTAGGTCTGGGTATGGTGATTTTTACGGGTCCGGTTCATGGGTTTTAATCACGGGTCCGGTTCACACATGTTAGAATAAAAACACGATCTGGTTCATGAGTTATTTTTCAAGGTTTATTATTTTTACAAGTTATATTATTTTTACAAGACTTAAAATTAAATTAATTAAAGCATGAACATGATTAATTTAATTTACATGACATAGGTTATTAATTTAATTATTAATACATGAATTTTAACCTAAGTATTTATCTTTTAATTAGACTATATAATTAATTTATTATTAAAACCATGACTATAATTAATTAATTTACATGACTTAGGTTACATTATTAATAAATAATAGTACATGTTTTAACCTAAGTATTTTCACCTTTATTTTATTAAAATCATGTTACATTTAATTAAATACTTTAACCTATAGTTTATTTAATTTACATGAAATAATTAATAAACTATACTATATAATCACATGACTTAGAATAATAATTAGTAAACACTTAAGCTTATATAATTAGCTTAATTATCCAGTTTATATCTAATTATGGAAACTTTCTATTTTTAGAAACTTATCTATTTAAGACAGCTAATATATTTATGGAAACTTTCTGTTTTTAGAAACTTATCTATTTTAAGCAGTAATTCTATTTTTGGAAACTTTCTATTTTTAGAAACTTTCTATTTTTGGAAAATTTCTAGTTTTGGAAACTTTCTATTTTTGGAAACTTTCTATTTTTGGTAACTTTCTATTTTTGGAAACTTTCTATATTTGGAAACCTGCTATTTTTTGAAAGTGACTTATTATTACACAACAAGTATAATAATACATGAAATACAAGTAATACTTAATCAGAATAGACAAAATATATGATAAACACAGTATAAAGCCTAAATCAGTAAAACATGACATGAACACATAAAACAAGCTAAGACATGATATAAAGCCAGTTACGTACTCAGTAATAAGATACTTATACACGTATGTATTTATGTAGCATTAGTGATACCGAAGTAGGACTCTCTTTCGTTCGTCTTCTTCGTTCACTGGACATAAGGTACGGATTCTCCGTTCTTTCAGTATGGACATTCTTTCCTTATTAGGATATCCACTATGCAGCCAACTGTTTTCCCAATATATGTTTTATATGTTTTGATTGCTTATGTTTAATTAGAATACCTAAAGCCATATACATGCATGACTAGTTTTACCTAGTTATGGAGGTACCATAACCATAACACTAGAGGCACCAGTGTTGTGACTTCACCACGGCAGAGTGATAGCTGGTGGGGTCCCTTTCGGCTTTTGGCCATTTATTATATTATCAGGTGGGGCGTATGAGTGCATCCTAGTTACATGTTTTCAGCAGATTACTCAGTGTGAATGTGGTGTGTGCCTTGCATCCTTCACAAGGGGCCGATCCCTCCAAGTATTCATGCACGTTGTTATTTCATGACCTACATTGGCTAATGGTAAAATATGTTAAACAGTTTTTACAAGATAAACATAAGGCTTTTCAAACTATAAATCCAGTTTTACTAAGATATAACCAGGTTATCCAGGACTTAGTTTCTTCCGCTGTTTCATGCTTATATGCTTATATTATTCATGCTCTATTTTAATATTCGTACACTGAGCGTATTGCTCAGCCGTTTTCCTTTTCATGTTCCCAAAACGGCAGGTACTCAGGGACGCTCGTAGACTTTAAGCGTACGTGCATATGGACTGGAAGCTTTCTAGCCTTCTTTACTTTATGCATTTATCTATACTTTGATACTCATTTACATGGACATTTTTTAGTCCTTTCAATTACAGTACTTATGTTTGTGTGTGATGAGTTCTACTTTTGGACTACTGATGTTTGATTACGGTATTTCCTTTATGGTCATGTAATGTTTAGACATTTATCCTTGTATGCTTTGATGACACGCCATAATCACGCGTGACATTCCATTTATCAAAATGGGGTGTTACAACAGTAATGCACATGCTTGTAAGGTTGAAATTATTTGTACAGACCTTCCTAGTATAAAACCGTTGTGAATGTACTCTGGTGCATTTACATCACCAAAACTGACTCGATATGAGTGGTAATCTATGGTGGCATGGTGTTTGGATAGCCAGTCCATGCCTAATAACATGTCAAAATCGCATATGTTCAAAGGAAGTGCGTCAACTAGACGAATTCTATCGTCAAACTCAAGAGGAAGACCCTTGTACCCATGTGTGATGCTTACAGAGTCTCATAAGGGCGTGGAAAATTTTAAGACATTTTCTAGTGGCTAATAAGTGTGAAAACACTTATCCTTTTACCACTTAAAATAAGTAAAAACAAGACCAAAACGTGTTCTTAATGTCGTAAATGTCGTAATTATGCGTGGTTTGTGTTTATATTGTGTTTTAGGACAAAAATATGAAAAAGGAAGAAACCACAGGCTTTCACGGGCTTTTATCGAAGAAAAAGACAAAAGACGAAGTCAAAAGATCAAAAGTGCAAAAAGAACGGAAGTCAAAGGCTTATTCTAAAGATTTATCGAAGAAAAAGACCAAAGACGGAAGTTTAACGAAGTCGAAGAACCAGGTCTACTAAAAGAAGAAAATTAGAAGACAAGTTCATTTTAAATCCCGAGAAAAAGTCAAGAAAGACAAATTATTTAAAAAGACGAGAAGACAAAGAAAAAGAGAGAAGCAACATCACCACATCTCCTCCTCTTATAAATAGACTATTAAGCCTTCATATCTAGTAGTTAATTTTTAGTTAGTTTATTTTTAGTTTTTCATAATAGGTAATTAGGAGTAGGTGTTTACTTTCTCTCTCTAGTTTTCTCTTACAAGTTTGCTTAATCTTTTATCTTTAAATCTTGTATTTGAAACTTAATCTTCATCATTAATTCAAGTTTATTAAGTATTTCTCATTCTTCCTTTCATAATCTTAGTCTTGTGGTTGATTTGCTTAATCATGTAGTTTGTTTAATCTTGTTGATTGTTTGATTGATTTGCTTATGTGATTGTTCTTATTGATTTGATGTGTTTGATGTTTTAGCTTATTGTGCTTATTGTTTGATTTGTGTGTAGCTTATTTTTAATTAAGTGTTTTTAATAGTTTAATCTTTTAAAAGTTGGTTTTAAATATTTTGCTTATTTTGTGTTTTTATAGTTTTTGATTTGTGGCTTATTTAGTTTTTCTCAAAATTAGTTTGGTTTGATTTTTGGTTAAATGCTTATTTAGTTTTAGCTTATTTTTATATAATCCAGACTTTAAAACCCTTCTTCCGACTTGTGTATTTGTTTTCATGTTATTCCGACTTAAGTGTTAAAACCCTATTCCGAATTACATTACAACATTTCATTCCGAATTAAGTTTAAGTCTGTATTCCAACTTCTGTGCAAAATTATATTCCGAATAAGCACTTGATACATTCCGGATTGTGTACAACTTACATTCTGGATTAGGTCATAATTTCCACATTCCGAAATCGGTGCATAACAATTCATTCCAGATTAAGTCCAAATCTTGGATTCCGGATTAAGTGTAGAAACTAGATTCCGGATTACGTGCATGTTTACATTCCTGATTAGGTCTAAAATCTCCATTTCGAATTACTTGTTCATATTTTATTCCGACTTTAGTGTAGTTTTTGGACTCCGAACTACATACAAATCATGGATTCCGAATTATATGAAATCTCATATTCCGAATTAGTCCTTGATGTTGTTATTCCCAATTATATACTGAAACCTGCATTCCGAATAAGGTTCAACTTTTTGGATTCCGACTTATGTTTTTATTTTTATCCCGACTTGATTTCAAAGTTTTATTTTCCCGCCATTTTTATTTAGCTTTATTTAATTTTTTTTTGTCTTATTTAATTTTCAAATTTACTTTTTATTAAGTTTTAAACATGCTTTATTTCTTTTATATTTTTTAATTTTTTTAAACTTTTAATTTAAAATAGATAATTCAACTTTTACTTTTATTCACCAAGAACGACTGAGTCTCACTTTAATCCATTTTTTCAATTTGAATCGAGTCGAGAGGAACGAACTTTAATAACATCTATTTATTAAAATGGCGCCGTTGCTGGCTCTTTTCGTAAAGATTAACGGTTTTTTGTGAGAGACTCGCTGGATTTTGGGATCCGTTCACTTTTGAACGTTATGTTTCTTGCTTAAATTTCAAAAAAATTTCAAAAATCCAAAAAAATCAAAATTTTCAAAAATCCAAAAACATTTAAAAAATCATAAAAAGCATTTCTTTTTTCAAAAAAACGTTTTGCCCCAAAAATTAATTTCTTTTCACATTAACCATTATTTTTCTTCTATTTCTTTGCTATTCTTTTCTTTTGTAGGTGTATGCGTACCCGTTCACGTAAAAGGAAATCGATTCAAGCCGCGACTATTGAACCTCCTGTTGTAGAGCCTCCTGTTTTCAACACCATGGAGAACCATCCAATGATCGAGCTCTTGCAATCACACGTCGAAGGCAACGATGATGCGATTGTGGTGCCGGCTATTGACGCCAAAAACATCGAGCTCAAAACCATGTTTATTCAAATGGTTTCCGCAACACCTTTCTTGGGCCGCACTCATGATGATCCTCACGATCACATCAAGAAGTTCGTACACTTATCCAATACTGTAAATTACAATGGGGTTTCACAAGAGGCAATTCGTTTGCTCCGATTTCCTTTCTTTCTCGAGGGACAAACCCGGACTTGGCTTGATAAGGAACCACCCCAAAGTATTGCCACATGGACGGACCTAGAGGCAAAGTTCATAAATTATTTCTTTCAACCCTCACGTACTACCTCTTTGCGGAATGACATCATTAATTCTGAACAAAAGTACAGTAAGACGTTTAGTGAATCTTGGGATCATGTTAAGGAACTTTTGAGAAAGTGTCCACAACACGGTTTTACTTAGTTACATCAAATTAATACTTTTTATAATGGATTAAGTTTGAGTGACCAAGATTCATAAAATAGTGCCTGGGGGGGTAATATTCTTGTGAAAAATATGAATGAGGCTTGGGAACTTATTGAGAACAAAGCCAAAGTCCAAACCAAGAGTGTTAAGGCTACTATGGCTAGTGCTAGTACTAGTGAGACCGACAAGAAAATTGGCGCGCTTACTTAAATCATGACAGACCTTGCTTTACATGATAAGAACAATGTCCAAGTGAATGCCCTAAGTGAGTCATGTGAGACTTGTTGTGGACCACATTCGTACCTAAATTATTATAAGGTTCATGACCCATCTCAACAAGAAGTGTATGCTTATAACGCTAATGAGAGGGTGCATTTTCAACCAAATGTAGATGCTAATAATCTTTCTTATAGGTCTACTAATTATTTGGCTCCTCCCGGTTTTCAACCTCAGCTAGACCCGATCCTCAATTTACCAATGCCTAATACCTACCAAGGAACCAAGGCCAACAAAGGAATAGTTATCAAGGGAATTCTTCCAACAATCAAATGAATTTTAATCCAAATCAAGGGAATTTCAATGGTCAAAATCAAGGGAATTTTAATGGGCCAAACCAAGGGTTTCCAAATAACAACTTTAACCAAGGTTTTCATAACAACAATGGTTTTCCTAATCAAGGGTTTAATAATCAAGGGTATAATCAAATGAACATGCATAATCCTCAAATGGACTTGGTACTATAAAAATTAACCGAACATGAGCGAACAATGAAAGCGCTGCAAGAATCGACCAGAGAGATACAAGAATCAACCGATAGGAAATTTAAGCAAATGCTTAAAACCCTTCGTCCCCAAGGTTCCCTCCCTTCTAATACCGTAACCAATCCTAGGGCCAACGTTAATGCCATCACTACTAGGAGCGGTAAAACCATCGAAGAACCTTCTTATTCCCCACCTACCCAAGGACCAGAGATTCCTTCTACTTCTACCTACCATCCTTTACCTTCTACTTGTGAAATACCACCCTTAACGCCTTCGTCTACACCTAATCTTCCACCTTTACCTCAATCTTATACCACACCTTCGGTTCCAAAATCGGTTCCTTCACCTTCCACTTCTACCCCTCCTCCACCCAAGGATGTGAGTGAGAAATCCACTCTGAAGCCTTCATCTCAACCCAATATACCTTATTCCTCAAGGTTGATGTCACACCCCACCATGGCGGAATATGGGGCGCGAGCTATGGATATCATCACAACATGGCGTGTCTATAGAGATAACTAATTGAAATAACAATTGTCATAAAATGGTGACACAAATGTCATGACAATATCTCAACAATGTAGGAGTCTAGGTAAGTAGGTAACAATCCTACCGCTTACCCAAGACAAACAATTAACTAACAAATCAAACATAAAGGTGTCAACAAAGTACCACTTACACAAACATCAAATAAAGACTAAGAGGAAAGGGGGTTCCTCCAAATGCAACCCAAAGCCTCCAAAGCTACCCACTACTATTCTCATGCTTAACCACATTCTCACCTGAAAGAGACACTAAAACACGTCAACATAATGTTGGTGAGAGTCATAGGTTTAGACTCCAACGCCAAAATCAAACCATAAGCTGTGAATAATAACCAAATTTAAGAACATATGGACAATGTGATACAAACATGCATTAACAACTAATATTCAAGATTTAACAAACCAAACCAAATCCAAGGCTCCCAGCCTTACCAAACACCATGGTCCCATAGGCTCCCTTACACCTATGAACCAATCCCAAGGCCCCGCCTTCTCATCATCCCCTTGGTACCAAGTCAAAACATAAAACAATCATGAATCAACTAGCAATTAATCACATAAGTATGCACAAGTCCATCACCAAACACAAAACATTCACAACATAATTTATAAAGAAAAGACAATGTCTCTTCTATGACATCTGGAAGTCAAAATCATTAGTAGACATTGGACTATGAAACTCACCTGATTGAGCTTCTCCAAAAATCCGCGCACTAGCAAAAAGCTAACAAACAAAAGCACACAATCAAAACATGAACCAAACACTAAAATGGATCATCAAACTATGATGGACTTCTAGCCTTCTCCCATATATGATCCTCATCCATATGTTCTAAACACCCCATTACCATTCCCTAACAAGTCCTTAACTTGGTTAAGTTTGATACCTATCTCGTTCATATTTTACACAAAACAGTCCCAACTTTTAGGTCTACAAACTATAAGCCAAACGCCCACCTAGCCATACCCATGACCTCTATAAAGGAAACTTTATTCTCTTACATATTTATCTAACTCCTCCCCTTTACCCCAACCTTAAAGTTGCTATTAAGGCCCCGATATATATATATATATATATATATATATATATATATATATATATATATATATATATATATATATATATATATATATATATATAATATATATATATATATATATATATATATATATATATATATATATATATATATATATATATATATATATATATATATATATATATATATATATATATATATATATATATATATATATATATATATATATATATATATATATATATATATATATATATATATATATATATATATATATATATATATATATATATATATATATATATATATATATATATATATATATATATATATATATATATATATATATATATATATATATATATATATATATATATATATATATATATATATATATATATATAATATACTTTTGTCTATCCGGATTTTACTGATTTTGAACATACAAAAAGTTTGTTATGATTAGGGGGTCTTACCCTAACGCATTTTCTTAGACCCATCCCTGGTCTCTTATTTAATATATAAACCAACTCCCATGCCCATTAGAGGGTTCAAATGTACATCTAAGTACCTCAATCATCTTAAAACATTAAATTAAACCCGACTGATTTCAAAACTGTTTTGACCTCCAACTGTTGTAACCTGCTTTTGACCCATCTCCCTACCTCCAATTTAGTTCTAGTTTCTTGCATTTGAAATACAACTCAATTACCTTTCCATGGACATAAGATTCGAAAATTAAAAGTTTGTAAAACTCTATATATGATCAAAACAATGACCCAAAAATACTGCCCAGTTTTTAAAAACGAATTTAACATAATTAACCAAATTAATTACCCTCATCATGTTTAATCATTAACCCTAATTAATCTAATCATTAGAATATCATATATATACAGATTTTAATTCAAACCCTAACCTAAATCCATCATGAGATGATTGAGAAAGAATTAAAACACTTTAATTAAAAAGGGTTATAAAGATTTACCTTTGTTTTGTGAAAACCCCCAAATTTATGAAGAAGCCCTATTTTTTTGATGTGACCGTCGAATCTAATAATTATACAGGGATTTATGAGAGTTATGATATAATAAAAGTCCTTATATAGTTTTTCTCCAAGAATCCTAGCCCAATACAACCCACCTTCCTTTTTTTCTTTTTCTTTCTCTTTATTCGGCCCTAACCGACCCACATATATATATTTTTATTTTTTTTATTTTTTTATTACTTATTATTATGTTATTAATAATACCTTAATTTAACTTAATTTATTTCAGCTCCTAAAACCTCCAAAACCTCAAAACCGTAAAACTAGTCAAATTTACGCGTTTACCGTAAAAGACGTAAAATATATAGTTTTAAAAAAAATCTTAAATTTTGAAATAAACTTTATAACTAAGTCCTAAATGACTAAAAAACATCCCGAAAAATACTCACATGACTAAACACCTTACCCGAGACCTCTAAATGCTAAACCCCAAATCCTAAAAAAAATACAATTTACTATAATACTTATACGTATACGTAAACACCAAAATAACACCATTTCATTTCATAGTCACTAATTGTGAGCTCATGAACATGAAATAACCGTTCCTCGATTTACTTATGAGTACTTTATACCCATATACGATATCCACACCAATCTCGTTAACGCAAAATAAACATGTAAACACGTTAATCATATAGTCACACATAAATTAACCTAAAAATAGGACCAAGTGACGAACCTCAAAACCACGGTTGTCACATCACTCTCTCCTAATAGAAATCTCGTCCCGAGATTTACTCCTTAGGGTCGTCATTATCAAACAGCTGAGGATACTTATTCCTCATAAACTCTTCCCGTTCCCACGTGAACTCCGGTCCACGTTTTAAATTCCACCTAACCTTAACTAACAATATCTTACTTCTTTTCAATGTTTTACTTCATGGTCCATAATTTCTACCGGTTCCTCAATAAAACGAAGACTCACATCTATACTAATATCATCTAACGGTACTTGAAAGTAGGTTCTTGCTAAGCATTTCCTCAAGTTTAATACATGAAATACATCACGCATACCACTAAAGTCTCCCAGTAATTCCAACCTATAAGCCATTGGTCCAATCCTTTCGAAGATTTCGAATGGACCCACGATTCTAGGTGTTAACTTCCCTTTCATCCCAAACCACGTCACTTCTTTCCATAGTGAAACTTATAGCATAACCTTATCCCGAATCTCAAATCCCAACGGCTTACGCCTCTTGTCCACATAGCTCTCTTATCGGTCCTTTGCCATTTTCAACCTCTACTTAAGCACTGCCACCACCTCTTCTAGTTTTCCGTTCTAACTTTGGTCCAATATGTTGACTGCTTCTAACTTCACCCCATAGTAACGGTGATCCACCTCATCTTTTATGGATTAACTCCAACAGTTTCTACTACATTTCCTATCACCAGATCTAACGATTTTCCCTTCTATATCACTACACAATCTTGACAACCCTTTGCTCCCTCAAGCCATTCTTCCTCCATACTACTTCTCGCTTGTCTCTCCATAATCTTAATTTCCATACCAACTTCTATCTCATCTTCAGCCAATAATTTAGGTGATCCTCTTTTATTCCCTAAATTCTCATCAGTGAAGAATACGCCCCTCTCACTAGTGACTCTCTTTGTAGAAGAGTTCTTCCTAAAAAAATTTCAATCTCCAACTATCTCCAAACCGCAAGCCAATTCTCTAGGCGTCTTCCTCCATTATCCTTATGGTATGCTCATACCAACCATTAGTCTATCAACGATATACTATGCTTACATCCCATCGTTTATTCCCTTGCCATAATCCTTCATAAAGCATTCCATACTTCTTAGGCTAATTTTTATGCAGAAACTCCTATTACATCACATCCGTACGCAATCCTTCCAACTTCTCAACTACTTGAATTCTCATTCCTCTTAGAATATGAGATGAATTATTCAGTGTATCGACTATCACCCAACTCTCATCGTACTTATTCCTCTACCCCATTATGTATCACCTATACCATCTTCGTCCTTACACCGCCCTTTCTATGCTACTCCTATCTATGTAGGAAGTATAGCCTATGTCCCTTTTCTCCATATGATTGTCTAAGCCACGCAATATAAATGTTGACGCGTTCTCTGATTTAGGCAACTACTTGTGCAGCTTACATCTTCATCCAAACCCTCCTAACAGGTCATCCATATAGCTAAATTTTGTCTCAGCATCACTTCCTTCCTCTTATTCCATGTCTCATGAACTATGCTTGCCTTTCCTAGATGGTACTTGGCCTTGCAATTTTTCTTCATCACTTAACTCCACCCATCACCTTTGCCAAATGTTCAATCAAGAGGACTGAATATGTGTTGGAGACGTTCATGATCCGTATAGATCATTCTCTATATCTCGTACACCAAATTACTCTATAATTATAGGCACATCTAACAATCTATCTCTACTATCTAAGTCTTAACTCGTGAAATTCTACACACATTCTAAACGATCGATACTCCTTCTTATCAACCCATCCAACCGCTTTCACATCACATTTACTACCAGGAAACTCAACCTTTATCTTGCATTCCTTGCAATTTCTAACAACTCATCTCTTTAAAATCATTCCATCAACAATTGCCTTGGAAAGGCACTAACTACAACTCATCTTGCTCCTTCTACTGGCTCTGTTCATGGTTCTACTTCAAGATAATAGGTAAAACTACTAAATCTTATGAAATTTTCGTAAAATTTACATACCTAACGAATATCACAAGTACCTTTGATATTACACGTCCCCTTCCAACATTCTCTATGATGCGTTACTTGTGCCAATATCCATACTTTATACAAATCTCTATTCATCTCCCTTGGCACTCCTAAGAGACCTCATGACCACATTAGTTCGTCTTTCTACGAACTTCTAACTCTTTCCCCATCACAAAGGGCATTCCAACTATTCTCTCATATGACTATATCAATGCTCTTAATGAATACAAAACCAAAAGTACATCTGGAACCCACCAGACATGACCAACGAATCAAAACTACGGATAACTAACGACATTTCACGTGCACCAGTTAAAACAAGTCAAAAACCACGAGACTTAAAATAAAACTCAAACCCAAAACATGTATCAATTCAAAATGACCCATGACAACGAAAAATAATCCAAGAAACACCCAATGGCAACCAAAACATATTACGTCCCGCGACATATTTTTTAAACCTTGCACGACATCGACTTTTCCTAAAAGAGTATCTTTCTTTAGCTCTCCACATCTATGTGACTCAACAATCTACAAACAACCCTCAATACGATCTCAAGACTCACATCAAAAACTAGGTACCCCGAACATCCCAAATCATAAGTTTAAAAACTACTATTCAAAACTTAACCTTGAACCCGAAACTTGTACAAACATTTTTACCAATCTACTGACCTTCCATGACTATACATCCCATATATTTGAAAAATACGTTCTGAGTACATAATTTTAGCCTTTTGAATCAACCCAAATGATTTAAAAAAGAATAAGTTACGAACAAAACAACTTTATCCTAGTTGTTTTAAAAACTAAAGAATCATCTTAGTGATTAATGTAATCCTTTTAAATAAAAAAATAAAAAAAATAATTGTATGTGAAATTTTCATGAACTCTAACCTTGTATAAATAATTATAAGTCACGTAAATCGATTAAACTCAATTATATAAACTATTTAAGTAGAAAGAAATTTTATTTCGCTTTATTTAATAGAGAGACTTTTAGAATTTTGAAATAAATAAGTGTTGATTTAAATTCTTATGTTACATCTTGTAGGAGTCTAGGTAACTAGGTAACAGTCCTACCGCTTACCCAAGACAAACAATTAACACAAACAAAGCAAACATAAAGGTGTCAACAAAGTACCACTTATACAAACATCAAATAAAGACTAAGAGGAAAGGGGGTTCCTCCAAATGCAACCCTAAGCCTCCAAAGCTAGCCACTCCTATTCTCATCCTTAACCACAATCTCACCTGAAAGAGACACTAAAACACGTCAACATAATGTTGGTGAGAGTCATAGGTTTAGACTCCAACGACAAAATCAAGCCATAAGCTGTGAATAATAACCAAATTTAAGAACATATGGACAATGTGATACAAACATGCATTAACAACTAATATTCAAGATTTAACAAACCAAACCAATTCCAAGGCTCCCAGCCTTACCAAACACCATGGTCCCATAGGTGCCCTTACACCTATGAACCAATCCCAAGGCCCCGCCTTGTCATCATCCCCTTAGTACCAAGTCAAAACATAAAACAATCATGAATCAACTAGCAGTTAATCACATAAGTATGCACAAGTCTATCACCAGACACAAAAAATTCACAGCATAATTTATAAAAACAAGACACTGTCTCTTCCATCCCATCAGGAAGTCAAAATCATTAGTAGACATGGGACTATGAAACTTACCTGATTGAGCTTCTCCAAAAATCCGCGCACTAGCAAAAAGCTAAAAACCCAAAGCACACAATCAAAACATGAAACAAACACTAAAATGGCTCATCAACCTATGATGGACATCTCGCCTTCTCCCATATATATGTTCCTCATTCATATGTTCTAAACACCCCATTACCCTTCCCTAACAAGTCCTTAACTTGGTTAAGTTTGATACCAATCCAGTTCATATTTTACACAAAACTGTCCCAACTTTTAGGTCTCCAAACTATAAGCCAAACACCCACCTAACCATTCCCATGACCTCTATAAAGGAAACCCTATTCCCTTACATATGTTAGCTAACTTCTCCCTTTTCGATATATATATATATATATATATATATATATATAGGGGGACTTTATTTATAGAACCCATCTTAGTGACAGAACTTGCAGAACCCTTTTTTTTGAAGGCAAACATGTATGTCTGAAAGAGTACATGCATGTTTTGAAAGCGTACATGTATGTTTTTGGATCGGTGCACATACATGCATGCGCGCTTTCAAAAATGTATGTTTTTGAATGTGTACACATACATGCATGCAAGCCCTCAACCATGTATGTTTTTTTATATCTTTTTTTAATTTAATTTAATTTTGACAAAAAAACTTCAAATATGCTTCGCGAATTCAAATATTCTTTAAAAACATACAGGTACTCATTCAGACATACATGTTTTCCTTCAAAAACAAGAGTTCTGCAAGTTCTGTCACTAAGATGGGTTCTGTAAATAAAGTTACACTATATATATATATATATATATATATATACTTTTTTATATCCGGATTTTACTTATTTTGAACATACAAAAAGTTTGTTATGATTAGGGGGTCTTACCCTAACTCATTTTCTTAGACCCACCCCTGGTCTCTTATTTAATATATAAACCAACTACCATGCCCATTAGAGGGTTCAAATGTACATCTAAGTACCTCAATCACTTTAAAACAATAAATTAAACCCGACTGATTTCAAAACTGTTTTGACCTCCGACTTTTGTAACCTGTTTTTGACCCATCTCCCAACCTCCAATGTAGTTCTAGTTTCTTACATTTGAAAGCCAACTCAAGTACCTTTCCAGGGACATAAGATTCGAAAATTTAAAGTTTGTAAAACTCTATATATGATCAAAACAATGACCCAAAAATTTTGCCCAGTTTTTAAAAACGAATTTAACATAATTAACCAAATTAATTACCCTCATCATGTTTAATCATTAACCCTAATTAATCTAATAATTATGATATCATATATATATACAGATTTTAATTCAAACTCTAACCTAAATCCATCATAAGATGATTGAGAAAGAATTAAAACACTTTAATTAAAAAGGGTTATAAAAATTTACCTTTGATTTATGAAAACCCCCAAATTTATGAAGAAGCCCTATTTTTTTGATATAACCGTCGACTCTAATAATTCTACAGGGATTTATGAGAGTTATGATATAATAAAAGTCCTTATATAGTTTTTCTCCAAGAATCCTAGCCCAATCCAACCCACCTTCCTTTTTTTCTCTTTATTCTGCCCTAACCGACCCATATATATATATATATATATATATATATATATTTATTTATTTTTCTTTTTTAATACTTATTATTATGTTATTAATAATACCTTAATTTACCTTAATTTATTTCAGCTCCTAAAACCTCCAAAACCTCAAAACCGTAAAACTAGTCAAATTTACGCGTTTACCGTAAAAGACGTAAAATATACAGTTTTAAAAAAATCTTAAATTTTGAAATAAACTTTATAAGTATGTCCTAAATGACTTAAAACCATCCTGAAAAATACTCACATGACTAAACACCTTACCCGAGACCTCTAAATGCTAAACCCCAAATCCAAAAAACAATACAATTTACTATAATACTTATACGTATACGTAAACACCAAAATAACACCATTTCATTTCATAGTCACTAATTGTGACCTCATGAACATGAAATAACTGTTCCTCGATTTACTTATGAGTACTTTATACCCATATACGATATCCACACCAACCTCGTTCACGCAAAATAAACATGTAAACACGCTAATCATATAGTCACACATAAATTAACCTAAAAATAGGACCAAGTGACGAACCTTAAAACCACGGTTGTCACAGTTGAGGAAAGATAAACTAAAGAATAAGGATGATATTCAAGTTTCGAACTTCCTAAAAATGTTCAAACAATTGAATTTTAATATCACCTTTGCCGAGGCTCTCGCTCACATGCCTAAGTATGCTAAAATGTTTAAGGATCATTTAAGTGATAAGGAAAAATTACTCGATATTGCCAATACCCAATTGAATGAGAATTGCTTTGTGGTTCTTTTGATAAAACATTCGGTTAAGTTAGGATATCCCGGTCGATTCCTTATTCCTTGCAATTTTCGGGTTGTAGAGAATTGCATGGCTTTGGCGGATCTCGGTGCGATTATCAATCTTATGCCAGTGTCTGTGTGGAAGCAATTATCTTTACCCGAGCTAGTCCCCACATAGCCGACAATGCGTTCGTTGGAGTCGAAAAATTCACTTTCCCCGCCGATTTCGTTGTCGTCGACTATGAAATGGATACCCGTGTTCCCTTAATTGTGGGACGACCATTCTTGAGAACCGGGTGTACATTGATTGATGTAGCCGCGGGTGAGCTTATCATCAGGGTCGGGGATGATAAAATTGTCTTTAACATGGGTAAATGATACTAGGTTTTTGCACTGGGTTCTCTAAATTCTCTCGATATCCTCTCGAATTGATCTTGGTTCTAAGTGGAATGATTGTTCTTGGTTACTAAAAAAAGGGGGTTTAGTTTTCTAATCTACTAAAAAGTTTAAATGCATTAAAATGAAAACTTAAATAAAAAACAATCAATTTAATGACAATTAATAACACTAGAATTAGAAACAGTAACACAGTAACACTTAAACATACTCAAAGAAAATTGATTCGGAAGTTTGACCTTGATCCAGAACTTTTCACCCGGAAGTTTATCCGGAAGTTCATCCGGAACTTTGTTCAGAAGTTTACTCGGAACCTTCACTCGGAACTTTCTTCGGAACCTTCACCCGGAACTTTGTTCGGAAGTTGATTCGGAAGTTTCACTCGGAAGTCTTCACCCGGAACTTTGGTCGGAACTTGATTTGGATGTTTGGTCCGGAAGTTTATCCGGAAGTTTATCCGGAACTTTCACTCGGAAGATTGAGTCGGAAGTTTATTCGGAAGTATTGACGGATTCGGAACTTTTAAAAAGAAAACTCATTCGGAACTTCTTAACTCATGCGAAACTTTTTGAAAAACCATTCATCCGGAACTTTTTATGTTCATTCGGAAGTTTGTGTTCTTCCGGAAGTTTTAGTTCATTCGGAAGTTTAGGTTCATCCGGAACTTTTTGTTCATCCGGAAGATTTGGTTCATCCGGAACCTGGGGAACACTCAAGAACAGTAACTATGCAGAAAAAAACAGGGAGATGTGATTTTAATCCAAAATCAAACTAAATAATCAAAAAGGTTTTACCAAATTAACAACAAATCATCTACCAACTACAAGGATCAAATCCCAATCACAAAAACACAAATTCAACAACTTTTTAAAGATCAAATCAATCAAATAAGAACTTAAACTTTTAACCAAATAAATGGAGATGAACAAGATGAAATGAAAGATTGATGTATTGAATGATTAAGGTTTTAACAATCACAAAACAAGGATTAAAATAACAAAATTGAAAAACAAAGATCAAAATCACCAAACACCCTAGTGGTGTTGGTGATGCTACGAACTAAAAGGGAGAAAAAGAAGGGAATGAAAAAACTAAAAAAAACTAGATGAAAAGTGTGAGGGGTGGGCTTTATATAGGTGTTCCCTTTGGTTGGTGAGTGGGCTTTCTCCCGTTCTTCTTGTCTTCTCGTCTTTTCAGAAAAGTTGACGTTTTCGATTCTGATTCGGGATTTGTCGTTGATTAAATTCAACTCGTCTTTTAATTTCTTCGTTTAATAGACTTTAGTTTCTTCGACTTATGTAAATCTTCCATCTTTGGTCCTTTTCTTCGATAAATCTTCAAATAGGCCCAGTGGCTTCAAATCTTTTGCATTTCTTGGACACTAGACTTTGTCTTGAGTCTTTTTCTTCGGTAAAACTCGTGCAATCCCATGTTTTCTTCAATATTCATCCGGTTGGCTCTGAACACACAATAAACACAAAAACCACGCATAATTCCAAACAAATGATATTAAATACGCGTTTTGGTCTCGTTTTAGCCAGAATTAAGTGGTAAAAGGATGGGTGTTTACACACCTATCAAATCCCCTACACTTAACCATTGCCATGCCCTCATGCAATGCTTAGTGATAAAGCAATTTTACACTTTTCTCATAATTAATCAACCTTGGCCTTATTAAAATACTACTAAACAAAAATTAAAGTACTTAAAAGAAATTAAACTTTAAAGGAAACAAAATGATAGAAAACCATTTTCACTTGAAAATAGCTACATGGAAATAACTTGCAAAGAAATCAATGACTTACATTAGGGCTTTGGTGCTGCGAAGATTTATCACCCTCAAGTTTCACGTTCCCCAAACTAAGCTTAAAAACGAGATCATTGTTATTATATGTTAGTAAATCAAACACTTACACACATGGCTTAATTATATTCTTAAACTCCCTTATTCGTAGGTGTATCTCTTATATTTTATTTTTTTTGTCTTAGAATGATCATGAAGATGCATTTTTGGACTTATTTCGATAGTTTATTAAGGCTGAAAGCAAAGTAGGACGATTTCATCAATAGTTAGCTAAAGGACAAAATCTCTTAAAACTGCTTCTCGGGATATCAAAAAGTTCATATCTTGGCATAACTCGGTTCACGATTTGAGACCTTTCTCGGGCCGATATTTGGCATGTACTTCATACTTCATATCTTGAGAGACGTGCTTGAGATAATGGTCTTCTCATCGTTAATAGAGTTTCTTCTCTTGGAGACTTTTGAGGGGTTCTCCAATTTTGTTGACCACGACTTCATGATTATTTCTTCAATCTCTATTTGGGATTTTGAGATACAACGATCCGCCTCCTTTTCGGACTTGGATCTATTTATCCTCATACCTTGTTAGGGTCTTTTCGGATAGACTTCTCCATGATCTTTATGAGAGTTGATTGCTTTTCGTCGTGAGTCTTGATCCTTCATATTGACTTTGGGAATAATGCTTTTCACATCAACTTGGATCTTTAGCAATAAAATGGAATCCTCATGCCTTGTTAGGGCCTTTTCGGACTCGCCAATCTTCGCGCCCCGCTTCATAAGTTATGCCTTGGCTATGAACTCTTATCATTACCTAGCAACTTTTAAACGATCTTGGGCTAGAAGCTAAGTAACTTTTCAAATCGTACGACCTTACTTATTGCAGATAAATTATTAGCAAGTGATGGGAGAATAGGCAAATAATTACACCAAGTGAGCTTGTGCAAGAATACCGACTTATAATTGACTCTATCATTTCTCGTCCTCCACAATTTAAAATCTCAAGTAATGAGACTCGTGGATACTTAGCCTAATAAACCAATTAAGGTCTACATGGTTAAGGATACTAGCTAGAATAAACTTGGATAAGTCTATTCGGGTTGAGTCAAAATAAACGCAACGGGCCTAATATGTCAAAGACTTCTAAACTAGCTACACCACTTTATTAATATTTTTGACTTTATTGCGGGATATATACATATGAAAGCAAAGATAAAAATTTAAAAATTACGACTAAATGGCCAAAGTTAATAAAAAATTTGAAAAATGTTGAAAAATAGGATTTTCCGGTTAAATAAAGGCATTTTCATGGAAAAGTCCACTTAAAACTTCGATAGAAGTCCCCCTACACTTAAGATAAACATTGTCCTCAATGTTTAAGCATGTGGGAAAAGTCTCCCCTACACTTATGACATTGTGCACGTTGGTTAACTCAAGTTAAGGAAGAGACGACTAAAGTGATCAATTTCAAATGTGAGTATGAAGAAAATTGAATCACGATAGTTGAGAGATAGAACCGGATTTCGAATTACATGGGAGCACGGTTCTTCAAAGGTTCCAAAAGTTCACTTATCCCTGTAATCACATCACCACACAAACACAAAGAACCTATAGAGGTCCCCCTACACTTAGGAGGTTAAAACATAAAATGATAGATACTCGGGCTGCCTCCCAAGGAGCGCTTGTTTTTGATAACCGAGTCACGAGCCTGACTCGACCCAAATTTAGTTCATGGGGAACGTGGTGAGGGATGGAATCACCTCCTGAGAGGTGTCCTCACCAAAGTACAACTTCACTCGTTGGCCATTCACCTTAAAATTAGGTCCATTAGGTTGAGCGAGCTCGAGAGTACCATATGGAAAAAGTTGGGCAATGGTGAATGGGCCGGACCAACGAGATTTCAGATTGCCCGAAAAGATTTTCAACCGAGAGTTAAAAAGTAAGACTTTGTCTCCAACATGGAACTCTCGGTTCTTAATCTTAGAATCGTGAATGAGCTTAGTCCTTTCCTTATAGATCAAAGAATTTTCATAAGCCTCATTACGGAGTTCATTCAGCTCATTGAGTTGGATCTTGCGTAGGTCACCGACTTTGTTGATATCAAAATTAGCCCACTTCAAAGCCCAGTAAGCCTTGTGCTCCAACTCAATGGGGAGGTGGCACGCTTTCCCGTACACGAGACGATATGGTGTACAACCAATCGGAGTCTTGTATGCTGTACGAAAAGCCCACAAAGCATCATCAAGTTTATCAGCCCATGAGGCACGATGCTCTCCCACAGTTCTTTCTAGAATTCGCTTTAGTCCTCGGTTGGATATTTCAGCCTGGCCATTAGTTTATGGGCGGTAGGCTGTTGAAAGACGATGATTTACACCATACTTAGCCATGACTCTTGCAAATTGGTCATTGCAAAAATGAGTCCCACGATCACTAATTATGGCACGAGGCACACCGAATCTAGCGAAAAGAGCTTTCAAAAAGTTACAAACCACCCTTGCGTCATTAGTAGGTAAAGCTTTGGCTTCAACCCACTTTGAAACGTAGTCAACGGCTACAAGGATGTATTTGTTTCCTTTAGAAGAAGGGAATGGCCCCATAAAGTCGATACCCCAAACATCAAAGATTTCACATACTTGAATGAAATTCTGAGGCATCTCGTCTTTATGTGTGATCTTGCCTTGTATTTGGCAAGCCTCACAACGTTTAACCATATTGTGAGCGTCACGATATATGGAGGGCCTATAAAATCCCGAGTCAAACACTTTCTTGGCGGTGTAGTTGGGACCAAAGTGACCACCGATGGGTCCTTTGTGGCAAGCGTCAAGGATTTTTAAAGCTGCCGGTCCATCAACACATCGACGAATAATCAAGTCGGCACATTGTTTGAATAGGTAAGGGTCGTCCCAAAAGTAAGTCTTAATGTCGGTGAAGAACTTTTTCTTTTGTTGGGACGTCAACCCTTCCTTGAGAATTCCACCCGCCAAGTAGTTTGCAAAGTCCGCAAACCACGGGGTTTCATCAGAATTTGAATTTATAGACGTTAAGGTCTCCAAGGGAAAAGAATCATTGATTTCTTTGTTCGGGTGATCCCCTTGGTAAGGATCCTCAAGTCTGCTAAGATGGTCCGCGGCTAGGTTTTCAGCTCCTTTTTTATCGCGAATTTCGATTTTAAATTCTTGGAGTAGCAAAACCCAGCAAAGAAGTCTTGGTTTGGAATCTTGCTTTGTCAACAAGTACTTCAACGCGGAATGATCGGTGTAAACGATTGTGGTGGAAAGGACAAGATAGGGGCGAAATTTTTCAAAGGCATAGACAACAGCTAAAAGCTCTTTTTCGGTTGTCGTATAATGCAATTGAGCCCCCGTCATTGTCTTGCTAGCGTAGTGGATTGGTTGGAAGTGTTTATTCACTCTTTGTCCCAGAACCGCACCAATAGCAAAATCACTAGCATCGCACATCAACTCAAAGGGAAGCTCCCAATTAGGGGTAACCAAGACGGGTGCCTTAGTTAGCTTATCCTTAAGCGAGATGAAGGCTTCAAGACACTCTTTGGAAAAGGTAAAAGGAGTATCTTTTTCCAAGAGGTGGGTCATTGGGCGAGCGATTTGAGAAAAATATTTGATGAATCGACGGTAGAAGCCCGCATGACCCAGAAAACTTCTCACACCCTTCAAGGTTGAAGGTGGAGGCAACTTAGCGATAACATCGACTTTAGCACGGTCTACTTCAAGACCGGCTTTGGAAATCTTGTGTCCCAGCACGATTCCTTCTTTTACCATAAAATGGGATTTTTCCCAATTTAGAACAAGGCGATTGTCTTCGCACCGCTTAAGCATACGTTCCAAATTGGCAAGGCAAGAAGAGAAGGAATCCCCGAAGACCGAGAAATCATCCATGAAGACTTCCATGGTTTGTTCAACCATGTCATGGAAGAAAGCTAACATGCACCTTTGGAAAGTCCCGGGCGCATTACATAAGCCAAAAGGCATTCTTTTGTAAGCAAATGTGCCATAGGGACAAGTGAATGTTGTCTTCTCTTGATCTTGGGGATCGATGGGTATTTGGAAATAACCCGAGAAATAATCAAGAAAGCAGTAATATTCATTACCTGCTAAACGTTCAAGCATTTGGTCTATAAAAGGTAGAGGGAAATGATCCTTTCTCGTGGCATCATTGAGTTTTCGGTAGTCTATACAAACTCTCCACCCAGTAACGAGACGAGTGGAAATCAACTCGTTGTGTTCATTGGGAACAACGGTTATTCCGCCCTTCTTGGGCACACAATGGATTGGACTAACCCATGGTGAATCCGAAATAGGGTAAATCATACCCGCATCAAGAAGTTTGATAACCTCTGTTTTGATGACTTCATGTATTTTTGGATTCACCCTTCGTTGGTTTTGAATTGTGGGCTTAAAGTCGTCCTCCATGAGAATTTTGTGTGTGCAGAAGTGAGGATCAATTCCGCGAATATCAGAGATTTTCCAAGCAATAGCCTTCTTATGATCTTTAAGCACGGTGATGAGGCGAGTTTTCTCTTCATCTTTCAAATCCTTCGCAATGATGACGGGCGACTTCTTTTCTTCTTCAAGGAACGCATACTCGAGATGGGGAGGCAACTCCTTAAGTTCTAAATCCGGAGGATTTTCGACGGGAGGCGTATTCGAAGTCGGAGTATCGATAGCAATGACCGTGGGAGATGGAGGAGAAGGATTGTCTTCGTTGAGAAGGTTATCAAAGAAATGCATGTCTTCATCCCCATCGGTGGGAGAATCATCATTAGCTAAGTTCACATCTCCCATGGTGGCTTCAAGATTGTTCCAAAACAAATCACTTTCTCCAAATAGAGACAATGATTAATCAATAGAAGAAACGGTTTCAACATTGGGAAGAGAGGTAGGAATATTTTTACAAGCGTCATTAAAGTGTTCTTCACAAGCCTCATCCAGAACGTCAATACAATTAACAATCTCGTATGAATAAGGTTGTTTAGACAACTTTCCCATGTTGAAGACGATTTTATCATCACCCACTCTCATGATAAGCTCACCGGCTTCAACATCGATAAGAGTGCGACCGGTCCTCAGGAATGGACGACCCACGATCAAGGGAACGTGAGGGTCCATCTCGTAGTCGACAACGACGAAATCGGCAGGAAAAGTGAATTTGTCGACTCCTACAAAGACGTCTTCGGCTATCCCCACTGGATAAGCAACCGTACGGTTAGCTAATTCCAAAGTCATTTTGGTGGGGACTAGCTCAGGGAGAGATAATTGCTTCCAAACGCTTAGAGGCATTAGATTAATACTGGCACCTAGATCGGCTAGGGCCATGCAATTCTCTACTCCCGGGAAATTGCAAGGGATTAGAAAACAACCCGGATCACCAAGCTTGGTTGGCAATTTCCTTAAGAGCACTGCAGAGCAATTCTCATTAAGTTGGGTGTTGGTGATATCAAGAAGCTTTTCCTTGTCACTCAGAAGATCTTTAAACATTTTCGCGTACTTAGGCATGTGAGCGAGAGCCTCAGCGAAGGAGATATTGAAATTCAGTTGTTTAAACATTTTAAGAAAGTTTGAAACCTGAATATCGTCCTTGCTTTTGAGCTTCTCTTTCCTCAACCTAGATGGATAAGGTATATTGGACGAAGAGGAAGGCTTTGGGAGAATAGGATCACTCACATCCATGGGTGGAGGAGGGTAGAAGGAGGAGGTGGAGAAATTGCGGAAGGAGAAGGATGAGGTATAGGAGCAGGTGACTCGTTCTCTTTAGTCACAACCACCGGTGGAGGTATAGGAAGCTCGGGTTCCTTGGTACCTTTGCCACTGCGAGTGGTGATTGCTTTCATCTCCCCTCTTGGATTCACAACGGTGTTACTCGGAAGCGTACCCAAAGAAGAGGGTTGATTACCTTGGAAGAAACTAGCCATCATGTTCTTCAAGTCATTTGTTTGGCTATCCAACGTGTTTCTCATGTCGGCTCTCAGATCGTTCCCTTGTTTGACCAGGTCTGCTTTCAGGTTGAGCACTTCTCTCTGAAGATTCCCCACGATCACATCGTTCGTCCTCATGTAAGTTTCCACTTCTTGGTGTAGAGCGGTGGGTTGGTTGGGAGGAGCATTGTATGCGGGTGGTTGATAAGCAGGTTGTTGGTAAACTTGGTTGTTACGTTGAGGTGGTTGTTGCTGCTTGTGAGGTGGTATGTAAGGTGTACGAGGTTGTTGTTGTTGTTGAGTAGGGCGATTGAGGTTTTGTTGTTGGTTTGGGTTGTGTGGAGGAAAACCGGGTGGTGAGAGATAGTTGTTGGAGCGGTAGCTAAGAAAATAACGGTCACCTTGAGGTCGAGCTTGATAAGCGGGTTGAGGATAAGTGCCATATGCTGCATTCACATTTTCAGAAGGGTAGTCTTGGGTGGCAGTACAAGTGGTGTAAGAGTGAGGACCCCCGCATATCTCACATGGTTGGCTAACATCATTGATTTGAGCGTTTTTAGCGTTGCAGCTGTTGGCGTTGTTAACGGTGTGGGTAACAAGCGATTCAAGAAGCGTAGTGATTTTGTCAAGTCGCTTATCGCTGTCACTAGTACTAGCACTAGCAACATTGGTCCGAACACTCTTGGTTTGCACACGAGACTTATTCTCAATGATATCCCAAGCAGCATTGGAAGTCTTAGCCAAAAGATTACCCCCCAAGGCACTGTTTAGTGAATCTTGGTCACTCATGCTTAAACCATTGTAAAAAGTATTAATTTGATGCACTTTGGTAAAACCATGTTGTGGGCATTTTCTTAAAAGATCTTTAAAACGATCCCAAGATTCACTGAACGACTCATCGTACTTTTGTTCAAAATTTATGATTTCATTCCGCAAAGCGGTACTACGAGAGGGTGGGAAAAAGTAATTGATAAACTTGGTCTCCAAATCCGTCCACGAGAGAATACTCTGTGGCGGTTCCTTAGCAAGCCAATGCCGGGCTTGTCCCTCTAAAGAAAAGGGAAAAAGTTGTAAACGGATAACCTCTTGTGGAACACCATTGAACTTGACCGTATTAGTGAGTTGTAAGAATCTCTTGATGTGGTCATGTGGATCATCAATGGTACGCCCCAAGAATGGTTGAGCAGAGACCATCTGGATAAAGCCTGATTTGAGCTCAAAATTGTTGGCTGCAATTGCTGGTATAACAATTGGATCAGTGTTGCCATCTACATGAGCTTGTAGCAGTTCAATCATCGGGCGATTATCCGGTTGAGGATCATTGTTGTTATTATTCATGTTGTTGAAAGGTGGGTTGTTGTTGTTATTATTGTTGTTTGGAGGTGGTATGTTGTTGTTGTTTTGTACACCGGCCATGTCTAAGTTATCGAGAGGCTCGGGCTCTTGATAAGACGTTGATCGAGTGCGCATACACCTGCAAAAGAACTAACAAGGGAAAAACAAAGCAAAAATATTTTTGTTTTTTTTTATGTTTTTTACTTTTTAGGATTTTTGAAAATTTTATATTTTTTTAGTGTTTTTGAAAATTTTTATGAAAAAGTAACGTTCACGGGGAACGGATCCCAAAATCCAAGTTCTTACAAAAAACTTTTGATCTTAACGAGAAGAGTCGGCAGCGGCGCCATTTGATACACGCTTTTTGTATGGGGTTCTCTAAATTCTCTCGATATCCTCTCGAATTGATCTTGGTTCTAAGTGGAATGATTGTTCTTGGTTACTAAAAAAAGGGGGTTTAGTTATCTAATCTACTAAAAAGTTTAAATGCATTAAAATGAAAACTTAAATAAAAAACAATCAATTTAATGACAATTAATAACACTAGAATTAGAAACAGTAAGAAACAGTAACACAGTAACACTTAAACATACTCAAAGAAAATTGATTCGGAAGTTTGACCTTGATCCGGAACTTTTCAACCGGAAGTTTATCCGGAAGTTCATCCGGAACTTTGTTCAGAAGTTTACTCGGAACCTTCACTCGGAACTTTCTTCGGGACCTTCACCCGGAACTTTGTTCGGAAGTTGATTCGGAAGTTTCACTCGGAAGTCTTCACCCGGAACTTTGGTCGGAACTTGATTAGGAAGTTTGGTCCGGAAGTTTATCCGGAAGTTTATCCGGAACTTTCACTCGGAAGATTGAGTCGGAAGTTTATTCGGAAGTATTGACTGATTCAGAACTTTTAAAAAGAAAACTCATTCGGAACTTCTTAACTCATGCGGAACTTTTTGAAAAACCATTCATCCGGAACTTTTTATGTTCATTCGGAAGTTTGTGTTCTTCCGGAAGTTTTAGTTAATTCGGAAGTTTAGGTTCATCCGGAACTTTTTGTTCATCCGTAAGATTTGGTTCATCCGGAACCTGGGGAACACTCAAGAACAGTAACTATGCAGAAAAAAACAGGGAGATGCGATTTTAACCCAAAATCAAACTAAATAAGCAAAAAGGTTTTACCAAATTAACAAAAAATCATCTACCAACTACAAGGATCAAATCCCAATCACAAAAACACAAATTCAACAACTTTTTAAAGATCAAATCAATCAAAAAAGAACTTAAACTTTTAACCAAATAAATGGAGATGAACAAGATGAAATGAAAGATTGATGTATTGAATGATTAAGGTTTTAACAATCAAAAAACAAGGATTAAAATTACAAAATTGAAAAAACAAAGATCAAAATCACCAAACACCCTAGTGGTTTTGGTGATGCTACAAACTAAAAGGGAGAAAAAGAAGGGAATGAAAAAACTGGATGAAAAGTGTGAGGGGTGGGCTTTATATAGGTGTTCCCTTTGGTTGGTGAGTGGGCTTTCTCCCGTTCTTCTTGTCTTCTCGTCTTTTCAGAAAAGTTGACGTTTTCGATTCTGATTCGGGATTTGTCGTTGATTAAATTCAACTTGTCTTTTAATTTCTTCGTTTAATAGACTTGAGTTTCTTCGACTTATGTAAATCTTCCATCTTTGGTCCTTTTCTTTGATAAATCTTCGAATAGGCCCAGTGACTTCAAATCTTTTGCATTTCTTGGACACTAGACTTTGTCTTGAGTCTTTTTCTTCGGTAAAACCCGTGCAATCCCATGTTTTCTTCAATATTCATCCGGTTGGCTCTGAAAACACAATAAACACAAAACCACGCATAATTCCAAACAAATGATATTAAATACGCGTTTTGGTCTCGTTTTAGCCAGAATTAAGTGGTAAAAGGATGGGTGTTTACACACCTATCAGTAAACTTTCCAAACGTCCCGATGAGCCCGAATCCGTAAACTTCATCGATGTGCTCGACGAAGCATGTGAAGAACATTTTCACGAGGCTTGTAAGCACGGGACTTCTCCTTTACCTCATGTTGAGAACGTAGTTTCTATTGCTCCATCATTGACTCCATTTGTTGAAAGTGATTTTCTTTTAAAAGAATTTGAAGCAAGTTTAGGGGATGTGGATTTGAAATATGACGATTCTCCCTTCGATTGGGAAGAATACATTCGTACCATTGAGAAACTTCTCAATGAGGACCATATTTCTCCACCTACTCCTAAGTAAGTTACAAACAATGATCCTAATTTGACTAAGCGTTCCACCGAAAATCCACTGGATTTAGAGCTTAAGGATTTACCGTCTAATTTAGAATACATTTTCCTAGACGATAATAAGAAGTTACCCGTCACCATTGCAAAGGACTTAAAATAGGATGAAAATCTTGACTTATCGAATTGATTAAAAATCATAAGAAAGAAATTGCTTGGAAAATCTCCTACATCCGCGGATTTGATCCTAACTTTTGCACTCATAAAATTCTCATGGAATATGACTTTAAACCCGCAATCCAAAGTCAAAGAAGGGTTAATCCAAAAATTCATGACGTCATTAAGAAAGAAGTTTTCAAACTTCTAGATGCCAGAATGATTTACCCTATTTCGGATTCTACATGGGTTAGTCCTGTCCATTGTGTTCCTAAGAAAGGCGGAATAACCATTGTTCCCAATGAAAACAACGAGTTGATTCCTACTCGACTCGTAACGAGTTGGAGAGTTTGCATAGACTATCGTAAGATCAATGATGCCACTCGTAAGGATCATTTTCCTCTTCCTTTCATGGATCAAATGCTTGAGCGTTTAGTGGGTAATGACTACTATTACTGCTTAGATGGTTTCTCTGGATACTTCCAAATTCCTATGGATCCAAAAGACCAAGAGAAAACCACATTCTTTTGTCCTTATGGAACATTTGCTTACATAAGAATGCCTTTTGGCTTATGCAATGCTCCCGGGACTTTCCAAAGGTGTATGATGGCTATATTCCATGACATGGTTGAAGAAACTATGGAAGTCTTTATGGACGATTTCTCGGTCTATGGTGATTCTTTCTCTTCTTGCCTTGCCAATTTAGAATGTATGCTTATACGGTGTGAAGACACTCGTCTCGTTCTTAATTGGGAAAAATGTCATTTCATGGTAAAAGAAGGCATTATCCTCGGTCATAAAGTCTCTAAAGCTGGTATCAAAGTAGATCGTGCTAAAGTTGATGTTATTGCTAAATTGCCTCCACCTACCATCGTTAACGGAGTTAGGAGTTTTTTAGGTCATGCGGGATTTTATCGACGTTTCATTCAAAATTTCTCTAAGATAACTCGACCAATGACTCATCTCTTAGAAAGGATGCTCCTTTCATCTTTTCTGAAGATTGTCTCGACTCTTTCGAACTTCTTAAAGGTAAATTAAGTAAGGCACCGGTCTTAGTCTCTCCAAATTGGGAGTTACCTTTCTAACTCATGTGTGATGCTAGTGATTTTGCGGTGGGAGCGGTTTTAGGTCAACGAGTTAACAAACAATTCCAACCAATCCATTATGCTAGCAAGACCATGACGGGGGCTCAATTGCATTATACCACTACCGAAAAAGAGCTTTTAGCCGTAGTGTATGCTTTTGTGAAATTTCGCCCCTATCTTATGCTTTCCACCACCATCGTTTACACCGACCATTCCGCCTTGAAATACTTGTTGACCAATCAAGATGCCAAACCGAGACTCCTTCGTTGGGTTTTGCTTCTCCAAGAATTTAAAATCGAAATTCATGATAAAGGGGAGCGGAAAACCTAGTCGTAGATCATCTTAGTAGACTTGAGGATCCTTATCAAGGGGAACTTCCAAATTAAGAGATTAAAGACTACTTTCCCTATGAGGCCTTAATGTCTATTAACTCTAATCTTGACGATACCCCATGGTTTTCGGACATTGTAAACTATTTGGCGGGTGGTGTTCTTATGGAAGGGTTAATGTCCCAACAAAAGAAAAAATTCTTTAAGGATATTAAGTATTATTATTGGGACGACCCTTATATTTTCAAGCAATGTGTGGATCTTGTTATTCGTAGGTGTGTTGATGTGCCGACGGCTTTACTAATCCTTTAAGCTTGCCACAAAGGACCCACCGGTGGTCACTTTGGTCCTAATTATACCGCGAAGAAAGTTTTCGACTTCCGATTCTATTGGCCCACCATTTATCATGATGCTCATGAAATGGTTAAGCATTGTGATGCTTGCCAAAGACAAGAAAATATCACACATAAAGATGAGATGCCTCAAACTTTCATCCAAGAATGTGAAATCTTTGACGTATGGGGCATCGACTTTATGCGGCCATTTCCATAATCCAAAGGGAACAAGTACATCCTCGTAGCCGTTGACTATGTATCCAAATGTGTTGAAGCAATGGCTTTCCCTACTAATGATGTGAGGGTGGTTGTGAACTTTTTGAAACAATTGTTTGCTAGATTCGACATTCCTCGTGCTATCATTAGTGATCGCGGTACTCATTTTTGCAATGATCAGTTTGCACGAGTCATGGCTAAGTATAGTGTCAATCACCGACTTTCCACTACGTATCATCCACAACCTATTGGTCAAGCCGAGATTTCCAACCGTGGACTTAAGCGAATCTTAGAGCGTACCGTAGGAGAGCATCGTGCCTAATGGGCCGATAAGTTAGATGATGCTTTGTGGGCTTTCTATACCGCTTATAAGACACCTATAGGTTGTACCCCTTATCGCCTTGTGTACGGAAAGGCGTGCTACCTCCCAATTAAGTTGGAACATAAGGCTTATTGGGCCTTGAAATGAGCTAATTTTGACATTCACAAAGCCGGTGATCTTAGGAAAATCCAACTCAATGAACTTAATGAACTTAGGAATAAGGCTTATGAGAATTCGTTGATCTATAAGGAGAAAACTAAGATCATTCATGATACTATGATTAAGAACCTAGACTTTCACATAGGTGATCAAGTTTTACTCTTTAACACTCGGTTGAAAATCTTTTCTCAAAAACTTAAGAGTCGTTGGTCCGGTCCGTTCACCGTCGTCCAAATCTTCCCTTATGGCACCATTGAGTTATCTCAACCAAATGGGCCCAACTTCAAGGTGAATGGACAATGGTTTAAGTTTTACTTTGAAGAGGACATCTCTTATGAGATGATTCCATCCCTCTCCACATTTTCCTTTAATTAGTTCTGGGTCGATTCAGGCTCGTAACTCGGTTAACGAAAATAAGCTCTTCTCGGGAGGCAACCCGATGATCTATCCTTTTTACCCATTTTTCATAATAAGTGTACGGGGAGCCACGTAGGTGTTTGTTTTCTTGTTTCTTATGATGTGCAGGGATTAAAGCTTTCAAAGATCCACTTTTGATGATATTTGACGACCCGTGATCCCGTGTACCCGTCTTCCCGGTTCTATCCTATACTCTTGTGATTAAATATTTTACTGATAAACGTTGAAATGGGAATCACTTTAGTTGTCTCTTCCTTAGCAATATTTAAACTACGTGCACAATATCCTAAGTGTAGGGGAGTTTACTTCCACATGCTTAAACATTGAGGACGATGTTTATATCAAGTGTAGGGGAGACTTCTATCGAAGTTAAGTGGGCTTTTCCATGAATATGTCCTCATTTTAACCGAAAATTTTAATTTTTCAAACATTTTTCAATTTTTTTATCTATTTTAGCCTAGTAGTATTTTTCATTTATTTTCTTTCCTTTAGTCATCGCATCGTATGTATATTTTTCATTTCAAGAATAAAGTCAAAAGAAAAATAAATAAATAAAATGGTTTTAACAAGTTTAGACTTCTTTGATATATTAGGCCCGTCGTGAATATTTTGACTCAAGCCGAGTTTAGTTATCCAAGTTTACTCTAGCTAATATCCTTAACCATATGGACCTTAATTGGTTTATTAGGCTAAGCATCCACGAGTCTGATTACTTGAGATTTTAAATTGTGGAGAACGAGAAATGATAGACTTGATAATGAGTTTAAGGGTTAGTTCTTGCTTATATGAGTTTTTGTGGCTCTTTCTTCCCGCTTGTATATTTAATTGCTTAATAAATGAGGATTTTTGTGGTTTAGATTAGATATCTTAGCTCTTAGCCATTTCTTTTATCTCCTTATAATTAAAGCATGAACACATTAAGGATGTCAACGTTGTGGACTTCTGACTAAGGTGGCTCATAACCACTAAGTAGGAGGTATTCAGACCATGTGATCGTGGAATTTGACCTACTATATATATCATAAATAAAGAAAAAAATAAGATTAAAACATGACCTCAAGGAGCCTTAGGGTGTGAGGCATGTAGCACGAACCTTGTCATTAGAGCCTTAGGGTCTATGGCATGGTAAGTGTTGAATAAAAATTGATAAATAATCAATTCCCTTGTTTATGGTTCAAGGAGCCTTAGGGTGTGGATCATAGATGAGGAGCACTTTTACATCTTAAAGAGCCTAAAGGGTATATGATGTGAATTTGCTAAACTCCACATAAAGTCTACATGACTTTGTAGGAAATAATAATAAGTAGTACTATTGGCCAAATTTCGGATCTGGGAATTTATTCCCCAAATCATGTTAACTTATCCTTGATGTGGGCTTACTTTAGTTACAACATTTTTGAGGACGAGGTTAGGTTCTGAGTGTCGGGTTTACACCATTTTGCCTTCATTTTTGGACTAATGATTATCTAATAAGTCAAATGAGCCTACGGGTGAATGATAATATTTAAAATCTAGAGATACAACTTAGGAATTGGAGAAGGAGTATTACACAATTGCCTTATATAAGTGGTTTTAACTTGAGAACTTATGGTAAACAATGATCTTGTTTTTATTCTTGGTATGGGGAACGTGAAACTTGAGGGTGGTTAATATTCATGACACCAAAGCCCCAATTTAAGTCTTAGATTTCTTTACAAGTTTCTTCCATCTAACAATTTCAAAGTTAATAAATTAAAGGAAATTGTTATATATTTTATAAGTTTTATCTTTTCATCGTTTTTAAGTTTCTTTTATTATAGTAGTAGTAGTATATTATAATAAAGGTCGAGATGGGTTAATTATGATGGAAAATGTTAAACTATGCTTTATAATTATGCATTGCATGAGGGCATTGCAATGGTCAAGTGTAGGGGATTTAATAAGTGTGAAAACACTTATCCTTTTACCACTTAAAACAAGTAAAAACAAGACCAAAACGTGTATTTAATGTCGTAAATGTCGGAATTATGCGTGGGTTGTGTTTTTATTGTGCTTTAGGACAAAAATATGAAAAAGGAAGAAAACACGGGCTTTCACGGGATTTTATCGAAGAAAAGGACAAAAGACAAAGTCAAAAGTGAAAAAGTGAAAAAAGAACGGAAGTCAAAGGCTTATTCTAAAGATTTATCGAAGAAAAGACCAAAGACAGAAGATTAACAAAGTCGAAGAACCAAGTCTACTAAAAGAAGAAAATTAGAAGACGAGTTCATTTTATCTATCGACAAATCCCACGACAAAGTCGAGAAAGAAAAATTATTTAAAAAGACGAGAAGACAAAGAGAAAGAGAGAAGCAACATCACCGCATCTCCTCCTCCTATAAATATACTATTAAGCCTTCATTTTAGTAGTTAATTTTAAGTTAGTTTATTTTTAGTTTTTCATAATAGGTAATTAGGAGTAGGTGTTTATTTCTCTTTCTAATTTTCTCTTTCAAGTTTGCTTAATCTTTCATCTTTAAATCTTGTATTTGAATCTTAATCTTCATCATTAATTCAAGCTTATTAAGTATTTCTCATTCTTCCTTTCTTAATCTTAATCTTGTCGTTGATTTGGTCAATCATGTAGTTTGTTTAATCTTGTTGATTGTTTGATTGATTTTCTTATGTGATTGTTCTTATTGATATGATGTGTTTGATGTTTTAGCTTATTTTGCTTATTGTTTGATTTGTGTGTAGCTTATTTTTAATTAAGTGTTTTTAATATTTTAATCTTTTAAAAGTTTATTTTAAATATTTTGCTTATTTGGTGTTTTTATAGTTTTTGATTTGTGGCTTATTTAGTTTTTCTCAAAATTAGTTTGGTTTGATTTTTGGTTAAGTGCTTATTTGGTTTTAGCTTATTTTTATATAATCCAGACTTTAAAACCCTTATTCTGACTTGTGTATTTGTTTTCATGTTATTCCGACTTAAGTGTTAAAACCCTATTCCGAATTACATTACAACATTTCATTCCGATTTAAGTTTAAGTTTGTATTCCGACTTATGTGCAAAATTATATTCCAAATAAGCACTTGATACATTCCGGAATGTGTGCAACTTACTGTAAAACCCACAAAATAAGGTCATTCCTTAATCTTACTTTTCAAATATTTTTGAAGTATTTTATAATATTAAATATTATTATGTTTAACGATTTAAGTTGAAACCGATATTAAATATTTTATTTTAATATTTTGACGAGCAACGAGGACTACTAGTGATCGCGATACCGACGGATGCCCACAAATTTATATTTTATTATCAATAGTTTCGATATTTAATATTTTCGACGATATCGTTTTAATTACGTATCGAGTCGTTATATTATTATTTTTCGTGTGCGTTTAAACTTTTAAGTATTTTTACGAAACCCGAGTCCCGTAAATATTTGTAAAATTGACTTTTAGTCATTTCCCGCTTTCTAACTAATATTTACATTTTGGACCAAAACTATCACAAATTGGCAAAAACTACCCTAACTCCACACTATATATAACATTTCCACTAGCACTTTTCCTTTAAAAAAATTTATTTAACAAACACAACCATCTTTCTTCCTCTCCCTTTGTTTTTGCCGAACACCCTCATCAACAGAAGACCTCCAAAATTTTGATTTTCAACATTGAATCATCCAAAATCAAGCAAAGTCCCATCCTAGATTTTCAAAGGGCTACAATTTGGTATAAAATTTTCATACATGCATCTACTTTTTATGTTTTTGAATTGTTGATTAATTAATCCATGGAATGATCATGTATATATGTTAATGTTATAATGGCTAGTGATTTTACTAGTTATTGTGTTTAAATTTTTGAATAAATTTTGTAAAAATTATATGCAAGTGTGTTATAGGTTTAACATAGTGTAGGAATGATGGAATGATCACATTAGTGGCATATAAATGGGTAAATTGTGTTGAAAAATTGATTTTGTATAGTTTTTAATGATCAATTTTGGGCAGTAGGTTCGAGACCAATTTCGGAAATCTTAAGTCTGAATATAGGTTGTTATTACGGGATTATGTCGTAGAGAATTTTGTTAGCTTCGATTTGATATAAAGTAGGCCTTCCAACTCCAAACGAGGTGGAAGATACACTAGTTTGATTTTCGTGTACCGGGAGACGAGTGTCGACACAATCCGAAAATTATTGTCGATATTTGGATCGAATCTCTGGGACTATAAAATGAGTTTCAAAATGATTCAAGGGCTGTTCTCATGCTCAAAGTTTAGCATTTTGAGTCTATTTTTAGAATAAAGTGGCGGTTTTACAAATGGAGTTGTTTAGAATGGTCAAAATGGTTTAGTAAGTCAAGGTCGCTAAACTGTCCGGATTTTGTGATTCAAAGATGAGTCGGGCAGGGAACTTTAGAAGTAAAATATTTTAATGGGCTTTTGAGAGGACTTTATATATATAGTAAGTAAGTTCTCTGAGTAGTATCATAAAAATTTGATATGTTTAAGTATGGGAAAACGGCTTGGACATTCGGTATGTTCCCGCAGATTTTTATTAAAGGCATATAATAATAAAATGAATATATAGGAGAGTATAATAGAACCACTTGCATCGTTTTCTCTCGAGTTGTTTTGATTTTATACTTGAGTTTGATTTTATTAAGTATCATTTATTTCTCGAGTCTATTATTAAAGTACGCACCTTATTTGCTAGGTTGCGGGTATCGTGATTACCGGGCATCTACTATCGTCGACGATTGTCTTCAACTACTATAAGTACTAAGGTGAGTCTATAGCCTCGTTTGAGCTCATTCAAATATTTTAAAACCCGCGAGGGGGAATACATGTTTTGTAAACTTAGAACACAAGATTTTTATGGTATGCTTGTCCCTTTATGAATGGACCTGTGGTTGCCTTTAAATTGCATTAAGTGATTGTGTAACACCCCCAAATTTATACAACTCAATACAGCGGAAGACTAGTTGGTGTTACGGGATAGCACATTACTCACATCATAGACAACGCATAAAGATCGCGTCGTTTATTTATAAAGCATTTCCATTCAATAATATCAAAGTTACATCGGTCTCAAGTCATTATATTTCATACAAAGTTTTACAAAGTATTTGAATGGAAAATATAGTTTAGGTGTGGGCCATGAATTCTTGTCGTCTTCCCGAGAATTACCTTCAAGTACCTGAGATAAAACATGTTAAAGAAAAGGGTCAGCGATAACGCCGAGTGAATTCATAGAGTTTAATAAAATCCATCAATATAATATCAATATAAAATTATTACTGAAAATCATCTTGTACAAATCATTTTAATAGGCCATAAAATAGCCAAAGTCATTTTATACAAATCTTTATCGAAAATCGTAATATAGGCATTTGCCTTAAAAATCATTATACGAATCATTGTCGGTAAAAACACCATACAATACGTTTTGCAACGTTGTATGGATTAAATAAAACCATTATATGAATATGGTTATAAAAAGCCTTAAAAATCATTATACGAGCCAATGTCGTAAAAACGTCATACAATACGTCTTACGACGTTGTATAAAAATAAAAACCGTTATATGAGTATGGTTATGAAAACCAAAACACAAACATAATATCAATAGTATGACCCTGTATTGCTAGTCAGGCAATACATCGTAATTCGAAGCGTCTAATAGTATTTCGTTAGTTTTTGGATTATTATAAGCCGCATGACATTGTTACTTTACTAAACCAACAATGGGTAGCTAACCCGATACCAATTTTGCCCATCTAAAGTAGCGTGTCGTCACAAAGGTCACGCTATGGAAATCTTCTCATACATAAATTCGCTTACCAATCAATGTGGCACGACGGGAATCAACCGTCAAGGCGCGAATTGGGGTGATCGTCCCCAAATAGTACTATTATATGCACAAGCGTCTACCAAATCCCGGTAGTTCACAATTCATGCTAATGGGACTTTAAGTGACATAACCTAACTTTAATAATCCATTTTATTTCATCTATCGGGTCCTTTAATCATTTATCGGGTCATACAATCGGGTCATTCAATCATACGGGTCCAAATCAACAAACAATCGGGACAAATGGTGTCCTATTTTATATAAACTAACATGTTATCTCCCTCGCGGGTTTATAAAACATTTATAAAACATTTAAAAGAGTGCGAGGTTATGAACTCACGTTGATGTGGGAAGGCGGGTTATCGGCAATTCGGACGTACGGTACGTGCTTCAATCACAGAAACCTAGACAAATAATGCTTGGTCTTAGACTCATGTCCAATGACTTTATAAAAATAACAATTATGTTTACATATGATGATTTTATATATATGATGATCAAGTGGGCTTACATATCCTTATTTACTCATTTTTGTGTTATGTGTCGATAACTTTTATACTAGTTTTCTCGTTTTACCTATTTACGTGTTTTAGGTCCAATAAGCCTATTATAAGTTCTTAACTTGTATTAATCCGTGTTATACTTACATTATCAGTATCTACACTTTACAAGTTGGGCCTAAATGGGTTAAGCCCAATAAGTTCTTTTTATGAGTGTTTATCTTGTTTAGTCCAATTATTAGCCCAAGTATTAGTCCAAGTATTAGTCCAATATGTTTACTTAGCTCGTTAATGCCCGTATGCCCTATAGTTCGGGTTTTATCGGTTTTTACTTGTTATACATGTCTATATATCATTATATAAGTTTTATAAAGTTTTCATTAGATGGGTCCAACCATCTAAGTTTTATTTAACAAAAACGTTAATATTTACGGTATTAGCCGAAAAAGTCGTAAAAATCATGTTTATAGTTTTTATAACTTATAAGACATAACAAGTTACCATTTTTATAAAATGTCCACTTATTTAACCTTTAACATATTTATATAAATAAAATTCATGAGTTAGTGGGTTTTAACTTTATATTTTAAACAATATAATTTTGAGTGCTTATATAATAGTATTATACTTTATTTTTCAAAAATCTGATTTTTATCTTCACTTTCACCAAAACTGCCATATCTTGAGTTCTATATGGAGATAGAAGCTCAAATGTTTATCACATAAACTACATGATATGTGCTACATTTAACTCTTTTATAGCTACTGTTGAATCATCGTCTAAGTATTTTCTAAAAATCGTCCAAAACAGTAACCTCAGATTTATACCCTAAACTTGTTTTGATCATATCTCACTCATTATAATGATTCCATTGCATGGCCAACTCTCACATGTGTACAAGACCCATAGCTTACTGTAAATCCATTCTACTTCATCATTTTATCAGTCCATGACCTGTTTATTTACTGTTTTATACAGCCAACAAATTTAACCAAGATTTGAACCTTGTTTCTTATGGTTTTTCACCTTTTTAATCATGTTTATCAACACCAAATCCCCACATAACATTTTTATCATCATATAATCATCATATACATATACAATAGGAAATAAAATACATGTTTACATAATCAAAATAACAAGAAGATGAGGAGGACAATCTTTATACCACCATGATGATGTAGGTTGATCAAAACATGGATTTTGATGGAGAAACTTGTGCATAGCCAAGACCATCTTCAAGAACACCAATCTTCATAAACTCCTTGTGGAAAATCATCCCCAAGACACCATGAATACTCCTCCTTGGATGTTATAAGTTGCACCAATCTTCATCTTTTTGAATGGAGATTAACATATGTTAATTATAGCATATGTTTGTGGTTAAAATTTGCATGAATGGGGTGTTTTGGTTGAGCAAATGGGACGGCATTCATAGAGTAGAGAGAGATGAGAGTGTTTTTGCATGGAGGAAATGAAGTAGATGGTTTCTTTTGGGTGGTTTTGTGGCTTAGTGGAAGATGTAGCTTCCATGTTAAGCTAAATGGACATGTGTAAGATACATGAGTGAAAACTTGCCACCAAAGTGGTATGTGTTGTTGTGTAGCCGGTTTTGATGGGGGTGGGACAAGTGTCCCACTTGTCTCATCCCCATTTATTTACGGGTACTCCTCGATTCCAGTTTCCTCGATTTGCGTGCCCTCGGGTCGTTTTACGAAAAACGTTTTTATAAATTATGAATCAACGGCACAAAACGAATCTAATAAAAATTGTTGCATCAAAAACGGAGTTCGAAAACGTAAATACGTAATCCTAAGGTTTCCGGTTTAGTCGTAAAGGACGTTAAAATAAAATCGTAAGTCCTAATCTCTTCTCGTAAATTTGTGAGTTTATGAACCAACACAAATTTAAAACTCCAAAATAATATTCACGGATAAATTTATTTTCTGAAATGTCGGACTGTCACCAAAGACGGTGTATGTAAACGTAAGCACGTAACGTTGAATCCTCCGGTTTAAACGTAGTCGATGCTACTTCAAGACGTAAATCCAAATTTCTTCCCAAAAATAAGTGAGTTCATATTGTAACATTAAAAAAATATTTTTAAATAATATTTGAGAATAAAATATCAATCGTAAATTGACGGATTGTCACAGATTTACCCCTAAACAGGATCTTTGTCTTCAAAGATCATCTTACTACTCGCTACTCGCTTCTTATAGATTTAAAGCCATGTGGGTATTTCCTCCACATTCGGTCTTTTTCTCACAAGTGCAATTCATTACAATACGCGAGTTCTATCAAACATAACTACGGGAATAAGATCAGGCTTAATGTTGACTTACTTTCTCTATCCATGATGTTCACGGGTTTTTGATGAATGCAACTTTTCGCCGATCTAAGCTCTACTAAGAATAATCAGATTCTCACTTGATAGATATTCCATCAAGTTCGATATACGAAACATAATTCACGCAGTCTTTGAAGTCCTGGGGTAGATCCAGCTTATATGCCTTTCAAACCAATCTTTTATATCATCTCAATGGTCCCATACAACGGGGACTTATATCCCATGATTTGTCAGATCATGAATTCATTTTTTTTTCCAAGGTTAACAATTGTGGCATAACTTCGCTACCCATTTGGCACTTCAAGATCTACATTTCACATTCACATAACCTCTTTCCCACTACCGGCTGTCAATAATCAGATCCTAATTTCAACAATCATTTCAGATCTCGCGGGTCGGGTATTTTGCAAGGATAGGTTCGCCATCATAGGAAACCTTAAACCTAAGAGACATGTCCAACTCACAATGGGTGTATGTCGGGTGTCTCCATCTCAACTCTTGCTTACGGATGCTCTAAGATTTAGATCCTAACAAGATTCGATCTCAATCCTAATATGATGATTATCAATGATAATCCTTCCAAAGGAAAACGATTATACGGTCTATTACCAAAGACAATAATTCAAACATAAAACAACACTTATATTACTTTGTATCGTTACTTTACCTCGTCCCTTCGATTTGGGGTGGTACATAGTACTCTCATCAAGGTTCGTTCTTATTGATTTCTGAGCAAATCTCTAGAAATTCGATGCGAAGCGAGGATCTTGATGTAGATGTTCGATACCGGCACACTATGTTTACATAACTCTTTTGCATTTATCATTAACGGGAATGATATTAGCAGATTTGGTCTGTCTGTCGACGATGACCCAAATCGAATCAAATTCAGATGATGGCCTTTGCAATAGCTAGACGTTTACTAATGTATGAGGCGATGTCTGCCTTCATAATTGTCATAAGTACAACTTCTTCAGACAAAGATACTTCTAGTCATAAATGACATAAATAGAATACTTATACTTACAAATTCCAACACAACTATATCTCACAATCTCCATATTTAGACAATCACAAGTGGTCTTTTATACATTTTAACGCCATCGGCTTCTCGATTTTAATGGTTCACATTAGCCGTGAAACCTTTCACTATTTATATTATCCTTTTTACAATCATCGGCTATTTTATATTGTTCGGCACTTTATTTTGCACCTTCATTATTAAAGAACATGTCCTAATTGGTTCTTTATCTTTTATACATAATGTGTCGGTATCTATATTCACTTCTCAAGATGATATAATTATCATGTCCACAATTCACTCAGATATTCTTTCTATATTATGCGTTAGTAATTACGTTCACCTTCCTGATGAAAAAAATATCATAACCGTATTTATTCAAAATTTCTTTCTTCATATTTTCTAAGTTTTAGTTTCTTCTCAACTATCATTTTTATCCGTTTTACTCAATCCGTCGTCTAAAGCGTCGATCATTATCATAATTAATTAAATAATTATTATTTAATTTTTATGAAGCGAAAAAGTTTTAAATTTCTTAGTTCGACCAATTATATAAAATGTTCAAAATAAATTTGAATTTAATTAACAAGATTTTTGTTGATTTATCGAAAATATTTAATAAGATTCGTAAATGTTCGAGAAACCTTTGTTTATATTTTGGTCAAAATTTTGTTAGTTTGAAAAGCAAAAATTATCGTTTCAAATTTTAAGTCATGGTTTAAATGGTTTCCTCAATCCTTCTTAGGTTTTCTTGAGATATACACGAACATTTACCCCTAAACAGGAGTTTAGTTAAATGTTCTAGGTATAAGGGAATAATATCTTAAAAAAAAATCTTTTGTTAAAACGTTTGTCAAAACATATTTCCATTTCTTTTTGGTAAAATTCAAAGTCTTAAAAGGGCTCTTAATTTTTAAAGAGTCAATATATTACATTATCTTTTTAATCACATAGTCAAATCATGTAAAGGTTCAAGTCTTTAATCACGTGTTAATTATTCAAGGTTCAGGTTTACACTGTTCGGCCAATTCAGGGCAGTCTATAAATAATTATTAACTCATTCTTATTCTGATAAACAAACATATAGTCCTTAATGATCACGAGCATGAAATTATCAAATTACAGCCTACACACGTGATTCACCAAATTTATGATTGCTACATGTGTATTAGTCAATCCAATGTTCATTACAAGTACCGGATGTAGTGATAATCTTTTTCGCAGATGCGAAGTTGATGATAACCATGCTGAGGATCAAAAACCTTGTAAATGATCGAACAAATCTTCCATTTCGAGTTATGGATATCATTTTCGATTGTCAATTTACTCAGTTTATAGTAATCTATAAATATAAGGAATGATAACACCATAGCTCTTCATGATGACAGGCTTGGTATAATAAAATCTTTCTCCGACAACTTTCTCAGTTGTATGGTAATTCCTTTAATTTAGATGGTGCTAACATACAGTGCACATGCCACAGGTGCAGCACCGAGAATATAATCAAATACCAAATTCTACTTGCCTTAATGGCGAAAGTCTAGGTAATTTATCAACAAATACTTACTAAAGTTTCAGATAACATAAACATCTTTTAGTACATTCATATTAGGTTCTTTATAGATTATAATATCTATGACTAATTCACAACCATTGACGGTATAATTTTAAGTCTATATGCAGGATATGTTCATCCATCACGAATTATTTAGATTACTTTTGATAATCAACATCTTATCATTTAGGGGAATTCAATTCGAGTTCCCATCAATTAAGACAATATCGTCATGTCATAATCAATCAATCCATTTTACTGGCATTACCAACTTTCCAGTTTTATTGTCGTCGATAAGATGTGAACTTCTCAAAAGACTAATAATAACACATAATCCTTCACAAGTTCAAGGATATATGGAGACACAACTATCATCTAAAGAGTAAGGTCAACGCATAATCTATGCGAGAGAATTTCAAATCAGATACAGACGAAAACATTTAACGAATATGAATATATCCCATGTTTTCATAATTTGAGTACGCATTCGAAAGCTCCTCGGATCGTTACCCAGGTCATTCAAATGAAATCAAATCATAAGAAATGATAAGAATGTCAATACATCCAGTCGGGTATCAACACTCGGTAATCAGATACTTTTCCTAAGAATCTCACTACGGGAGAATTGGACAAGAAAGAATTGTCAATTGTCAAAATAAGACAATTTCCACAGATGAGTAAATTCAACTCAGAAGAATAAATAGTACGGGCACATATGTAGGTGTCCCTATCAGTATGTCCCTGTCTTTCACTTCTTGCAGATCTCATAAAATTTAATCTTTCACAATCTTCAAAGAAAATGTAGTGTTTATTCATTAGTTTTATGGTGACTACTAATCAGTCTTGCATGGTCCATTCCAAATTGTATGTAGGCGCGCAACTATATACAATTTCAAGATTAACGATGCAATACTCAGTTCGTCAAAATTTTATCATCATGTTTATAATAAAAACATTTTCATGCTTAATTCTTAAATAAGAATCAAAAATAAATTTACAAAGATTTTCTTTGTTATGGAAATAATTAAGTTTCCAAATCGTCTCTTAAACAACTTCATTTTGATATCAGTCACTTATAAATCTCACTTTGAATAATCCTTATAGTGATGAAAATTAAATTTTCTCAAAGGATACCGTTTTAACTTTATAAAAACAATGTGTGATCTGCAAAAGAGTGATGAAAGCTTGTTCACCAAGAATTAACTACAATATGATAGGAAATGAGCTTAGCCAAACAATCATGAGGTTCATGACTTCGATGGCACTCAAGAATACAAAGAGAATAATCCATAACGCAACTCAAGTCGAGATGAGTACTTGCTCAATGGTTACATCACTAATGCGAACATTAAGATGAAGCAATAAAAGATAGATAACATCGATACATGTAGAATTTAGCAATCAAAGGTAGTCTTTTTCATTAATCACAAACAAGTCAAAATTGTACCGTAACACATTACGTGTCACTATGTCATACAATTCTCAGAACTCATCCTACCAACTGATATCTCAGTTAAGTTAGGGATTTTTAAAAGATACCACAATGAATACTAACCTACAAGAGTCATTAGGTGTCCTGCCTGTCCCGGAAGATCCATCGGTCCCAATTTAGAAGAAGATTTCTTCAATTTATTTCTCGGACACTGGGCATCCTCATTAGTGGACAATGGCCTAGGAACAATACTTAACACGAACCTACAATCAATTAAACCTTATAATTCAATCACAGAACTTAACGACTTCTTCTTAACATCTCATATTCCATAATAGTTAAATTTTACTTTATTCAAGTTTCAATCAACTTATACTCAATGCGATATCCTACCTCATTTTCCAATACTTTCAGCCTTATTTATAAACCTTAAAAGAGTAATAAAAGCTCGATATAAATCAATACTTGATTCCAATCCTATAGCTCTTACAACAACAATTATCAAATGAGTCATTAATATGAAATGACTTGATCATTCAACTAGACTTCTCAGAAAGGTACTAGTGCCATGAGGCTTTTGGGTAATGGTTCCAATAATAGCCTCAAGTGCAACATTCACCCTTTCGATTTCAATTTAAGAATTGGATGACAACGAATCATATGACATCTTTCCAGGTGATAACGTTTTGTCAAACTCCACTCTATAAGGAAAGATCGTCATGACATCGATATCAAATTTAATCTCGCCAATCCTTTTTCAATATCGCAATCAACTAATATCTACGTTTCTACGAATATCAACCATTTGTTGGGATCATAAATATCCACAACTTGGTTTAGATATAGGATAGCTAGAATTCCTACGAGAATAGCTTCGATTAATTTACTAGGGGATTTAGGGTTCCTTGTGACAATCTACGTCGTATAAATACCTCGTATAAATATCAAAATAATCATCAAATAATCATGTAATAAAATTACATCATATATATATATAATCCAAGTTATATATATATATATATATATTAAAATAACACTTCTCAGTCTTGGCCTTGTCGGTAACTCGGGAATTCTTCGGCACCGTTATAGTCAAAAGATTTTTAGACATTTTTAGAAAAAATGTTTATAGTTAAAAGATTTTGAAATGTTTTATTCAAAACCTTGGTTTTTAAAAATCTTTCGTTCTCTATAACGAGAGCTCTGGTACCAAACTGTAACACCCCCAAATTTATACAACTCAATACAGCGGAAGACTAGTTGGTGTTACGGGATAGCACATTACTCACATCATAGACAACGCATAAAAATCGCGTCGTTTATTTATAAAGCATTTCCATTCAATAATATCAAAGTTACATCGGTCCCAAGTCATTATATTTCATACAAAGTTTTACAAAGTATTTGAATGGAAAATATAGTTTAGGTGCAGGCCATGAATTCTTGTCGTCTTCCCGAGAATTACCTTCAAGTACCTGAGATAAAACATGTTAAAGAAAAGGGTCAGCGATAACGCCGAGTGAATTCATAGAGTTTAATAAAATCCATCAATATAATATCAGTATAAAATTATTACTGAAAATCATCTTGTACAAATCATTTTAATAGGGCATAAAATAGCCAAAGTCATTTTATACAAATCTTTATCGAAAATCGTAATATAGGCATTTGCCTTAAAAATCATTATACGAATCATTGTCGTTAAAAACACCATACAATACGTTTTGCAACGTTGTATGGATTAAATAAAACCATTATACGAATATGGTTATAAAAAGCCTTAAAAATCATTATACGAGCCAATGTCGTAAAAACGTCATACAATACGTCTTACGACGTTGTATAAAAATAAAAACCGTTATATGTGTATGGTTATGAAAACCAAAACACAAACATAATATCAATAGTATGACCCTGTATTGCTAGTCAGGCAATACATCGTAATTAGAAGCGTCTAATAGTATTTCGTTAGTTTTTGGATTATTGTAAGCCGCATGACATTGTTACCTTACTAAACCAACAATGGGTAGCTAACCCGATACCAATTTTGCCCATCTAAAGTAGCGTGTCGTCACAAAGGTCATGCTATGGAAATCTTCTCATACATAAATTCGCTTACCAATCAATGTGGCACGACGGGGATCAACCGTCAAGGCGCGAACTGGGGTGATCGTCCCTAAATAGTACTATTATATGCACAAGCGTCTACCAAATCCCGGTAGTTCACAATTCATGCTAATGGGACTTTTAGTGACATAACCTAACTTTAATAATCCATTTTATTTCATCTATCGGGTCATTTAATCATTTATCGGGTCATACAATCGGGTCATTCAATCATACGGGTCCAAATCAACAAACAATCGGGACAAATGGTGTCCTATTTTATAAAAACTAACATGTTATCTCCCTCGCGGGTTTATAAAACATTTATAAAACATTTAAAAGAGTGTGAGGCTATGAACTCACGTTGATGTGGGAAGGCGGGTTATCGGCAATTCGGACGTACGGTACGTGCTTCAATCACGGAAACCTAGACAAATAATGCTTGGTCTTAGACTCATGTCCAATGACTTTATAAAAATAACAATTATGTACACATATGATGATTTTATATATATGATGATCAAGTGGGTTTACATATCCTTATTTACTCATTTTTGTGTTATGTGTCGATAACTTTTATACTAGTTTTCTCGTTTTACCTATTTACGTGTTTTAGGTCCAATAAGCCTATTATAAGTTCTTAACTTGTATTAATCCGTGTTATACTTACATTATCAATATCTACACTTTACAAGTTGGGCCTAAATGGGTTAAGCCCAATAAGTTCTTTTTATGAGTGTTCATCTTGTTTAGTCTAATTATTAGCCCAAGTATTAGTCCAAGTATTAGTCCAATATGTTTACTTAGCTCGTTAATGCCCGTATGCCCTATAGTTCGGATTTTATCGGTTTTTACTTGTTATACATGTATATATATCAGTATATAAGTTTTATAAAGTTTTCATTAGATGGGTCCAACCATCTAAGTTTTATTTAACAAAAACGTTAATTTTTACGGTATTAGCCGAAAAAGTCGTAAAAATCATGTTTATAGTTTTTATAACTTATAAAACATAACAAGTTACCATTTTTATAAAATGTCCACTTATTTAAACTTTAACATATTTATATAAATAAAATTCATGAGTTAGTGGGTTTTAACTTTACATTTTATACAATATAATTTTGAGTGCTTATATAATAGTATTATACTTTATTTTTCAAAAATATGATTTTTATCTTCACTTTCACCAAAACTGCCATATCTTGAGTTCTATATGGAGATAGAAGCTCAAATTTTTATCACATAAACTACATGATATGTTCTACATTTAAATCTTCTATAGCTAATGTTGAATCATCTTCTAAGTATTTTCTAAAAATCGTCCAAAACAGTAACCTCAGATTTATACCCTAAACTTGTTTTGATCATATCTCACTCATTACAATGATTCCATTGCATGGCCAACTCTCACATGTGTACAAGACCCATAGCTTACTGTAAATCCATTCTACTTCATCATTTTATCAGTACATGACCTGTTTATTTACTGTTTTATACAGCCAACAAATTTAACCAAGATTTTAACCTTGTTTCTTATGGTTTTTCACCTTTTTAATCATGTGTATCAACACCAAATCCCCACATAACATTTTTATCATCATATAATCATCATATACATATACAATAGGAAATAAAATACATGTTTACATAATCAAAATAACAAGAAGATGAGGAGGACAATCTTTATACCACCATGATGATGTAGGTTGATCAAAACATGGATTTTGATGAAGAAACTTGTGCATAGCCAAGACCATCTTCAAGACCACCAATCTTCTTAAACTCCTTGTGGAAAATCAGCCCCAAGACACCATGAATACTCCTCCTTAGATGTTATAAGTTGCACCAATCTTCATCTTTTTGAATGGAGATTAACATATGTTAATTATAGCATATGTTTGTGGTTAAAATTTGCATGAATGGGGTGTTTTGGTTGAGCAAATGGGACGTCATTCATAGAGTAGAGAGAGATGAGAGTGTTTTTGCATGGAGAAAATGAAGTAGATGGTTTCTTTTGGGTGGTTTTGTGGCTTAGTGGAAGATGTAGCTTCCATGTTAAGCTAAATGGACATGTGTAAGATACATGAGTGAAAACTTGCCACCAAAGTGGTATGTGTTGTTGTGTAGCCGGTTTTGATGGGGGTGGGACAAGTGTCCCACTTGTCTCATCTCCATTTATTTACGGGTACTCCTCGATTCCAGTTTCCTCGATTTGCGTGCCCTCGGGTCGTTTTACGAAAAACGTTTTTATAAATTATGAATCAACGGCACAAAACGAATCTAATAAAAATTGTTTCATCAAAAACGGAGTTCGAAAAAGTAAATACGTAATCCTAAGGTTTCCGGTTTAGTCGTAAAGGACGTTAAAATAAAATCGTAAGTCCTAATCTCTTCTCGTAAATTTGTGAGTTTATGAACCAACACAAATTTAAAACTCCAAAATAATATTCACGGATAAATTTATTTTCTGAAATGTCGGACTGTCACCAAAGATGGTGTATGTGAACGTAAGCACGTAACGTTGAATCCTCCGGTTTAAACGTAGTCGATGCTACTTCAAGACGTAAATCCAAATTTCTTCCCAAAAATAAGTGAGTTCATATTGTAACATTAAAATAATATTTTCAAATAATATTTCAGAATAAAATATCAATCGTAAATTGACGGATTGTCACAGATTGCCTTAGTTAAACCCTCAATTATGGACCGTTAATTAACCTATGATGGGTTAACCACTAGTACAATTAATAGATCTATGGGGGAAGCCGCCCCGGTTCAGTTTTTGTGGACTTGTCATAGAAGCTTAGGCCCGACCTCCACACTGTTTGAACATATTATATTGAGAAGTCAGGTATACGGCAATGTACCAATAATCTGGAGGTAACCGACAATTAATAAATCTCCTGTCTTATCAGACCTCTAAAGGGAGTGTCTAAGGGCTCGGTTCCATGAGCTTCTTGCAATTTATGCTATATACAATTATTATTGTTGATGCAAATTATTATTTGATGCTTGTTGCCTTTAAGCATGCCACAAACTTAAAATCTTTGCTTGTGTTCAAAATGATTATATAAACCTATAGATTCACTCGGCATTTTTGCTGATGATTTTTTCACATGTATTTCAGGTAATCAGGAAGGGTGAAGCTTGGAAGCCACGGGAATGAATGTTGTGCACTACTTTGCAATATAAACTCTTTGAATATTTGTCGTTCCTTTTGTTCAAAACAATTTAAATCTTTTGTTTTGGTTGTACTTTGGTTACGATGTCTTGGGACTACGCTACTCTGACAAATGTTTTAGGAACGATAAATCTAAAACGTCTCTTTTTGAGTCATTCTTTATAAATTATGTGTTGTAGTATCATTGTTTAGCACCCAAAGATGTATTCCGCTGCGTGTAAATTTGGGGGTGTTAAAGATTGGTACCAGAGCCATGGGTTATAGAGAACTAGGTCTTTTTCTAAAAACCTAAACTATAACTGTCGGTTTTATTTTTCAAAGAGTCGGTGCACATGATTTCGCGTGACTTCAGGTTCAAGCTACTTCTGGGATTACAACTTTAGTATACATTATTATGTATGCCTTATTTGTAAGTATTTCTAAATACATAATATAATCCTTTATCGATATATATATTGATATCGTTAAACTTTTTGATAAGAGTTATCATTTATTAATGATTTACTTAAATAAATTTTTGGAATTTTTCCTGCAATTATTTTGAAGGATTCTCTACATTTATTTAAATTATTGGAAATTATCCTATTTTATTTTGTTATGACCTTATACCTATTTTGTGAAGATACCACCGTCTAATTTCGTCTTCGATGAAGAGGAAGCAGGTTTCACTGCTGCAAGCGAGACACAGTCAATTAAGCCATGTGGATCCCCACGTGACTAGTGTTTATTATTTTGTGTCGTTGTACTCTATTTGTCTTTAAGATCATTCCTTGTTGATCGATGATAATAGTTTCCTTTGATCCTTATAATGATTGTGAATCCTTGTATTGATAATCTGTATGCATTTGATGATTGATTTTGTACATGATATGACTATACCATTAATACAATTAACTCATTCATTTTATCTTCTCTTTGTGATGTGACAGAATCATGCTACCTAGGAGAATGACAAATGATGCCATTGCAAGGCTAGTTGCTGAAGAGGTTGCGAAAGCATTAGCTGCGGATAGAGCTGCGCGTGTTAACACTGAAGGAGCAGGTGGCTCTGGAGGTGCGGGTGCTGAAGGTGAAGGTGAACCTGCTGGACCAGAAGCTGCTGGGGCAGGTGTAGCTGAGAATCCTGCAGATGAGGTTGCTCCGGCTGCTGCTACGGTTAAAGAATGTACTTTTGCTGGATACATGAAATGTGGACCCACTACATTTCAAGGAACTGGTGGAGCACTGGAATTATTCAGGTGGATTGAGAAAACAGAAACAACATTTGAGATTAGTGATTGCTCAGAAAGGAACAAGGTTAAGTTCGCAGTTGCTACTTTCAAGGATCGAGCTTTAAGCTGGTGGAAGACTCAAGTTGCTACAGTTGGTTTAGAAGCTACAAACAGGAAACCTTGGGATGAAATTAAGAGGTTGATGAAAGAAGAGTTCTGTCCAGAAGAAGAGTTATCTGCTTTGGAGGATGAGTTGAGGCATCTGAAGCTGAAGGATAATAACATTGCTGCATATACTAGCTGATTCAATGAGTTGGTTTTGTTGTGTCAAGATGCTTTTGCTAATGAGAAGAAAAAGATGAATCAATACATCAAAGGGCTGCCTGGGTACATTAAAGGTGAGACGACTTCATCTCGACCCAAGAACTTTGTTGAGACTGTAAGAATGGCACATACACTCATGGGGCAGAAAGTTCTAGATAGGGCTAAGAAAGCTGCTGAGGGTAATAAAAGGAAATGGGAGAATTCACAGAGTGGTAATCAAGGTAGTAACCGCCATAGGCAGTACAATCAGAAGAGAAATGATGGGGATAGAGCTGCAACTAACAAGAATGATAATGTTAACCAAGGGGGACCAGCTCAGAAATGTAAGAGTTGTGGTGCTTGTCACTTTGGTAATTGTCCACCAAGGTGCACTAAATGTGGAAAAGTTGGTCATGTTGTGGAGAAATGTAAGACAAGGGTCCCTGCTACTAGAGCGAATGCTATTCCGATCAGTACTTGTTTTAAATGTGGAGAACGTGATCATCTTGGTCCTTAATGTCCGAAGTGGAAGAACAAGAAGGCAGGTGAAGCTACTGGGGCAGTTTATGTTGTTAAGGATGCTGATCAGGCACAAGGTCCAAATGTGGTGACGGGTACGTTCTTACTCAACCATCTTTATGCTAGTGTGTTGTTTGACTCAGGATCTGATAGGAGCTTTATAAGCACTTCCTTTAGTCGTTTAATTAATGTTGAGCCAACAAGCCTAAATGCTAGTTATGAGGTCGAGTTAGCTGATGGATAATTAGTTAGTACTACCACTATATTTAAGAAGTGTCCTTTGAAATTAGCAAATCATTTGTCTGAAATTGATTTGATGCCGATAGAGTTAGGTTCATTTGATGTGATTGTTGGTATGGATTGGTTGGTTGCTCATGATGCGGTAATTGTATGTGGGGAGAAAGTTGTCCACATACCGGTTAAGGGTAAGGTGTTAGTAGTTAAAGGTGATGTCGGTAGATCTCGTCTGACGGTGATATCTTGTATCAAGGCGAAGAAATATGTAGAAAGAGGTTGTCACCTGTTCTTGGCTCAAGTAGTGCAGAAAGAACTACCGGTTAGGCGTGTGGAAGATGTTCCGGTTATTCGTGATTTTCCTGAAGTATTTCCCGATGACTTGCCAGGACTTCCGCCTCAACGAGAAGTCGAATTCAAGATTGATCTAGTGCTAGGAGCTGCACCGACGGCGCGTGCACCTTATCGTTTGGCACCGTCTGAGATGAAGGAGTTGGCAGATCAGTTGAAGGAGTTAATGGAGAAGGGTTCATTAGACCAATTTCGTCACCTTGGGGAGCTCTAGTATTGTTCGTGAAGAAGAAGGACGGATCGTTCAGAATGTGCATAGACTACCGAGAGTTGAACATGTTAACTATTAAAAATCGTTATCCACTTCCTAGGATCGATGATTTCTTCGATCAACTTCAAGGTTCGTGTGTGTACTCGAAGATCGACTTGAGATCGGGTTATCATCAACTTCGTGTTAAGGAGGAGGACATACCTATTACAGCTTTTCGGACGCGTTATGGACACTTTGAATTTCAGGTAATGCCGTTTGGGTTAACTAACGCACCTGCGGTATTCATGGACTTAATGAATCGTGTGTGTAAACCATACCTTGACAGGTTTGTGATTGTATTTATCGACGATATCCTGATTTATTCCAAAAGTAGGGAGGAGCATGAAGGTCATTTGAAGATTATTTTGGAGTTGTTGAAGAAGGAGAAGTTGTATGCGAAATTCTCCAAGTGTGATTTTTTGTTGGATTCAGTCCAATTTCTTGGGCACGTGATCGATAGTAGCGGTGTTCATGTTGATCCTTCCAAAATTGAAGCTATTAGAGATTGGGCTAGGCCTACGACCCCGACTGAAGTTAGACAATTCCTGGGATTAGCTGGATACTACCGGCGATTTATTGAAGGGTTCTCTTTAATTTCTAAACCTCTTACTAAACTTACACAGAAAAACAAGAAGTATGAATGGGGTTCAGAAGAAGAAGAGGCATTCCAAACTTTGAAGCGGAAGCTGTGTTCGGCACCAATTTTGGCTTTGCCCGACGGAGCTGAAGACTTTGTGGTATATTGTGACGCATCACGTAAGGGTTTTGGTGCTGTGTTGATGCAAAGGGAGAAAGTGATCGTGTATGCATCTCGTCAATTGAGGAAGCATGAGGAGAACTATACTACACATGATTTGGAATTAGGAGTTGTTGTCTTTGCTCTTAGACTTTGGAGAAACTATCTCTACAGTACAAAGAGTGTGGTATATACCAATCATAAAAGCCTGCAACATATTTTAGATCAGAAGGAGCTCAATATGAGGCAGAGAAGATGGGTATAATTGTTGTGTGATTACGACATTTAAATTTGCTACCATCCCGGCAAGGCGAATGTAGTTGCCGATGCACTTAGTAGGAAGGACAGAGAAATAACCAAAAGGGTTAGAGCTTTAGCCATGAAAACTTATTCTGATTTATCTAATCGAATACTTAAAGCTCAAACTAAGGCGATGGAGGAAGAGAATGTGAGAGATGAAGACTTGGGTAGAAGGATGACACCTATATTCGAAATTCGTGATGACGGAATTCAATATTTCGAGAATCGTGTGTGGTTACCGGTGTATGGAGGACTGAGAGATCTAATTATGCACGAATATCATAAGTCTAAATATTCGATTCACCCAGGATCGGATAAAATGTACCAAGACTTGAAGAAATGTTACTGGTGGCCGAATATGAAGGCTAACATTGCTACTTATGTTAGTAAATGCTTGACGTGTGCTAAGGTAAAGTTTGAGCACAAGAGACCTTCGGGTTTACTGCAACAACCTGAAATTCCAGAATGGAAATGGGAGAAGATCACTATGGACTTTGTTTCGGGACTTCCGAGGACTTCTAGTGGTTATGATACGATTTGGGTGATTGTTGATCGGTTGACTAAGTCGGCTCATTTCATGCCGATAAAGAAAACCGATGACTTAGACAAACTTAATCGGTTGTATTTGAAGGAAGTTGTTTGTAGACATGGGGTTCCTTTGTGAATTATTTCTGATCGAGATAGTCGGTTCACATCTGAGTTTTGGAAATCGCTTCAGCGAGCTCTGGGGACTCAGTTGGATATGAGCACTGCGTATCATCCGGAAACGGACGGACAAAGTGAAAAGACTATTCAGACCTTGGAGGATATGTTACGAGCGTGTTTAATGGACTTTGGAGGTAGTTGGGATCGACACTTACCTTTGGTGGATTTCTCATACAACAACAGTTATCATGCAAGTATTAAGGCTGCGCCTTTTGAAGCACTTTACAGGCGAAAGTGTAGATCACCAGTTGGTTGGTGTGAGGTTGGAGAAAGTCAGTTGACGGGTCCTGAATTGATTAGAGAAACGACTGAGAAGATCGTGCAAATCAAGAGTCGTTTATTAACAGCTCGTAGTAGGCAGAAGAGTTATGCGGATAAGAGGAGAAAACCATTGGAGTTTGATATTGGCGATATGGTTATGTTGAAAGTATCACCTTGGAAAGGAGTAATTCGATTTGGCAAGCGAGGAAAGCTTAGTCCACGTTATATTGGTCCATTCAAGATTATTGATCGAGTTGGTCCTGTGGCATATAAGTTGAAATTGCCAGAAAAGTTAAGTGCTATTCACAATACTTTTCACGTTTCTAATCTTAAGAGGTGTTTGGCAAACGAGAATTTGATAATTCCACTTGAGGAGATTCAACTGGACGACAAGCTGCATTTTATTGAAGAACCGGTGGAGATTATGGATCGAGAGGTGAAACGGCTTAAGCAAAGTCGGATCCTGATAGTGAAAGTGCGATGGAATTCTCGACGTGGACCCGAATACACTTGGGAGCGAGAGGACTACTTCAAGAGCAAGTATCCGCATCTATTCGTAGACGGACCTAAGGAGAAGTAAGCCCCGGGACGGTGCTCTCCTAAGGTGGTGAGGATGTAAAACCCACAAAATAAGGTCATTACTTAATCTTACTTTTCAAATATTTTTGAAGTATTTTATAATATTAAATATTATTATGTTTAACGGTTAAGTTGAAACCGATATTAAATATTTTATTTTAATATTTTGACGAGCAACGAGGACTACTAGTGATTGCGATACCGACGGATGCCCACAATTTTATATTTTATTATCAATCGTTTCGATATTTAATATTTTCGACGATATCGTTTTAATTACCTATCGAGTCGTTATATTTTTATTTTTCGTGTGCGTTTAAACTTTTAAGTATTTTTACGAAACCCGAGTCCCGTAAATATTTGTAAAATTGACTTTTAGTCATTTCCCGCTTTCTAACTAATATTTACATTTTGGACCAAAACTATCACAAATTGGCAAAAACTACCCTAACTCCACACTATATATAACATTTCCACTAGCACTTTTCCTTTAAAAAAATTCATTTAACAAACACAACAATCTTTCTTCCTCTCCCTTTGTTTTTGCCGAACACCCTCATCAACAAAAGACCTCCAAAATTTTGATTTTCAACATTGAATCTTCAAAAATAAAGCAAAGTCCCATCCTAGATTTTCAAAGGACTACAATTTGGTATAAAATTTTCATACATGCATCTACTTTTTATGTTTTTGAATTTTTGATTAATTAATCCATGGAATGATCATGTATATATGTTAATGTTATATTGGCTAGTGATTCTACTAGTTATTGTGTTTAAATTTTTGAATAAATTTTGTAAAAATTATATGCAAGTGTGTTATAGGTTTGAACATAGTGTAGGAATGATGGAATGATCACATTAGTGGCATATAAATAGGTAAATTGTGTTGAAAAATTGATTTTGTATGGTTTTTAAATGATCAATTTTGGGCAGTAGGTTCGAGACCAATTTCGGAAATCTTAAGTCTGAATATAGGTTGTTATTATGAGATTATATCGTAGAGAATTTCGTTAGCTTCGATTTGATATAAAGTAGGCCTTCCAACTCCAAACGAGGTGGAAGATACACTAGTTTGATTTTCGTGTACCGGGAGACGAGTGTCAACACAATCCGAAAATTGTTGTCGATATTTGGATCGAATCTCGGGGACTATAAAATGAGCTTCAAAATGATTCAAGGGCTAGCATTTTGAGTCTATTTTTAGAATCAAGTGGCGGTTTTACAAATGGAGTTGTTTAGAATGGTCAAAATGGTTTCGTAAGTCAAGGTCGCTAAACTGTCCGGATTTTGTGATTCAAAGATGAGTCGGGCAGGGAACTTTAGTAGTAAAATCTTTTAATGGGATTTTGAGAGGACTTTCTATATATACTAAGTAAGTTCTCTGAGTAGTATCATAAAAATTTGATATGTTTAAGTATGGGAAAACGGCTTGGACATTCGGTATGTTCCGGCAGATTTTTATTAAAGGCATATAATAATAAAATGAATATATAGGAGAGTATAATAGAACCACTTGCATCGTTTTCTCTCGAGTTGTCGTGATTTAATACTTGAGTTTGATTTTATTAAGTATTATTTATTTCTCGAGTCTATTATTAAAGTACCCACATTATTTGCTAGGTTGCGGGTATCGTGATTACCGGGCATCTACTATCGTCGGCGATTGTCTTCAACTACTATAAGTACTAAGGTGAGTCTATAGCCACGTTTGAGCTCATTTAAATATTTTAAAACCCCCGAGGGGGAATACATGTTTTGTAAACTTAGAACACAAGATTTTTATGGTATGCTTGTCCCTTTATGAATGGACCCGTGGTTGCCTTTAAATTGCATTAAGTGATTGCCTTAGTTAAAGCCTCAATTATAGACTGTTAATTAACCTATGATGGGTTAACCGCTAGTACAATTAATAGATCTATGGGGGAAGCCGCCCCGGTTCAGTTTTTGTGGACTTGTCATAGAAGCTTAGGCCCGACCTCCACACTGTTTGAATATATTGTATTGAGATGTTAGGTATACGGCAATGTACCAATAATCTGGAGGTAACCGACAATTAATAAATCTCCTGTCTTATCAGACCTCTAAAGGGAGTGTCTAAGGGCTCGGTTCCATGAGCTTATTGCAATTTATGCTATATACAATTATTATTGTTGATGCAAATTATTATTTGATGCTATTTGCCTTTAAGCATGCCACAAACTTATAATCTTTGCTTGTGTTCAAAATGATTATATAAACCTATTGATTCACTCGACATTTTTGCTGATGATTTTCTCACATGTATTTCAGGTAATCAGGAAGGGTGAAGCTTGGAAGCCACGGGAATGAATGTTGTGCACTACTTTGCAATATAAACTCTTTGAATATTTGTCGTTCCTTTTCATCAAAACAATTTAAATCTTTTGTTTTGGTTGTACTTTGGTTACGATGTCTTGGGACTACGCTACTCTGACAAATGTTTTAGGAACGATAAATCTAAAACGTCTCTTTTTGAGTCGTTCTTTATAAATTATGTGTTGTAGTATCATTGTTTAGCACCCAAAGATGTATTCCGCTGCGTGTAAATTTGGGGGTGTTAAACTTACATTCCAGATGAGGTCACAATTTCCACATTCCTAACTAGGTGCATAACAATTCATTCTAGATTAAGTCCAAATCTTGGATTCCATATTAAGTGTATAAACTAGATTTTGGATTACGTGCATGTTTACATTCCGGATTAGGTCTAAAATCTCCATTCCGAATTACTTGTTCATATTTTATTCCGAATTAGGTGTAGTTTTTGGATTCCTAACTACATACAAATCATGGATTCCGAATTATATGAAATCTCATATTACGAATTACTCCTTGATGTTGTTATTCTGAATTAGATATTGAAACCTGCATTCCGAATAAGGTTCAACTTTTTGGATTCCGACTTATGTTTTTATTTTTATCCCGACTTGATTTCAAAGTTTTATTTTCCCGCCATTTTTATTTAGCTTTATTTTAATTTGTTTTGTCTTATTTAATTTTCAAATTTAGTTTTTATTAAGTTTTAAACTTGCTTTATTTCTTTTATATTTTGTCATTTACTTTTAAAGTTTTAATTTAAAATAGATAATTCACGTTTTACTTTTATTCACCAAGAGCGACTAAGTCGCAGTTTAATCCATTTTTTCAATTCGAATCGAGTCGAGAGAAATGAAATTTAATAAAATCTATTTATTAGTGTCATAGGGGATATCCTAACACGCTCGGCATAAACAGTGCATATAACCGAATGAGTAGCACCTGTGTCAAATAATACGCATGCAGCTTGACCATACATATACAAGATTCCAGTGATGGTACCTGTTGACTGGTTGGCCAGGTCACGCGAGGTAGTGTACACACGCCCAGTAGTAGGAGGTGGCTTGGAGTCGGCATGTCCAGAAGTGCCCTTAATCTCACCCTTACGGCAGTCCTTCATGCGATGGCCTGGCTGACCACACTTGAAGCAAGCATCGGTATCACGAGGACACGGCCCTGGGTGTCTGTGGTTGCACGTAGTGTATAGAGGGTGAGTATACCCTCCAACAGGTGCCCTAGCTGTCTGGGAGCCTGTTTCAGAAAAGTATACGTGAGACATAGTTATTGGATACAAACAGGACAATGTAGAATATCTTAAGACGTAATACCAGATGTAGCTGCACGGTTGGGCTGTGAACCTCTACGTTCCTGCTCCCGTCCGTTGACATTATTCCTGGTAGTAGATACTAAAGTGTCAGAATTATGAATCATAAAGTACATAACATTGAAATGAGTAAGTTTAGGAAGCTGCTGTTGTTGGAGTTGTTACGGTAATTGTCGTTACCGCCACGCCTATCCGAAGCAGAATGGTCTTGAGTCTGACTATTACCCTTATGCTGACTCTGCTGCTGAGTGGCCGGTCCCTAGTCTTCTAGCTGAAAGATACAATTATATAGAGAATGATAAATATTTGGATATTAAGGAATTTAATGAAATGATCACCGATGATGACGAAAAATACCTCTTATCAGGTCTTTCTGACTCTCCAAACTCATCCCTCTCTTGCAGCATCTCCAACTTGGGGGCTGCATCTACCATCTATGCTACATTATTGAATGTAGCACACACCAAGTTATTGGCGACAGATATGCGAAGAGCCCAACGAAAGTGATACGCCTGCTGAACCCATTGCTTTTTCCCCCAGCTCTTTGCCTAATACCATGATACTCTCTCTTGAGCTTATCTTGCTCAGCGTTCGGGAAGAATTGCACCATAACCATATCCTTAAACTCTGCCCAAGTCAAGCCAGTCACCCAATCGTCGCCTCTATTCGACACCTTAAGTGCCTTCCACCATGCAAGCACGTTCCCTTCGAACTTGTAACAAGCTAACATTTCCTTAAGGACAAGGTCACATCGCATTGCGTCAAAGATCTTCTCAATGTGAGCTATCCAACTCTCAGCCTTGGCGGGGCTGGCAGTTTGTTCGAAATATTTTAAACGCTGCTTATTGAATCGCACCAGTCATGTGATCAGGGTAGTTGGAGGTGGAGGAGGTGGATTCTGATGCTGGTGTTGGTGCTGATTGTTGGTAGCTTGCACTTCGGCTCGAATCTCATTCTTAAGTTGAGGATGCATAGCCTGCATAGCAGCTTGGACTGCTGCATTCAGTTGTTCTTGTTCACATGTGAGAACTAATGAGACTACAATTATACATGGTCTCATCATCCAAAACGGGCTTTAAATGCTTACAAATGTCATAAAATACCATATTATATGCTTGTATTTGTTACTTGTGTATTTTAGTTATGGATATCGTGAAAAAGACAAAAGATCACAAGAAACAAGCAAAAACGAACACGAGAAACTAAGCCGCACAATGAACAGGGCCCAAGTAGTAAATTTTCCCTTGTATATTCATAATTACAAGTTTGGTCCCTAAAGTTTGTCAAAATTACAAAAAAGGACCCTTAAGTTTGAATATTTGGCATGATTAGTCCCTACAATATGAACACTTGTCACATTTAGTCCTCCTAAATGTCAAATGTACCAGAAAAGACCTTGAAGTTTCAAGACATGTCAAGAATAGCCCTTCAAGTATCAACAAAATTGCAAAACTAGTCCTTATACCTATTCTATTAAAGTTTTGTGGCCAAAATATGAAGATGAAAACTTAATTAACAAAGGAAATAAGGTTATGGGTTGTTTAAACTTGCTATACAACATCTGCCGAAGACCAAGGGCCACTTTTGCCATCTCAAACATTCAAACTCCCAAAAAAGCGCCAAACAAGTACTATTCCACATTATACGGATCAAAGTGTGTTACTATTCACCATCTCTACCCAGATTTACCTCCACTTAAAACAAAGGGTAAAACTCAATTACTCATCCCACGTGTGATTCACCCTCACACATTCCTATCCCACACTTAACATCAACCATCCCATCACCAATGGTCACCACCCATTCACCAAAAAACCAATGAGGTTGCGACTTAGCCTCCAAGGAATCACACGTGCCAAGATCAACAACCCACAACTAATACTTGGTTCCAAAGGCAAAAAGGAACGACTTGGATCAATTTGGACATCTCAATATCTCAAAACGACTCAAGGGTATTTATGGCAATTCTAGGCTAGGGTGTACATGTATTTCTCGTTCTAGAATCATCATATGAGTAGTATAAAAGGAGACCTCAGCCTGTGAGAGTCACTTTGTGTACAATTCGTCAATTTATGGTTTATATTTTATTCTCAAATATTATTTAAAAACATTATTTTAATGTTAATTATGAACTCACTTATTTTTGGGAAGAAATTTGGATTTACGTCTTGAAGTAGCATCGACTACGTCTAAACCGGAGGATTCTACGTTACGTGCTTACGTTTACATACACCATTATGGTGACAGTCCGACATTTCAGAAAATAAATTTATCCGTGAATATTATTTTGATATTTTAAATTTGTGTTGGTTCATAAACTCACAAATTTACGAGAAGAGATTAGGACTTGCAATTATAATTTAACGTCCTTTACGACTAAACCGGAAACCTTAGGATTACGTATTTACGTTTTCGAACTCCGTTTTTGATGAGACAATTTTTATTAGATTCGTTTTGTGTCGTTGATTCACTATTTATAAAAACATTTTTCGTAAAACGACCCGAGGGCACGTAAATCAAGGAAACTAGAATCGAGGAGTACCCATAAATTAGTGGAGATGAGACAAGTGGGACACTTGTCCCACCCCCACTATAACCGGCCATATTAAGCTACACAACCCACTCATGTGTCAAGCTTACAAAGTAAGCTAAGACACATGTCTTAGCCACTTTGTAAACTAGCAACATGGTCAAAACAACTCCAAACCATTTACTCATAGTTAACATGCAAACCACCATTGTTTCTCTCTACTCTCGCCCTTGGTCGTCCCATATCATCACCACAACCCCAATTCATAATAAAATTAACCACACAAATGTGTTATAACTCACATATGTTACTCTCCTTCAAAAGATATGAAGATTGATGTTAGTTTTAACATCCAAAGAGAAGTTTGCAAGGTGAAGTAGGGCTGATTTTCAAAGACCAACATCTCCCTTGGTGATCTTGAAGATTTCATACAAGAGTTCATAAGATTTGGTGACCCAAAACCAAGGCTATATATTAGAGCATCTGTAAGAAGGAGTTGGGTTGAAGACATCTCCCTTGGTGATCTTGTGAGGATATATATTAGAGCATCTGTAAGAAGGAGTTGGGTTGAAGACACCCGACATACACCCATTGTGAGTTGGACATGTCTTTTAGGTTTATGGTTTCCTATGATGGCGAACCTAACCTTACAAAATACTCGACCCGCGAGACCTGAAATGATTGTTGAAATTAGGATCTGATTATTGACTGTCGGTAGTGGGCATGAGGTTATGTGAATATGAAATGTAGATCTTGAAGTGCCAGATGGGTAGCGAAGTTATGCCAAAAATTTTAACCATGGAAAAATGAAGTAATGATCTGAAAGATCATGGGATATACGTTCCCGTTGTATGGGACCATTGAGATGATGTAAAAGATTGGTTTGAAAGGCATATAAGCTGGATCTACCCTAGGACTTCAAGAGCTGCGTGAATTATGTTTCGTATATCGAACTTGATAAAATGCCTATCAAGTGAAAATCTGACTATTCCTTAATGAAGTTTAGATCGGCGAAAAGTTGCATTCATCAAAAACCCGTGAACATCATGGATAGAGAAAGTAAGCCAACAATGAGCCTGATCTTATTCCCGTAGTTATGTTTAATGAAACTCGCGTATTGTAATGGATTACACTTGTGAGAAAAGACCAAATGTGGAGGATATGCCCACAAGGCTTAACTCTATAAGAAGCGAGTAGTAAGATGATCTTTGAGGACAAAGATCCTGTTTAGGGGTAAATGCTGTGACAATCCGTCTATTTATGGTTTATATTTTATTCTCAAATATTATTTAAAAACATTATTTTAATGTTAAATATGAACTCACTTATTTTTGGGAAGAAATTTGGATTTACGTCTTGAAGTAGCATCGACTACGTCTAAACCGGAGGATTCTACGTTACGTGCTTACGTTTACATACACCGTTATGGTGACAGTCCGACATTTCAGAAAATAAATTTATCCGTAAATATTATTTTGAGATTTTAAATTTGTGTTGGTTCATAAACTCACAAATTTACGAGAAGAGATTAGGACTTGCAATTATAATTTAACGTCCTTTACGACTAAACCGGAAACCTTAGGATTACGTATTTACGTTTTCAAACTCCGTTTTTTATGAGACAATTTTATTAGATTCGTTTTTTGTCGTTGATTCATAATTTATAAAAACATTTTTCGTAAAACGACCTGAGGGCACGTAAATCGAGGAAACTAGAATCGAGGAGTACCCGTAAATTACTGGAGATGAGACAAGTGGGACACTTGTCCCACCCCCACTATAACCGGTCATATTAAGCTACGCAACCCACTCATGTGTCAAGCTTACAAAGTAACCTAAGACACATGTCTTAGCCACTTTGTAAACTAGCAACATGGTCAAAACAACTAACACTCCAAACCATTTACTCATAGTTAACATGCAAACCACCATTGTTTCTCTCTACTCTCTCCCTTGGCCGTCCCATATCATCACCACAACCCCAATTCATACAATAATTAACCACACAAATGTGTTATAACTCACATATGTTACTCTCCTTTAAAAGATATGAAGATTGATGTTAGTTTTAACTTCTAAAAAGAAGTTTGCAAGGTGAAGTAGGGCTGATTTTTAAAGACCAACATCTCCCTTGGTGATCTTGAAGATTTCATACCAGATTTCATAAGATTTGGTGACCCAACCAAGTCTTGATCCTTCAAACTCTTAAAATCTCATCATTTTAGTTGGTATAATAACATCTCCTCCATCACTTTGTTCATATATTGTAAATTCATTTTGTATTTTATATTGAAATGTATATGTATATGATGATGAATGATGATCAAAAATATTATGTGGGGATTTGATGTTGATATATCTGATTAAAAAGATCAAAATCTACTTGAAAGGATGTTAAAATCATGGCAAAAGATATAAGCAGTAGAAAACAGTAAGTAACCATATGATGACCTGCTAAAATAACATGGATTATTAAATAAACAGTAAGTATTAGGTGTTATACACATGTGAGAGTTGGCCATGCAATGGAATCATCAAAATGATTGAGATATGATCAAAACAAGTTTAGAGTGCAAATCTGACTACACTGTTTTGGACAAATTTTATAAAATACTTAGTGGTTGATTCATCAGTAGCTATAGAGGAATAAAATGAAGCACATTTCATGTAGTTTATGTGATAAAAATTTGGGGTTCTATCTCCATAGAGAACTCTAGATAAGACCATTTTAGTAAACTAGATTTTTAGGACTGATTTTGTATAAATAATATATAATATAAGCACTAAAAATTTATATAAAATATATAAATATATAAAACCCACTAGTGGATAATAATTATAATAAAAGGTTTATATAAATATTGATATTAAAATGGGACATGTTATATAAATTACAAGTATAAATGTTTTTCCAAGTTATAAAAACTATATACTAAGTTTTACGTCTTTTCGGCTAAAACCGAAAGATTAACGTTTTTGTCAAATAAAACTTAGACGGTCGGACCCGTCTAATATAAACTTTTATAAACTCACATATGATATATGAACTTATATAACCAATAGAAACCGATAAAACCCAAACTTTACAACATGTAAACATTAACGGGCCAAAGTAGCCTTATTGGACTATAAACCCGACTAGTTGGTAAAACACTTATAAACTTACTTATTGGGCTTAATCCATTTGGGCCCAACATGTAAAATATAATACTGATATTAAAATCATAATTGTGATAATGAAAAATATTTGGCTTGTAATAGGTTTATTAGGCCTCAAAATGTAATTAAATTGAACTAGTATAACTAGTATAAAAATGTTACCAACACCTAAACACTATAATGAATGAGTAAAGATGTATAAACCTACTTGATCATCATCATATTTATAAAATCATTATATATATACATAGTTATTATTTTTATAAAGTCATTGTACAAGAGTCTAAGACGAGTATTATTTGTCTAGGTTTCCGTGATTAAAGCACGTACCGTACATCTAAATCGCCGATAACCGCCTTCCCACATCAACGTGAGTTCATAGCCTCACACTCTTTTAAATGTTTTTTTGAATGTTTTATAAACCCGCGAGGGAGATAACATGTTAGTTTTTTTTAAATAGGACACTAGTTGTCCCGATTGTCTGTTTATTGATTTGGACCCGAATGATTATATGACCTGATGAATGATTAAATGACCTGATAGATTAAATGAAATGGATTATTAAAGTTAGGTTATGTCACTAAAAGTCCCATTATAATGAATCGTGAACTACCGGGATTTGGTAGACTCTTATGCATATAATAGTAGTATTTGGGGACGATCACCCCAGTTCGCGCCTTAACGGTTGATCCCCGTCGTGCCACATTGATTGGTAAGCGAATTTATGTATGAGAAGATTTACACAAGAGTGATTATTGTGACGACACACTAATTTAAATGGGCAAATGAGTTTCGGGTTAGCTACCCGTTGTTTGTTGTAGTAAGGTAACAATGTCACGCGGCTTATAATAATCCAAATAACGCAAATACTGCTTTATGCATTGATTTACGATATATTGCCTGACTAACAAAACAGGGTCTTATTATTGATTTTATGTTCGTGTTTTGGTTTTATATAACCATATTCATATAACGGTTTTTATTTAATCTATACATCGTTATAAAACGTATTGTATGATGTTTTTACGATAATGGTTCGTATAATGATTTTTTAGGCAAACGTCTATATTATGATTTTTGATAAGGATTTGTATAAAATGACTTTGGCTATTTTATGGCCTATTACAAAGATTTATACAAAATGATTTTCGGTAATAATTTTATACCGATGTTATATCGATGTATTTAATTAAACTCTATGAATTCACTCGGCTTTTTCGCTGACCTTTTCTTTTAACATGTTTCTCTCAGGTACTTGAAGGTAATTCTCGAGAAGACAACAAGAATTCATGGCCCGCACTTAAATAAAAAATTCCATTCAAATCTTTTGTAAAATTTGTATGAAATGACTATGACTTGGGACCTATGTAAATTTGATATTTATGATTGGAAATGCTTTATTATTAAACGACGCGATTTTTAAGCGTTGTCTATGATTTGAGTAATGTTCTATCTCGTAACACCAACGAGTCTTCCGCTGTACTGAATTGTATAAATTTGGGGGTGTTACACTTTCTTCCATTTTCTAGCATTTTCTATTGTAATTCCTTTCAAATCAATATAAATTATGGTATTTTGTATTTTGTAATTATGATTCCTTTTATTTTGTTTAGAGTTGGTGTTATTTGTTAGAATCTGAGTTTCGCAATCTTATTGAAGTTGTTTTGGTGGTTTATGTTGGCCACGTTTGGTTTTCTTTAAGTTTTCAAAAGTTTTTCAAGTTTTTGAAAAGGGTTTTCTTTCAAGGTTTTGATAGGGTTCATAATTCCTTGATATCAAGGAAAGTTGGATCCAAAAGCTTGAATCTCTTCCTTTCCATCTCAAGTTCATTATATTTGAGGTGCAAGGCTAGATATCAAGTGGTTTTCAAGTTGCAAGGTTTTGAAAAGAGGTTTTCATCCCACTACTTGTGTTAGATCCGCATGTTATCATCATTACTTGTGCTAACCCCTAGCCAAAAGCAATAGGCTATTACAAACTTGTTACCATCAAGCTTGTGAAGAGTTTTTGGGTTTTGGAAAGGTTGTTTGTTCTTTACGTTGGAAGTTTAATCACAAAGACCATGGTTCAGCTATTGAACCCTCAAAAAGGTCTTATCACCATCATTCAAGGACCCTAGGTGAGCTCTAGTTGTTGAGCTCACTCTAGGGAGAATTACTAACCTTCCCTAGGAAGTAAAGGGAAGGAGGTTCATTCTCTCTCACTTTTCTCTCTTTAGAAATTTGTTTTGAAAATATGCTTATGTAAGTTGCTATGTGATTTGGTGATCTTTTGTTTGTGTTACTTGTTTTATTGTTTAATTCTTCTTAGTGTCACCTAGTTGAGGTATTTGAACCATAAAATCAATAGGTTGTGTTTGAAAATAAAAAGTTTCTTTGAAAAAGTACTAAAACAAGGCTGTTTGGGATTTTTGGGATCAAAAGGCCTTGTAGCCGTGTGCCCTTGGTTCTTAGGGTTTAAAACTGTGTATCACATGTATTTAAGTGAGATTTGATAGCTAGTTAAGTTTCAAAAAGGTTGGACAAGTGTTTTGCATGTTTTCATAAAACAAGTTCTAAGTGTTTTGAAATTGTTCAAACACATTAGAAGGCTGCAAATCTTTGTTTGTTGGAATTAGACGATGAATTTGGTTTGTGAAGTGCTTTTGTGGTGTTCTATCTGTGCTATATCTGATTGATAAGTTTGGGAGCTTTTTGGATAAGCTAGGGCTTATCAAAAACTGCTATAGTGGTCAATTGCATCATCAATTTTACCACTCTTGTTTTGCTTTAAATTTGAAATTCTAGTGCTTACCTTGCTATATTGTTGCTTCTTATCTGTTTATTGGCTGCTTGTGGAAGTGTTTTCAGTCTTTGTTGCTTATTTGCTGGACTGGTAAGCCAACTGGCTTATTGTCCTAATTTGTGCCAAAACCAAGTCAAGTTAACCAACTGGTTAGCTTGACTCAAAGGACTTATCCTTGAGTCCTTCATCAAGAAGTATTAAAACTAGCTTATAAACATCCTTGGAACACTTGGAACAATTTTCATCAAGTTTGATTTTTGGTCAAATAAGCTAAATTTGGTTTAGTTTTCTGTTTAGCTTATTGGTACGTGCAACAACTTTATTTTTGTAATAGGTGTCATTTTTTTCAGCTTAATATCAATTCTGGAAGGTTTCAGCTTATTTGGTTAAGGTTTTGTTAGAAAACCAACTTATTTGGCTTTTTCAGTCAGCTTATTAGCTTCTACAGCTTATTTCATTGGACTTTTTGGGATTTTTTTATTACTATTATTTGTTAGGCTATTTGTGAGCTTTTGCAAAAAGAATAAGCTTTTGAAACCTCCTGGAACTCAAACCCGACTATTTTATCTTTTAGTAGAAAAGCTTAATTCATGTTTATGGCTTATCTTTTTTAGAATTTCTTTTTGCAAATAAGTTTAAAATCTCATAAGAAGGTTGTGTGTTGAAGTAGAGCTTATGGCATCAGCTTATTGCTTAATAGGCTTATTGGCCTAATAAGGATAAGCTTATTGACATAAGTTGTGATAAGCTCATATTCAGCTTTTGGGCCTTTAGACTTTTTCTACTTAAAATTTAATTTTGAGTTGGGCTGTGCTTTTCTAGAGCTTTTTGTGAACTTTTGGTTTTTGGGCTAAAAAGCACAATAACTTTGGATTGTTATTCATGTTATCCCATTTGGGGACCCAATAGGGGTAATTTGGTAATTCACTTTCATTTTATGATTATTTAGGTTAAAATACACTAGTTTGCAAGTTTTTAGAATTTTTTTATTTTGGATTTTTAATATTATTTTAATATTTTATTTTAGTTTTTATTTATTTTTAATTGATTTTAATAGGTTTAAAATTTTGGAAAAATACTTTTTATTTTTATTTATTTTTGGGGTTTACAAGTAGACAAATCTTTATTTGGGCTTTTTGTTATTTTATTTGATTTTTAGGGCTTTAATTAGCATTTAAAAATTAAATATTAATAAATTTAAAAAATTTCAAAAAGTTTTGATCATTTTTAAACATTAGTTTTATTTTTAGAGGTTTTTGGTTATTTTTTGAGAACTTTTAGAGTAAGTTTTTATTTTGTCACTTTTTACGATTTTACGTGTTTACGTCTTAGCTTAATTTTATCGTATCCACCATTTTCTATTATTCCCTTTTTCTTTCTAATCAATATTAATCCAAAACTTACAAGTTTTTCACACACAATCAACTTCCTTGGGAAACGAACTAACTTCGGGTCATTAGTGGTTTATTTTTATAAATCATCACCTAATACTTACCGCTTTTACGTTCTTTTTCCTAAAAGACGTAAACATACGACAATCATTTTGGCGCCGCTGCCGGGGAGGTGTGTTGTGATTAATTTGGACAATTTTGTTTTTAATATTAACCATAAATAGTATTTGTGTGATTAGCACTCTAATCATACGTATTATCGGTTTTTGTTTTTATTTGTGAATATTATTATTATTATATTTTATACGTATCACAATAAATTCACAATATCTCTGAAAGCGTGAAAACGCAACCTTAATTGGGATTTCATCACTCAATTATTGTATTCGAATCCAAAACAAGAAAAAAGGCAAAAATAGATAAATACTTTCTTTTAGCTGGATTTTGAAAAATACGAACTATACGATGAATAGACAGGCGACGTGCTATAAAATGCCGTCAAAGGGAAGCTAGGTACTTAAATGCTTCGCGCCACCTCATTCCCCCGTTCACTTGTAAGTATTTTTTTTTGAAAAATACTTTCTTGGATTCAATGATTAAAACCTCTTGAACGTTTTGGTGTTCCGCCAATATTCTGAAGTCATCGAAGGCATTCAATCAACCAGATCATTTTCATTCCTTGAGGCTCCTTTAATCGAGAAATTGGTTCGAGGAGAGATTTGTAGATTTGAGTCTACGTAATACACAAGAAAATCCAAAAAAAAATTAAAACAATCAAAAACACAAAAAAATTTGAAAATTCATAAAAACCCCAAAAGAATATTCTTTGCTCACCTCCACGTTCTACATTACGTTTATGCAAACTCCCTCTAAAGCAAAACATGCTCGTAAACGTCGTTAAAAGGAAGGAAACCAAGATCCTTCAATTGAAGAAGAAATTCCAATTGTCGAACCAGTTGTAGAACCAATAGTCACCATGGCTAATCGAACTATGATGGAGTTGCTTCAAGCACCCACCGAGGGTTTTGGAGAAGCTATTGTGATTCCCGCCATCCTTGCGGAGAATTTTGTGATTAAGACGGGTTTAATGTCGATGCTACAAGCTAAAAAATTTCGCGGACATGAAAAGGATAACCCTCATTATCACATACGGAATTTCAGTCGTCTCACCGATACAAGCATGTTTAAGGATGTTCCACACGACGCCATTAAGATAATGTTGTTTCCATACTCTTTAGATGGACCCGCCAAAATTTGGCTCGAGAAAGAACCACCAAATTCAATTTTGACGTGGAACGATCTGTGTCCAAATTTGTGAACCGCCATCAAAGACGACACATTTGAAAAATGAGATTTCAAGGTTTACGCAAAGACTTAACGAAAGTTTTTCTATAGCATGGGAACGATTTAAGGAAATGTTACATGAATATCCACACCATGATTTTTCCGAATTGCATCAAATTGATACGTTTTATAATGGGCTTAACGATCATGAACGAGATTATTTGAATGCCGCCACGGGTGGTAATTTTTTGTGAAAAATGACAAATGAAGCTTTAACGGTCATCGATAATAGATCTAAGTTTTATAACCCTCGTAACACACCGAGTTTTGCCATTATGGGTTCGTCGTCGTCTCGTAACATGAATGCCTTACAAGATGAAGCAAATGAGGAGAATCAGTTTTTCGATAGATTTTCATAGCTTATGACTCATTGGAAAGCACAAGATGCTTTGAGTTCCGTAATAACTGAATTTTACTTAATTTAAATTGTTCTTGTGTGTCTATTCGAATTGATTACTGGTTAAATGTGCGACTCAGTCGTCTTTTGGTAAAAATAAATATTTTTGGTCGTTGAAGTAAAATTAAATTGCTAAACTTTAAAGTAGATGGAAAAGTAAATAAAGCTAAAAGCAATTAAAAAGTAATTGTGCAAAATTTAAAAACTTTAAAAGAAAATTATTTAAAATACGAGAAATTAAATCTTGAAAAAAAGTAAATTTGACAATTTAATAAAAATGAAAATTTGAAAACTTAAAATAATGCGAACATAAAATAAAACTAAGACAAAATAATAAAACTCAACCTATCGGAATACCTTCGTATCGGAATCCCATCGGAATATGATCGGAATGTAAACTATCAGAATATGATAAAGAACCCTATCGGAATCCCTAACAAAGTATCAGAATAACAAACCTCACCTATCGGAATACGGTCAGAATCACCTGTCGTAATGTAACTATCGGAATAACGAGAATCAAATCTATCGTAATGATAATTGGAATCCCCGTTGGAATATTAAAACCCTATTCCGATAGAAGCATCGGAATAAACCATCGGAATCCCTAAGCCCTTTTCCGATGGAGGCGTCAGAATAATTGTCGGAAAAGTAAACCCTTTTCTGATGGTATGAGATACGATAAATAAGCAAGATTGAATAAGCTATGTCTAATAAGCACTAACCGAAACTTGACTAAATGAATAATGAAAGGGACTAAATAAGCACAAACTAAAGACTTTCAAAACGCTAAACAAACAAGATTTATAAAATAAACTTTAAGAAAAATTAAACTTTTAAAACTCTTAAATAGAAATAAGCAAAGATATCAATAAGCTAAAACCTTAACTCGTATAAAAACATTGATTAGAACAACAAGATAAGAACTTTTATCAAAATAAGCTTAAAGATAAAAACTTTAAGATCAATCAAACAAAACAAGATATTTAAAAACAAGAAGAGAAGAATGAGAATGATTATGAAAAACTTGATTAAAGGAAAAGATTCAACAACAAAATTAAACTTACTTGGAGTTAAAGGCAATAAATTAAAGAACAATTAAGTAAATGACAATATGGAAGTGCAAGTAATTAAAGGTAGAAGAACTATCTGTCAAATAGCCAACACCTCCTAATGTGACATTAGGAAGGTATTTATAGGGATTGGCAAGTGTCGATCTTTCCTTCCTTTTCTCGTCTTTTTGTCTTCTAAATTCTTCGAGTTTTTCGACTATGTCTCGGGATTATTTGAACTCGTCTTATAATGTCTTCATTTATTAGACTTGAGTTCTTCGACTTCATTAAACTTCTGTCATTAGACTTTTTCTTCGATAAATCTTCAGAATAGGCATTGGACTTCCGTTCTTTTTGCATTCTTGATCTTTTGACTTTGTCTTTTGTCTTTTTCTTCGATAAAAGCCCGTGAATGCCCATGTTTTATTCCCTTTTCACATTTTGATCCTAAATCACAAACCACGCACAATTCCGACATTTATGACATAAAATACAAGTTTTGGCTTGGTTATTATTATAATTAAGTGGTAAAAGGATAAGTGTTTTCACACTTATTAAATCCCCTACACTTGACCATTGCAATGTCCTCATGCCTTTATTAAAGAGATAGAAAATTACAAAATATTTAAAGGAAGAAAACAAGTAAAGAAATCAAAGACTTACCTTAGGGTTTTGGAATGTCATGAATGATTATCACCCTCAAGTTTCACGTTCCCCATACCAAGCTTAAAAACGAGATCATTGTTATTATAAGTTAGCAAACTATCACAAACTCGTGTGGGCCAATTATTTACATAGACTCCCTTATTCCTAGGTGTATCTCTTATATTTTATTGTTGTCTTGAATGATCAAAAGGATGCATTGTTGACTTATTTCGATAGTTATTTAGGCTGAAAATAAAGTAGGACGATTTAATCAATAGTTAACTAAAGGACAAAATCTTTTAAAACTGCTTCTCGGGACCTCATAAAGTTCATATCTTGGCATAACTCGCTTCACGATTTGAGACCTTTCTCGGATGGATATTTGGCATTGATTTCATACTTCAAATCTTGAGAGATGTTCATGGAATAATGGTCTTCTCTTCATAATAGGAATTTCTTCACTTGAACTTTTTGAGAGATTCTTCATATTTTAACCACGACTTAATCATTTTTCACCAATCTTATTTGGGATTTTGATATACAACGATCCGCCTCCTTTTAGGACTTGGATCTATTTATCCTCATACCTTGTTAGGGCCTTTTTGGATAGACTTCTCCATGATCTTTACGGGAGTATTTTCTTTTCGTTGTGTGTCTCGATCCTTCATATTGATTTTTGATAAATGATTCTTCACATCACTTGGGATCTTTAGCAACAAAATGTAGCCCTCATGCCTTGTTAGGGCATTTTTGGACTCGCCAATCTTCGCATCCCGCTTCAATAAGTTATGCCTTGGCTATGAACTCTAATTAATACCGAGTAACTTTTAAAAGAACTTGGGCTAGAAGCTATGTAACTTTTCAAATCGTACGACCTTACTTATTGCAATTAAATTTATTAACAAGCGATAGGAGAAAAAGCTCATAATTAACTCACATAAATTCATGAAAGAATACCAAACTTATAATTGAGTCTATCATTTCTCGTTCTCCACAATTTAAAATCTCAAGGAATGAGACTCGTGGATGCTTAGCCTATTAAATCAAAGTTTTGGGTTTTCAAGTCATCTATAGGATCTTGCAACTTCTTAGACTTTTTCAAGTTTAGAATTCGCATTTTAAAGTTCCCTTGATAAACGACTTTCTAGGATCAATTATAGGAACTTGTGAAAAGTTCTTGTTCTTAACCCGTAAGAGTTAAGACTTTCGCGTTTTAAAGTTCCCTATATAAAAGCCTAGCAAAACTTAACTTAAAAACGTTAAGGATACTAGCTAGAGTAAACTTAGATAAGTAAACTCGGGTTGAGTCAAAAGATTCACAACGATAAAAAATTAAAACCACTTTATTAAAAATTTATTCTAGCAAAGAAAGAAAAATAACTATAACAAAGGTAAATACTAATAGGCCAAAATAGATCAAAAGATTTTAAAAAATATCGAAAAATCATTTTTTCCGGTTAAAATGAGGACAAATACAAGGAAAAGACCACTTAACTTCGATAGAAGTCCCCCCTACACTTAATATAAACATTGTCCTCAATGTTTAAGCATGTGGAAGTAACCTCCCCTACACTTAGGACATTGTGCACTTTGTTTAAATCTTGCTAAGGAAGATACAACTAAAGTGATTCCTATTTTAATATTGAAGAATATAAAATAGAGAATCAAAAGAGTATAGGATAGAACCGGGAAGACGGGAACATGGAATCACGGTCGTCAAAAGTCATCAAGAATTGATCTTTGAAAGCTCGAATCCCTGCACATGATAAGAAAGAAAACAACAAACACATACTAGGGTCTCCCCCTACACTTATTATAAAAACAAAAGAAAAAGGATAGATACTCGGGTTGCCTCCCGAGAAGCGTTTGTTTTTGTTAACCGAGTCGTGAGCCTGACTCGACCTTGATTAGCATAGGAAGAAACTTGAAACATATCCACCAGGATCAAATACATGGTTTTCATCCATCAAGTAACACAAGATTAAGGCGAACAAGGCAAGGCAAAGAAGAGTAGGCAAGGTTCCCTTAAGCAGTTGTTGAGCACGGTGGTAGCAAGGGTGATGAGGTGCAAGCATATCTCCATAAGTTCCAAAAATTTTTTCTTTTTATTTCATCAGATGGATACTGAGATGGCTTAAAAATTGCAATACCGGGATCGAACACCTTTTCCTTTATGGGAAAATAACACTCAGGCTCAGTAGACCTTGAAGAAGATCCGCTCATAAATCTCACAATCTCATCCTCAGAAGGTGGATAAAGAGGTGTCAAGAAATAGGTGCTACAGATATCTGTGTCATCCGGCTTCTTCTCCTTTGAAACGGGTTTCTTCATATCCAAAGGAGGATAAAGACCATCATCAAAGTCTAAAGGAGGGGAATGATTCTCATTTGGCAAGTAAGTGTTGAGAAAAGTAGCAAAGTCTTCCTCAAATGAGTAGTCATCCAATGTAGGATCAACCATTGTTATCTTCATCAAATGTAGGTGCAAGGTCATCATATGAAGAATCACTCTAAAGAGTATCGACATCATCAAAGTCATCATATGTTGGCATGTCTTTATACTCTGAAGCAAAATCATCATAATCATTAATACTCGGCTTTTACCCCAAGTATAAAATCTTGTTGTCCCAAGTCTTTTCGAATTGACTAATGGTTAAAAGTGCGACTCAATCGTCTTTTGGTAACAAGAGAATGGTTTGGTTGATTTATCTAATTTTAAACTATTAGCAAGTAATTTAAGTACCGTTGAGTAAAGTAGAAGCTTTGACAAAACTAATCTAAAAATTAATTTAGGAAAATACTTAAAACTTAAAACTTTGTGAAACTTTAAAACTTAAAACATGTTCCATCGGAATAAAGCAATTCATGTCCATCAGAATGCACCAAATGATAGCCATCGGAATATAACTAGAATAAGCCATCGGAATAATCAAAACAAAGGTCCATCGAAATGTTAAACTTACTACCCATCGGAATGTAACTACAACAAGTCTATCGCAATGTTGATCGTCGGAATGTCCTCTTAACGCAATGATTCAAATCGGAATAATGTCTATCGCAATGTTGCTATCGAAAATGGGCAGCACTTCGTCTTAACCAAGACCTTGATCCCGTCGGAATGTGCGATCGCAATTGGCGATTGCAATCCAGATCGGAATAAGGGGGAAATGACAACCCGATGGCAAAGTAAAACCCTAATGGGTTATTGCGATCAAAACACTAAGGCCCGTCAGAATGTGTACAAAATGCCTTGTATTGCGATGGAAAGCAATACTTAATCCGAAATTGGTGGAAAATGTGAAACTCAATAAGTTGCTACAATAAGCTAATTTACTCAAAACTTAAACAACTCGAAAAGTGTGAATTTGACAACTTGTAAAACATAAAAGACTATCAACTTAATGAAATGAACTTTAAGATGCCTAAAACCTTTATGAAATCCGAAAATCAATAAGCTAAAACATGTAATAAGCCAATAAGCATTACGAGCTTATAGCTTATACGTAGGAGCTTATGTAGGAACAAAGAAAATCAATCCTTCAATCACGAAATCATAAAATCATACGCATGAAGTATGCAAATCGGATCAAAGGTAAAGTAAATCAAGAAGTGTAGAATGAGATTTAGGATTAAAAGCTTAAAATGAACTTGATTAATGAAAAATAAGCAATACAAATGTTTAATCTTGAAAGATTAAGAGAAAAGATGAAACTTAGTGAGAGAAAGTTTAAGACTTTCTCTCTCTAAAAATAGAAAGAAAAGTGAAAAATGAAAAACTAAAAATTAAAGACTAACTAACACCCTCCTAATGACTATTAGGAGGGTATTTATAGGGAAGGTGGAAGGAGTGCATGTGTTGCATCTTCTTTCTTGCTTTCTTCACGTCTTCTCGACACGAATTTAATTCTTTGTCTTTTCTCGATATCGTCTCGGGATTTGAACTTGTCTTTAAATTTTCTTCTTCTATTAGACTTAAGTTCCTCGACTTCATAAAACTTCCGTCTTTAGACTTGTTCTTCGATAAATCTTCAGAATAGGCCTTGGACTTCCATTCTTTTTGCACTCTTGATCTTTTGACTTCGTCTTTTCCCGTTTTCTTCGATAAAAGCCCGTGAAAACCCGTGTTTTCTTCCTTTTTCATATTTTCGTCCTAAAACACAATAAAAACACAAACCACGCATAATTCCGACTTTTACGACATAAATCACACGTTTTGGTCTTGTTATTATTGGAAATAAGTGGTAAAAGGATAAGTGTTTTCACACTTATTAAATCCCCTACACTTGACCATTGCAATGCCCTCATGCAATGCATTAATTTAAAACACGGTTTACATTTTCCATCATAAATAACCCACCTTGGCCTTTATTAAATACTAAACATAAAAATATAAAAAAAAGGTAAAGAAATCAAAGACTTACCTTAGGGTTTTGGAATGTCATGAATGATTATCACCCTCAAGTTTCACGTTCCCCATACCAAGCTTAAAAACGAGATCATTGTTATTATAAGTTAGCAAACTATCACAAACTCATGTGGGCCAATTATTTACATAGACTCCCTTATTCCTAGGTGTATCTCTTATATTTTATTGTTGTCTTGAATGATCAAAAGGATGCATTGTTGACTTATTTCGATAGTTATTTAGGCTGAAAATAAAGTAGGACGATTTAATCAATAGTTAACTAAAGGACAAAATCTTTTAAAACTGCTTCTCGGGACCTCATAAAGTTCATATCTTGGCATAACTCGCTTCACGATTTGAGACCTTTCTCGGATGGATATTTGGCATTGATTTCATACTTCAAATCTTGAGAGATGTTCATGGAATAATGGTCTTCTCTTCATAATAGGAATTTCTTCACTTGAACTTTTTGAGAGATTCTTCATATTTTAACCACGACTTAATCATTTTTCACCAATCTTATTTGGGATTTTGATATACAACGATCCGCCTCCTTTTAGGACTTGGATCTATTTATCCTCATACCTTGTTAGGGCCTTTTTGGATAGACTTCTCCATGATCTTTACGGGAGTATTTTCTTTTCGTTGTGTGTCTCGATCCTTCATATTGATTTTTGATAAATGATTCTTCACATCACTTGGGATCTTTAGCAACAAAATGTAGCCCTCATGCCTTGTTAGGGCATTTTTGGACTCGCCAATCTTCGCATCCCGCTTCAATAAGTTATGCCTTGGCTATGAACTCTAATTAATACCGAGTAACTTTTAAAAGAACTTGGGCTAGAAGCTATGTAACTTTTCAAATCGTACGACCTTACTTATTGCAATTAAATTTATTAACAAGCGATAGGAGAAAAAGCTCATAATTAACTCACATAAATTCATGAAAGAATACCAAACTTATAATTGAGTCTATCATTTCTCGTTCTCCACAATTTAAAATCTCAAGGAATGAGACTCGTGGATGCTTAGCCTATTAAATCAAAGTTTTGGGTTTTCAAGTCATCTATAGGATCTTGCAACTTCTTAGACTTTTTCAAGTTTAGAATTCGCATTTTAAAGTTCCCTTGATAAACGACTTTCTAGGATCAATTATAGGAACTTGTGAAAAGTTCTTGTTCTTAACCCGTAAGAGTTAAGACTTTCGCGTTTTAAAGTTCCCTATATAAAAGCCTAGCAAAACTTAACTTAAAAACGTTAAGGATACTAGCTAGAGTAAACTTAGATAAGTAAACTCGGGTTGAGTCAAAAGATTCACAACGATAAAAAATTAAAACCACTTTATTAAAAATTTATTCTAGCAAAGAAAGAAAAATAACTATAACAAAGGTAAATACTAATAGGCCAAAATAGATCAAAAGATTTTAAAAAATATCGAAAAATCATTTTTTCCGGTTAAAATGAGGACAAATACAAGGAAAAGACCACTTAACTTCGATAGAAGTCCCCCCTACACTTAATATAAACATTGTCCTCAATGTTTAAGCATGTGGAAGTAACCTCCCCTACACTTAGGACATTGTGCACTTTGTTTAAATCTTGCTAAGGAAGATACAACTAAAGTGATTCCTATTTTAATATTGAAGAATATAAAATAGAGAATCAAAAGAGTATAGGATAGAACCGGGAAGACGGGAACATGGAATCACGGTCGTCAAAAGTCATCAAGAATTGATCTTTGAAAGCTCGAATCCCTGCACATGATAAGAAAGAAAACAACAAACACATACTAGGGTCTCCCCCTACACTTATTATAAAAACAAAAGAAAAAGGATAGATACTCGGGTTGCCTCCCGAGAAGCGTTTGTTTTTGTTAACCGAGTCGTGAGCCTGACTCGACCTTGATTAGCATAGGAAGAAACTTGAAACATATCCACCAGGATCAAATACATGGTTTTCATCCATCAAGTAACACAAGATTAAGGCGAACAAGGCAAGGCAAAGAAGAGTAGGCAAGGTTCCCTTAAGCAGTTGTTGAGCACGGTGGTAGCAAGGGTGATGAGGTGCAAGCATATCTCCATAAGTTCCAAAAATTTTTTCTTTTTATTTCATCAGATGGATACTGAGATGGCTTAAAAATTGCAATACCGGGATCGAACACCTTTTCCTTTATGGGAAAATAACACTCAGGCTCAGTAGACCTTGAAGAAGATCCGCTCATAAATCTCACAATCTCATCCTCAGAAGGTGGATAAAGAGGTGTCAAGAAATAGGTGCTACAGATATCTGTGTCATCCGGCTTCTTCTCCTTTGAAACGGGTTTCTTCATATCCAAAGGAGGATAAAGACCATCATCAAAGTCTAAAGGAGGGGAATGATTCTCATTTGGCAAGTAAGTGTTGAGAAAAGTAGCAAAGTCTTCCTCAAATGAGTAGTCATCCAATGTAGGATCAACCATTGTTATCTTCATCAAATGTAGGTGCAAGGTCATCATATGAAGAATCACTCTAAAGAGTATCGACATCATCAAAGTCATCATATGTTGGCATGTCTTTATACTCTGAAGCAAAATCATCATAATCATTAATACTCGGCTTTTACCCCAAGTATAAAATCTTGTTGTCCCAAGTCTTTTCGAATTGACTAATGGTTAAAAGTGCGACTCAATCGTCTTTTGGTAACAAGATAATGGTTTGGTTGATTTATCTAATTTTAAACTATTAGCAAGTAATTTAAGTACCGTTGAGTAAAGTAGAAGCTTTGACAAAACTAATCTAAAAATTAATTTAGGAAAATACTTAAAACTTAAAACTTTGTGAAACTTTAAAACTTAAAACATGTTCCATCGGAATAAAGCAATTCATGTCCATCAGAATGCACCAAATGATAGCCATCGGAATATAACTAGAATAAGCCATCGGAATAATCAAAACAAAGGTCCATCGAAATGTTAAACTTACTACCCATCGGAATGTAACTACAACAAGTCTATCGCAATGTTGATCGTCGGAATGTCCTCTTAACGCAATGATTCAAATCGGAATAATGTCTATCGCAATGTTGCTATCGAAAATGGGCAGCACTTCGTCTTAACCAAGACCTTGATCCCGTCGGAATGTGCGATCGCAATTGGCGATTGCAATCCAGATCGGAATAAGGGGGAAATGACAACCCGATGGCAAAGTAAAACCCTAATGGGTTATTGCGATCAAAACACTAAGGCCCGTCAGAATGTGTACAAAATGCCTTGTATTGCGATGGAAAGCAATACTTAATCCGAAATTGGTGGAAAATGTGAAACTCAATAAGTTGCTACAATAAGCTAATTTACTCAAAACTTAAACAACTCGAAAAGTGTGAATTTGACAACTTGTAAAACATAAAAGACTATCAACTTAATGAAATGAACTTTAAGATGCCTAAAACCTTTATGAAATCCGAAAATCAATAAGCTAAAACATGTAATAAGCCAATAAGCATTACGAGCTTATAGCTTATACGTAGGAGCTTATGTAGGAACAAAGAAAATCAATCCTTCAATCACGAAATCATAAAATCATACGCATGAAGTATGCAAATCGGATCAAAGGTAAAGTAAATCAAGAAGTGTAGAATGAGATTTAGGATTAAAAGCTTAAAATGAACTTGATTAATGAAAAATAAGCAATACAAATGTTTAATCTTGAAAGATTAAGAGAAAAGATGAAACTTAGTGAGAGAAAGTTTAAGACTTTCTCTCTCTAAAAATAGAAAGAAAAGTGAAAAATGAAAAACTAAAAATTAAAGACTAACTAACACCCTCCTAATGACTATTAGGAGGGTATTTATAGGGAAGGTGGAAGGAGTGCATGTGTTGCATCTTCTTTCTTGCTTTCTTCACGTCTTCTCGACACGAATTTAATTCTTTGTCTTTTCTCGATATCGTCTCGGGATTTGAACTTGTCTTTAAATTTTCTTCTTCTATTAGACTTAAGTTCCTCGACTTCATAAAACTTCCGTCTTTAGACTTGTTCTTCGATAAATCTTCAGAATAGGCCTTGGACTTCCGTTCTTTTTGCACTCTTGATCTTTTGACTTCGTCTTTTCCCGTTTTCTTCGATAAAAGCCCGTGAAAACCCGTGTTTTCTTCCTTTTTCATATTTTCGTCCTAAAACACAATAAAAACACAAACCACGCATAATTCCGACTTTTACGACATAAATCACACGTTTTGGTCTTGTTATTATTGGAAATAAGTGGTAAAAGGATAAGTGTTTTCACACTTATTAAATCCCCTACACTTGACCATTGCAATGCCCTCATGCAATGCATTAATTTAAAACACGGTTTACATTTTCCATCATAAATAACCCACCTTGGCCTTTATTAAATACTAAACATAAAAATATAAAAAAAAGGTAAAGAAATTAAAAACTTACATTGGGTTTTGGCTGCCATGAACGTTTATCATCCTCAAGTTTCACGTTCCCCATACCAAGCTTAAAAACGAGATCACTGTTATTATAAGTTAGCAAACTATCACGAACTCATGTGGGCCAATTATTCACTTAGACTCCCTTATTCCTAGGTGTATCTCTTATATTTTATTTTTGTCTTGAATGATCATGAGGATGCATTGTTTGACTTATTTCGATAGTTATTTAGGCCGAAAATAAAGTGCACGATTTAATCAATAGTTAGCTAAAGGACCAAATCTTTTAAAACTACTTCTAGGGACCTCATAAAGTTCATATCTTGGCATAACTCGCTTCACGATTTGAGACCTTTCTCGGACCGATATTTGGCAGCGACTTCATACTTCAAATCTTTGAGAGACGTTCTTGAAATAATGGTCTTCTCTTCATAATAGGAATTTCTTCACTTGGAGTTTTGAGAGATTCTTCATATTTGGACCACGACTTCTTCATTTTTCTCCAATCTTTATTTTGGACTTTGATATACAATGATCCGCCTCCTTTTAGGACTTGGATCTATTTATCCTCATACCTTGTTAGGGTATTTTTGGATAGACTTCTCCATAATCTTTTGGGGAGTATTTGCTTTTCATCGTGTGTCTCGATCCTTCATATTGATTTTCGATAAATGATTCTTCACATCACTTTTGGAACTTTAACAACAAATTGTAGCCCTCATGCCTTGTTAGGGTCTTTTCGGACTCGCCAATCTTCGCATCCCGCTTCAATAAGTTATGCCTTGGCTATGAACTCTAATCCGTACCGAGCAACTTTTAAACGATTTGGGGCTAGAAGCTAAGTAACCTTTTAAATCGTACAACCTTATTTATTGCAGATAAATTTATTAACAAGCGAAGGGAGAATAGGCTTATAATTAACTCACATAAATTCACGAAAGAATACCGAACTTATAATTGGCTCTATCATCTCTCGTTCTCCACAGTTTAAAATCTCAAGGAATGAGACTCTTGGATGCTTATCCTATTAAACCAAAGTTTTGGGTTTTCGAGTCATCTATAGGATCTTGCAAATTCTTAGACTTTCAAGTTTAGAAATTGCATTTTAAAGTTCCCTTGATAAACAACTCTCTAGGATCAATTATAGGAACTTGCGAAAAGTTCTTGTTCTTAACCCGTGAGAGTTATGACTTTCGCGTTTTATAGCTCCCTATATAAAAGCCTAGCAAAACTTGACTTAAACACGTTAAGGATACTAGCTAGAGTAAACTTAGATAAGTAAACTCGGGTTGACTGAAAATGTTCATGACTAAGAAAAATTTAAAACCACTTTATTTAAGCAAGGAAAGAAAATAACCATAATAAAGGAAAGTACAACTATACAACGAGGCCAAAATAGATTAAAAATTTTGAAAAATGTCGAAAAATCAAATTTTCCGGTTAAAATGAGGGCAAATTCATGGAAAAGACCACTTACTTCGATAGAAGTCCCCCTACACTTGAGATAAACATTGTCCTCAATGTTTAAGCATGTGGGAGTAAACTCCCCTACACTTAGGACATTGTGCACTTTGTTTAAATCTTGCTAAGGAAAGGACAGCTATAGTGAATTCAATGTGAACATATAAAATATGAAATATTGAATCACAAGAGTTTAGGATAGAACCGGGAAGATGAGAACACGGTATCACGGTTCGTCAAAAGTCATCAAGGTGGATCTTTGAAGCTTGAATCCCTGCACAACACAAGAAACAAGACAACAAACACATACGGGGCTCCCCCTACACTTATTATAAAATCAGTAAAGGATAGATCACGGGTTGCCTCCCGAAAAGCGCTTGTTTTTTTATCACCGAGTCATGAGCATGACTCGACCCAAATTTAGTTAATGGGAAACGTGGTGAGGGATGGAATCATCTCCTGAGAGATGTCCTCACCAAAGTACAGCTTCAGACGCTGGCCATTCACCTTGAAATTGGGCCCATTCGGCTGAGAAAGCTCAATGGTCCCATATGGAAAGACTTTGGTGACGGTGAATGGACCAGACCAGCGGCTCTTCAACTTGCCAGAGAAGATCTTCAACCGAGAGTTAAAGAGTAAGACTTGATCACCCACGTGGAACTCTCGGTTCTTGATTTTTGCGTCATGAATGATCTTCGTCTTCTCCTTGTAGATCAGCGAGTTCTCATAAGCTTCATTCATCAGTTCGTTGAGCTCGTTGAGTTGAATCTTGCGATGATCACCGGCTTTGTTGATGTCGAAGTTAGCCCACTTCAAGGCCCAGTGCGCCTTATGTTCCAGCTCGATGGGAAGGTGGCATGCTTTTTCGTACACAAGACGGTAAGGTGTACAACCGATCGGGGTTTTATAAGCAGTACGGAAAGCCCACAGAGCATCATCTAACTTATCGGCCCACGCGGCGCGATTCCCTCCCACAGTACGCTCCAAAATTCTCTTCATGCCACGGTTGGATATCTCGGCTTGCCCATTGGTTTCTGGATGATAGGCGGTGGAAAGACGATGATTAACACCATACTTAGCCATGACTCTTGCAAATTGATCATTGCAAAAATGAGTCCCGCGGTCACTGATAATAGCACGAGGAACGCCAAATCGAGCGAAAAGCAGCTTTAAAAAGTTCACAACCACCCTCGCATCGTTCATAGGGAGAGCCTTAGCTTCAACCCATTTAGAAACGTAGTCAACTGCGACGAGGATGTACTTGTTTCCTTTGGATGAGGGAAATGGCCCCATAAAGTCGATGCCCCATACGTCAAAGATTTCACATTCCTGTATGAAATTTTGAGGAATCTCATCCTTATGTGTGTTCTTGCCTTGGCGTTGGCAAGCATCACAATGCTTAACCATTTCGTGAGCATCACGATAAATGGTGGGCCAATAGAATCCAGAGTCAAATACTTTCTTAGCGGTGTAGTTGGGACCAAAGTGACCACCGGTGGGTCCTTTATGGCAAGCTTGGAGAATGTCAAAAGCTGTCGGTCCGTCAACACATCGACGAATGATCAGATCAGCACATTGTTTGAATAGAAAAGGGTCATCCCAAAAGTAAGTCTTAACATCATTCAAGAACTTCTTCTTTTGTTGGGATGTTAACCCTTTGATGAGAATACCACCCGCTAAGTAGTTTGCAATGTCCGCAAAACCACGGGGTGTCATCAAGATTGAGATTTATAGACATTAAGGTCTCAAGAGGGAAAGAGTCATTGATCTCTTTGTTCGGATGATCCCCTTGATATGGATCCTCAAGTCTGCTCAGATGATCCGCGGCCAGGTTTTCGGCTCCCTTCTTGTCGCGAATTTCAATATTGAATTCTTGAAGGAGTAAAACCCAGCGAAGAAGTCTTGGCTTAGAATCATGCTTAGTCATCAAGTACTTTAACACGGAATGGTCCGTGTATACGATGGTGGGGGATAAAACAAGATAGGGGCGAAATTTCTCAAAAGCATAGACAACAGCTAAAAGATCTTTTTCGGTTGTCGTATAATGCAATTGAACCCCCGTAATTGTTTTGCTAGCATAGTGGATGGGTTGGAAGTGTTTATTCACTCGTTGGCCCAAAACCGCACCAATAGCAAACTCGCTAGCATCGCACATCAATTCAAAAGGCAGCTCCCAATTAGGGGTAACCAAGACCGGTGCCTTAGTTAGCTTATCCTTAAGAAGATTGAAGGCTTCGAGACACTCTTTAGAAAAGATAAAAGGAGTATCTTTTTCCAAGAGGTGGGTCATCGGGCGAGCGATTTTAGAGAAATCATGAATGAATCGACGATAGAAGCCCGCATGACCCAGAAAACTTCTCACACCCTTCACGGTTGAAGGTGGAGGTAATTTGGCTATGACATCTACTTTAGCACGGTTGACTTCAAGACCGGATTTAGAGATTTTGTGTCCTAGCACAATGCCTTCTTTTACCATAAAATGGCATTTTTCCCAATTCAGAACAAGGCGAGTGTCTTCGCACCGCTTAAGCATACGTTCCAAATTGGCAAGGCAAGAAGAGAAGGAATCCCCAAAGACCGAGAAATCATCCATGAAGACTTCCATGGTTTGATCAACCATGTCATGGAGATAGCTAACATGCACCTTTGGAAAGTCCCGGGGGCATTGCATAAGCCAAAAGGCATTCTTTTATAAGCAAATGTGCCATAGGGACAAGTGAATGTTGTCTTCTCTTGATCTTGGGGATCGATGGGTATTTGGAATAACCCGAGAAACCATCAAGAAAGCAGTAATATTCATTACCCGCTAAACGTTAAAGCATTTGGTCCATAAAAGGTAGAGGGAAATGATCCTTTCTCGTGGCATCCTTGAGTTTGCGGTAGTCTATACAAACTCTCCACCCAGTAACGAGACGGGTGGGAATCAACTCGTTGTTTGCATTGGGCACAACGGTGATGCGTCATTTCTTAGGCACACAATGGATTGGACTAACCCATGGTAAATCCGAAATAGGGTAAATCATACCCGCATCAAGAAGTTTGATAACCTCTTTTTTGATGACTTCATGGATTTTAGGATTCACCCTTCGTTGGTTTTGAATTGTGGGCTTAAAGTCGTCCTCCATGAGAATTTTATGTGTGCAAAAGTGAGGATCAATTCCGCGAATGTCGGAGATTTTCCAAGCGATAGCTCTTTTATGCTTCTTCAACACGGCGACAAGTCGGGCTTTTTCTTCTTCTTTCAGGTCCTTAGCGATGATGACCGGTAACTTCTCGTCGTCTTCAAGGAAAACGTACTCAAGATGAGGAGGTAGGTCCTTAAGCTCAAGAGTGGGAGGATCCTCAATAGATGGTGTAACTAACGATGGATCATCATTAGTCACCTTTTAGGAGAATGAGGAGAAAACGGGTCTTCATTGAGAAGTCTCTCAATAGTACGAATGTCTTCATCCCAATCGGTGGACGAATTATCATACTTAATATCGAGAGGACCCAAGCTAGCTTCGAAATCATCCAAGTCACTTTCTCCAAAAGGAGTCAATGCCGGAGCTATTGAGGCAACGGTCTCAACATTGGGTAGAGAAGAGAGAGTACTTTTGCAAGCATCATGAAAATGTTCTTCACAAGCCTCATCGAGAACATCAATAGCATTAACACTCTCATATGAATAAGGTTGCTTAGAAATCTTACCCATGTTGAAGACAATTTTATCGTCACCAACTCTTATGATTATCTCGCCCACGGCTACATCAATGAGAGTGCGACCGGTCCTCAGCAATGGACGTCCAACGATTAATGGAACACGAGGATCTATCTCGTAGTTAACGACAACAAAATCCGCCGGGAAGGTGAATTTGTCAACGCCAACAAAGACATCTTCGGCTATCCCCACTGGATAAGCAACCATACGGTTGGCTAATTCCAAAGTCATTTTGGTGGGGACTAGCTCGGGGAGAGATAATTGCTTCCAAACACTTAACGGCATTAAGTTTATACTGGCACCTAGATCGGCTAGGGCCATGCAATTCTCTACTCCCTGGAAGTTGCAAGGAATCAAGAAGCGACCCGGATCACCAAGTTTGGTGGGCAATTTCCTTAAGAGAACGGCGGAGCAATTCTCATTAAGTTGGGTCTGAACAATGTCAAGAAGCTTCTCTTTGTCACTTAGAAGATCTTTAAACATCTTAGCGTATTTGGGCATGTGAGCGAGAGCCTCAGCAAAGGAGATGTTAAAATTCAATTGTTTAATCATTTTGAGAAAGTTTGAAACCTGAATATCATCCTTGCTCTTTTGCTTCTCTTTCCTCAACCTTGAAGGATAAGGTATATTGGATGAAGAAGAAGGCTTTAAGGGAATAGGATCACTCACAACCACGGGTGGTGGGTAAATGGGGATAGAAGGTGAAGGAGGTGAGGAAAGTTGCTCGTTTTCCTTGTTCACAATCACGGGTGGAGGTGTAGGAAGCTCGGGTTCTATATAATCTTTTCCACTACGAGTGGTGATTGCTTTCATCTCCCCTCTTGGATTCGCAACGGTATTACTCGGAAGAGTACCCGAAGAAGAGGGTTGATTACCTTGGATGAGCGAACCAATCATATCACGAATGTTAAGCGCTTGGGTGCTGAAAGAATCTCTGATGTCGGTACGAATCTCATTGCTCTGTTTTGCCATATCATTCCTTAGCTCGGCTCTAATATCGCTCCCTTGTTTCGCCATCTCGCCCTTTAAGTTGATGACTTGACTCTGAAGATTCGTCAGTAGCTCCCGATTAGTCTTCATGAACGTCTCGACGTCTGGACTTACTGCCATCGGTTGATTGAGAGGTGGAGCTTGGTAAGCTTGAGAATTTCCTTGAGGTGGGTATGGGTTTCTTTGGGATTGATATTGATTGTTAGCACGAGGTTGGGATTGGTTGTTTCGGTTATAGCTTTGTTGTTGGTTTTGGTTGGTAGGAGGGAAACCGGGAGGAGCAAGATAATTGTTGGAACGATAACTGAGCAAGCTACGGTCCGCTTAAGGGCGAGCTTGATAGCCTCCCGTGGGATAAGTACCATAAGCTGCGTTAATGTTTTCAGAAAAATTGCCTTGGGTAGAAGGACAATCATTATAAGAATGAGGACCACCACATGTGTCACAAGAAATAGCAACGGCTTTAGCTTGTTGAAAGTGGTTTGTGGCCATGGCCATGAAATTCTTGTTCATTTCAGTGAGTTGTCGAGAAATTTCAGTCATCTCACGATTGGAAGTAGTCGAAGAAACATTGACTCTCGAGTTAGATCTTGAGGATGCGGATGAATCTCAATTCTTGTGGTGAGTAGTCATGTTTTCAATCAACTCTCGACACTCCTCCAGTCTCCTTTTCATAAAAGTACCACCGGCGGCGGCATTGATCGTGTCACGATCACGAAAAGTGAGACCATTGTAAAAGGTATCAATGAAAGTGACGGGGAGCATGTTGTGATTTGGACAGCGGTCGATCAAATCATTGTATCGTTCCCAAGCATCGAAGAGCGATTCATCATTGTCTTGCATGAATCCACTGATTTGGTTAAGAAGGCTTGTGACCATGGATGGAGGGAAGTAGCGCGACAAAAAGCGTTGATTCATGTCATTCTACGTATGAATAGAATTCTTAGGAAGACGGTCAAACCATTTTTCGGCATGGTGAGAAAGCGAATGGGTAAAAATTTGAAGGCGAAGGTCATCCATAGAAACACCGGGGCACTTCATGCTTTGGGTTATGGTAATGAATTTGTCGAGGTGTTTGTTGGCATCATCATCCGGAATTCCGCGAAATGGGTTAGTTTGCACTTGCTGGATCATGTGATGCTTCAACGAAAACTCCTGAGCCGTGACGTGCATTGGCGTAATCGGGCCTCCGCGTCCGTTCATGGTGGGTTGGCACAATTCCTCCATTGTTCGTAAATCAGGTAGGAGGACATTGTTGTTGTTGTTGTTGTTATTCAAATTGGGTTGAGGTGGGTTGTTATTGTTGTTATTAACACCAGCCATATCTAGATCTTCACGAGTCCCGGGCTCAGAATAGTTCGAAGATCTAGTACGCATACACCTGCAGAAGAAAAATATACACAGAGAATATCTATATAATCTTTTTGGTGCAAACCTTTAGAAAAGAATTGCTTTTTATGATTTTTCAATGTTTTTGTGTTTTTGAAGAATTATATATATATATATATATATATATATATATATATATATATATATATATATATATATATATATATATATATATATATATATATATATATTTTTGGATTTTTGAAACTTTTTTTTAAAGCAAGGAAAATAACGTTCAAAGAACGAATCCCAAAATTCAATGCGTCTCTCACTAAAAACCGTTAATTTTAACGAAAAGAGCCGGCAGCGGCGCCATTTAATACTCGGCTTTTACCCCAAGTATAAAATCTTGTTGTCTCGAGTCTTTTCGAATTGACTAATGGTTAAAAGTGCGACTCAATCGTCTTTTGGTAACAAGAGAATGGTTTGGTTGATTTATCTAATTTTAAACTATTAGAAAGTAATTTAAGCGTCGTTGAGTAAAGTAGAAGCATTGACAAAACTAATCTAAAAATTAATTTAGGAAAATACTTAAAACTTAAAACTTTGTGAAACTTTAAAGCTTAAAACATGTTCCATCGGAATAAAGCAATTCATGTCCATCGGAATGCACCAAATGATAGCCATCGGAATATAACTAGAATAAGCCATCGAAATAATCAAAACAAAGGTCCATCGGAATGTTAAACTTACTACCCATCGGAATGTAACTACAACAAGTCTATCGCAATGTTGATCGACAGAATGTCCTCTTATCGCAATGATTCAGATCGGAATAATGTCTATCGCAATGTTGCAATCAAAAAATGGGCAGCACTTCGTCTTAACCAAGACCTTGATCCCGTCGGAATGTGCGATCGTAATCCATATCGGAATAAGGGGGAAATGACAACCTGATCGCAAAGTAAAACCCTAATGGGTTATTGAGATCAAAACACTAAGGCCTGTCGGAATGTGTACAAAATCCCTTGTATTGCGATGGAAAGAAATACTTAATCCGAAATTGGTGGAAAATGTGAAACTCAATAAGCTGCTACAATAAGCTAATTTACTCAAAACTTAAACAACTCGAAAAGTGTGAATTTGACAACTTGTAAAACATAAAAGACTATCAACTTAATGAAATGAACATTAAGATGCCTAAAACCTTTATGAAATCCGAAAATCAATAAGCTAAAACATGTAATAAGCCAATAAGCATTACGAGCTTATAGCTTATACGTAGGAGCTTATGTAGGAACAAAGAAAATGAATCCTTCAATCACGAAATCATAAAATCATACGCATGAAGTATGCAAATCGGATCAAAGGTAAAGTAAATCAAGAAGTGTAGAATGAGATTTAGGATTAAAAGCTTAAAATGAACTTGATTAATGAAAAATAAGAAATACAAATGTTTAATCTTGAAAGATTAAGAGAAAAGATGAAACTTAGTGAGAGAAAGTTTAAGACTTTCTCTCTCTAAAACTAGAAAGAAAAGTGAAAAATGAAAAACTAAAAATTAAGGACTAACTAACACCCTCCTAATGACTATTAGGAGGGTATTTATAGGGAAGGTGGAAGGAGTGCATGTGTTGCATGTGCTTTCTTCACGTCTTCTCGACTCGACTTTAATTCTTTGTCTTTTCTCGATGTCGTCTCGGGATTTGAACTTGTCTTTAAATTTTCTTCTTCTATTAGACTTAAGTTCTTCGACTTCATAAAACTTCCGTCTTTAGACTTGTTCTTCGATAAATCTTCAGAATAGGCCTTGGACTTCCGTTCGTTTTGCACTCTTGATCTTTTGACTTCGTCTTTTCCCGTTTTCTTCGATAAAAGCCCTTGAAAACCCGTGTTTTCTTCCTTTTTCATATTTTGGTCCTAAAACACAATAAAAACACAAACCACACATAATTCCGACTTTTACGACATAAATCACACGTTTTGGTCTTGTTATTATTGGAAATAAGTGGTAAAAGGATAAGTGTTTTCACACTTATTAAATCCCCTACACTTGACCATTGAAATTCCCTCATGCAATGAATTAATTTAAAGCACGGTTTACATTTTCCATCATAAATAACCCACCTTGGCCTTTGTTAAATACTAAACATAAAAAGATAAAAACAGGTAAAGAAATTAAAAACTTACATTGGGTTTTGGCTGCCTTGAATGTTTATCATCCTTAAGTTTCACGTTCCCCATACCAAGCTTAAAAACGAGATCATTGTTATTATAAGTTAGCAAACTATCATGAACTGATGTGGGCCAATTATTCACTTAGACTCCCTTATTCCTAGGTGTATCTCTTATATTTTATTTTTGTCTTGAATGATCACGAGGATGCATTGTTTGACTTATTTCGATAGTTATTTAGGCCGAAAATAAAGTGCACGATTTAATCAATAGTTAGCTAAAGGACCAAATCTTTTAAAACTGCTTCTGGGGCCCTCATAAAGTTCATATCTTGGCATAACTCGCTTCACGATTTGTGACCTTTCTCGGACCGATATTTGGCAGCGACTTCATACTTCAAATCTTTGAGAGACGTTCTTGAAATAATGGTCTTCTCTTCATAATAGAAATTTATTCACTTGGAGTTTTGAGAGATTCTTCATATTTGGACCACGACTTATTCATTTCTCTCCAATCTTTATGTTGGACTTTGATATACAACGATCCGCCTCCTTTTAGGACTTGGATCTATTTATCCTCATACCTTGTTAGGGTATTTTTGGATAGACTTCTCCATAATCTTTTGGGGAGTATTTGCTTTTCGTCGTGTGTCTCGATCCTTCATATTGATTTTCGATAAATGATTCTTCACATCACTTTTGGATCTTTAGCAACAAACTGTAGCCCTCATGCCTTGTTAGGGCCTTTTCGGACTCGCCAATCTTCACATCCCGCTTCAATAAGTTATGCCTTGGCTATGAACTCTAATCCGTACCGAGCAACTTTTAAATGATCTGGGGCTAGAAGCTAAGTAACCTTTTAAATCGTACAACCTTATTTATTGCAGATAAATTTATTAACTAGCGAAGGGAGAATAGGCTTATAATTAACTCACATAAATTCATGAAAGAATACCGAACTTATAATTGGCTCTATCATCTCTCGTTCTCCACAGTTTAAAATCTCAAGGAATGGGACTCGTGGATGCTTAACCTATTAAATCAAAGTTTTTGGTTTTCGAGTCATCTATAGGATCTTGCAAATTCTTAGACTTTTTCAAGTTTATAAATTGCATTTTAAAGTTCCCTTGATAAACAACTCTAGGATCAATTATAGGAACTTGCGAAAAGTTCTTGTTCTTAACCCGTGAGAGTTAAGACTTTCGCGTTTTATAGCTCCCTATATAAAAGCCTAGCAAAACTTGACTTAAACACGTTAAGGATACTAGCCCAAGATCGTTTAAAAGTTGCTCGGTATGGATTAGAGTTCATAGCCAAGGCATAACTTATTGAAGCGGGATGCGAAGATTGGCGAGTCCAAAAAGGTCCTAACAAGGCATGAGGACTATATTTAGTTGCTAAAGATCCAAAGTGATGTGAAGAATCATTTATCAAAAATCAATATGAAGGATCGAGACACACGACGTAAAGCAAAAACTCCGCAAAAGTCATGGAGAAGTGTATCCGAAAAGACCCTAGCAAGGTATGAGGATAAATAGATCCAAGTCATAAAAGGAGGCGGATCGTTGTATATCAAAGTCCAAAATAATGATTGGAGAAAAATGAAGAAGTCGTGGTCGAAGTATGAATCTCTCAAAACTTCAAGTGAAGAATTACATTATGAAGAGAAGACCATAATTCCATGAACGTCTCTCAAGGTTCGAAGTATGAAGTCGCTGCCAAATATCGGTCGGAGAAAGGTCTCAAATCGCGAAGCGAGTTATGCCAAGATATGAACTTTATGAGGTCCCGAGAAGCAGTTTTAAAAGATTTTGTCCTTTAGCTAACTATTGATTAAATCGTTCACTTTATTTTCGGCCTAATAAACTATCGAAATAAGTCAACAATGCATCCTCGTGATCATTCAAGACAAAAATAAAATATAAGAGATACACCTATGAATAAGGGAGTCTAAGTGAGTAATTGGCCCACATGAGTTCGTGTTAGTCTGCTAACTTATAATAACAATGATCTCGTTTTTAAGCTTGTTTTGGAGAAAGTGAAAACTTGAGGATGATGATCATTCATGACATTTCCAAAACCCAAGGTATGCTTTTTTATTTCTTTACTTTGAATGTTTATAATTTCTATCTCTTTAATAAAGGCCAACGTGGATTGCTTATGATGGAAAATGTAATCTTGCTTTGTAACTGATGCATTGCATGAGGACATTGCAATGGTCAAGTGTAGGGGATTTGATAGGTGTGAAAACACCCATCCTTTTTACCACTTAATTACAATAATAACCGAGCCAAAACGTGTATTTTATGTCTTTTTTGTCGGAATTATGCGTGGTTTGTGTTTTTGTTGTGATTTAGGACGAAATTGTGAAAAGTGGAGAAAACACGGCATTTAAGGGCTTTTATTGAAGAAAAAGATGAAAGACGAAGTCAAGAAGTCAAGAGTGCAAAAAGAACGGAAGTCCAAGACCAATTCTGAAGATTTATCAAAGAAAAAGTCGAAAGACGGAAGTTTATCAAAAGCCGAAGAACTCAAGTCTATTTTATTGAAGAATTAAAAGACGAGTTTAAAGAAATCCCGAACCATAAGTCATTAAAGTCCAAGATTAACAAAAGATTAAGAAGGAAATGACTTAATGGTGCAATTAAGAAGAAAGGAAGGAGAGGAGGAAGCTTCCTCTAAACACCCTCCTAATCTCCTATAAATACCCCTTATTTTCATTTCATTAGTTTTGTTGGCTAAGGTGACAATTAGTCTTCCACCTTTTAATTACTTGCACATTTACTTTATTGCACATTTAAATACTTGTCGTGCACTTTTAATACATTTAATTTCCAAGTAAGTGTTCTTTAATTTTATTGCTTTTAATCTCTCATTCTACCTTTCTTTCTTTGCTTGATCTTGTTGTTTACATGCTTATTGTGTTGCTTATTTGATTAAAGGTTGTGTTTTTATGCCTATGATTGTTTTGGATTATTGATTCTTATAGCTTATTTGTGTTATTTTTAAGTTTTATAAAGTTTTTATAAAAGTTATTTTCGTATAAAAGTTGTTTTTCGTAAAGCTTATTCATTTCGTGTTATAAAAGTCTTTGGATTTCAGTTTAGTAGCTTATTTTTATACGGTTTCCTTTAGGATTTTCGTTGTGTGCTTATTAGAATTATAGCTTATTTGACTAGCTTAATTTGTGCTTTTTCCTCCGTATTCCGATCTGGTAAATTGGAAAAGGGTTTCACATTCCAACCATAGCTCTTTGGCTTGGTCGGAAAAGGGTTATAACATTCCGATTGGGTGGCTTGGTATTCCGATCAGAGGCATTTGAGGTATTCCGATCAAGGTAAGGTGACATATTCCGATTGGTACCCCACTGTGCATTCCGATCAGCATTCCATTCTTCATTCCGATCAGGTAAGTAAGTATTCCGATCAAGGTGAGTTGGTTATTCCGATCAAGGTAAGGTGATAGTTTTCCGATTGGATTTTCCGATCCATATATTCCGACCATAGGTTTGACTACATTCCGATTGGGTCTGATCGGAATATATTCCGATTGGGGCTTATTTTTCACTTATTTCGTTTTGTTTAATTTTTACATTCTCATTTTAATTCTTGTCTAATTTTAATTCTCGTCACGTTTTTAAATTCCCGTAATTTAGTTATTTTACTTTTCAAAGTTTTTAAATACTGCTCCATTTAATTTTAATTAGACTTAGATTTAAATTCTCGCCATTTTACTTTAACGACATTTACTTTTAAGTCTTTGCAATTTTCATTTAAAATCAACCAAAAATATTTGTTTCACCAAAAACAATAGAGTCACACAATTAACCAGAGATCAATTCGTTAAGATATCGAGAACAAGAACTTAATTTTTATACGGGCTGTCAAAAAGCCGTGTACCAACACCGTGAAAACCGCTAGTGCTTTGGCGAAGCCAAATGCATAACCATAAACCCAAAGCGTTCATACAACATCCTTAGTAGTTTCAACTATGTCCTCCTTGCACCCTCTCTTAGCGGTAATACGAATAAATTCCTACCTCGTTGTACTTGCAAACTTCTACACGCATTTTAAAAGACCCATGCTTCCTCTCATCATACCACTCAACCGCTTTCCACATCCAATCTACTACTAAGAAACTCAACTTTTACCTTGCATCCGTTGCAATTTCCATCAACTCTTGTTCTTGAAATCATTCCATCAACAATTTCCTTGGAAAGGCACTAACTCCAACTCCTCTCACTTCTCCTACTTGTTCTATTCATGGTTGTATCTCAAAATAATAGGCGAACCTACTAAATTTCAGGAAATTTTCAGAAAACATACATGCCTTACGAACAATCTCCCCTTCCAACACTCTCTATGGCACGTTACCTGTGCCAATATCCATACATTTCACAAATCTCTATTCATCTCCCTTGGCACTCCTAATAGACCTCATGACCACATTAGTTCGTCTACGAACCTCTTTCCTCCCCACTAAGGGTATTCCGACCGTTCTCTCATGGTCACCTACTTAAGCGTGTAGGCGCGACCAAGTCTTTCATATGGCTACCTCAACGCTCCAAACAATACGAAACCAAAACTACATCCTGAATCCATCAGATACGATCAACGAATCAAACCCACGGATAACTAACGACATTTCACGTGCACCAATTAAAACAAGTCAAAAACCACGAGACTGAAAAGAAAACTCAAACCCAGAACATGTATCAATTCAAAATGACCCATGACAATGAAAAATAATCCAAGAAACACCCAATGGCAACCAAAACATATTACGCCCCGCGACATATTATTTAAACCGTGCAAAAGATCGACTTTTCCAAAAGAATATATATATATATATATTTTACCTCCCCACATAAATGTGACTCAAACAATCTACAAACAACCCTCTTGACGAACTCAATACTCAACTCAAAGACTAGGTATCCCGTGCATCCCAAATCATAAAAATAAACTACTATTCAAAACTCAACCTTGAACCAGACACTTGTACAAAAATTTAGACCAGGATACTGACCTTCCGTGACTATACATTCTGAATATTTGAAAAGTACGTTCTGAGTACATAATTTTTGGCTTTTGAATCACTCAAAAAGCTCTAAAAACAAACAAGTTATGACCAAAACAGTTTTATATTAATGAAAGATAAAATTGTATGTGAAGTCTTCATAAACTCAATTTAACCTTGTATGAATAATTATAAATGACGTGAATCGGTTAAACCCAATTATATAAACTATGTAAGTAGAAAGAAATTTTACTTCGCTTTATTTTAAAGAAAGTCTTTTAGAATTTGAAATAAATAAGTGTTGATTAAAATGAAATCTTATGTTACATCTTGTTTGAAACACGACTCCAACACCTTACCCTTATTTTACCGAATACAACCAGCTATCTAACCCTATAATAGATTTCCAAGTCCCCCTTTTCTCAATATATATCGACCAAAAGAAATGTAAGACCCAACACAAAAGATTTCATTATTTCAAAAGCAATCCCAAGTTATTTCAGTAGACTTAAAACCAAGAACACCATTTTAAAACGTACACGTGAAATACGAAACTCAAAGAATACGCTACAAGACACACTTCAAAAGATTCAAAACGTCGTTGAAACTCCACCAAACTCGAGCACTAATAAATTGTTTAAACACAAGAGAGCACTAGGTACGTTCAAGTTATAATAACTACTGAACGACAGTAAATCATAACATAACATCTATTAGTATATATACATCCGCATATGTATACCTATTGAATCTCCCAAACATACTCGTTATCATACACGTAAGTCAATCAATCGCTTTATACGCTCGTTTTTCCATACGAGGAATCACCATCTCACCGTGCCACAACAAGGCATAAAGCCCACCTCCAAAACAAAACCATATCGTGTGACCCCATAATCACACAACACAACTATAACCCAAAACATATAACACAAAAAGAACAATAGCCATCTCATAGGCAGCCCTTACATAAACCCATATATTATACGTATACCCAAATTCTACATCTCATCATATACAAGCATGTACTAACCCTCTTCATGCAATCATACTTGAGATCCCATTTGAAGTTGTGGTACTTGTATAACTATGTTGGCCACCATACTTATACAATTACCCTTTCCCCAATGCACTCCCTCCTATGATGACACTTATAAGAATCAATACAACATATAATACATAAATCTATCTACTCACATAAGCTCATAATCACATAACCAAATAGGTCAAAAACTCCATCTATTAAAATAACATAGTAAAATCCTTGAAATACAGAAATCCATAGTCTAGCTAAAACAACATAGACAAAATCCAAAACAAAAACATAATCAATTATAAGTCATATCGCCCATAAGAGTGGAAACAGCTTAAAATCCTTCATATCCACCTACTCCTACTACCTCGAACCACCACATGATTCTTAGGGAACATGACTTAAACATCCAAAAGAAAAATATTGTACCTCAGGTACATAAAATAACCCAACAAAAGATAGAAAACTACCATGTACCAAATTATGTACTATAATGTACAATTTAATCAAAATACGACAATGACCAGCGTAGATGATTATGGTTCAACCCGCACTAGTCACAACCCAAAAAGAAAATAGCATGTGGCTAAGTATGAACTTACTATGGTTAAATTCATACTAGTCAAAACATCGCAATAAATAACATCCAAACACATCAATTATTATAAAATGCACACATACTCCTATGACGCCTATATGCAGGGACCCTTAAGCTATAGACTAGGCTACGCGACTAGGCAACCTAATTCTCTATAACCATTGTCTCTGATACCATTCTGTCACACCCCACCATGGCGGAATATGGGGCGCGACGTATGGATATCATCACAACAAACGGTGTCTCTATAGAGAAAACTAAAATGCAAATATAATGTCATAAATGGCGACACAAATGTCATGACAATATCTCAACATAGCAGGAGTCTAGGTAAGTAGGTAACAGTCCTACCTCTTACCCACGACAAACGAATAACACTAGCAATCAACATATAGGTTCATAATATCACTATTCAAACACATGAAAATAAACTAAGGAACGGGGATCTCCTTCTAAATGCAATCCTAATGCATCCAAGTCTAGCCACTTCTATCCTCAAGCGTAACCACATTCACACCTGAAAGAGACACTAAAACACGTCAACATAATTTTGGTGAGAGTCATAGGTCTAGACTCAAACGCCAAATCATACCATAAGCTGTGAGTAACAACCAAAAGTTAAAAACATATGGACAATGTGATACTAATATGCATTAACAAACTAACATTCAAGATTAAACAACCAAACCAAATCCAAAACCAAGGATCCCAGCCTTACCAAACACCATACTCCCATAGGCGTCCAAACACCTATGAACCAATCCCAAGGCCCCGCCTTGCCAATATCCCCTTGGTACCAAGTCAAAACATAAACAATCAAGAATTATCTAGCAGTTAATCACATAAGTATCAACACATAAGTCCATTACCAACGCCACACATTCATAGCATAAATTAATAAATAACATAACACAGTGTCTCTTCCATCCCATCTGGAAGTCATAAACATTAGAAAACATGGGACTATGAAACTCACCTGATTGAGCTTCCCCAAACATCCGCGCACTAGCAAAAAGCTAACAACCAAAAACACATAATCAAAACATGAACCAAACACTAAAATGGCTCATCAACCTATGATGGACATCTAACCTTCTCCCATATATATACCTCATATATATGCTTTAAGAATCTCATTACACCCCTCTATAAATCCTTTAACTCGTTTTACTTCATAACACATCCCGTTAATATTTTATTGAAAACAGTCCTAGTTTTAGGTCTCCAAACTATAAGACAAACACCCACCTAAACACACCCATGATCTCTGTAAAGGGAATATTTATGCCCTTACATATGTTAGCTAACACCTCTCACTTACCCTCACCTTAAAGCTACTGTTAAGGCTCCGATATATATATATATATATATATATATATATATATATATATATATATATATATATATATATATATATATATATATATATATATATATATATATATATATATATATATATATATATATATATATATATATATATACTTTTGTCATTCCAGATTTACTGATTTTAAACATACAAATAGTTTGTTATGATTAGGGGGTCTTACTCTAAACCACAACCTTAGCCCCAATGCAGATACTTACTATAATATATAAACCATCTCTCATTTTCGTTAGAAAATCCCAATGCAACCCTAAGTATCCCAAACAACCCAAAACTTAAAAAGAAAACAGGCTGACTTCAAAACTGTTTTGACCTCCAACTGGTGTAACCTGTTTTTGACCCACTTCCCTACCTCCAATTTAGTTCTCGTTTCTTGCATTGGAAAGCCACTTCATTTACCGTTTCAGGGATACTTGGATCGTAAAATAAGAGTTTATAGAACTCCCGATATGATCAAAACAATTGACTCAAAATTCTGCCCAGTTTTTAAAAACGGGTTTAACTAAATTAACCTCATTAATTAACCCTAACCCCACTAATTACAAGCCCTAATTTATGTAACCATTATAACATCATTATTATAACATTAGTATACTGTTTTTAAATTAAACCCTAACCTAAATCCATCATAAGATGATTAAGAAATCATTAAAACAATTAAATTAAAATGGATTTGAAGATTTACCTTTGATTTATGAAAACCCCCAAATTTTATGAAGAACCCTAATTCTTGTTGAAAACCCACAAATTTCTTTGTCTCCAGGAGATAAATAATGAATTTTGGTTATGTACAAAACAATATATAGGGTATGGGTGAATCCTAGTCCAACCCAAAGCCCACTTTCCTTTTTCTCTTTTTTTCCTTTTTCCCTTTCTTTTCTTGCGTCTACCAAACCGACCCAACACCCCCCCTTATTTCGTTTTTTTCTTTTTTATTATTAATATATGTTATTGATAATACCTTAATTTACCTTAATTTATTTCAGCTCCTAACACCTCCAAAACCTCAAAACCGTAAAACTAGTCAAATTTACGCGTTTACCGTAAAAGACGTAGAATATACAATTTTATAAAAAATCTCAAATTTTGAAATAAACTTTATAACTAAGTCCTAAATGACTTAAAACCATCCCGAAAAATATCCATATGACTAATTACCTCATCCGAGACCTCTAAATGCTAAACCGTAAATCGTAAAAATACGATTTTCTATAATACATATACGTATACGTAAAACCACTAAATATCACCGTCTCATTTCATAGTCACTACCATGTGAGCTCATGAACATGAAATCATCACACATTGTTTCACTCACAAGGTACCCCGTACCGGAAACGATATCCAAACCACAATCTATACAGACCAATTAGCACATAAACACGTAAAGACACGTAACTAGCACAAAATAAAACTAAGTGACGAACCTCAAAACCAGGGTTGTCACAGTTGGGAACCGATGTTTGATTCCGGTTTTCCCTATTGTCCTGTATGTTTAGTACATATTACTTTGCATGCTTTGATGACACGCCATAAATACGCGTAATGGTCCACATATCAAAGTGGGGTGTTGCATCAAACCTTCTAGAAATGATGGGCTTAGTCAAGTTACAGGGAAAAGTCAAGTAATTGGGCCTGGTCAAGTTACTAGACCAAGTCAACTTATCTCTGTTATTAATGAGGCTGGGTCCACTCTAAACGATAAGTGGACAAATAGAAGAGTATGTGTTGCAAAGGGTATACATATTAGTCCAACAAGTGGGTCACAATCAAAATCTGTAGGTGGAAAACCTAGCTCAAGAAGAAATATAGTAGACAATCAATGTCCTCGAACTCTACATGTTTCAAACCTAGTTGATTCATAAACATTGCAAGTCATAACATATGATCCTGATCATAAATGTCTTCAATCTAGGAAGGTTAAGTATTGTACTACAAATTTTTTGTTACAAGAGTTGATGTATCAAACTGAGACTAATCCAGAAACAACCATCAAAGCTATTCAAGATCAGTTACAAAAGAAGTATCATCTTGAAGTTTCTAGGATGAAAGCATTTAGAGCAAAAACAAAAGTTGTGGATCATGTAAGAGGAGATTACACAAGCCAATATCACATGCTTAGAAGTTATGTACTTGAACTGAAAGAGAATAATCCTAACACTACTATTAGGATAGGGGTTAAGTTAGAAGCTGAGCATACATGTACAACAAGAACCTTGAAAAGGATATACATATGTTTGGGTGCTTCCAAGGCTTTGTTTCAAGGCACGTGTAAGGGATTTCCTTGGATTTGATGGAAGCTTCATGAAAAGTCCATTCCATGTTCAATTGGTAACTATTGTTGGCATCAATTCCAATAACGGGATAAACCCATTTACATATGGTATTGTGGAATCAGAATCCAAGGATTCTTGAACTTGGTTTCTTGAAAACCTTAAAGAAGACTTGGAATTGCAAGATAATTCTAACTATACTTTCATTAGTGATATACATAACGTTTTTTCTTCTTTAGTTTCATTTTGTATTTCCCTCTTTAATTATTGAACCATGTTATCTAATTGTCTTGTGTTTGTACAACAGGTAGTATACCTCCCATTGAAGCACTTTTTCCAACTACCGAGCATAGGTTTTTCTTAAGGAATGTTCATGAGAATATGAAATCCAAGTGAGCTGGTGCTGCATACAAAGAGTTGCATAGGAACTATGGCACAACTTTGACAATACCATATTTCAATCAACAAATGGAGAAGCTTAAAGCATATAACAAAGAATGTTATGAGTGGCTATGTAAGATTCCTCCAAAGCATTGGGCGAGATCTCATTTTTCAGGTACTATAAATAACACATGTAGTAAATCATTAGTGTAGCATAAAAATGATATACCATTCTTATCCCACTAGATTCTGCATAAACATTGTTATACTATAAAACAAAGAGAGCAAAAACAAATATGTTGCTGAATAATATGTGTGAGGTACTAAATGGACAACTTGTAGATGGGAGGGATAGACCTATTATTAGCACAATAGAGTATGCAATAGAATATTTGATGAAGAAGATTGTTATTGTGAAAGAGACCATAGACAGGAGTGTTGGACCATTAACACCTAATGCAACTAGATTGTTTCAAGATATCAAGGATCAAGCAACTGAGTATACTTGTAACTACAATGGAGGGCATTTATATGGTGAACTAGTCCATGGCAAGATCAGCATGTTGTGGATGTTTTGCATAGAACTTGTAGTTGCAGAAAGTGAGAAATGACAGGCATGCCGTGTAAGGAAGTTGTGGAAGCTAACTGGAACATGGCAGCAAACAACATGGAGGTTGGTCTTCCTGAAACTTGGGTCCATCCTTGTTATAGATTGGATACATGGAGGGCAGCATACAGTCACCACAGTAACCCTATCAAAGGTAAAATATTGTGGCCAAAGTCTGCATTTCCAACAACAAATATTCCTCCAAACTTTCACCCTCAAATCGGAAGACCAGAAAAGGCCAGGAAGAAGTCAGTTGGAGAAGAAATTCTAATTGTGAAGAATGGAAAACTGTCTAGGAGGTTAAAGACTCTTACTCATGTCTTGTGCAAAAACAAAGGACATAATAGAAGGAGCTGCAAGGGTGCTAGAACATGTCAAGGTAGTAAGAACAGGGTTGGTAAGGTTATAGGTAACAAGAACAAAAATGGCCAGGGTACAAATGCTGGACAATGTGCTACTATTAGTCAAGGCAAGAAGCCATTGAAAAGGAAAGCAGGTTCAACAGGCTCCAGTGTTGCTGCAAAGAAGCAAAAGACTGGTCATGCTTCCCAGCCTACCCAAAACTCAACAACTGCTGCAAAGAAACAAAACAAAGGAAAAGGAAGTACTACCTCATCACAACCATCATGTAATCAAGTCAAAAGGTCTCAAAGGAACATCCTAAAGGTCAGATAGTTTATGCACCAAATAATCATTTTAAATTCTAGTACTTTAATGGTAATTATATATGCACCAAAGACTTCTTTTGTGTTAAGGTTTTAATGGTGATTGTTTATGCACCAAACACTTATTTAAATTTCTAGTACTTAAATCCTTTCATGGTAATACTGTTTTGGATATGCTTTGTTTTTAAGGAACTTAATCTATAAAAGGTTTTAATTTGGTACCAATATGTGACAACCCGTCAATTTCAGGTCGTTATTTTAATCTCGACTATTACGTATTACGTGTTTACTTTAATGAGAATTTTAATTTATCGACTAATCGAGAAGGTTATGACTTGAAACTAGCGTAAGAATGTCGATTAGATGAAAACCGACAAGGAATATGTTAGGTATCGATATTATATTCTCAAATAATCATAAAAATGATTTTTATTATATTTAAGCTTTATTTCTCGTATTTTACGTTTTAACGAATGACGATAACTATTAGTGATCGCGATACCGACGGATGCCCAAAAATTTACGTTTTATTATCGATTGTCTCGATACTGTATTTTCGACGTTTTCGATTTAATTGCGTTTTAAGTCGTGTCGAAGCTTTGTTATTATATTTTGAAGCGTTTTAACTTTCGAAAAGTATTTTTACGAAACCCGAGCCCCGTAAATATTTTTAAAATTTACAATTTACATTTTCTACCTTGTAAACTATTTACTTACATTATTGGACCAAAAGAATGCACTTTGGACAAAATCTACCCTCACCCCACTATTTAACGATTTTCCACTAACTAGTTTTCATTTAAAACTCATTTTAACAAAAAAATTTGTCCACTCTCTCTCTCTTGTTTATCATTCTAGCCGTCCACCCCCATGCTCCAATCCATCAAGATTTTTGATTTTCTACTTTGATTCATCCAAAACTAAAACAAGTCCCATCCTAGAAATTTCAAGAGCTTCAATTTGGTATAAAAATTTCCCACATGCATTCACTTATTTTTATTTTCAATTTTTGATGATGAACATCATGTTTGATCTATTTTTATGTTTATATATGGTGTTAATATTATTATATTCATAGTGGGTTGTTGTTGCATGTAAGATTTTTAATTATTTAATTTTTGTGAGATTAAATTTGAGGGTGTTATGGGTTAGTTAGATGTGTTAGTATGATATTAGTATCATATTAGGACCATAGGAATTGTTGGAATGGGTTGAAAATGTGTTTTGGTATGATTTTTAGATGGTCTATTTTAGGCAGTAACTTTAAGGCCATTTTTGAAATTGTTACTGTGATAAACTTGGTAAACTAATGGGATAGGGTCGTAGAGAATTTTGTTAGCTTCGATTTGAGCTAAAGTAGAGCTTCTAACTCATTACGAGCGAAAAGTTATGCTACTTTTAGTATTTGTGTACCGGGAGACGGGTATCGGCACAATCCGAAAATTGTTGTCGATATTTGGATCGAATCTCGGGGACTATAAAATGGGTTTTAAAAATGATCAAGGACTGTTGTAAGTTGATATACCCCAGGTCATGAGTCTATTTTCAAACCCGAGTGTCGGTTTTGCAAACGGAATTGTTTAAATAAGTCAAAATGGTTTTACAAGTCAAAGGCGTAAAACTGTCCGGTTTTTGTAACACGAAGGTGTGTCGGGCAGAAGGTCTTAGAAGTAATATTTTTGAATGAAATTTAAACTGAGTCTTATTCATATTATGTGTGAGTTTGTCACCAAGTTTCGTCGAAATCGGACATGTCTAGATAGGTTAGATTGGTGTGTACATTTGGAGTGTATATGCTGAGTGGTATTTTGGACACGTAGTTCAATACTTGTATGGCGTGAGTTGAGTATTCACTATTGGGCATGGTGACTTACTCGAGTGTTAAGTCATTATATAAATGACTTAGTTACTGGTCCGAGGGAAGTAAAATTATGGTTTGACTTGCGTTGACTTGGCGTCTTATGACGGGTCAATGTCGAGGGTGTAAGTGTTTAAAAGAATAAGTGTTGAATAAAAGGGTATAGAAGTACACTTATATTTTTGTTATTTTTCGGGATTTTCATGGTTATATGAAATTGAGTTTCATATTATTTAAGTATTAAATATACTTGAGTCGTTTATTAACGAACGCACCTCATTTGGTAGGTTACAGTCTTCGTGTTTAACGGGCATCACAAATCGTCGGCGATCGTCGCATTACTACTATCGTACCAAGGTGAGTCTATAGCCTCGCATTAACATGTTTACTTGTTTTATAAAACCCGCGAGGGGGATAACATGCTTGTTTTATTAAAATAAAAGGTGTACAACGAGAAGTTGTGAAAACCCTTATTATTGGAAAAACATTTAGTAACAAATGAAGGGTACAACGAGAAGTTGTGGTAAACCCTCATTCTTTAAAATTGAACACAAAGGAACCGATTGTATGCTTAGATGAAAGTTGTTATACAAGTTTGTTTAGCCTTAAAAGACCCATGAATCGTGAATTGTTAATCGAAAGGAACGCTAATACTATGGATAGATCTATCAGGGTGACACCCAGTCCGGTCGCGACTAGCTATCGCGTGGTGTTGTGATGCACCAGTAATGAAACATCGGATGCAATTGTATAAGAGAAATATACGCACTTGGCTAGGTGTGTTAGGCTGAAATAATATATGTTAACGTTCAATTTCACGAGACTTATGAAATAACAACGATAATTATGTCTGATCCACATGATTGTCAACCACGGAAGGTTTATTCAGAATACTTGTGTTCATTTATTTAATTTAAACTCTATAGATTCACTCAACATTTTTGTTGACTTTATAGCATGTTTTATCTCAGGTCCATGAAGAAGACACTCAAGGATGGCGGTTTCACTCAGCTTGCTAAATTAAAATGTTTTGGCGCGCTTTACTAAAATATGTCCATTCTAAGAAACTTTTATTGTTTGGTTGGTTGTGTAAACTTAAAACTATTTGGGACCGTGTGTGAACTGTTTTATTTTTAAACAAATGAATGGATGTATGTTTTGTTAAAACGACTCATTTTGAGGCGTTTTCTATGATATTGAGGTTGAACCATGATAGTAACACCCAATGACCCTCCGCTGCTATGACCCGAAATTGGGGGTGTTACAGATTGGCATCAGAGCTCAAGTTATAGAGAACGAAAAGATTTTCCAAAAATAAAAAAATTTTGAAATCTTTTGACTATAACATCTGCAAGCGAAACCTCTGAGTTGCCAATGGACGAGAATAAGAAAAATATATATATGTTATACATATTTAATTATTAATTATGCTTAAAGCATAATGAAATTACATTTACTTATAAATGTTAATTATTTGATTATTATAATACTAATACGTGATTTACAAACGACGCTGATTGTCACAATAGAAATTCCTGTCTTTTGACTCATCCCTTCTGAATCTTCGTTCCTTGTCTAAATCCTATTCTTCGTTCTATCATCCTTTCTTGTTTCTTTTCATCTATCTATTCTTATTTTATGTTATTCATGTTTTGTTATCACAAGCGTTGAATGAATACACATTTTGATGTGAATTGTGTAACAGGATTATGCCGCCAAAAAAGTTGACTGAGACTCAGTTACGTGCTATAGTAGCTGATCAATTTTAGATATCTATGAATGCATTTATGGCAAATTTGAATAATGGAGCTGGAGGATCTGGCGGATCTGGTGGATCCGGTGGAGCTGGTGGATCTGGTGGAGCTGGCGACACTGGAACTGGCGCTACTGGAACTAGCGCTACTGGAGCTGGCAACACTGGAGCTGGCGCTACTGGAGCTGATAACACTGGAGCTGGTAATACGGGAGCTGGCAATGCTGGTGCTGGAACTGGTGATGCTGATAGACCAGCGATTCCTGAAAACAAGAAGTGCAATTATACCTCGTTCATGAAATGCAAACCTCCAACTTTTAAGGGTACTGAAGGTGCTGTTGGGTTAATGCAATGGTTTGAGAAATTGGAATCCGTGTTTCGATTTAGTGGAAGTGAGGAAGGAGACAAAGTGATGTTTGCCTCTGCTAATCTTCAAGGGCGAGCATTAACTTGGTGGAATGGAAGAATGGCATCAATGGGTATGGATGCTGCTTATGCTACACCTTGGGTTGAAGTAAGAAGGTGGATGACTGAGGAATTCTGTCCAAGGAGTGTTATTCAGAGGTTAGAACAGGAGTTATATCAGCTGAGACTGAAGGGTACTGACATCGATGGATACACCAATAGATTCCATGAACTTGCTCTACTTTGTCCAAACAAAGTTAACCCAGAATACTTGAAGGTGGAGCAGTATATCCGAGGCTTACCTACCAACATCCGTGGGGATGTGACCTCATCTAAACCTGCCAATATTTATGAAGTTGTTCGTATGGCCTACCAACTAATGGGTCAAATCATCCAAGACAAGGCTGATGGTGTTTCTGAAGGCAACAAAAGAAGAGCTGAAAATGACAGTGATGATCGTGGTGATAACCGTCAATCTCACAACAGAAATCAAAACCGAAGGAGGGGTAACGCTAATGCGATGACTGAAGCTACAACTGCTGATAAGGGAACCAGATGTCAACGCTGCAAGAAGTCTCATACTGGTGAATGTGCTAAGTGTAGAAAGTGCAACAAGTTAGGTCACAAGACGGAAGACTGTTGGGGACCAGGAAAGAAGGGAGTGACGTGTTATAACTGCCAAGGTAAAGGTCACATGAGGAGCCAATGCCCTCAACCTCCAAAGAATGCACGTGGTGGAGATAACCAAGGAAAAGCTTATCAGTTGGGAGAAGCCGAAGCGAAGCAAAACCCGAAAGTTGTCACTGGTACGTTTTTACTGAACAACCGTTATGCTACAGCTTTATTTGATTCTGGTGCGGACAAAAGCTTTGTGTCTACAACTTTTAGTACCTTAATTGATATGAAACCGGTCGAATTAGACGCGAGTCATGAGGTAGAACTAGCTGATGGTAAATTAGTGAGTACCAATCGTGCGCTCCTAGGATGTTCTCTTAATCTGTTGAACCGTATTTTTAAGATAGACTTGATGATTGTTGAATTGGGAAGTTTTGATATTATTATCGGAATGGATTGGTTATCCAAGTATAACGCGTCTACCTTGTGTGGAGAAAAGCAAGTTAGGATTCCCTTAGATGACAAGACCATGGTTATCGAAGGTGATCATCGTAGTTCACGACTAAAAATCGTTTCGTGCATTAAGGCACGTAAGTATATCGAAAGAGGTTGTGAGTTATTCCTAGCTAAAGTAGTGGAGAAGGAATTGAAGGAGAAACGTGCTGAAGATGTACCTGTTATCCGCGACTTTCCTGAAGTGTTTCCGGAAGATTTGCCTGGACTTCCTCCTCCAAGGCAAGTAGAATTCCAAGATGATCTAATTCATGGTGTTGCATCCGTGGCTCGTGCGCCATATCGTTTAGCCCCATCCAAGCTGAAGGAGTTATCTGTGCAATTGCAAGAGCTATCTGATAAAGGTTTTATACGACCGAGTTCGTCACCTTGGGGAGCTCCTGTCTTATTCGTTAAGAAGAAAGATGGTTCTGTGTATCGATTACCGAGAGTTGAATAAGCTAACGTCAAGAATCGTTATCCGCTTCCAAGAATTGATGACTTATTCGATCAACTTCAAGGTTCTCGTGTTTTCTCCAAGATTGATCTTCGTTCTGGTTACCATCAACTTCACATACGTGAGGAAGATATTCCTATTACGGCGTTTAGAACTCGTTATTGTCATTATGAGTTTCTGGTTATGCCTTTTGGTTTGACTAATGCACCTGCTGTATTCATGGATTTAATGAATCGCATTTGTAAGCCGTATCTTGATAAATTCGTGATCGTTTTCATAGATGACATTCTAATCTACTCCAAGAGAAATGAAGAGCATGCCGAACACTTAAGGATTATCTTGAACTTGTTAAAGAACGAAAAGTTATACGCTAAGTTCTCAAAGTGTGATTTTTGGCTTAATTCTGTACAATTTCTCGGACATGTGATTGATAAAGGTGGAGTACATGTTGATCCTGCAAAGATCGAAGCCATCAAGAATTGGAGTGCTCCGACTACTCCAACTGAAGTGCGACAATTTCTAGGTTTGGCTGGTTATTACCGAAGGTTTATTGAAGGATTCTCTTTGATATCGAAACCATTAACGAAGATGACTCAGAAGGATAAACCGTATGTGTGGGGCGATGATGAAGAAGAAGCTTTCCAAACCCTGAAGATGAAACTCTGTAGTGCGCCGATCTTATCGTTACCTGAAGGAAGTGAAGACTTTGTTGTCTATTGCGATGCATCTCTTCGAGGATACGGTGCTGTTCTTATGCAACACGAAAAGGTGATCGCATATGCCTCTAGACAATTAAGGAAGAATGAGGAGAACTACACTACCCATGACTTGGAATTGGGCGCTGTGGTTTTTGCTCTGCGACTTTGGAGACATTATCTATATGGTATGAAGTGTACAGTATTCACTGATCATAAAAGCCTACAATACATATTGGATCAAAAGGAGCTGAATATGAGGCAACGTCGATGGGTTGAACTCTTGAGTGATTACGACTGCGAAATTCGTTATCATCCAGGAAAGGCGAATGTGGTAGCTGACGCGTTAAGTCGAAAGGAAAGGGAGAAACCGATTCGAGTGCGTGCTTTGGTAGTGACAGTTCATAATAACTTACCTGAGCAGATTCGGAACGCACAAGTCGAAGCATGCAAGAAGGAAAATATTGCTGCTGAACGATTTAGAGGAGACGGTGAAACATTTGAGACGCGAGCCGATGGTATCAAATGTTTGAGAGGTCGAATCAGGTTACCATTATATGGTGGACTGAGAGACTTGATTATGTTAGAATCTCATAAGTCCAAGTATTCTATTCATCCTGGATCGGACAAAATGTACCAAGACTTGAAAAAGTTATACTGGTGGCCGAATATGAAAGCTGATATTGCAACATACGTCGCGAAATGCTTAACATGTGCAAAAGTGAAAGCTGAATATCAGAAGCCGTCAGGATTACTTGTCCAACCTGAAATTCCAGTCTGGAAATAGGATCGAATTACGATGGACTTCATCACAAAACTCCCAAGGACACCGTCTGGGTTCGATGCAATTTGGGTTATTGTCGATCGTTTAACTAAATCCGCTCATTTTATTCCAATCAACGAGAGGTTCAGTTTGGAGAAACTCGCCGATATTTATCTGAAGGAAATCGTGTGCAAGCATGGTGTTCCTATTTCAATCATTTCCGATAGTGATAGTCGTTTTGCTTCTGGATTTTGGAGATCACTTCAAAAGTCGTTAGGAACCAATTTGGATATGAGCACAGCCTATCATCCACAAACTGATGGGCAAAGCGAAAGAACAATCCAAACTTTGGAGGATATGCTACGTGCTTGTGTGATAGACTTTGGAAGTAGCTGGGATAAGCACATACATTTGGCCGAATTCTCGTACAATAACAGTTATCACGCGAGTATTAAAGATGCACCTTTTGAAGCACTGTATGGGAGAAAATGTAGATCACCCGTGAGCTGGAGTGAGGTTGGTGATGCCCAACTCACTGGACCAGATTTGATTAGAGAGACGACGGATATGATTGTGCAAATCAAGAATAGGTTGTTGTCTGCTCGAAGCCGACAGAAGAGTTATGCGGATGTGAGAAGAAAACCATTGGAGTTTAACGTGGGAGATAAGGTTATGCTAAAGGTATCACCATGGAAAGGTGTTGTACGATTTGGAAAACGTGGGAAGTTGAGTCCTCGTTATATCGGACCATTCAAGGTTACATCTAGAGTAGGACCCGTGGCATACCAACTTGAACTACTACAAGAGCTGTATGGGATTCATAACACTTTTCATGTGTCGAATCTGAAGAAGTGTTTATCCGATGAAGAACTCATTATACCGTTAGACGAGGTTAAGGTTGATAAAACGCTGCACTTTATTGAAGAACCAGTCGAGATCATGGATCGCGAGGTCAAGCAACTGAAGCAAAGCCGAATACCTATTGTCAAAGTTCAATGGAACTCTCGGAGAGGACCGGAGTTTACTTGGGAACGAGAAGACCAAATGTGGAAGAATTACCCTCATCTCTTTGATTTCAACAAGCGATCGGGCAAGAACGCAAGTTGATCTTCGAGGGCGAAGATCCTAATTTGGTGGGGATGATGTGACAACCCGTCAATTTCAGGTCGTTATTTTAATCTCGACTATTACGTATTACGTGTTTACTTTAATGAGAATTTTAATTTATCGACTAACCGAGAAGGTTATGACTTGAAACTAGCGCGTAAGAATGTCGATTAGATGAAAACCGACAAGGAATATGTTAGGTATCGATATTATATTCTCAAATAATAATAAAAATGATTTTTATTATATTTAAGCTTTATTTCTCGTATTTTACGTTTTAACGAATGACGATAACTATTAGTGATCGCGATACCGACGGATGCCCAAAAATTTACGTTTTATTATCGATTGTCTCGATATTGTATATTTTCGACGTTTTCGATTTAATTGCGTTTTAAGTCGTGTCGAAGCTTTGTTATTATATTTTGAAGCGTTTTAACTTTCGAAAAGTATTTTTACGAAACCCGAGCCCCGTAAATATTTTTAAAATTTACAATTTACATTTTCTACCTTGTAAACTATTTACTTACATTATTGGACCAAAAGAATGCACTTTGGACAAAATCTACCCTCACCCCACTATTTAAAGATTTTTCCACTAACTAGTTTTCATTTAAAATTCATTTTAACAAAAAATTTGTCCACTCTCTCTCTTGTTCATCATTCTAGCCTTCCACCCCCATGCTCCAATCCATCAAGATTTTTGATTTTCTACTTTGATTCATCCAAAACTAAAACAAGTCCCATCCTAGAAATTTCAAGAGCTTCAATTTGGTATAAAAATTTCCCACATGCATTCACTTATTTTTATTTTCAATTTTTGATGATGAACATCATGTTTGATCCATTTTTATGTTTATATATGGTGTTAATATTATTATATTCATAGTGGTTTGTTGTTGCATGTAAGATTTTTAATTAATTAATTTTTGTGAGATTAAATTTGAGGGTGTTATGGGTTAGTTAGATGTGTTAGTATGATATTAGGATCATATTAGGACCATAGGAATTGTTGGAATGGGTTGAAAATGTGTTTTGGTATGATTTTTAGATGGTCTATTTTAGGCAGTAACTTTAAGGCCATTTTTGAAATTGTTACTGTGATAAACTTGGTAAACTAATAGGATAGGGTCGAAGAGAATTTCGTTAGCTTCGATTTGAGCTAAAGTAGAGCTTCTAACTCATTACGAGCGAAAAGTTATGCTACTTTTAGTATTTGTGTACCGGGAGACGGGTATCGGCACAATCCGAAAATTGTTGTCGATATTTGGATTGAATCTCGGGGACTATAAAATGAGTTTTAAAAATGATCAAGGACTGTTGTAAGTTGATATACCCCAGGTCATGAGTCTATTTTCAAACCCGAGTGTCGGTTTTGCAAACGGAATTGTTTAAATAAGTCAAAATGGTTTTACAAGTCAAAGGCGTAAAACTGTCCGATTTTTGTAATACGAAGGTGTGTCGGGCATAAGGTCTTTGAAGGAATATTTTTAAATGAAATTTAAACTGAGTCTTATTCATATTATGTGTGAGTTTGTCACCAAGTTTCGTCGAAATCGGACATGTCTAGATAGGTTAGATTGGTGTGTACATTTGGAGTGTATATGCTGAGTGGTATTTTGGACACGTAGTTCAATACTTATATGGCGTGAGTTGAGTATTCACTATTGGGCATGGTGACTTACTCGAGTGTTAAGTCATTATATAAATGAATTAGTTACTGGTCCGAGGGAAGTAAGATTATGGTTTGACTTGCGTTGACTTGGCGTCTTATGACGGGTCAATGTCGAGGGTGTAAGTGTTTAAAAGAATAAGTGTTGAATAATAGGGTATAGAAGTACAATTATATTTTTGTTATTTTTCGGGATTTTCATGGTTATATGAAATTGAGTTTCATATTATTTAAGTATTAAATATACTTGAGTCGTTTATTAACGGACGCACCTCATTTGGTAGGTTGCGGTCTTCGTGTTTAACGGGCATCACAAATCGTCGGCGATCGTCGCATTACTACTATCGTACCAAGGTGAGTCTATAGCCTCGCATTAACATGTTTACTTGTTTTATAAAACCCGCGAGGGGGATAACATGCTTGTTTTATTAAAATAAAAGGTGTACAACGAGAAGTTGTGGAAACCCTTATTATTGGAAAAACATTTAGTAACAAATGAAGGGTACAACGAGAAGTTGTGGTAAACCCTCATTCTTTAAAATTGAACACAAAGGACCCGATTGTATGCTTAGATGAAAGTTGTTATACAAGTTTGTTTAGCCTTAAAAGACCCATGAATCGTGAATTGTTAATCGAAAGGAACGCTAATACTATGGATAGATCTATCGGGGTGACACCCAGTCCGGTCGCGACTAGCTATCGCGTGGTGTTGTGATGCACCCGTAATGAAACATCGAATGCAATTGTATAAGAGAAATATAAGCACTTGGCTAGGTGTGTTGGGCTGAAATAATATATGTTAACGTTCAATTTCACGAGACTTCTGAAATAACAACGATAATTATGTCTGATCCACATGATTGTCAACCACGGAAGGTTTATTCAGAATACTTGTGTTCATTTATTTAATTTAAACTCTATAGATTCACTCAACATTTTTGTTGACTTTATAGCATGTTTTATCTCAGGTCCATGAAGAAGGCACTCAAGGAAGGCGGTTTCACGCAGCTTGCTAAATTAAAATGTTTTGGCCCGCTTTACTAAACTATGTCCATTCTAAGAAACTTTTATTGTTTGGTTGGTTGTGTAAACTTAAAACTATTTGGGACCGTGTGTGAACTGTTTTATTTTTAAACAAATGAATGGATGTATGTTTTGTTAAAACGACTCATTTTGAGGCGTTTTCTATGATATTGAGGTTGAACCATGATAGTAACACCCAATGACCCTTCCGCTGCTATGACCCGAAATTGGGGGTGTTACACAATATTCTATGGTGCGACGACATTTGGTTATTGAATGTATATTGTATGTAGTCTGTATTGATATCAAAACAAAAATTGCAGTAAATGGATACACATAACTAAGATTAAAAACCATAAATTCCATTACTGAGAACCATACACCAAAATAGGTCTTTTACAAGATAACAAACTTAACATTGAGACAACATTATATCAAAGATCAAAGAAACTAAGTCACCTAAACATACACAACAAATTCAAACCACGAAAGATATAAATACTTTCTTATCCTTGATCGATCTTGCTCGATTTGGTTTAGTTGTTGTTCAAGGACATTCTTCCTCTTCGCAAACCTGGTATTATGGAAGTAGCTCGTCGATAAATTGGAGGATCAAAACAATCAATGAATGGACATTCAGAACCTTACAAAAACAACAGATTCAATTTATCCATATGAACCCTAATTAAAACATTAATTAATCAAACCTAGTACCAATAGAATTACTATTATTGGGCATGCATAAAACCTACAACCAGGGTTATAGTTGGTTTTTCTTATGAAATTAACAAAAAACTTGTTTGTTTTGTTCCGACTACATCAAAATAATAACTTGTAACTGATAAGTCGGCATAATTTTATCCACGTATTTTATTTCTTTAGTTTGATAGTGTATAAACTCATTGCCATATATACTTTCCACTAATGACAGTCAACTTTATATAACAAATGTATCCTTACATTCTTTATTTTCAAGTTTATTTACAGATGTATAAATACACAACTAAGGCTAGTGAATGTATTAAAGATAGTGAATTTATTAAGGATACGGTTCACTTGAAGCTCTTGTCGTGCAGGTCCAAGATATCAATGGATGGTGCTAGGTTTGCTCAACTTTTGGGCTTACCAAAGTTTATATTCATTTCATAAGTATGGAGAGGTTTTTAGGTCTTTGTGTTATTAGGTGGTTTTTTCCTATTGGCGTTATTAGTTATGTACTCTCTAGTATTCACATGGTTTGTCATATGAATTAGAGGATGTTCAAGCTTTAGCTTGAGGTTAATGTGACTCAGTCACATTCCATTGTACTTATTGTGATTTTTTGGGAATGAATATATTTTACCGTGGTGAGTCCCTGTTGGAAATACGTTTTACGTATTTATGAAGGATCGGTCGCTCCAACGATAATCATGTAATGGGCTCGTGATCCACTTAGTAAATGTATAGTCCATATAGCCCACATGTAGGGTGGGCTATATATATCCCCTCCTAGCATGTTAGGAGGGGTTGGTCATTTTCATTAATCAATTCAATCTTTACTTTCTCTCTCTACTTTTCTCCCTTCTCTCCTTTCTCTCTCTACTCCATCATCTCCCTTCTCATCTTTCTTATATTAATCAACCATCTTTATACATCAAATCCATCATGTAGAATAGGCCAAAGTTCGTGTAGACCTTCAATTGGTATCAAGAGCATGGTTAGATTGGTTTATTCTTGTTTTTATTTTGTTTGATTTTGATGGGTTTTGATTTAATCAAGCTTTTATCTTAAAAAGTTTGTATTTTTATGCTTTAAATCATGTCAAATCTTTAGATTTACTTACTTTTTAGATAAAAATCACAAATTTTTATACAAAAATCAAAAACTTTTATTATCAAATCTTAAAAAGTTTGTGTTTTTATGTTTTAAATTACAATTAAATTTTTGATTTACTTATTTTATATAAAAATCACAAGTTTTTATTCAAAAATCAATTTTTTTTATATTATCAGTTTCCATTTTAATTTTTTTTTATTATCAGTTTTTTTCTTTTATCAGTTTTTTATAATCAGTTTTTTTATATATAATTTTTTTAAAATTTTTGATATAACCTTTTTTAATAAAAGTTTCGATGTTTATCAGTTTATCATTTCTAGCTTGATTTTCGTTTATCAGTTTATCAGTTTTATCATATCTGGGTTTTCTTTTTTGTCAACTGTCAAAAGTATCTTGGTTATCATCTTTCTGTCCAAAACTGTCATTCTTAAAGTTCCGAATCAAACCAAAAGTTCCGAATCAAACCAAAAGTTCCGAATCAAACCAAAAGTTCCGGATGAACGAAATCTTCCGGATGAACGAATCTTCCGAATGAACTAAATCTTCAGAATGAACGAAACTTCCGAATGAACGAAACTTCCGAATGAATGAAATCTTCCGGATGAACGAATCTTCCGAATGAACTAAATCTTCCGAATGAACGAAACTTCCGAATGAACGAAACTTCCGAATTAATGAAATCTTCCGAATGAATGAAATCTTCCGAATGAACACAATTCAAACATAACGGGAACCTTTTTGACTTGACACCAATACTCGAAACCTACTCTCGACTCCTCACTCGAAAAACAACTCGCACTCTTGCACACCCTCTGACCAAACACAAAACACTCTCAATCTCTCGACCAACATCTCAACAACAAGACTCGTACAAACACTAAACTAACGACACCAACAACCTCGACTCTCGACTGACAAACAATTATCTCACTCTCGACAAACACTCGGACTCCCACCCAAACTCTCGTCTCTCACCAACTCACCCTCGTCTCACCTTAACTCTCGACTCAAAACCTTTCGACAGACTCCCTCACACACCCTCTTTCGACTTCCTCACACCCTCATCACCTTAACACTAAACCCACCCAATACAACCTCACACCCTCACACCCTCACACCCTCTCACCCTGACACCCTCACACCCATCATACCCTCAACCTTTCACACTCGACTCACACGCTCACAATCGTCAACTCTCGACTCCACTCCCTCACCCTCACTCTCGTTTAAAAACTACACCCTAGACTCACTCAACACCCGACTCAAATCCATTCTAACAAACACTCTCGGACTCAAAACCCAACACTTGTCCTCGCCTTAAAACTGACTCAACAAATCAACAATACAGAAAATTATTCAAAGATCTCAGATTCGTTTTGTGACATGCATGTCAAGATTTATTAAGATCTAAACACACAAAAACACTATCTTCATTGATCTGTTGTTGGGTATACCCAAGATTTATATTCGAAAAAGAAGAAAAGACTTATAACAATCTTGTTATAATCCTATCTTGTTTTGATTTGTGTGACAGAAAGACACTACAGATGAGAGAAAGACTATGATTAATAGAAAAACAAACCTACCCGAGACCTCCTCTTTTCGAAGATCTTGAAGAGAACATTACACGAATCAACGAGTTTAGTGTGTTTTGGTATAGAAAGTTTTGTGAATCTGAGTTTAGTGAGTTTGTGAATCTGAAAAGGTGAGTTTGGTTTTGAGAGAGAGAATATTAACATTGGGACGGAGAAGTATTAATTTGGAGAGAGAGAGATATTTGGAAAGAAGGGTAGGTTTGACTAGGAGGGACGGAAGAAACAAAGCTGAGTTAATATAGTATTTTTTGGGCGGTGCAAAAGGGGAATAGGAATTGGCCACATTTCGTTCCTCTACCCTACACGTTTTTGACAAAAGTTATACACGTTTTGTCTTAAAAATTATACACGTCTTTTTTCTAAATAAATCGTTTAAATAAACGTGTATAGTTTTTCTAAATAAAACGCTTTTTTTATTTCAAATATCAGATTTTTCTTTTTCTTTATCTTTTATTTTATTTTTTATTTTTTTAGTTAAGTTATTTTTCTAATTTTATAGTTAACTTTCTAATTAAGTTAATATTGGTATTTTTGTCAATTAATATTTGTCACTTTTGAATTTTAGTTTAGTAAATCTTGTTTACTAATTTTTGGCAAATCGTGTTGAGGCGGGTATTTTTTTTAAGTTAACGTCGAAAAATATTTGTCGGGTTAAACATTATTGTGGCCGGATTTGAAGACAAAAGTGACGAGTCAACGGGACGGAATTTATTTGTAAAATCCTGAAAACATCAACATCCACATCATTTTTCCTCGATTTTCAATGGAATCGTTAAATTCGACACTTAAAGAGGGAGACTTGCATCGAATGCAAGACAAAGCTAGAGAAAGTGGTATAAATTCATTTCAAATGCTTCAGTCTCATCTTGTCACTCTTTCGAGGATTCAAGGAAGGAGCGAATTTGTGATAATCTTTGGTCAAGATCGTCATATATTCATCGACTCAATGTTCACCACTTTGACCCAACTCGCCGAGAAACTCAACCATGAAAACTTTAATCACTCTGCATCCGCACTTGCATATAAGACTCTTGTGACACAACTCACGCCTTTCCTCCAATTTAATATCATCACGTCTGAAAGTTCAGTGATTTGCCAATCATTTCTTCGAGATACACACACCGAGCTTCGAGTTTTCCGTGATACAATATTGAAACTCATGACATCGGTCTCGTCTTCGATTTATGAAAGATCTCGACTTCAGCAAGCGTATGATAATGGAGTGCACGAATCAATGACGCAGATGCAAGAGGAGTATGGTCATACGGTTGACAACTTGGAGCCTAACGATGGCAAGAGCACGGAATCGGAAGGACAACATGATACCAGTGGCACGTCAGGGAATGTTCACGAGATCCTTCTTGATGACACCTTACCCGTTTATGACGAAGAGACTACAAACATGGTACAATGTAATGTTGTTTATGATGTATATGCTGATGATATGCCGCATATTGAGCATTCTGAACCTAATTATGACAAACATGGGATGGAAACAAGTGATAGCAATACCACTTCTGATTCATCCGATGTAAGTCATAATGGGGGAGAGTTTGTTCAGAATGCTATAGTACATCATGATAACTTTATTATAACTGCCTCTTTGACTGCTTCTGATTCTAAGATTAGAGAGCTCGAAACGATTGTAGCTCAACAATCAAAAGATCTTAAGGATGCCAAACTTGAATTTTCTAAGAAAACGGACAAATTTGAAACATGCTTTGAAAAACTTGAAAAGTCAAACGTTTCTCTTGAAAGAAAATTGGATCAAAAAGTTTTAGATTCTAAAGCTGAAAAGGATAATCTTTTGAAACAAATTAAGTTGCTTGAATCTAAGTTGGCATCCCAAGATGAATTGCTCAAAGAGAATGAGACCTTAAAAGCTCAAGTACAGGAAAAGGTTTTTGCTATAACTGCGTTGAAAAACGAGTTAAGGAAAAATAGAGGACCTAGTGTGGACACTAAGCTTGAAAAACCATCAATCTTGGGGAAACCGCCTACAAATCAGTTCGTCAGACAACCGATTGTCAGACAACCTACTGCATTTAGATCCGAGCGACCATAATCCTCGAGACCGCGGTTTGCCTCCCAAGTTGATTTGGGTCATATTTCTAGAACAGTCACTCCACCAACTAGGCCTAATGTGACTAAATCAGTTTTAGCAAGACCTCATCACATGATTGCCCCTAGTTTCTCTAAGAATAGTTCAATGAACACGTCTAGAACTAGTTCAACTGATGTGCGCCATGATTTTGGTCAAAGGGAAGCTATTCAAAAGACACATGCAAGAGATAGCAATGTCCAACCTAGTAAGATGCCTTCTAGACTACCCAACACTGCTAACCGTAGCATGACGTCTCCTAGGAGCATCGATCAATCATCTAGGAATTACTCGGACATTAAATATGCTACTTGTAAAACATGTAGAAAATGTGTCTTTACGGCAAATCATGACTCTTGTATCAAAAAATTGCTTAATGAGGTGAACTCCCGTGCTAGACTTAAATCCCAGTGGGTCGCTAAAATCAAACCCATTGGTAAAATGTGGCGCCCCACTGGTAGAACTTTCACTCTTGTAGGAAACGAGTGCCCTTTAACTAGGATAGTCTCTGATTCTACGAAGACTACTAGGGAGGAAATTGCAAAGGATGATACATCACTTAAGCCTGAACTTAAGGTTTTCTATAAAAGGAAACGTTTGCCAACTAAGACAAGTGAATCATCCCCTCAGGCCACCTCTGACACAAGAAAAGAAAACTGTGAACCCCCACGTGCTTCTAAAATAGATATCTCTAACCCATGCAAAAGTATACAAACTCCTAATGAGAATGCAGGTACCAAAGTTGATGTTCCAAGAGAACGAAGCGGTCCAATCATTGTATACCGTTCAACTAAGGACACTCTTAGAGTTTTGTTGCTGAAGAAGCAGATATCGGAGAAACAAATGTCTCAGGGGATTCATGGTTAACCTGCACAAGGACTTATAGTCACATCACAGACTATAACTCGCTCTTCAAAGAAAGGAAAGTTTATCGCCGATGGTAAACTTATCCTAACAACAAGAAATTAATTTTTCTCGGGCATGAGCTTATATCAAAAACATTCCAAGTTTTTAAGCTCATGCACAATGGCTCCTCGTTAAATGACAGACGATGACCCGGACTTCAGAGACAGGGAAGTTTATCTACGCAACGATAACTTACCCTCTTAACAAGAAATTAAGTTTTCTTGGACACGAGCTTATCCTAAAACCATTCAAAGGTTTTAAGCTCGTGTATAAGGCTCATCATTAAATAACAGATGATGATCCGTTCTTCAAATAAAGGAAAGTTTATCGCCGATGGTAAACTTATCCTTATTAACGAGAAATTAAATTTTCTCGGACACGAGCTTACGTTAAAACCATTCAAAGGTTTTAAGCTCGTGTACATGACTTACAGTTAAATGTCAGACTGTAATTCGAACTTCAAATAAAGGAAAGATTATCTTTTATGATAACTTATCCTCATAACGAGAAATTAACATTTCTCGGTCATGAGCTTGTATTAAAACATTCGAAGTTTTAAGCTTAGAAAGGAAAGTGTATCTTTTAAATAAGAGAACTTTTCCTCATAACGAGAAATTAACCTTTCTCGGTCATGAGCTTTCCGTTAAAACAGTCAAAGTTTTCAAGCTCATGAAAACGACTTCTAAGTAAATGTCAGCTTAGGACTCGTTCTTCAGATAAAAGGAAAGGTTATCGCCGATGGTAACGTATCCTTACAACGAGAAGTTTACAACTTCTCGGACTTGAGCTTTCCCAAGATATTCCAAATCTTAAGCTCAAGTAATTGGTTTTCAAAACTTTGAACACAATTTTTCAAGAATTTCTCAAAAGGTTTTTCTAAATCTTTCAAAATTGTGTGTTCAAAAATGTTTTGATAAAATGAGCATGTCTTCTGGAATCGATAATATTTACGAACCTAGAAATGTCATTCAATAATGACACGGGGTTGTAAATAAAGTTCGAGCAGAAGTTTAAAAGATTTAAAACATGCTCCATATGGTTTGCTATTATTTCCGATAGTAACCCGCTTTTCACTTTGAAGTCAAGCATTTCACCGGAAAGCTTTGACTTCAGAATCCGAAGTTATCAACTCCACAATCCAAAGTTCGTTGCAATTGATATCTACATACTCGACGATGCGACTACTCAAACGGTGACTACAACTCTTTCAATAGAACACGGGTCAACAATTGAGGGGGAGCAATTGTCCAGCATTCAGAATCCTTGATGCCGAGAGTGCCAAGTTCACATATTGGGGTCAAGACAACGATATCAATCACACACATGGAGTCAAGAGATAACTTCAGACGTGACGAGGTGACCAACATTCGTGAACAAGAACCATGTGAATCTTTCATATGATGTTCTCCATCATTCAGGTCCAACCTCGTAAATTGCTAATCTTGTGAATACATTATCATATATGATCTTTGCACGTGTTAAATACCTTACACTTGTGTTTAAAAGGTATTTACTTTACGTTTCAAGTAGACCCTCATTAATTTGAGGGGGAGCTTGTGTAAATCATGAAGATAATTGGATTTGCATTTTTCTTCCCAAATTTTCTTAAAATGCTATTAAATCAATTGATATTAAAAACATCGATTGGGTTAATATTTTTAATATGGGGGATAAAATGTGATTTAATATGGGAAATGATTAATCAATAATGGTTTGACTTAACGTGCTAGCTCATCCCGACATGTGCGAAATGTTTTCGGATATCGTGGCATATGTTAAGGGGGAGCAAAATGGATTTGCACTTCAAAATGGATTTCATGGTGACATACACTTACGCAAAACATCTCTATTCACAATGATGAAGATTGTGGTGACATAAGGATGGTAGGATAGGTTAAAGTCCAATGATTCCTCTAGAACCGGAGGAATCTTCCCAAGGACATTCCATAGCTAGAAATAGTAGTCCTTAGGAAAGATGGAGAAAGATTGTGAACGTAGCTGAATGCCGATCAAGTACTTAAGTTAGCACTGGAACAATCACAACAAGGTGCTAGTGATGATGTATTGGTAAGCATTGAAGGGGTTGAAGAATGAAAAAGAATTGTAAAGATAAAGGGTGTAAAGAAAGAAGCCCTCCTTACAACCTTAGGCAGAAACCGGATCAACTCATATGCTATTGAGATCATTTTTAATGATTCTTGATATTGAAGAAAGACATCATGGACCTAGTGATGCAATGCACAACCCTTCCCAGCTAATTCAAATATCTCTCAAAAGGTATTTGTTTTAATCACACGGAGATCAACACATTATCTATTGGTTTATTCACTCCGAATAAATTGGTATTGAAAAGGTGGCACTCCTCTCCAGCCTCCGATCACAAAAATCCAAAATGCACGATCGAGTCTAGAGCCATTTGAGATCATCAAATATCTCATTAGGACACACTTTCATATTTCCTTGCCTCTTCACACACTGTGAAAAGTAAGAAAGATCTTAAGAGTCCTACGCAAAATCTTCATGATCTTGCCTGAACATCCGAGTAATACGAAAGTATTTACAATGAAGATGGAAATCCTTCTTGAGCGAATATCAAAAAGCTCATGGTAGGTGACTTGTGCGATTCTTTATGAATCAAACTTGTGATAACTAGAAAGCAACAGTGGTTTAATTCTTAAATGAATTTAAACACGTTCCAGGCCTCTACGCAATATCTTAGTGATCTTGCCAGAACATTCAGAGTAATACTATTAAGTATTTACATTGACGAATGGAAATCCTTCTAGTGTTAACATCAAACAGCACTTGGTAGATAACTTGCAAGATTCTATATGAATCAAGCTAGTGACAACTGGAAAGCAACGATGGTGCGGTTCTTAATTGAACTTCACTTGTTCCAGGAACATGAATTGACGGCTTCAAATCATTCGGATAATATTATCCAAATAATTCACTCTTTACGTTCGCAGTCAGCTTTGGACGGTCGAGTAAAGAGAACGGGTTTACCCGCGAAATCTTGTCAAGGAGGTTCTTTATTGAAACTACCTGCCACAAGTACGATATTTAATATCGTCCAACGGTCTTCACCGACCGGAGGTAAAATGCTACCGAATTAGAATGAAATGTTCAAGGCCATTTCATCTGTGTATATTGTTTGTTGCTAACTTTCTTATGTAGCGTAACAAGAAGGTGGCATTGCGGTGTACAATCCAGAAGAAGTCGTCACCACATGCTTATACTACATACAATTAGTACTTCAACGAATTCAAGAAAGCCTGAAGGTCAAGTCTTCCGCTGTATCAAACTCTAAAGCTTTCAAGAATTTAAAAGTATTAGTATGTGGAACATGAAGTCACGAAGAGGAAAATATCACAAGTGAAGAATGCACAAGGTCAAGGCAAGGAAACATGCTCAAGACTAAAGTCAAAGATCACATCAAGCATATTCACAAGAACAAGATCGAAGACTCAAGCATAGATGCTAGGTTTAAGATTTTGTAAAAAGATGTGACCTCCCTTAGGGGGAGATTGTTGGAAATACGTTTTTCCCAATAAAGTCTCGGTCACATCTTAGTTAGCATAGATCACGAGATATAGACTATTTAGAACTTTGTCTCTTGGAGCGACCTCCCTTAGGGGGAGATTGTTGGAAATACATTTTACGTATTTATGAAGGATCGGTCGCTCCAACGATAATCAAGTAATGGGCTCGTTATCCACTTAGTAAATGTATAGTTCATATAGCCCACATGTAGGGTGGGCTATATATATCCCCTCCTAGCATGTTAGGAGGGGTTGGTCATTTTCATTAATCAATTCAATCTTTACTTTCTCTCTCTACTTTTCTCCCTTCTCTCCTTTCTCTCTACTCCATCATCTCCCTTCTCATCTTTCTTATATTTATCAACCATCTTTATACATCAAATCCATCATGTAGAATAGGCCAAAGATCGTGTAGACCTTCAGTCCCCTTTCCCCAAAAAACACACAACTAAGGCTTCGTTTGTTTTTTTAGATTTTTTACCTCTTCATCTGAAAACCATGTCTACAAAAAAAAGAGGTGCATTGAAAGTGTTCATCTGCAAGGAAGAAGACGGTTTTTTTTGCTTTTGAAGTCTTTCTTTTGTTATTTTCTTTTATATTTATCTTTTTCATTAGAATGTTTCTTTATTTGATCATATAAATTCTTTTGTCAAGTGATAATAAATATTTTTGGATTGTGAAACATGTAATTGGTTAAAAAAGAAGTATCAGCAACAATACATAATTGTTCAAAATATAAAAGCATTACTAAAAACATAAAATTCTAAAGTACATAATAAACTATAAAAACATACTAAAACATATATCATATTATGAACCGTTCAACCACTTTACATCAATTGTGACGTGATTTGATCCCTTAAATTAGTCATATATTGTCGGTCCAATGCATTCCCTTGTTGTTTAACAACTTGATCTTCTTCAATACCTCTGTCGTCTTCAACTAATATATTTTCACTGTCAAGTTGCAAGTTTAAATGATCATATGTAGTAAACATGCAATTATGATAGTGAAAAGAGCGACATCCTCTTTAATATCAGAAAACGTGCTTCCGAAACACCATAAGCACGTCCAATAACGTTTCTAAGTTTGCATGCGAGTGGTTAAAATTTTCTTTTATAATCAATGCTGGTGGTTAAGGATATCTCTAGTAATACATTAGTCATCTCATCAGACCAATACTTATGTTGTTTGGTACCTTCAATTGGTGGAAGTTGTTAGGGACCATCCGTTGGTGCAAGCATGGCAAGAAGTGGACGCATCTACTGATCTACATGAAAGTGAAGGGTTTTAAAACCCGTTATATTACTTATATGAGTTATATAAAAAACAAGAGACAACTACTAATCTACTAATTAAACAAATTACTAATATCTGCGAACAAACTTTTATCTCACGTAAATACACAATTACTATAAGTACCTGTACACGATACATGCAACAGAGATGACCTAAATTAACCAAACCACTTATTCACAACGTGAGCTTACACTATTGCTAACAATAACACTATCTAATGTATATTAGCATAGTGTATGCAAATATATTAGACAAAAACATCACATGTACCTTGACATACTGTATGGAAATATATTAGATAAAATAACTACAATGTATATGCAAATACAGTTTTGTTAGAGGATAAATATGACCGAATCCCGACTTGTGGGTTGGGTCCATTAGGATTTGTTATCTTGTACTCTATATATTTGGTTGATCAATAAAGATAATATGGGGGTTTTATCATTCTAACATGGTATCAGAGACCAAACCCCGATCTAATAAATAAATAAAAATAATAATAATCTCTATGCTCTAGAAAAGTATGATCAAGAGCTGAGACATTAGCCGACGTAGCAGAAATCATTAATGTTTTAGATTGTTGTAAATTCTTTCAATCAAGATCCAACATCTGGTAATCACAATAGAGTGATGTTCGTACCTATCAAAAATCAATGTTGTATCACTTCTGTTTCTCCACTTAGAGGGTCATAAAACAAAGGATGATATCATCTATTATTATTATTATTATTATTTTTTGTTAAATTTTTATTTTTATTTTTATAGTTTTGAAGACTAGTTTTGTTGATTATTGAAGTTTGTTTTGTTGGTGTCGAATCTAGAGTATAAGCCCTGAGACGACTTTTGTCGAATCTAGGGTATCAAGTCTCGAGACAAATTTTATAGAATCTATGGTATAAGTCCCTAAAAGATTTATGGTTTTCGACAAATAGATATAAGTTGAGTCTGCCAACTTCGACAGATAAATATACCTTGAGTCTGCCATGTTCAACATATACATATAGGTTAAGTCTCCTATCTTCGACAGATAGATATACCTTGAGTCTGACGTGTTGAGCCGATAGATATAAGTTGAGTCTGGCATTTTCGACACATAGATACACACTGAATTAGCATAAATAATTTTTATTTCTTAGTTTTTTCCAGTCTGAGCTTTCATGATTTCGCCGCTCGGACTGTGATGGAGTGTTAGAGAATAAATATGGCCCAATACCGACTTGTGGGTTGGGTCAATTAGTGTTTGTTATCTTGTACTATATATATTTGGTTGATCAATAAAGATTATACATGTGGGTTTTATCATTCTAACAAGTTTAACATCAAACAATGCTACCACTACTCTTCTTGTCCAACAAATTATCCATACCACACAAAATATTAATGTTCACCCTCCCTCCCTATGATTCCCGGAGCCATTGGAGCTCAGTTTGCTTTCTTACTGCCAACGGGAACCCTTCACATATAGTAGGATTTACCACTGGACATATCTGTATCGTAGATATACTTAAGACTAGTTTCTCACTTAAACCTGCAGGAATACTTGCATTGCGAGTTTTAATTCCTAATATCGGTAAATATTCCATAAGTTAATAAAAAAAATTGAGTTGCTAGATAGAAATTATGCACACACGTATATATGTTGACACTTAATGATATCACTAGTTGGGTAGTACTAATTTTTCATGCCTTCATTGGTTGGAAGACTAAGGGGGTATTAGATACTTAAAGTATTTATAAACAGATCATGTTGCTCCTTGTGGAGATTTCACTAAACCAAAGAACTAGTATCATGGCAGCCAAATATATAAGCCAAAACAAACAAACACCCCTTAAACAACACAAATAAACCATTTCACACTACTTAATTACAAGCTATATTATCAACTTAAACACCTCCTAAATGAGCTCTAACCGCTAACTCGTTCCTAAAGTGATACGCTCTCAAATACCATAACATAGTCAACACTCAGTTTAACATAACTCCAAAAATAACCTAAAATTCATAACTTATTATGCGTATCACACTAACCTAAAACTCACAAAAATTTCTAAAACACATGGGCTATTTTACAAACTCATTACGCATCATACCATGTTAAAAAGCACATTGAACTCATTTCGTTTCCATCAATGTCTCAACTTCGCTTTTTTTTCTTTTTCGTAACATTTCTTAGAAAAAAACAATCATGATACTTTATAAAAAAATCATAGCACACATTCATAACATTTTATCAACAAAAATCAATAACAAAATTCATGTTACATAACATATATCTTAACAAATAACATTAACAAGGTACCCAATATTTAATTTCTTAGATACCCTCAACCTTAAATGATGAATAGGTACTTAAATATCATGGGTTAAAGTTGAAAACCTCATTTTTAACATACACATGAGATTAAACACCAATATAGTAAAAAAACAAAAGAATTATGGCACCTTTTATGGCGACAAAAATGGTGGAGACTGCGGCGGCTAGGATGATGGTGTTAGACGGCTGGGATGATCTGGGATGATGGTTTCTAGAGGTTTGGATGGTGGCCTCCGATATTTTATATGATGGTGACGGTTGAGATGAGGTGGTGGTGAGAAGAGGGTGTGATATTGTGTTAGAACAAGAGGTAAGAAGATAAATTTTGGTATGAAGTTTTGAGGTGATTATAAGTGATTTTTAGCACTTATTCTAACAAAAAAACAAACAAAAAATCTCTTCCCTCTTCAGACAAAAAGTTAAGAAGAGGTAAAAAGTGATTATCTAAAAAAATAGAGCCTAAAACTCAACCCCCCACCATCATCTGCAACATAAAACCCCAACCCCCAGCTGCTACTGCCTCCTATCACCGACCACCGTCCCTTGATCCGTCATATAGATTCAATCACCACCACATAACTATCGTCGTCAATCGCCACATTCTGTCACATCCTTAGTGGGTCCTACACGAACGATTCCCTACCCATCACTCAATTATTCCTCATCATTCCCCATCGTATGTCACATCCTTTGTAGGACCAACATGAACGATTGCCTACAGTGAATCGTTGGGGATGGTGATCTTAATAGATTTAAGGATATAAAGGGTAAAGTGGGCAAAAGGGGGTCAGGTTAAGTTGGGTCAAAAAGTATATTTGGAATATCATTTGTCACACTGATCATATGGCCAATGTGATTGAAATGAGTGTTTGTGAAGAAATTGTGGCAAATAGTGATTATTGCAAAAAAAGGAAAAAATATATGTTAATTAAAGATATGGATCAGCTGATCAACTATGCGAGGATGTTGATGAATTTTTGGTAATGTGTGTGTTAATGGCTTTAGGATTAGTTTTTTTAAATGATGAATTTTCTGGTATGAATGAAAGTATGGGTAAGTAATTTGAGTTTCTGGTAGGATGATGGAAGATGATATGATATTTCCTTGTAGTGTATGAACCAGGTCAAAACAAAAGGGTTTCTAACTTAATCATCCACTGGTTTTAATAAATATCTGTAATTTTTTAAGTGAAAAAATTAGAAAAAAAATGACTTGGAAATTTAACAAGTCATATTGGTAACATTTTCATAAAACAAACAAGTTCATTGCTCGAGTCACGAGATTAAAGTAAACAAAATTTTGAAAGTACATTGGTATATGTTAGCTTTTACCCTACATTTAATAATTAACTTAAAAAGCAATTACAAGAGTCGTCCCTGTAGTTTACCAATATCGTCTCTATCACATTTTAAATACACGAGTGCTCTCTAATTTTGAAACCAATAACCACGACAATCCTTATTTTGGATGGTCGTTTAGTATTTACGCCAAGTGTGAAACTAGCGAGGCTACTTTTTTCATTTAAAATCCACATTATTAAACCCATCCACCCCACTAAACATTCATTAAACATGAGACCTTTTATCTTTCAATCTCTCTAATTTAGAACCATCCACCTACTACTAAACCTTGTAGAATTATTCAGCCAAAAGATATTCATTCCCTCATCATTTTCATACCAAAACACACGCACGCACGCACGCATGCAAACACACCAACAGCCCTCCCCCCACACACCCTCACTCACGCGCGCACATACACACACTAACACACACGCATACACGCACTAAACACAACTCCCCCAACATATGCACACACGCACACACACACACACACTTACCACCCCTACAATTAAACCCACCCACACTAAACATACACACACATACCCCACCCATCCACACCCTCCTCCCACACATTAAACACACACACACACACACACACTCACATACACACACCTACCAACCCACCCACACATATACCCCAACACAAACATATACTAAACACACACACACACACAAAACCCAAACCATGACGATCCGTCATCTCCTTACCTCTTCCGCCGCTCTCACCGCCCCTCCCCTAGCACCACTTTATCCACTGACACCGATGTGACCCTCACCTCACTTGTAACCACCACTATCTTTGTTTTATCGTTCTTAAATAGACCCTAATTTCACCCACAAATTACCAATCACAATCACAACTCAAATCCTCATTTCAATTCACCAAAATTATAGGATCGTCGAATGGGTTGAGGGTTCTAATGTTAGTCATTATCCTCTAGGGTATCCTTTGAAACCTATTCAAAGCACAATCACTTTGTTATGAACCTATTCAAAGCACAATGACTTCTTTATGATTGAATTTATAAATATTGTTAATCTTTTGGATTAACTGAAGCCCAACCAATACCATACTAATTTAATTTCATATAAAAAATTTATATGACCCAATACATATGTACCATCATGACTATATCTTTTGAAAATACACACCATCCGATTCATAGCACTTATCACATATTCTTTATCACTATCTTTGTCATCATCGACACAATATCTATCTTCCCTACCACACTACCACTAAAGTTATCATCACATTTTCACAACTACCAAACCCACCATAATAGTATCATCATTTCATCTAGACACCCTCATCATCACATGTCGCCTTCGTACTAGATTAGGTCGAGATAGACACAACCACCTAACTATGGCACATCACCATACAACTACCACCATAACCCACTACGAAAGTTTGAAAAATACGGTTTATAAAATTGTGATAAATTAGACCGATTTAAGTGTATGTAGTTTTATCATTGAGTGATTATTTAGGTATTTGTGATGATTTTTAAGGGTTAAGATGATAGGTTGCTATGTTGCACGAGGACAGATACAGAAACAGAGACGAAGACATGTACTTAGAAAAGCTAATGTCTCAAAATTCTAGAAAAGGGTATGACTAGAAGCGTTTGTTACTTCATATATTTATATATATATATTTATTAATAAAAAGTAAACTATATGGGGCAAAAAAATAAATAACCCAAAACATGTAACATATTAGAAATACATTTTGAGTGATTTATGGCATTTATTAGTAATGTTTTTAAATAAGAGTTGATATGATAAAATTATATAACCTACACTTCTTTTAGAAACTAACTTAAAAGTAAGACTATTAAACTATAGGGGGAAAACATAAATAACTTAAAATATACTTCTTCTTCACATGTGAAGAACATAAAATGCCAACTTCTATAATACCTCACTTTTGAAAACCTATACATGCATCTAACAAGCCTGGAAACGCATCTAACAAGCCCAAAAACATTTCTCAGGCGTTTCCCTCTCAATCTTTGACGTTTCCAATCCACCTGTAACGTTTCTCATTTTATAGAAACGTTTCCGCCATATTTCTAGCCGTTTTTTTGTTTCCAAAACATGTTCACAATGGGAGACACCACGCCCGAGGCGGTTCTATGCAACATAGATGGGTTGTATAAATCTGGATTAATTGAAGTTTTTTGTGCTTCGAATAAACCAATGATAGAAAGGGTTGTTTTTGGTTCGAAATCAAATAAGAAAAAGAGTTGTAGATGTGTTCTATATCTAGATTTAAGAGAGATAAAAAAGAATGTAGAATGTATTTATGTGTTTTAATACAAAAAAATGGTTGGCGTGATAATATAATATGAAGATGAAATAGAAAAGATAAAAGTACACTCACTAATTTTAGACTTAATAGATATAAATCTAGGGTTTTCTCTCCCCTAGGGGCGATTTATGGCACCTCCTCCTATATTTTTCCGGCCAAAAATCCTATGGTTTCGCCTATCTACCCTTAACATTCCATATATGTTCCACTGATTCGTGGCTTATTTGTTATGTTTCTGGGTATGAAATCGAAACGATAGGATTTAGTTTTTTCTAGGAGGAGATGATTGGTCTTAATCTGTTTGTATCTAGATGGAAATTGTCCCTACCACTAAGAAACCCTAACCCTAATTTTTTAGGGTTTGTTGTTTTCGTATGCATATCTTAGGGTTTGTAGTGGTTTGTGTTCCATGATTCGTTTACTTGTGATCTGGAACATAGGTCGGCCATCTAGGGTTTGTGAGTTTCATGGTTTATTTATTCCTGGTTGCGTGACATGGTTATGGTGTGGCGATCTGTTTTATCACCATTGGTGATGAGATCAAGAAACCTTAATTTTTTAGGGTTTTCTCTTGGGTGAAATATTTTTTCTGGTTTCGTTATCAAGATGTTGGTTAATACAGGGTTTGTATTTTAGATTTGGCTCGTGGTGTATTGATTCAAACCTTGTTAGGGTTTCATGTGTAGCCGATATGGCGTGTGGCCCTTTTGATCATCATCGCTATTGTCCTAGTGGATGATATGGTTCATTGTTGATCCCCTATCCGTGGTTTTATGATATCTATTTTGCAGCACTAGGAGCTTGGGAGGCTGGTTTGATGTCAAGGTTACCATGGATGTGGTAACATGATCATCCCGATTAGGGTTTTGGTTTTTGACATTGGGGATCTTCGATTCTTTAGAGTTCCTAGGTTGGTTTGTGGTTTCAAGACTGTGACGACGATGGAGGATGGAGGTTATGGGGATGTTAATGGCTGATGCATGGATTTTGGGAGATTGGTATACCATATGGTGGTCACATGTTTGGTATTATGTAATGTGGTGGTTATGTGCTGATTAACATGGTGATTCATGATCAGGTGTAGCGGTCTAGTACGTCCATTCAGAAGTTCTTATCCTGAGACGAAATTGCTACTTTTGGATTCTCTAAGTTGAAAATGTCAGATTAATCTTACTTATGTTTATGTATTTAATTACTTTTAACTTACTTGGTAGTCACAAAAGTGGCATGTCACTTTTATGTAGGTATTTTGGTTGTGCGCATTGTCTATCTGTTGGTTGTAGCCCATGTAACGGTCCGAGATGTTAGGATTTCACCTACAAGATTGTACTTCAACTTTTTTTGGTGTAATATATTTCATAGGGGTTGAGTTCCCTTTACCCAAAATTTTTTTTACACTTAATAAAAAAGTAAACAACCGTCTAAAGTAGGGATCGTCTTGGTTACTAGTTTCAAAATAATGAAGCATTGGCGTAATTAAAATGAAATATGGAGATGAGACTTATTTAGGGTAAACTACGGGGACAATTTATGTAATTTTTTCAATGAATTATTACATACTAGGCACGTGAACGATGTTGTTTTGTATTTAATGCATGTCATTAGATTTTTTAAGCCATTTTTGTTTTTGGGTAGTAATTGGATCTTTGGTTGTTGTTTGTTGGCTCGGTTTTGTTACAAACTAACCACCGGCATCTGGAAGTGTACATAATATTCCTCTTTATTGCATAACATATGGTTGATTCAAAAGTGTATTTAATATTCTTCTTTATACATACGTTTGATTCATCTCTACTTTTATGCATGTATCTCTATCCCTAAATATACACATAGTTGTTAGGTGTGGTGGTTGTTTCTTGATTTCAGATATCTAGGTACAAGTGCTTATTCCAGATAACAAAATTGTATTCACAAATTAAAGGTATGTCTTTTGTTGTAGTCTATTCGTGTACGTTAATTATGTTTTAAGCGTATTAAATTTTGGAAATGGTGTACTGCATGTGGTGTTTGGAAGTGGGTTTCATTTTTTAGTTGATTTGTTTAAGTTCTTGCAACCTCAAACAATGATTCGAGTTCAAGGATACTTAGGGTGCTGTTAAATAAAATCATATTGTCGGTTGTATCGTTGATCGTGTTTCACAAATTAAGGGAATGTCTTTTTGTTTTTTTTACTTTGATTATGATTTAGGCGTGTAAGGTTTTGGAACTAGTTTATTGCATATGGTGTTTGGAAGTTTTTTTTTTCAACAAAGGTAGATATTATATATATTTAGCATGTTCTTGTGGGATGTGTTAAAGGATTTCAAAACCCTCCATAATATCCATAACTTTTGTTTGAATGAAGGATTTAGTGGGGTAAAAATAAGTTATTTAGGTGGTTATTGTGTTTTTTTAGATTTTGAATCTCTTCGATTTTGTAATGAATTTCAAACACATAATAGAATTACTCTTGGTTCTCAAGCCTTAAACAGTAGAATGCTCAGTTTAACATTGTAGATTAAGTTGTTTGGATTAATATGGAAGGTACACTTGCAAGTGTGGTCGCATGCTACTTTTAACAAGATAACAAGTAAATTGGGAAAACTCGTTTAGATGGATGACTATAATGCATTGAATAAGTACTAGAATGGTACTCGCACAATGCGGCGGCGATAATCGATGACAAATTTTGAAGCCAACAAATTTTACTATCTTACGTATCAAGTTCATATTCACAATTTCACATTGATGTCAAAGGGATAATAATGTGAAGTTAAAATAAACCCGCTAAAAATAAAAAAAATAAAAACTAAAAGTCAATAAAATTTATCGAAATTGATCTTGAATTAAAAAGCACAAAATTTTAAAATATGGTGAACTTCGATTGTGAAAATAAAAAATAGATAAAAAAATATATCAATTTAGAATAACAAATGTTATTTAAATATGTTGTTACAAAAGTTTGTTAAAAAAAGTTGTTAGAAAAAGTCATAGTATACAATGTGAGAAAGCCACTAACAACTTGCTATATTTGATAAGTAAAATTGGCTGAAAATTCAGCCTTACTATTATTAGAAGGTCTCAAATGCTTTATAATGTAGTTATAAGTATAATATACGTTTACGTGTTTAGACTAAGGTCCATCACTTAATTGCCGAATCATTTAAATTGATATTGAAAGGGAAAGTATGAGTTGTTCGTGCAAAGGAAGCCACTAGGAGGGTTCCTGAATGGGGGAGTACAAAATTGCTCAATCTGAGGATGGCAGTGATAAGAAATCGGTTGGTATTCACAATTGGGAGGAATCATATGACGATGAGGTGATTCTAGTTTTTTTTTTGCAAAGTATTGCCAATGAATATAATAATGTGGAGAAGTTTTCTGATCACGTGGAGAACTCTCATGAGCCATATGGAGAACTCTCCTATCCATGTGGACAACTTTCCAAATAATATGGGGGTACTGTCTTGAGAACTCTCCTGATAAATTGGAAAACTCTCTTGATCACATGGAGAACCCTCCTCATCCCTCTATAGAGAATTACCTTGAGCTAATGGATGATCACGTGGAAAACTCTCTTGTTCATGTGGAGAACTGGCCTGATCTACCCATGGATCCATTTGGTTTAGAGAAACTCATTCTTGAATCAGAAAAATGCACCATTCCTATAACAAACGACGAGTGACTGTGGTCTATTATTCCTTCCAAGATTTTCCGCTTTGAAATCGAACCAATGAAAGAATGAGGTTGTGGAAAATGTTTCTCTTGAAGATAAGTTATCTCCTGCCTTAAAGCATGATATGAGAAAGCGCATTAACTAACATGATTTGGAGAAAAAAAATACCAAAACAATAGATTATGGCACAATATAAAGTATTCTTAATACCATGTCTCTTTCTGTAAGCAAACACGACCACATTGACTCTTTAGCTGCATCTCTAAAACTATTAACGATGTTTCTATCCTTGAACGCTTCTAAGAGTTTATTAGCATTGGTCAAGCAATGGGTTTCGGCATGAAAGGATTTGAAAAAGACTAAGAATTATCACTAGCATGGGGGGATCATAATAGTTAAAGATGGTCTCATTCGATATTTTCGTGGTGAAATATTTTTGGTATAACATGCTTTTCATTTTGCTATTAGTGTGGTAAATCATGTGGTATCTTATGTGTTTGGGATAAAATGATCTTTTCAAAAGAGAAAAATATATTGTATTGATCATTGCCTTATGTTGAAGGTAAATGGTTGAATACTGACTCAATTTATTGTTCATTTTGGTTTATTCTCCCAAATACATGCCCCGTAAAAGACAACTATACATGATGATGCAGATAATCAATCATTGGAATGGTGAGTTTGCTATTATGGGAGACTTCAATCAAGTGCGTTTTTTCCTAACGACATGCCTCCCTTTCTATGCTTCGAATGTATAACAATACACTATTTTCAACAATGTACATTACTATTATCATATATAAGAGCCATTTTCAGGGGGAAAGTTATGCTATCAAAGTGACTTACATAGCAAAATAAAGGGACACACACAACCACTAGTGCCAGCTATTCTATGTTCTAAAATAAAATTTTCATCATATGTTAATTATTTAACATACTATTTAGAATGTTTATTATGAAATAAATGGGAAAATCATCTAAAATGTAATAAACTTACCAATTTTTATTAGTATCATGTGTAGCATACTATTTTTCTTTTCATTTTACTACTAAGCTTTCAAAATTTTGATTTTTGTGTGTATTTTTGACCATTTTACCCATACTTTTTAAAATTTGAAGGGTAAAATAGTAATTTTACATTGCAGAATAATAACAAAATACACATAAAAAACAAAATTTGAAATTTTAGTAGTAGAATATCTTCGATCAAAAACCCTAAAAATGGCTTCTCCATTTTCCTAGCCGCCGTTTCATCCTTCTACCTCTTTTGATTCATTTTTAACCTGATTTATTCTTCAATCTCTTATAACGTTTATATTTTGCAACCGAGCCCTTGATTTGTGTTGTCTTAACATAAATATTATTCGAATTGTTAGTTGTTTTAGATTAATTTTTGTTTTTAGGGTTTCTTTTTACACAACTAGTTAGTGTTTTGTTTGAAGATCATATCCTGTTATTCTTATTGATAACTTTTATTGTTAGTATGGGAGTCGATTAGGGTGCTCGTGTGGCTGTTCTTGCTTGTGTCAGCAGTATATGGTTTCACAATTTCTTAGGGTTTTGGGTTTTTTAGGGTTTGGTGATATGAAGAAGGTGGAACCTGTTCCGATTGATTGGGATGGTTTGGCTGCTCGTATACGGCATCTGAAGGAAGGTGATGTTCGAAGTGCATGTGGTTTACACCATCATAAGGTCGTAAATGCTTTGTGTGGCCAGAATTGGGGAGTCAATCCGAAGAGTATTGATTCTAATGTTGAGGATGCTCCTAATATGGCTACTGGTGTATTACGAAACCCGAGAGATGCTCAGGAGGGTAGCGGTCTACATGTTCCTGATCCTAGCGATGGTTCTGTTAGGACGACGACTAATTATGCTAATGTTGAGGATAAATTTAATATGGTTGTCGGGGTATTACAAAAACCTATTTTGATGGCTGATCATAGTACGGCTGATAATTTAATGGGTGATTTGGACAGTGTATCACACAAATTCTATGGCTCGAAAGGGAGGGAGTATGGCGTCAAGTCTTTTGGCAACAAATGTTCATACGACTAAAGACCTAAATCTGATCCAACTGGATAGTTCTTCGCAAGTTACCGCTGATGTTGCAACGACTGGTATAAGCCCTACGCAAGGGGCCACACGTGTTGGAGATGATCATTCGACTAAGCAACAAGATATGTCTAAAGCTAGTTCGGCAATTAGGCAAAGATTTGCTAGTCTTTTTCAAGAGCCCACACCAATAAATCCCAAGAAAAATATTAAGGTTTCCCATGTTAATCGATTTGAGACGGCTATGACTGCGAATGTGGCAATTCCTAAAGTTACGGCTGATGAGGTAAAAGCACATTTCACTAATACTTTATATGGATAATTTATTAGTAAAAGGATGGCGATTTATTTAGTGTAGAAGTATGTTATGAATACTTGGGCTAAATACTGTATTGAACGAGTGATTGTTAGGAATGGTTTTTATTTGTTCAAGTTTAAGACTAAGGAGGGGATGGAACAAGTAACTAAAAGTTGTCCATGGATGATCAAGTTAGTTCCTATAATTCTTAATATTTTGAAACCTAACACAAAGCTAGTAATGGATGAGTTTACTTCTGTTCTGGTGTGGATTAAACTCCATAATATTCCTATTGTAGTTTATTCGGAAGTAGGCCTTAGTATCATTACTTCCTAATTGGATAAGCCTATTATGTTAGATAGTTATACATGTGATATGTGCATTAATCCTTTAGGACGTAGTACGTATGTACGTGCTCTTATTGAGATATCATCTGATCAAGTTCTTATGGACTCATTAGTGGTTGCTATTCCATTAGATGATGATGCAAGGTATTCTATTGAGAAAATTAAGGTGGAATAGGAATGGAAGCCACCACATTGTTTGGTGTGTAAATATTTTGTCATTCGGGTTCTTAGTGTCCAAAACGTGTAATACGGGTTATTAAAACTACTGAAGCACGGGTTGTTCCTCCAAGTCAAAATGAAGAGTTCGTTGAGGTGAAAAATAGGAAGAACAATGGCAAACAAACTTATCAACAATGGAAACCTAAACCTGTTGTGAGGCTACGGCTTACAAAACCTAAAGTTTCTTATTATCAACAGCCGACTAAAACATGTATGGAGAAAAATCAGGCCACAAAATCTGGTGTGTTTAATGTCGCATCCACTTCTACTTCTAATTTGTTTGATGTTTTGAAATCATTGGGGAAGATAGTTTTGTGACTCCGAATCAAGGTAAGAAGAAAATAAATGTTACACTCGGATCAGGTTCTTTTAGTGTGGTAAATGAATCTGATGATGATGAGGTATTTGATCCTAATGATAGCTACACGGATAAATATGACTTTAGTCTTAATAAAAAGAATAGGAAGTAGCGTCATTGGTTAGTCATAGGATGGGCATGTCTATCTTATATAGGTGTTTGGTTTTAGCTAGTTGTGGCTTTTGTTGCCCTTGTGACGAGCTGAGATAAGGGAATCACCCATATCTTTTGTACTTCAATATTTTTTGGTGTAATATATCTTTTACCGGGGACAGTCCCCTTTACCAAAAAAAAGTTTAGTAGTAAAATGAAAAAACAATAGGCTACAAAGAACAATAAAAATGGTAAGTTTACTCAATTTTAAGTGATTTTCCCTTAAATGAACATATTATATTAACATTTCATAAAAACCCTAATTTTATGTAATATTATTTTTTGAATATATTTTCCCTTTAAAAACATAATACAACTCCTTAAAACTCAATATACAACTTATTGATGCATAATTTCAAAATCAACCCTTTCCCATCAAAACCATGTATCACCATTTAAACAAAGAGTACAAACTCTTATAACGTAACGTTTAAGCTATATCTCCATCTTAAATCATGATACAACATTCCTAAAGCCATAGTAAAAGTCATTAATGCACAGATATTTAAATTTTGCATTTTCCCTACAAAACTATTTCAAATTTGTACAACCTTTTAAACCAACTTTAGAAACACCTCAAGAACAATGTATAAACACTAAACTTACCCTAGCACAAAACACTAATTTCAAACCTTAAGATAGTCTAAACCCTAATCCGGCTATAAAACACTTCCAAAACGTATTTTTAAACTTAAGCAACTCTATGAATAACATACTTAGCACCTTAGGCAGATCAAGAACCCTCATACACACCTATGTCGCCTACTTGTAAGCACCTTGCCCTTCTTTTCTTCTTCTCCAAGCCGTGGCACCCTAAACTCCGTCTACCCTACCTACCTATGATTCTATATTACCTTATTCATTTAGTAGTCTAGTCATAAGATACTCCATGGACACATTTCTATGCTACTCCTTGGAATCGAATTTCATTTCATGACTATATGCAACCGTAACACCCTAAACCTTTCATATCATCCCACAAGCTCAATTCTACATCCAATTTATATTCCACGGTAGGCATTGAAGTCTAAGAAGGTTAATAAGCTCAGTAATAAGATCAAGAAAAGTTTCCATGTGCTCTTGAAGTGTTTACTAGCCATATGAGTCAAATCAAACCCTAGAAACCCATTTTTCTTATTTGTAAGCCCTCTCTTTGTTCTATAAGCTATTTCTTGTTTTCATATGATCTATACACTATTAATAAGCTCTCTCAATGAGCAATACGGTTTGCATAGCATTTGTATTGTTTCCTAAACAATTCGAGTGTTTGAAAACCCTAATTTCCTTTTTCATCCATTTTATAAGCTATAAGCTTATTCCATAAGCTAAACCTCTTATAAGCTAATTTTTGAAAAGCTAAAAGTTATGTTTATGAATTGGATTCCAAAAATATATTTTTTTTATTAGGACTTGAATTGGAATTACTTTGTGTTAGAGGGGTATTTCTTGCCAATTTCGAAAACTATATAACTATTCAGGCCAAACATGTCATTTTATATAATTACAGCTATAGGGACTGAATTTGCAATAAATAAAACCTAAGGGTTTATGATGTCGAATACTAGAAGGGTATAATATATGGTTTTTAAAAACTAATATACCTTTTGGGCCAAAAGTGTAATTAACCTAAACTTATATACTTTTTAAGTTAAAATAAACTTATTAAGTACAAGGGTTGTTTTTCCCTTTTCTAAAACCTAAAAGGATTACTATTTTCAAATAATTATCTAAAAGGGTATATATTGTAATTTTACAATACTTAAAGGTGAAAAGTGTAATATTTTTATACAAATAATAAAAGTACATTTATTTAATATAATATTCAATTATATAAAAATAATTATATAAATTATTTTTACATAACTTGTCATCTACCAACCTTTGAAGAAACTTAAACTATTTACGTATCACATTATTAGGGAATTTCATTTTGTTGTACATTATGACGAGTTTGCCGGATTTACGATTTAAGATGTACTGGATCCTCAAATGTTTACCGTGTGACCTCTGAATTATGATTGCCCGAACAGGTGATGCTAGATTATCGCAAATTCATAAACATAAACTTCATACTTTAAACTCTATAAATTAAAGTTTTGGAACATTGACAACACAAACTAAGACTTAACATATTAACTTAGATTACGTGTCGAAGCCGGTAAATCTCAGCTAAGCAACTTTTCACATCAATTAGATTTCCTTAACATGGTGAGTTCATAGCCTCACTTTTACTACTTTAACTACTTTTGTTAAACCCGTGAGGGGAGATACATGCTATAAAACTGAATACAAGTACTTTTACGAACTATATGTTATCTTGATATAGATTATTTACCACAACAACCAATTACTTGAATATCAATGAACCATTAGTCATCACGATATGAGCATTAACTTTGTGGATAGATCTATTGGGGTTGACGTTCCCCGTTTGTATTTACCGAGAAGGGTAACCAAACACACTATATTTTATGAACCAGAGTAGCCTTGGTCGATTAACCTACTATCACGAGGGTTGCGTATCCTCCCTACTATCACTTCAATGACGAGTTAGTCAGTATTTGTGTCATGAGCTTAGTGCAATAATACTACTTTTACGATAATGTAAGCGCTACAACTATTGCTCTAGGTGGCATAACCCACTAGACACATTACTTGTATTCAAACTATTACTTAAACCTATGGGTTTCACTCAACCTTTGTTTTGACTTTTAGCATGTATCTCAGGTAATTAAGCAACTACGGCACGAAGCAACATTGGACATGAGGACTTCCAAATTGTTATCATTCAAACTTTTATCTACTATGTATTTTGGGATCCTATTTTGTAAAAAGTCTGATATTGAAAGTTCACTTAAAAATTTAATATGTCTCTTTTGAGTCATTTCTATGATTATGACTACTGAAACATGAAGTAATTCCCTAACTTAGCTTCCACTAATGTATCCAAAATGAGGGTGTTATAGACTGGAAGAAACTATAATTACTTTGCTTTTCAAGTCCTCCTTGCCACTACATTATCTCAAACATTGTGTAGAAGATGGCTCACAACTTACAGTTTATACTTATTTACTTCTACTGGGTGGTTACAGAATTCGGTCTTCCAAGCATTCTACTCCTGTTATCCGAAAACGAAGTTGTTTTTCCCGATTATACTTCGACTCTCCCAGAAAATTTATCTACACCCATCTCTCCTTTTTATGATGAACCATATGTTCATGCATATTATGCTAGTCATCATCACCTTCTGACACCACAAGTTGCACCTCGCTCTCCAAATTCACCACCATCACCACTTAGGTTTTTTGTTTTAAGGATCTCCTCTCATGCCCTAAACGATCTTGTGATAACACTCTTGGGTTTATGAAGGAGAAAGTTCGCAAGCTAGATGGAATAAGCGTCATGACAGGAAACTCAATGCCATCGCCAACCACCTAGATGAACTTTCCATAGAACGTATCAAGAAAATGGAAAGAAACATTCGAGGTCTCAACAAAGGATGGGTGGCTACCCAAGAAAGTTTTGAGAAGCTTGAATGGGAACTTTCTAAAGCCCACAATCAAAACATAAGGCTGCGAAAGAAACAAAACAAATACGAAGATGAGATCGTGATTGCAAATCTTATAATACTAATTTGGAAAAAGAGATTCCACGTACTAATCTCAATCTGGAAATACTTATTGGAGAACTACAAGTTGGCTTGTGTTCTGACATCAATCATTTGTTGGATATGATCCACGGGCTTGAGAAGAAATAAGGAGGATATCCAAGTTTTCTAGACTAAGATCTTCTATTTCCAGCTTTTTATCTTTTCAGCTTTTTTTGGGTAAAGGGGACTAGACCCCGGTAAAATATATTACTCCAAAAAACTGTTTAAGTACAAAAGATGTAGGTGAAGTCCTATATCAAAGCCCGTTACACAGGGAACAACCACGCACTAAAAGTGCGACAACCAAAAACAAACATAGAGTGACATGCCGCTACTATGTTGTGCTAAGTGAAAAAACAATTAATATTACAAGTAATCTCTAGCTCGTTCCACATTGATCGAACATATTTTCTTCACACATCTAAGGCTAAATCACATAATCTGATCAACCTAGCTAGAACACCTCATACGAAGTGAAGTGTATGCATAGCAGCACACACACAACCACCAGGAATTTCCGTCTTCAAATAGGAATGGATGAGACGTACTTTAGTGCCCATGAACATGCATACATATACACATGCGATAACCAGGCTCTAATAATGACTCAATACAAGTATAAACTCTCATATTTCCATGACATGCACATAACATGTAAATAGAGCCACCCAGACCATCAGCCCAAGCCTTTTGTTTGGGATACCACACGCCTGCACCATGAGGGATAAAGCATGTGACAACCGCATGACACCACCACCCTACCACGAGTTAGGGTTTCATATATCCACCTCTCCCTGAACGCACGCCTCCTTAAACATACCCTAACCTGACTTACATCATCAACATCGCATCCACCAAACAACATACATCACTGGTAATCATAAAGACCGAAGGTCCTCGTTGTCATAAACCGTAATCCTATAAAGACTTACAATCGATCATAAACCTAAGCGGGCATGATCTAGGAAACCAAAGCTACCTATAACAACGAAATTGATTGTTCCTAGGATAGACCAGCCCCGAATCCGTAATGATATTTAAGAATAACGAAACCCTAGAGATAGGGTTTACCCAATTCACTGTCATCAAATGGATCACGAGAATATAAGACGAATAACATCACCATGGATCCCATACCAAACTATCCAAAAAGATTTATGCATGAATAGAGCCAGATCATAAATAAAACCATACAGCCAATAATGAAACCCTAAAAAGGATTTAGCAATCCAACCCGGGCCATATTAACCCTAACAACTCGATCCATCAAAAGAGGACCGAGAAGTAAAACAAAGCACAACCCCAATATATTAAGCAATAGATGAAACCCTGAATAAATCGTTAAATACAAATTAAAACAAGGGTTTAGGGTATCAACTATGGAGGTGAGATCTATATAATGTATCGATTAAAAGCATCCCACCACCCTTGTAGAAAGTAAAAACCAACAAACACCCGTATTGCATACCCAAGAATAGGTAGAGAGGACGGATTTGTTGGTTTTTTTGGCTGGAAAGAAATACAAGGTTGGCGGCCGGATTTCTCCCTAGGGAGAATGAATTAGGGTTAAAGCTTTTTGGTTTGGATGTGTATGATGTCTTAATGCGGAATTGGATTTTTATGTTGAATTTTAGGCATATATCTCAGGTGAATGACGACTGGCGGCTGATAATGGCGTGGTCTTGAAGTGTTATCATTCTACAAAAGAAACTAGATTCTGGGGACCTACAATGTGCTATGGCTGTACAGTTGTTTTGTTTAAAAACTCTGATAAATAATGAATGATAACATCAGTTTTAATAAAATGTCCCCTTGAGTCATTTTCTATTATTATGTGAAAATGGGGGTGTTATAGATGATGGAGTTAGAATAGACTAGGGATTCATAGAGGATGAGGAACCTATCACAAATATGACACTCATGGCACTTTTAGACTCTGAGGCAATTCTTAAGAAAATTATACTACTGAATGTCTAGAAACTTATGAGGAACTTAAAAAATATTCTGATTGCATTAAAAGGAATTATGATAGGTCTACTTATGATTTGCCTATTTATAAAAGAGGTCTGATAATCTTAGAAGAACAGAATATGCCATAAAGAACAAGAAATGGCTTTTAAGGCTCTACAATTCTTCTAAAAAGGGAAATAGCTGCTCAACCCCTTCATATTATCGATCTTAATTCAAAATTAGAGACCTGGGAAATTATTAAGTATGAAAATGAACAAAAATTCAAAAGTCTTAGTAATACCATCAAAAGCATGGAGAAAATGATTGACAATCAGGTTCCTAACAAATGCAAGTGGGGACTAGGATACAATAGTAACTACCATGTTCTTGGGTACCCTCTTGTATATTTTCGTTCTATACCAGAAATGTCATATACTGGTTTACCAGAATTCCAAAAGAAGGAGGAACCAAAATTTGTTCCATCAAGTTTGAGAAAGAAAGTGATAGTGTTACCTCTTCTAGTAAAACGTGTGTTCCGTAGGTTATTCCAATTGCTAGTACTAGTGTTGGTAGTCATACTAAGTTTTTGGCTTCTGAACCAAGTAGTTCAGATAACACAAACTCTCGGGATGTTTCTAAGCTAGAAGAGAAAGTAGTTTTAAGAAACCAGGTAAGTTAAACCCTAATGCCCCTAGATATCAACCTGTTAAGAAATCTGTTAAATATGCTGAAATGTACAGGTATAACAAACCGAAGGGAAATCAAAGAAACAAGAACAATCAACAGTTTCATAAAAATGGGTTGGGAATAGATCTTGCTATATATATGGAAGTTTTGACCATTTGCAGGCACATTGCAAGAGAAATCATAAAAAGAGAAGTGAGGAATGGGAATAAGGCACCTAAAAAGAGTTACAAGAGTAATACTAGAATGATCCCTAGGTCAGTATCCCTCAGGGATGGTCTTAAGCCAATTAATAATGCTATTCATTTTAATTCTAGTAGATCTTCACCATTTAATTATGGGAGAACATTTAATTCTGGTATGTCTTTTAATTCTAGTCACCCAAAGTCTTACACTAGTAGCAATAGCCCAAGGTCTGTTAATTCTATCAGCTCAAGACCATACTTTGGTAACAACAGACCAAAATATATTGTGACACATAGAGAGAGACCTATTTTTCCAATCTTGAATACGGCTTTAAACCTTTTCAATTAACTCCTTACAATCCCGTAATACAAGTCTCGAGGAAATTAAAGGAACCCCCAAATACTTAACATGAAAACAACATTCTTCAAATGGAAAAATTTCAAGGATAGCTAATTTGACATGGTTCAAGATGTTACAGAAATATGCAGTGCTTTTGGGAAGACTAGGAGTTAACCGAGAAACACATTTAAACTCCTCCAACGCCTCTTTAATAAGACCAGTCAAATGAATTTTTCCATGAGGAAATAAAAATAAATCATCGACGAAGCACAGATTAATTAACTCCAGCCTTGAACAATAACAATGATAAGTAAATGAATTAGAATCATTAACCCACCTTTTGATCATAAGAGTCAAAACCTCCATTACCAGTGTAAGAAAATATGGAGAAAGCGGACCACCTTGAAAGAGGCCACGTTTTCCATTGAAATAACCATAGAACAATCCATTAATGCAAATAGAGTAAGACGTTGTAGACATACACTCAATGATCTAGTTGGCCATACGCTCATGAAAATCAAAACCCACCAGAATGAGACGCAAAAAATCCAAATCCATAGTATCATAAGCCTTTTAAATGCCCACTTTAAACGCACATGTTGGAGTACCACGATCTAAATGGTAATTGTGCATCATCTCTTGTGTAAGAAAAATATTATCTGATATACTTTAGCCAAGGACAAACGTAGACTGTTCGGACTAACAGTGTTCTTTAAACCCTCCTTAATTCGATTAGCTATAATTCTGGTGACGCATTTAAAGAGAACATTTCAATATGATATAGGCCTATATTCATTTAAACGCTTTAGGGACCGAACTTTAAGAATGAGAGCAATGTTGGTGTGATTTACCTCCCGAAGCAAGCGCCCGTTAATAAAAAAACTTCAAAATCGCATTCGTAATATCATCCGTAATAATGTCCCAAGCTTCCTTAAAATAGCTGTTCCGAAAGCTTCTCTATGAGAAAGGAAATAGCCGTTTCGAAAGCTTAAACGACAGAGGCTTCGGCATAGTAACAATTGGTAGACTTCAAATCGACGGGGTATGATCAGAGATACGATAGGGCTTAAAAATAGCATGGGTACCAGGAAACAAATCATAAAACCTAAGATTCTCCATAATACGGTCAATCTTCTTAATCCCTCGTCACTCGTTTAACTTATGGCTAGTAATCAAACAGAAACTGTAAACGCATGATATGGTTTATTTATGGGATGTTGCGAATGATGTGGCTACGTTGTGCCCGTTATGTGAGTTACAACCGGATTCTCATGAACACTTGTTCTTTGAATGTTTATTTTCTCACCAGGTTTGGAACAAGGTGCGCATGGTTGCAGAATTTGGTTGCTCGAGTCCAGTATTTAATAATATTTTATCGTATATCCTTCCTCGGGCCAGGCGTAGGACGCCGAAGAGGTTGGTTTCCAAACTTATTTTGGCAGCAGCTACATATTACATATGGCAGGAAAGGATTTGGCGGTTATTTAAGTTGACTAAAAGGACAGTTAATCAAGTTTCTGATTGTATTGTATCTACGATTCGTTTGAAGTTGGTGTCGTGCCGGTTCAAGCACTCTCCATAGGGTGATCGATTTGCTCAATTATTGAGTCTTCAAGAATCCATTTTGAGTTGATGTATTTGTTTTGGTTTGTTGGCGTTTGTTCCATTAGGTGGTTTTTTCCTATTAGTGTCATTGGGTATGTAATCGGTGTAGGTTTCATATGGCTTGTCATATGAAATAGTGGTTGTTCAAGTGTAGCTTGAGGTTAATGTGACATGTCAGTCATATTCCATTGTACTTAACTGATTTTTTTGGAATTTATATATTTTACCAGGGTGAAGTCCCTTTTACCCAAAAAAAATCTTCTTAATCACTCCATCCGTACCTCTAGGCTTTTGATTCCAAGTGAAATGAAGTCCGCAACTTTGAACATCCGAAACATGAATCAGCTCAACACACTTGTTAAACTCCCGCATGGAAATATCAATGGAAGAAATACCAGCCGCTTTATCATTGAGGAACAAAGAATAATTAAAATTGCCCATGATACACCACGGGTTGTCTCTCACAAACACTTTATGCATACTCAAGTTCTGCCATAATAACCGACAAAGAATATATCAATTATAGGCATACACAAACGTACATATTGTCTCTTTATGCTCCATCTTAAGCCAAATTCGCGTATGAATGGCCTGATGATCAAAACCAATAACCAAAACATCAACTTCATTACGATTCTAGCCAAGAATAATCCTTGTCCCTTTACCACATGAGCTTCTAGTCGACGACCACTCCAAATGTCAAAACACAAGAGAGCACGTTTTTTGAAGCTTAGAACTACCAAAATGAGATTCAAGAATTGCACAAACTGAAATGTAAAAACTAGAGGGGGGGGTTGAATTGTTTCTTAAATTTACTTGTTAAAATTAGGTTTCCAAAAATCCTTTTCAAAAACTTAGGCTTGAGCAAATATGTGAAATCTTCTTATACACAATATGGACAAGGATAGTGCAACTAAGCTAATAATCACACGTATGTGCAAGTAAAGAATAATGAATGTAAAGAGATAAGGAAAATAAAGATCAAACCAAACAGTAAAGATTTATAGTGGTTCGACAACGAAGCTCACTCCTCGTCCCTACTCCACTCCTTGAGTACTCCTTACTCGAGAGTTCACTAATCAACAAACTCCTTAAGGTGGAGAAACCGTACACGACGTTGCTTAACCAATTTCCGACTCTAACCTAAAAGTCGTGCCGTAATCTTAGCTAGGACCAATCCACACCAGTATAATTTAAGGACTAAGTATTAACCTTACTACATACACGACTTCCAAATAGACACAACTATTTGGATCTTCACAACACAACTTCCAAATAACACAACTACTTGGATCTTCACAACACAACTAAAATGAATGAATAAAACTTGATTTTCAATAGATCTTGAGGTAGACTCAATGTAACACCCCCAAATTACCACGCAGCAGAATACCACTATGGGGCGCTACTCATAGCAAATCACCTACAATCATAGACAACAACCTCAAAAGAGACGTTAAAATAATATACAATATTGTCTAAAAGGTTTTCCATCCCAATATATATAAAATCAGAGTAGCGTTTGGTCTCAAAAATCGTTACCAATATATCACATTCATCAAAGACTTAAAAGTCATTTATTCATTTCAAAGGATGGAAAAATAATACAAAACTTTAGACAAGTAAGCACCAAATTCCTCCTGGCATGCTCCGCTGCTATCCATCTTGATTACCTGAAATACATGCTTAAACTCATCAACACAACGGTTGAGCAAGTCTATAGGTTTTGCAAATCATTATTTGAACACAAGAAGTTTTAATCATCTCAAGCTTGTCACACAGACAAGTCAAATATATATATCGATAAATGCCTTAAGCTCATGCAACTGAACGTTAACCAACACGTCAAACCGAGTCACTTACAGCGCCCCTACAACATGTAATATTGTCATATACCAGCGACCTCTTATAAATTATATCCCTTTCAGGTGACCATAAGGATACATACCCTAGGATAAGGCTGTCAAACCAAATAGATCTATCAAATGTATTAGCGTTTACCTCGCAAGGTAATTAACAGTTCATGAAATTCAGGGACTTCATAAGACAATGGTACTTAGGCATTTATCATCATATTCGTTCCAACATACCGAAAACAACTTGTGTTCATTTTATAAAACAACATGTATTCCCCCTCGCGGGTTAAAAATCATTTACAAGATAATATAAAAGCGAGGATATAGACTCATATGATATAGCTATCACACATTTATAGAGGAACAAACATCCAATAGTCGATACAAGACTTCACGAGATATCAGTCGCTCATTGCTCGAGAACAAGATGCCCAACGGTCGTCATATGACCGAACGAGACCTAATATGACGAGACACGTCTTAGGTTCGAGACTATACATAAGTCATACATATATGTAAATAGTTCACTTTAGTAAGTTTGGACATTGCATAAGTTTTATTACACTTTTCATGAGACTTTGATAACAATCTATCATGTATTCATTATGACCTTTAAGCTTATTAAAGCCCATTAGTGGCCCATTACAAATTATTATGACTTTAGTCCATTTTAATCTCAGTATCAAACTCTAAACATATTATAAATCTCAGGCCCAATAATGGCCTAATAGCCATTATAAGTGAATGTTGGGATTTTATGGCCCAAATCAACTTTATAAGCTTTATGGGTTCTAAAACGCCTCCAAACATTTTCGACTAAATATCTTTGGATGGTCGGGTCTCGGGTATATATATATCAGTATACAAAGAGTCTAAAATTATCGACAAGTGGGTCATACCACTTCTGTTTGTATAAAAATCGTCACGTTTTACCTTAATTTAATATAGTCTAATTCTTACAATTTTCACGACATGTCTCGTTAATTTGACCGTTTCTCCTAAACCGTAAATAATATAGATGAGTTATTTTTACCAAATTCATTCTTAACTTATGTAGTTTACTTATTATAAGTTCAATTGCCCCTAATTTATATTTATTATAGCTAATTTACCCATTTTGTCACTTAGAAGAGTTGGGTGTTTTTCGCAGCCAACTTCAGTTCCACCATTTTGCCCGCCATTTCCAAACCGTTTATCCGAGGAAACCATCCGATTCGTGTGTGTTCTACCTAAGTTTAGCTAAAACCCACACTTTTATCATTTGCAATGGTTCTGGGTTCTAAAATGAGTTTTCAGTCTGTTCATTAAGCATGTTAAGAATCGCCATTTTTCGTAGTTTTGGTCATATCTAATTCATTGAGTATCGTCACGAGACGAGTCACCCGGAAAAATCACCACAAAACATAGGCCTATCAACCTATAACTTTAAAACAAACTCAAAACCTACTGATTTTATATAGTACTCACGTTTTAGCCACTGATCTAATGTTTTACCATCACAACTTTTAATCTAGGCTTGTTTAACTTGCCTCTTTAGTGTCCCAAATCATATACAATGTCCAAAATTCCTAAATAAACTATTACACATTTATAATCAGTACCAAAGTGATAAATACAAAGACATAATAAAAATATACAAAGGAAATCAATAGAAATAGGTATAAAACCTTCGATGTTGAAATATAATATCTACAATTCATCACTATCACCAAGCTTCAAGATCAATCCAAAGACCACTCTACCATTACGTTTTCACCAAACTATAAACCCTCCATCTTGGCTCCTGTCTCAACCAAAGATCAATACATGATAAATCACTTTAAACTCAGCCCTAAAATAATCCAATTGGTAATATAGTGATGATACGTTTTTTTATGAATGACCCAAAACCATTGCTAACAACACATGGCTTTAAATCTCAATTCAATATTATAATAACAGGTTTGTATGGTGATGTATTTGTGAGGGTTGAGTTACTCGAAAAAGAAGAAAAGAAACAAGATATAATGAGTTTTGTAATGTGAAAGAGTAATAGCTAGTGACTTCTAATTCTGATCAAATATAAAAAAATTAAGCATGCTAGTATGTATTAACATCTGTCTAATGTCTTGGTGAGCTGTTAGACGTTAAAAGGGCAAGTGGAAGTGATGTTATATTGTTTAAAAGTTTATCTCATATTTTGAGAAAACGGGTAATATCGAAACCCGATATTTTAAAAGTTACGTGATTTGAAAGATACACGTAAAATACAAAAAATAAACGCTAAATATAAAGTAAAAACGTCGACATTCGGAGAACGTTTATATTTTTATAATTAAATGAGGGCTTATAATTTAATAAGCATTAACACGTCGTATAAACGAATGACGTCTAAAGGCTTAATGTAAGTTAAGAAGGTTGCTCGTAAAACGAGAAATTAAAACGACGACAATAGAAAATATTTCTATGTCACAACGAAAATGTTCACGGTCGATGACAGACATAGACTTTGCCGATAAATAATAAATAACACATATTCGATACGTTAAAACCCTAATCTTGCTGTCTAGTCGAGGAATCAATATTATTCGTCGAACAAACATGACAAATAAAAGTCGATTAATGAATATTGCTCCGAATAATAGAATTAGTATTAGAACTCGGTCTAAATGTTGATTTTAAAGTTTGGGTTACTACACTCAACACTTCAAGGATGAAAGTGTTCTTCTCTTTGCACTTGGAGAGGAAGATATGGGAGGAGAAAGATTCACTTCTCAACAAGTAGTAATCAACCAAATAACCAAGGATTTGAATGATTTAAGAAGTATGTTTGAATCTGGAAATTTGTGTGCAAAAGAGGTGAAGAGAAAATCTGAGAATGGTCCACTTTTTATAAGACAAAAGCCCAACGGCTCTTTCTGGGCGTGGTTCCTTATTGATGCCTGCGGTTCCATATCGATAAGGAACCACATAGGCATCTAAGGAACCGTGGAGGTAGAATCCACGCCCTTTTGTCATTTAGTGGGGTAGTCACATCTGGAGGAATAGTTATCCTCAAAGGATATTCCTAAACCATATGGAATATGCCATTTTCAAATTTTCAAATATTTAATTTAATGAAACATTTTCTTAAAAATAAAGTTTAATAAAAAACTTTGTCACATTTAATTAAAGGTGAGTTTTAAGAAAATATAAATCCTTGATCACTTAATTAAGATGAAGACTTGTTTGTTCATACCTTAAGTGATAATGGTTGAAATGAAAAGATACTTGAACTCAAGAATTCATTTTTCGTTGTTTTCGTAAATGCTTGTTTTTATATATTATCGTAATCAAAACAAAGCGACACCGAAAAATGCAAGTAACATTTTTAGGCATTATTACATTAACAATCTCCCCCTTTTTGATGTCGACAACACATAAACTCAATTACATGAAAAAAAAGATTTTAGAAGACGAGTTGATTTCGTTTCTCACCCTTGTCAAAGCAAAAAGGATGCAAAATTCTTTGTAGACGAAAAGAATCGGACTTTGCAAATTCTCCCCTTGGTGCTTACTCCCCTTGCTTGGGGCACCAAGGAATCGACCTATGGTGACAAGCTACATGGAAGGGTTAGTAGAAGAAAAGAAACACCCAACAAGATATAACACAAGTCACACAAAAAGAAAAATAAGATAAGAAAATAGAAGATAACTAAGATCCACGATATTCATGTTAAAAGGAAACATGAAATAAAGGTACACGAAAATAAATCATACAAAGATGTATGAAAAGGAAAACAAGCCAAAAGAAAACCATAAATCTAATCCTAGTTAAACTAGAACTCTAAGATTTGCTTGAAATAGATGTCTTGGAGATAAGCAATCCATATGCTTAAATGAAAGACAAAATAGTGGCGGAAGGAGGTGATGGTGGCTTGGTAGTAATTTCATAGTCATAGTGTAGAGAAGAAATATGATTTTGAGTGTTCTTGGGTAAATTTAGATTGAAAGAGATTAGGGAAAATGGAGGAGAATCAAGGCTTTCATTTGGTAAATAAGACATTTTGATATGAGAAAGGATGCTAAATTCTTAGGGTTAAATTGAGAAAGCACAAGACACTTTTAGGATGGTCAAAGGTTTGAACCAAAGATTCCAAAAAGTGTTGGAGCAAATTTGGAGTTACATAAAACTCAAAATTTGAAGCTTCTGCTCGCGGTTCCTTATCCCCACCTGCGGTTCCATATAAATATGGATCCGTAGGATATTTAGAGAACCGCCCACAGAAGGTTGTTTTTGGTGGATGAGCAGAATTTTCTAATGCAGCAATTCTTGATTTTCTAGTCTAACTAATCATAGAGATATGCTAAAAAGCAATAATAGACATGGAAAACACACAAGAACTCACTAAACAATATTTTGACCAAAATACATGGATTTAAAATAAAGTTGATGTTGGAGGTGCGTTAATCTAGACATATAGTCATGACATAATGATCCTCCATATTTCATTATCGTTCTTGCTATATTTGAGAAATCCATACATATGAATTATGTATGCTCGTTGTCAATAGCAAGAAGCTATGAAAAACGTTCTTACATTGAATTAACAATGCAAAAACATTTCTCGACCATTTTTAAAAGAACTTTGAGAATTTTGAAAAGGTGACGAGGAATTTTTTCAAAAAGAGTTTAAGAGACTCAATGACTCAAAGAATGAAAAAAACTTAAAAGAGACAAAGACTCGATTAATTAAATGTGCAATTAAGGAATATGTTCCATTAAACCTAGACCTAGACGCAAGTAATTAAAAGGTTCCCTCTTAAGTAGCTTAGTAAAGATGTCGGCTAAGTTTTCTACCGAGGGAACCTTCTCAATCGAAATGTTCCCATTTTGAACATTATCCCTAAGGAAATGGTGGTGAATATCTATGTGCTTAGTTCGCGAATGTTGCACGGGATTCTGGCTCAGGTCTATTGCACCCTTATTATCACACATGATGGGAACATCATTGAGTGGAATCCCGTAATCAACAAGCGCTTGCTTCATCCGTAGAGCTTGTTGACAAGCTTTACTGGCACTCACATACTCGGCTTCCGTGGTGGATATAGTAAGAGAGGTGTGTTTCTTGGAGAACCAAGAAGTTAAACAACAACCCATGAAGGTACAAACTCTACTAGTGCTTTTCCGGTCCACATAGTCTCTCACATGATCCGACTACGCGTATGCTATGGTTTCTATGCCGGTCCCTTTAGGATACCATAATACTAAATGTATATTGCCTTTAATGTATCAGAAGATACGCTTAACCTCTTCAAGGTGAGAGGTTTTTGGAGCCTCTAGGAAGCGAGCACAAAGGCAAACACTAAATATGATATTCGGTCGACTTGCTGTTAGGTGAAACAAACTACCAATCATACCTCTATATTTGGTGTTTTCTACCAACTCACAATCATCATCTATGGCGAGTTTAGTATCCGAGACCATAGGGGTCTTCATTGGTCTAGAGTCCTCTAATCCAAATTTCTTTAGCATTGCTTAACGTACTTAGATTGATTAAAGAAAATACCATCGTCCATTTGTTTAACTTGGAGTCCTAAAAAGAAGTTAAATTCTCCCATCATGCTCATTTCAAACTCGTCATGCATGATTTTGCCAAAGTCATCACACAAGCTTTTACAAGTTGAACCAAATATAATGTCATCAACATATATCTGTACGATTATGAGGTGAGAACCTTTCTTCTTTGTGAAGAGTGTATTTTCTACCATCCCCATGGTATACAGGTGTTTTACAAGAAATGCTTTAAGTCTATCATACCAAGCTTTGGATGCTTTTTTAGGACCATAAAGATCTTTCTTAAGCTTGTAAACATGATCCGGTTTCTCAAAATCAATAAAGCCAGGAGGTTGAGCCACATATACCTCCTCATTTATCAAACCGTTAAGAAACGCATTCTTTACATCCATTTATTGAAGCTTAAAATCTAATGCATAAGCATAAGCTAAAAGGACCCTAATGGACTCTAACCTTGCTACTGGTGCATATGTCTCATCATAATCAATCCCTTCTTGTTGATTATAGCCTTGGGCTACAAGTCTAGCCTTATTCCGAGACACAATACCGTTCTCGTCTAACTTATTCCTATATACCCACTTGGTTCCTATAACGGTAGTACTTCTAGGTGGAGGAACAAGTTCCCAAACGTCATTAGCAATGAATTGATTCAATTCTTCTTGCATGGCGATGACCCAACTCTCATCCATCAAAGCTTCTTTAACATTCTTTGGTTCAGTCATTGAGACAAAACAAAATAAGTTACTTTGATCTTGGACTTGATATCTAAGGGTCCTTTGATTTAAGTCGCCTATGATATTTTCGAGAGCATGATCCTTAGACTCCCTAATGTTTACTACCCTTTCAAAATTAAGGTATTCACCTCCTAATTTTCTAACCTCTTTGGCTTTAACTATGTCTATTTCATCTAAGTCATCATCTACCAAAGGCGGTGTCTTAGATGAAGGAGGGGTTTCATCAAATGTCACGTTGAGTGATTCTTCGATTACACCCGAGGTTCTATTGAGGACCATGTATGCTTTACTAGTTTGAGAATAACCTAGAAAGATACCTTCGTACGACTTTAGGTCGAACTTTGTAAGGTAATCTTTGGTGTTGAGAATGAAGCACTTGCTTCCAAACACCTTAAAGTATTCTAATGAGGGCTTCTTACCTTTAAGAATCTCATAAGGGGTCACTCCTGCTAGTGAGGTTCCTCATGATTAATATTGCATCATGGAATGTCAAGGGTTTGAACTTCTCCCCAAAACAAAGTGAGGTTCGGCATGTGATTTCAGAGAATTATTTATCGGTTTGTGCTATTTTGGAATCACATGTTGCTGATTCCAATCTTGTGTCTTTGTGCGATCGGGTATTTAGACATTGGGATTAGACTTCTAATGGTAGCTTATGTTCTAAGGGTGCTCAAATAATCCTTGGGTGGAATCATAATGATGTTGATGTGGTTGTGATTAATCAGGATGACCAAACTCTTCATACTAGGATATGGCTTAAACTTGAAAGAAATGAGGTTTTTTGTTCTTTTGTGTATGCTCATAATAGGTATTTTCAAAGGTGTAGGCTTTGGAATAGTCTTGGTATTCATAAGGTTTATGTTCGTGATAGACCTAGGTGTCTGTTAGGTGATTTTAATGCTACGCTACAGCTTGATGACTCTTCTACTGGATCTTCGGTGGTGGATATTGCAATGAGAGAATTTAGGGAATGCGTGGAGAATATTGTGGTGTCCGATGTTCAGCATGCGAGATTACATTTTACATGGACTCAGAAGCCAAAGGGTACGGATGGTCTGCTTCGGAAGATTGATCATGTTATGGCTAATTTGGAGTTTGGATCATCTTTTGTGGGTGCTCATGCGATATTTAAACCATATCGTATTTCGGATCATTCTCTGGCTGTTCTTACCATCCCTACTATTGCTAAACCTAAACTAAGGCCTTTCAAGTTTGTTAATGCAATAATGACTAAAAACGTTACTTGCATTTTTCGGTCTCGCTTAGTTTTGATTATGACAATATGTAAAAACAAGCATTTACGAAAACAACGAAAAACGAATTCTTGAGTTCAAGTATTTTTCATTTTACCCATTTTCACTTAAGGTATGGATAAACAAGTACTAACCTTAATCAAGTGATCAAGTGATTTAATCTTTTCTTAAAACTCACTTTTTATTAAATGTGACAAGTTTTTATTAAACTTTATTTTTAAGAAAATGTTTTATTAAATTAATTATTTGAAATTTGAAAATGGCATATTCTTATTTGGTTAAGAATATCCTTTCAGGATATTTTTTTAACCCAGATAAGACCTCCACCACTAAAGGACAAAAAGGAGCGGAGTCTAGTCCGACGGTACCTTGGCACCTAGGCGGTACCTTATCGATAAGGTACCGCGGGCTATGATAAGGTACCGCGGGCAGATATAGCCGTTGGCTCCGTTGTCCTATAAATAGTGGACCATTCTCAGCTTTTCACCTCACCTCTTTTGCACATTTATTTCCAGATTCAAACCCCTTCTTTAATCACTCAAATCTTTGATCATTTGTTTGATTATTACTTGTTTAAGAAGTGAATCTTGTTCTTCCATCCCTTCCTCTCCAAGTACAAAGAGAAGAACACTATCCTAGTGAAGTGTTGAGTCCACCACCAAAGATCCATTGAAGATCTAATTTTATACACTTGTAGTTGTGTCATAGTTGTGAAGATCCAAGTAGTTGTGTCTATTTGGAAGTTGTGTATGTACTAAGTATAGTTGTGTAGATTGGTTCTAGCTACGATTAGGGCTCGACTTTTAGCTTAGAGTCGGAAATTAGTTAAGCGACGTGTACGGTTTTCTCCACCATAAGGAGCTTGTTGTGTAGTGAACTCTCGAGTAAGGAGTACTCGAGGAGTGGAGTAGGAACGAGGAGTGAGTTTCGTTGCCGAACCACTATAAATCCTTGGTGTTCGGTTTGATCTTTCTTTACCCTTAACTCTTTACATTCTTTATTCTTTATGCATATACATGTGTTAGTACTAGATTAGTTACACTATCATTCTTTATTCTTTGTGGATATATTTTTGTTAGTATTAGTTTAGCTACACTATCATTGTTCATATTGTGCATAAGAAGATTTCACATATTTCCTCAAGCCTAAGTTTTTAAAAAAGGATTTTTGGAAACCATATTTTAACAAGTAAATATAAGAAACTATTCAACCCCCCCTTCTAGTTTCTACAATTGGTATCAGAGCAGGTTGCTCAAGAATTTTTAAAGTATATTGTATTTTAAAACTTGAATCGATATATGGATTCCAACAAGTACCTAGAAGGGCAATCTATGCAAAGACCACCACTTTTTGAAACCGATAGTTTTATTTATTGGAAAAATAGATTTGAAACTTATGTGAAATCGAAAGATTTAGATCTTTGGCATGTTATTACCAATGGTGATTTTTTACCCTTTCAATTTAATGAAGTTTCTAAAACAAAAGAATTGGTCACTTTTGACAAAGCTAATGATGATACTAAAAAGAAACCTTCAAAAAATAATGAGGCTAAAATGGTGATTTATAATGCTTTGCCTAAGAAGGAGTATGAAAGAATTTTTATGTGTGAAACCGCTAAAGATATTTGGAACACTCTTTTAGTAACCCACCAAGGTAATAGCCAAGTCAAAGAAAGTAAAATCGATCTTCTTGTCCAACAATATGAACAATTTGTCATCTTAGAAGATGAAACTATTGATAATGCATTTGCTAGGTTTAACACCATTATTACTAGTCTAAAAGCACTTGATGAAGGTTTTTCTAGCAAGAACAATCTTAGGAAGTTTCTAAGGGCCTTACATCCAAAGTGGAGAGTAAAAGTCACGGCGATTGAAGAGTCGAAAGATCTCTGAACTTTATCACTCGATGAACTCATAGGAAACTTGAAGGTTCATGAGATGATAATTTTTAAGGACTCGGAATTAGTGAAAACCAAGAGTGAAAGGAAATCTCTTGCACTTAAAGCCAAGAAGGCACAAAGTGACCATGATAGTTCCTCGGAAAGCGATGACGAGGAGTATGCATTGGCGGTGAGAGATTTCAAGAAGTTCTTCAAGAGACGAGGTCAACACGTTAGGCAACCCAACTATGACAAGAAACCATTGTCAAAGAATCGGTTTGTCAAGAACGAAAAAGGTGATAGGAATTGCTTTAGATGTGGTGATCCAAATCACTTCATTGGTGATTGTCCAAAGCTCGCTCGTGATAAGAACCACACGGCATTCGTTAGTGGCGCTTGGAGCGATAGCGGTGAAGATGATGATGACAACCCCAAAGAGAAGAAATGTCTTATGGCTCACACTTCTAAAGAGGTACATTCCGAAACTGAATATTATAGCAATGATAGTTCCAATTTAGATGATATTGAATTTGAAGGCAAATATGATAGCTTACACAAACTTAGTCTTAAATTCATAGAAAAGAATAAAACCTTAAAATCAACCAAAACTAAGCTTGAAAATGAGATCAATGAACTTAGGGAGAAATTGGCTAAACTTGAGAAAAACAAAGAGGTTGATTTAGGTTGCTTAAGTTGTGAGAAACTTATATTAGAGAATGAAGATCTCAAGAGCACCTCCATTAAATTGGAAAAGTTCATGAAAGGTACTAGTGCTCTTGATGATATGTTAAACAAACAAGTTCATTCTAAGGAAAGACTTGGTCTAGGTTTTAACTCAAATGAAGCCTCAACTAGTGAACCAAAACAAGTCAGGTTTTCACAAAAAACGCCCACTGGACGCGGTTCTAAACTGTATGGCGCGGTTCCTTATCACTATGGAACCGCGGCCATAGATAAGGTACCGCGGCCAGAAGTTGAATTTTGTGAAAATTCTGAACTTTCTGAAAAATCTAAGTTAAATGAAAAACTAAAGCATCTTACTGTTAATAAGGTACAATTACCCATACTTGACGACAATGCTATTGGTAAGTTCTACAAGCCTTTAAGTAAACCTCTCATGGGAAATAGAAGTTTATCTAGACTATCCTCTACTCCACCTAGAGTACGGAATAAGTCTAAGCCTAGAAGTAGAACGACAACGCCTACAAGAGATAATCAAAACAACTCACGACCTAGAAGTAAAACTACAACACCTAGAAGGAATAATAATAACTCTAAACCTAGATCAAACACACCTAGGAGAAGTAATGAACAACAAAATGGTTACATGAATTACTACCCTCCTCCATTTTGTACTCCATGGGGAATCCCCTCCTCATTCATGCATCCCAACCAAATGCAAGGGATGTTTGGAACTAACAATTTTGGACCCATGAGATATTGGGGACCAAATGTTTGATCTTGTGTGTTGTTACCTAGATATGCTTGGGAATTGATTTGGAGCCCGATGAGTGGATTAAGGATAGTGGATGTTCTAAACACATGACGGGTAATCGAAGTTTGTTCTCGCTTTACAAAGCATATGATGGAGGTAACGTCACATTCGCTAGTAGTCTACGTGGTAATATCATTGGCAAAGGTACAGTTTCTCTTGACTCCATGACCATTGAAAATGTTGAGCACGTATATAACTTAGGTTTTAACCTTTTAAGTATAGGTAAAATTTGTGATAATAAGTGTAAGGTCATCTTTTCGGAACATGACAGTGAAATCGTAAAAGATGGAAAAGTCATTGGAAAAGGTGTTAGATAGCATGGGCTTTATGTCATGAAGGTTAATAAGAAGTCAAAAGACAACATATGTCTTGCGACTATAGATGATAGTTCTACTCTTTGGCATAGGAGATTAGGTCACGCTAATATGCGTTTAATTCAATCTTTAGTCTCTAAGGAGTTGGTAAGACACCTCCCCAAGATTAAGTTTGATAGTCACTTTTGTGATGCTTGCAAAGTTAGAAAGAAAGTTCACTCAAGTCACAAAGCCAAGAATTTGGTTTCGACCTCTCGGTGCTTAGAGCTCCTACATATGGATCTCTTTGGACCTTCCGCCATACGGAGTTATGGAGGTAACCTTTATACCCTAGTCATAGTTGATGACTATTCTAGATTCACTTGGACTAGATTTTTGGCATCTAAGAATGAAGCTTTCGATCACTTCGAAATCTTTAGTCGAAGAATTCAAAATCAACTAGGATGTTCAATTGTTTCTATTAGGACGGATCATGGTAGGGAATTTGATAATGAAGTGCAATTTGGTGCCTTTTGTGAAGCTCATGGTATTACCTATAACTTCTCGGCTCCTCGCACTCCACAATCAAATGGGGTAGTTGAAAGGAAGAATAGGACTCTCCAAGAGATGAGTAGGACGATGTTAAACGAGCAATCTTTGCCTCAAAAGTTTTGGTGCAATGCCGTGGACACATCGACTTATATTCTCAACCGAATTCTTATTCGACCTTTCCTAGGAAAGACCCCCTATGAGATTCTTAAAGGTAAGAAACCCTCAATAGAATACTTTAGGGTGTTTGGAAGCAAGTGCTTTATCCTCAACACCAAAGACTACCTTACCAAGTTTGACCCAAAGTCTTACGAAGGTATCCTTTTAGGTTATTCCCAAACTAGTAAAGCCTACATAGTCCTAAATAGAACCTCGGGGGTTATTGAAGAATCACTCAACGTAACCTTTGATGAAACCCCTCCTTCACCCAAGACACCACCATTGGTTGATTATGACTTGGATGAATTAGGAGTAGTTAAAGCCAAAGAGGTTATAAAAATAGGAGTTGAAGACCTTAGTGTTGAAAAGGAAGTAAACATTAAGGAGTCTAGGGATCATACTCTCAATAATGTCATTGGTGACTTAAATCAAAGGACCCTAAGATCTCAAGTCTAAAACCAAAGCAACTTCTTTTGTTTTGTCTCCTTGATTGAACCAAAGAATGTTAAAGAAGCTTTGACGGATGAGAGTTGGGTCATTGCGATGCAAGAAGAATTGAATCAATTTGTTGCCAATGATGTTTGGGAACTTGTTCCTCCACCTAGAAGTTCTACCATTATAGGAACCAAATGGGTATTTAGGAATAAGCTAGATGAGAATGGTGTTGTGTCTCGTAACAAGGCTAGACTTGTAGCTCAAGGCTATAATCAACAAGAAGGGATTGATTATGACGAGACATATGCACCGGTAGCTAGATTAGAATCAATTAGAATCCTTTTAGCCTATGCTTGTGCCTTAGATATTAAGCTTCAACAAATGGATGTAAAGAGTGCATTTCTTAACGGTTTGATCAATGAGGAGGTATATGTGGCTCAACCTCCCGGCTTCATTGATTTTGAGAAACCAGACCATGTTTACAAGCTTAAGAAAGCACTTTATGGACTCAAACAAGCACACAAAGCTTGGTATGATAGACTTAAAGCGTTTCTTGTTAAACATGAGTATACCATGGGAATGGTAGACAATACACTCTTTACAAAGAAGAAAGGTCCTCACCTCATAATCGTACAAATATATGTTGATGACATTATATTTGGCTCAACTTGTCAAGAATTGTGTGATGACTTTGCCAAAATCATGCATGATGAGTTTGAAATGAGTATGATGGGAGAACTTAACTTCTTTTTAGGACTCCAAATTAAACAAATGGACGATGGTATTTTCTTTAGTCAATCTAAGTACGCTAAAGAAATGCTAAAGAAATTTGGATTAGAAGAATCTAGACCAATGAAGACCCCTATGGCCTCAGATACTAAACTCACCGTAGATGATGATTGTGAGTCGGTAGACAACACCAAATATAGAGGTATGATTGGTGGTTTGTTGTACCTAACGGCAAGTCGACCGGATATCATGTTTAGTGTTTGCCTTTGTGCTCGCTTGCAAGAGGCTCCCAAAACCTCTCACCTTGAAGCGGTTAAGCGTATCTTCCGATACATTAAAGGCACTATACATTTAGGATTATGGTATCCTAAAGGGAACGGCGTAGAAACCATTGTCTACGCGGACTCGGATCATGCGGAAGACTATGTGGACCGAAAAAGCACTAGTGGAGTTTGTACCGTCATGGGTTGTTGTTTAACTTCTTGGTTCTCCAAGAAACAAACTGCTCTTGCGATATCCACCACGGAAGCCGAGTATGTGAGTGCCGGAAAAGCATGCCAACAAGCTCTATGGATGAAGCAAGCGCTTGTTGATTACGGGATTTCTCTTGATGATGTTCCCATCATGTGCGATAATAAAGGCGCTATAGACCTAAGCAAGAATCCCGTTCAACATTCGCGAACCAAACACATAGAAATTAGACACCATTTCCTTAGGGATAATGTTCAAAAGGGGAACATTACTATTGAAAAGGTGCCCTCCGAGGAAAACTTAGCCGATATCTTCACTAAGCCACTTAAGAGGGAACCTTTTAATTACTTGCGTCTAGGTCTAGGATTAATGGAACATCTTCCTTAAATTCTTTTCTTCTTGTGTGTTTTCTTTTACCACTTTGAGTCCTTGAAAAATCTTCTCCTCTCCTTTTCAAAACTCTCAAAGTCTCGTTCAAAAATGGTTGACAAATACGTTTGACATTGTTAATTCAATCTAAAAACGATTTTTCATAGATTCTCGCTATTAATCTAGAACTTACATAATTCATATGTATGATTCTCTCAAACATAGCAAGAACAAGATTGAATCATGGAGGATCATTGTGTCATGACTCAAGGTCTTGTCTTACACACCTCCTACATTGATTTTTTAATCCATGTATTTTGGTCAAATCTCTATTTGGTAAGTTTGCATATGTTTTCTTTGTCTATCTTTGCTTTTAAGCATATCCCTATGATAAGTTAGACTAGAAAAATAAGATTTGCTGAAAAATCTTCCTCCAAACACCAAACCCTGCTTCTGCAGGCGGTTCCATATGTGAACCGCGGTACCTTATTGATAAGGTACCGCCACCCTCGATAAGGAACCGCCTACAGTGGCCTTCCTTTTTTGGGTTTTTGTCTGAAACTCCAAATTTGCTCCAACATTTTTGAGAATCTTTGTTTCAAACCCTTTGACCACCCCAAAAATACCCTAAGCCTTCCCTATTTAAACCATAAGCATTTTGCATTACTTCACATCCAAAATGTCTTATTCTCCCAATGAAAGCCTTGAATCTCCTCCATTTTCTCCAATTGCTTTCAATCCAAACCCACCCAAGAACACTATTAATCACATTTCTCCTACCAAGAATATTGATTGTGGAACTTCTTTTATTCCACCACCACCCTTTAGTGTTCTTCCTCCTTCTCATGATAATGTCATGCACCATGGAACATATTGACATTGTTGTCAATATCAACATCTTGCTATGGCACACATCTATGAGGAGTTGAGCTACATCAAGAGTCTCTTAATCAAGCCTCCTCTTCACTTTGATTATGAGATCTCCAACAAGCCACCACCACCACCCTCCGCTATTACCTTGTCTTTCATATAAGCATTGATTGCTTATCCACAAGACACCAAATTCAAGCAAATATTAAAATTCTAGAATAACTAGGATTAGATTTATGCTTTTGGCTTGTTTCTTTTTCCATACTTCTTTGTATGATTTTCTTTTAGTAACCTATCTTGGATCTTTGTCTTTGTGTTTTCTTCTCTTTTATTTTTTTTATGTGACCTATTGCTATATATTGTTGGTTGTTTCTTTTGTTCAACTAACCCTTCTATGTAGCTTGTCACCATATCTCGATTCCTCGGTGCCCCAAGCTAGGGGGAGTAAGCACCAAGGGGGAGTCTTTGCAAAGTCTGTTTCTTCAACACCGGATTACGCAACCTTTTTGCTTCGACAAAGGGGGAGAAATGAATAAACTCGTCTTCGAAAATCTTGTTTTTGTGTGATTGAGTTTATGTATTGTCGGAATCAAAAAGGGGGAGATTGTTAATGAAATAATGACTAAAAATGTTACTTGCATTTTTCGGTCTCGCTTAGTTTTGATTACGACAATATGTAAAAACAAGCATTTACGAAAACAACGAAAAACGAATTCTTGAGTTCAAGTATTTTTCATTTTACCCATTTTCACTTAAGGTATGGATAAACAAGTACTAACCTTAATCAAGTGATCAAGTGATTTAATCTTTTCTTAAAACTCACTTTTTATTAAATGTGACAAGTTTTTATTAAACTTTATTTTTAAGAAAATGTTTTATTAAATTAATTATTTGAAATTTAAAAATGGCATATTCTTATTTGGTTAAGAATATCCTTTCAGGATATTTTTTATACCCAGATAAGACCTCCACCACTAAAGGACAAAAAGGAGCGGAGTCTAGTCCGGCGGTACCTTAGCACCTAGGCGGTACCTTATCGATAAGGTACCGCGGGCTATGATAAGGTACCGCGGGCAGATATAGCCGTTGGCTCCTTTGTCCTATAAATAGTGGACCATTCTCAGCTTTTCACCTCACCTCTTTTGCACATTTATATCCAGATTCAAACCCCTTCTTTAATCACTCAAATCTTTGATCATTTGTTTGATTATTACTTGTTTAAGAAGTGAATCTTGTTCTTCCATCCCTTCCTCTCCAAGTGCAAAGAGAAAAACACTATCCTAGTGAAGTGTTGAGTCCACCACCAAAGATCCATTGAAGATCTAATTTTATACACTTGTAGTTGTGTCATAGTTGTGAAGATCCAAGTAGTTGTGTCTATTTGGAAGTTGTGTATGTACTAAGTATAGTTGTGTAGATTGGTCCTAGCTACGATTAGGGCTCGACTTTTAGCTTAGAGTCGGAAATTAGTTAAGCGACGTGTACGGTTTTCTCCACCATAAGGAGCTTGTTGTGTAGTGAACTCTCGAGTAAGGAGTACTCGAGGAGTGGAGTAGGAACGAGGAGTGAACTTCGTTGCCGAACCACTATAAATCCTTGGTGTTCGGTTTGATCTTTCTTTACCCTTAACTCTTTACATTCTTTATTCTTTATGCATATACATGTGTTAGTACTAGATTAGTTACACTATCATTCTTTATTCTTTGTGGATATATTTTTGTTAGTATTAGTTTAGCTACACTATCATTGTTCATATTGTGCATAAGAAGATTTCACATATTTCCTCAAGCCTAAGTTTTTGAAAAAGGATTTTTAGAAACCATATTTTAACAAGTAAATATAAGAAACTATTCAACCCCCCCTTCTAGTTTCTACAAAGTTCTTTAATATTTTGACTCAGCATGATCGGTTTAAGGAGACTGTAAATGCGGGATGGTCTCATCATGTGAGTGGTTTTTCTATGTTTATGGTTACTCAACGCCTTAAGCATTTGAAAAAAACCTCTTCAGAAATTGCTTATTGAAAATGGAAATATCCATGCTAATGTCACGAGCCTACGATCTGAGCTAGATAAAATCGAAATTAACTTGGATAATGACCTGAATAATGGTGACTTGCGTGAACAGGAGGCTACGGTTATTGGTGCTTTTAATGAGGCAGTGTTATTAGAAGAGAGTTTTTTGAAGTAGAAAGCCAAGATTACTTGGTTAAAAGAGGGGGACACAAATTCTGCGTATTTTCACAAAGTTGTTAAGAGTCATTTCAGTCGAAGCTGGATTGATGTTGTGACTAAAGTGGATGGGACTATCTGTGAGAATGATCAAGTTGTTGGGGCTTTTGTGGATCATTATGAGTCTTTTTAGAGCTTGTTGGGGACACAATGGGTTTTAATGACCATGATTTGTTCCATACGCGTTTAAGCGATGACATGGCTCAGGATATGGTTAGGAAGGTTACTACACAGGAGGTTAAGCAGGCAGTGTTTGATGGGTAATGACAAATCTCCGGGTCCGGATGGGTATACCGCTGTGTTTTTTAAGGAGTCGTCGGACATTTTTGGTAATGAGGTTACTAAGGCGGTTTGTGAGTTCTTTTCTAATGGCAAATTTCTCAAGGAAATTAATCATACTATTATAGCTCTTATACCCAAAGTTAATTCTCCTAATCGGGTGAATGATTATCGGCCTATTTCGTGTTGTAATGTTTTATTCAAATTCGTTACAAAGATTATTTCTAATCGTATTAAGAACAACTTGAAGTACCTTGTGAGTCTTAATCAATCAGCTTTTGTTCTCGAGAGACATATTGCGGATAACATCATGTTAAAACAAAAGCTGATGCACAATTATCATTTAGATCATGGGAGTCCTCGGTGTACTTTTAAGGTTGATACTCAGAAAGCTTACGATACAGTGGATTGGGATTTTCTGCGTGCAGTTCTCCTGGGTTTTGGTTTCCATAATCGTATGGTTGCATGGATTATGGAATGTGTTACTACATCATCTTTTTTGATCAGTATTAATGGTTCTTTGCATGGTTATTTTAAAGGTAAAAGGGGTCTTCGTCAAGGAGACCCATTATCTCCTTATTTGTTTACGCTTATAATGGAGGTTCTTACTCTTATGCTAAAGAGACTGGTTAGAGAAGGGGATTCGTTTACTTTTCACGGATATTGTTCGAGAATGGAGGTGATTAATCTTTGTTTTGCTGATGATCTATTTTTATTTGCTCATGCGGATGTTTCTTCGGCTATGGTTATTAAGGAGGCACTGGATGAGTTTAAGAATGCATCGGGCCTTACCCCAAGTCTTCCTAAGAGTACGGTGTATTTTTGTAACTCCATTAACCATGTAAAGCTTTCTATTTTACAGGTTTTACCATTTGAGGAGGGGCATCTTCCGGTTAAATATCTTGAGGTCCCGTTGATCTCGTCAAGGCTTACGATTCGTGACTGCAGGGATCTTATTGATAGGGTAAAATCTCGTGTGCAGGATTGGAAAAATAAGGCCTTATCGGCGGCTGGTAGATTTTAGCTTGTGTAATCGGTTATCGGCTCCATGCACGTGTTTTAAGCATCTGTTTTTGTTCTTCCTTCTCGGGTGCTGCTTGATATTTAGCAGATCATGCGAGGTTTCTTATGGTGTCAGGTTAGTATTAAGAAGGCTAAAGAGAAGGTGGTGTGGGATGTTGTTTGTCTTATGATTTCTCATATTTGGATGTTATTAACGTTAAAGGAATCCTTGTGGGTTAAGTCGATACATGAGTATAAGTTGAAGGGTAGAATTTTTTGGGAGATTCCGACTTGTGGTAATATGACACGGGTTTGGAGAAAAATTCTAAAATTACGTCCTTTCATTCGGGAGTTTGTTTGGTATAAGATCGGGGATGGTACACAGGTCTCGGTTTGGTCGGATGTTTGGTTCTCTTTTGGTCCGCTTTCGGGTTTGATAACGTCTAGGGACATTCATCGGGCTGGCTTTTCGTTTGATACCAAGATTAAGGATGTGGTGCGTGACGAACAGTGGGTATGGCCTCATGAGTTTGGAAGTAAGTATCCTTTTCTTGATACTATTACAATTCCGACTGTTCAGACGGGTGTTCAAGATAAACTATTATGGAAGATGGACGGGAATGTCTTGAAACCATTCTCAATGGCTACTGTTTGGACGTCCTTGCGGCCTCGAGATATTAAGGTTACATGGCATGATCTTGTGTGGTTTTCTGGGTGTATCCCGAGGCATGCACTTAATCTATGGTTGGTTATGAAGCAGAAACTGAAGACTCAGGATAAAGTTTATCCGTGGGATGTGTCGAGTTCTGTGCTTAGTGTATGTCCGCTTTGTGAGGGTCAGCCGGACTCTAACGAGCACTTATTTTTTGAATGCTCTTTTTCTCAACATGTTTGGGAGAAGGTTTGGCTCGAATCGACTCGAATATGGATTTTCAATTTTACAAGAGATTTATCGTTTTTGTTTCAATTAAAAGATTTGGTATTTATGTCTCATCAAAGCACGTAAAAAGAGTAAGAATAGTATCAACTACGTATACGTACTAAACTAAAACAATGTGCACGTACAACAATTAAGCTACAAAGTACAAGTATTTAAAGCACGAAAATGGAAAATAAAATGCAAATGATACTAGGATAAATGCAAAAATGTAAAAATACCCAAAATGAATAAAATTGCCAAAAGATTTAAAATGATTTATTTTCTTAATTTTTAGATTTTTTATTATTTCTTTATTTATTAAAATCTAGTTTATTATTTATTTTGAAAATTGAAAATTAATTTTCAAATGAAAAAAGTAAATCAAGTTATTAAATTTGAAACAACCCAAGTTCTAAACCCAAAAACAAACGAGCCCAAAGCTATGATCCGCCCCAATTAACTTGCCAAGCTCAGGAGTTATTTAGGCCAAAAGTGTATTAAGATGAAAGTTGAAAACTAAAATGCAATTAAGTATATGGGAAAGAAATGAAAGCAAAGTAAATCGCAAGGAACCTAAGAGAAATTAAACTAAACGTTTAAAACTAAAAACGGGTTTATGAAGAATAAGCTGGTATGAGCTTATTACACAACCAAATTAATTCAAACCAGTTCTAAAAGTCTTAAAATGCAAATTTCCTAACCAAAAGTAAAATTAGCTTGTGAGATAAGCTATTAAGCTCCAAAGAATTTTCAATAAGCACACTTTTAAGAGGTAAGCAATTTGGCTTATTCAATTAAGCTGATTATTTTTGAGAATGATTATAAGCTAGAAAATCTGATTTCTTTCTGAGCACTTTTTGGAAAATCACTTTTAATAAGCCATAAATAAGCAATATCCAAAAACATGTTATTTTTAATCAATTTGACCAAATGTTGACTTTTTTAATAAGCTCACAAATTTCCAGAAATGGTATTTAGATGATATTAAGCAACTTTTGTGAAAGAAATAAGCTGGAAATCGGCTAGATAAGCTATGTTGAAAATCAAAAAGCTAACAGTAACTTAAATGGCTAATCAACTATATTCTAGGATGATTAGTGGCTTATCTAATAAACACAATGAAAAACTTATAACTAAGCTTAACAACTCTATACTACTGGCTAAGTTTTTCCCCTAAATTGAAGGTTTAATGTTCAATATTGAAAAAGATACAGGCTTATGAAAAAGGCGGTTGAGACTTTGTTTTGACAGTTCAAACCATATCATATAAACATTTTTTAACCTTTTGACTTTGATTTTAACCAAATGTTGTTGGGAATAAAATGAGCTAAGTCACTCAGACGCGAATAAGAGTAAATTGGACGCTGATAGGAAGAAATCAAGTGCTGACAGATCAAGCATTGACAAGAGATATCCAAGTATTGACAAGAAGAAGTCCAACCACTGATAGGAAAACTTAGTCAACACGTTTATTATTTGAAGAAAAGATATACTCAATATTGTATTTTCTGTATTTATCTTTTCCTAGAATAGTTGATAGGTTATCCATTGTACATGACTCCTTGTGTTATAAAAGGAGGTCGTAGGGTTTATACACAATATACACATTATTCAGTATTCAACTTTCATTGTAAAGCAAGTTCGAATATCAATCAAAAGTGAAAGTTTGGTTTAATTGTTTTACTTGTTCTTTATTCAAGTATTAATTCCGCATAACACTTGGATTGTTCATAACAACAACAAAGTTTCTCTAGGTGTTAAACTTGATTCAATCTCGTTAACGCAAAGCTAATCGATCTAAGTTTGGGATCAACAAGTGGTATTAGAGCTTGTTAAGGAACTTTAATCTAGAAGAACATCAAAACCTTAAAACCATAAAAGATGTTTGCTATAGAATCTTCTCCCTCATCAAACCACAACGTAAAAATCCCCATGCTCGACCCTGAAATATTTGAACAATGGAAGTTCAATTTTGAACAATACCTTCAAATTCATGATCACACTCTCTAGGAAATTATTGAATATGGAAACCAATTTGATAAAGCTGCTAGGATTACTGCTGCTATTGCAGCAAGGACTACTAATGGTTCTCCTACTGAAGAGCGTGGAGAAATACCCGAGGATGGAAGAGCTGTCTCAACTGCTGTTATAGCCAAAAGAAGGAATGACTTGAAGACCTTAAGCATTCTCAAACTCTCTCTGGGTCCAAACAATCAACATAAGTATAGAAGTTTTGAGTCTGCCAAAGAACTTTGGGAAGCTCTTCAAATCAACTATGGTGGTAATGATGACACTACCAAAGAGAAGAAGAAGCAACTTTTGCATGAATATGCTATATTTAAAGCTCTTTCCAATGAAAAGCTAAGTGAGGTAAGAAGCAGGCTTCTAGATATCACTAGCAAGTTGACCTTTATGTGAACAAAATATGATGATGAAGACATCATTACTACTCTCCTTAAAAGTCTTGGTGAGGCGTGGAAAATTGAAGCTAGGTCTATAATTGCTACCAATGCTCATAAGAGTTCTACTTTTGATGACGTCTAGAATAAGCTAAAGATTGTAGAGAATGAAATCTTACTGGATCATGGAAACAAGTTGACATCTGGAAACATGGCTTTTATCTCACATAGTGAAGCTCAAGTCAAGGAGAGAGAGTCTTATGTACATCCTGTTACTGGATCACCTTATGTCAACGGTCGATCAACCTTTATCAGCGCCTCACATTCAGACGCTGACACATCTAATGTTGACTCACCAAGGCTTAAAACTGTTGGTATTGATTTGGATACTGTATGTGCATACATTACTGCATTTCCCAATGGTTCCTTGATTACCTATGAGGATCATGAGCAAATTAGTGATGCGAATTTGGATGAGATGGATATTAAATGGAATATGGCACTTGCAAGCATAAGGGCCAACAGATGGAATAGGAGATTCAGAAAGAAGATGACCTTCAATGCTAAAGACACTGCTGGGTTTGATAAATCCAAGGTTGAGTGTTACAACTGCCATAGGATGGGTCACTTTATGATGGAATGCAAATCTCCAAGAAGATCTGATGCTGGAAAGGCTTCAAGCCAAGCTATCAAGGTTGAAGAGAAAAAGGCTATGGTTGCCATGCAAGACATTGATGGTGTTGGATGGGACTGGAGCTTTTTGGCAAAAGATGTGAAAGAGAATAAGGCTTTGATTGCTGAGAAGGAAGATGAAGAGCATGTTCACTTTGATCTTATGGAAAATTCCTCGTCTTCATCAAATAATGAGGTATATGATGATGCTTACTGTAGTAAAGGATGTCGTTTAAACACTGAAAAACTAAACAAACAAATCTTAAAGTTAAAATTAGATGTTTTTGATGAAAAATGCAGGCTATCAAATTATCAAATGCCACTTGTTCAAACTGAAAAGTCTGTAGAGGAATATAAGAAAATGGAATTTGACCTAAAAGATCAGATTAATGTTTTGTCTTATGATCTTAAAGTTAGTGTTGAACTTAGGGACACTCTGATGAAATCTAGAGAAGAAGTGCAACTTAAATTAGACGAGGCCATTAAGGATAAAGAAAATGCAGGGCTTAAAATTAAAATTTTTGATAAAGCCAGCCAACCCCTAGAAAAATGTGTTAGTAAACAAAGAAACCCTAGGGATATGTCTGGGATTGGGATGAATGAATATGTTGCTGTTCCTCCACCTGTTGGGAACTTTTATGGTGTTCAGAGAAAGGATTTCTCTTGGACTAGTATTCTAGAACTCCAAGAAGAGGAATTTATTCCTCCACCTAGAGTGCTCACCCCAGTTGAGGAATATCAACAAAAGGTAACTAACCTTGAAAAATGTAAAGTAGACAACCCTTTTCTCTTTGTTAAGGGTGGAATGCTTAGTGAGAGTCCATTTGAGCCTACACCCATAACTGTAACCGACCCTACCATTGGAAAACCTGTTGACCTTGGCTCATATGTTAAGAGAAAACCTAGTGTTAAATATGGTAAAATGTATAGAAAACCTAGGTCACCACAAAGCCAAGCTAGTGTTAATGGGACAGGGTTCTTTCAATCTAGATCTACAGTTATGTCTAGAAAAGCTTGTTATACATGTGGGAGCTTTTCTCACTTGCCCTATAAATGTGTCAGTGCCTCAAAAGTCAACGCTGACAATAGGTCAAACATGGTCAAACCCAGACCTTTTGTCCAATCAAGTCCACAAGTTACTAGACCAGCTCCCTTCTTTACTAAAGGGACAAATACTCATAGACAAAGGCCCTTTCAAAAGACCAACACATGGCCTAACAGACAATGGGTTCCTGTAGCAAACCCTAATTTGGGCGTTGACAAGAACATGTTCAGCGCTGACAAGAACAAATTTAACGCTGACAGGAATAATTCCAACATTGATAGCTCTAGGTATGGTATGAAAATGCCACAACAAGCTGGTGTTGGTTCTTTTGTTAGACCAAGTAAGAACAGGTACTTACAACCTAAGGGAAAGGGGTCTAAAGCTTCATCTAGTTTGACTTGGAGACCTAAACAAGACCAAAACCCTAAATCTAATGGGATTTCTATGACCTGTAACAGATTTCATTATATTTCAAAGGTCATTACTAAACCAATTGGGGAAAACTGGGTGTTCAAGCCACAAAGGGATGGACAAGGGGTTGTTATAAGGACTAAATCTATTCTTGTTGAACAACCACATGAATCTAAGTCTGCTCAGGCTTAGGTTCCCAAAGAAAACTAATTTGTTTTTTTATGTGCAGGGCATTCAAAAGCAGGTCAATGATCATGGATATTGGGACATTGGATGCTCTAGGCACATGACGGGGAAGGAAGATTATTTTTCAAAATTTACCCCCATTAAAGATGGTGAAAAAGTGTACTTTGGAGGAGGATATGGTACAATTTCAGGCAAAGGCACTCTTATCACCAACAATTTACGTTTTAAGAACGTTTTTCTAGTAAAAGAACTTGACTATAATTTGTTTAGTTTGTCACAAGTGTGTGATAACAAGAATAAGGTTCTTTTCACTGATACTGAATGCTTGGTGTTGAGTAAAGATTTTAAGATGCCTGATGAGAAGTTTATTGATTATAGAACACCTAGGCATAATTACATTTATAATGTTAATCTTAATGGAATTAGGATGAACAAAAATTTGTCATGTCTGTATGCTAAAGCTTCAGTAGATGAATGTAATCTATGGCACAAAAGGTTAGGGCACATAAACTTTAAGAATATTAATAGACTTGTGAGACATGATTTAGTTGATGGTTTGCCTTCAAAGGCTTTCCATAATGATCATTCTTGTGTTGCATGCCTTAAAGGCAAACCGAACAAGGTCTCATTTAAGTCTAAACTTGTGCATTCTAGTTCTAAGCCACTTCATTTGCTACATATGGACTTATTTGGCCCAACTAATATAGAAAGTTTGAATGGTAAATCTTATTGTTTTGTTATAACTGATGATTTTTCTAGATTTACTTGGACTTACTTTTTGGCCTAATAAAGTGACACTGCCACTATTTTGATTAACTTTATTACCCAAATTGAGAAGAAGACAGGGAATGAGGTTAAAATACTTAGAAGTGATAATGGTGAGTTTAGAAACAAGTTGTTAGATGCCTTCTGTGTTAATAAAGGGATTACTAGGCAGTTTAGCATAGCTAGAACTCCACAGCAGAATGGTGTGGCTGAAAGGAAGAATAGAACCCTCTTAGAAGCTGTTAAAAGTATTTAAAGTGATGGTCAAAGAAGTGAAGTCACATATTATATGACCACCCCTTAGGGGAGATTGTTAGAAGTATTTAAAGTGATGGTCATATAACATACCGTTGCGAAGCTCGTGGAAAATGCTATTCAACATTGTCGAGAGTTATATGTTATTGTTATGTATGTAACGGGAATTAGTCCCGAACACACAAATGAGGAAGGCCTCCTAACCTTGTAAGCCTTAGTATAAAAGGCACATCCAACCTCATTTGTGTGTGTGTCTCATATAGTATCTTTCCATTCTTCTAGTTTTAGAGAGAGAAACTCTCCTTAGTTTCTCTCACTAGAATCACCTACTTTGTATCTTTCTTCCTTCTTCTTTACCTAATCTAATATTCCATTCTTAGTTTTAATCTTGTTCTTCATCTTCTATATTTCTTGTTCTATAAGTCGTGTGTTACGTCCTACAAGTGGTATCATTCGCAAAGGGATTCGTGGATAGCTATTTGGTGTTGTGTTTGGTTATTGGTTTTCGTGAGTTTTGGATCAAAAACCTCACGTTTTTAAAACTTTTTCGTGCTTTTCTGAGTCCAAGTGATCCATATATCTTATACATAGTTGTGGTAGAGATTTGGGTGCTTTGGGTTGGTTAAAATCACGGATTTCTTGTCAAATATCTCATTTTTTTACCAAAAATCTTGGAACAGTACCGTATTGCGATTGTAACCCATCGCAAAGGAAAAGGTTTATCTTTGCGATTGAGATTGCGATTGATATTGTGATTGGAAACATTGCGATTGATATTGCGATTGGGGTCTTCTGGTAACATTGCGATTGATATTGCGATTGGTAACACTGCGACTGATATTGCGATTGGTAACATTGCGATTGATATTGCGATTGGGATTGAGACAAAATTCCTTCCTTATTGTGATTGGATTTTGAAATTGCGATTGAACTATGGTATTGCGATAGGAATTTTGACATTGCGATGGGTATTCCGATGGATATTGCGATGAGACATTGACATATGTTTGGTTAAATTTTGTTTGAGTTTTTTTAGACTTAGCAACTATCTAGAGTAGTCCCGGAACATAGTTTACACGAAGATTAAAAAAAAACCATTTTTAGGCCATTTAAGCTTCAATTTCAAATTTTGGCAATGTGAAAAATTTTTCGACCAAAAAATTCAAATTTTCGGACCAAAATTCAAATTTTAGGCCAAATTTTAAATTTTTTTTAGGTTTTATTTTTCATTAAAATTTTATTTTTTTCAAACTTTTTCCCAACTAGTAATTGGCTATTTCTAACTCGATTTCAAAATTTAGTGTTTCAAAATTATTTTGGTTTACCGTTTTGTCGGACTGAGGATTTTTTTGTCGGGCTGGCAAATTTCGGCAAAGTTTGATTTTGTTGAGACTCCAAAATACGTTTTCTACGAATTGAGATACTATTTTTCACACGACTTCTACTATGACTTATCAACAAGACAGTGATGCTGCGGGTTTTGAGCATCGTGATAGCCATGTAAGAAAGAAGAGGAATGCTGCCCATCTCCAGTCTCAGCTTCTTATAGCACAAAAGGAAGAAGCAGGAATTCCACTTCTAGCTGAAGAGTTTGATCTCATGGCATCTGCATCATCATATGATGAGGAAGAAGAGGTTACTACCGACTCTATCTTGATGGCTAATTCACAGCAATCATCCACATCGGTAGTTCGACCTGACAGAGCTCTTGTGTATGATTCAGACAGTTCCTCTGTGGTACACCCACGTCTCAATGATAACGAGTTATATAATATGTCTAGTAAGGAGGAAGAGTATACTGAGTCACTTGAGCCTTCCACTGAGACACACTAGGTTCAAATGAATAATAGCAATATTATTTCTAATGCGCCCAGTGTGGACCTTAGTGGAGATCAAGTAGCGCAACCTACAACCCTTCCTAACGAGACGCATGCGTATTATAAATCATTATTTGATAAGCTTGCCAAGGATGTTGCTCATGCGAATGTGGTTAATAATAAGTTTAGAGAAACTAATGCCAAATTGACCACTGAGCTTGCTGGATATAAGAAACGGGAGAAAAGTTTTGAGATTCATCATGCTAAAATCAAGGAACTTGAACAAGCTCATGCTACATCGGTTTATCAAGAAAAATGCACCACAAATAAATTAAATGCCTTACATTTAAGTAGTGCTAAAAAGATAAGCGAATTGAATGATGAAATCACCTCTCTTAATAAACAGCTTTCAACTGAAAAATCCATCATTTTGGATTTAAAAGAAGAACGAAAAAGCTAAAACATGATTTTAAAATTCGAGAAGATGGGCTTCTTGAGGATTTTTGCAAAGCTTAGGATAGGATTAGGGAATTACACAACCTTTTGGTAAAGTGAATGAGATGAATTACATCGTTACAAAATGGCTTTAGGTTGTCCTCTTCCTCCTAATCCCGAATATCTTAAGCAAGTTCAGGCCACAAATCAAACTCTATATAATGGTAGTGTGCTCTTGTCTGAGGAGCATGATCCTCCTAGTGTGCATGATTCTGAGGAATCTACTGAACTTGCAGTAGAGACTCGTTTAAGAATGAAAAAGCTTGATAAAGAAGTGACACCCATTTATTATTCGAAAGTTAATCCTCCAACTGTTTTTGTTCGGTCTAAAACGAGTACGGAAATGCTTTTGATACCAAGTGAGGAATTGTCAGATGATCCTCCTAAACCGAGTGTTGCACGACGATTTCTTAACGAGCTAAAAGATAACTTTGTCATTCTCAAACGTGTTGTTAATTCAAAAATTTCTAGAGGAAACTTTACTTCACCCGTTCAGATTGAAGTTCAGAAAATTCTTCACAACGAGATTAATCCGATCATTAATCAAGTTGATGCTAGGATAAGCAATCGTGCGAACGCTTTTCTAAAAGAACTAGCCAAATTTTTTGAAGACTTTAAATCTTTGGCGAAAGAGGATGATGAATCTCTTGATAGAATTAAAGTTTTAGAAAGCGACCTTGCATGTCTCTCGAAAGCAAGTGACAATGGCGATTGTGTTGATAGTAATCCCGTTGCGGTTAACATCTCTGTGTCGGATAATGAAACCCTCCGAAATGAGCTTGATCGTACGAAAGAGAAAATGTAGTCCTATGTCATCAAAAAGGATAACAAATTCATTGATCTTTGGAATAAATATGTCAAAAAATGTGATGAATGTAAGGATGACAAACTTTCGTATGATAAAGCTTACAATGAACTGAAACAAACAATCGAACAGCTGCAAGCTTAGTTAGGAGGTGAATGTCGCGACAGTGAGCCTTCAACAAATGTTAATCAAAAAGAGTTCACGATTCTTCAACACCGATATGATTTACTTCACAAACATTGTCATTCTCTTGAACTTGCTTTGCAAAACAAAGTTGGAAAAGTTCCTGATGACAGTAGTTTACAAGTAAAACTCTCTGAATCATTTCGTGAATTGAATGAAAAGAGTAAGGATATTTTGATCTAAATGCTCAGTTGCAAGACAAAGACATCGCAATCAGTGAGTTGAAGAAACTTGTTGGAAACATGGGTGGGAAAATGGTGGAATCCAATGGTGTGAAACCTGTTGTCCGTCAACCAAATGCGTACAAAGTACCAAAGCCATCTATATTAGGGAAACCGCCTTCTAATGTTTCTAGATTACCTCCTAATACTGATGTGCAATCAACTATTCCAAAACCAGCCATATCACCCTATGTTCCACCATTTAGAAAACCCCCTTTTGCTAAACACAACCATGCGAATACACCTTGCACTACTCCTAAGATTACTCCCAAGCATGTGACTCTTACGCCCACAAAGGAATCTAGAGGGTTAAATGACGTTGTTCAAACCAACAATCTAGGGAATGGTATGCCAAAAGGGAACACTCAGAAAGTAAACCCTGTGTATTCACCACCTTGTAAACAAACAACTGCTAGAGTTCAACACACTCCTAATAGTAGTCTACCAAAACCTAGGATCCCTTACAAGCAGCCTAGGAACTGGCAACCACCAATGAGTAGTCGTGGGTCATACAAGGTGCCTCAACGGTCACCAAACCCTGGGTACACAAGGACTTTCAAGAATCCCAAACTTTATGTATGCCCCACATGCAAAAGGGCATTCACTATGGAAACCATGCTCATTGCATTCTGTAATACCTCTATGAGGTAAACTCTCGTTCCTTCTCATAGAGAAAGAATGTAGAATCCCATAAGACAACATGGAGATTCACACCCGTCACAAAGAAAAGCAATGAAAAGAAATCCTCAAGGCGGATCAATGCAAGACCTAGTTTCTTTCCAAAGAAGTCTTCCGCTGTGCAAGAGAACACTACTAGTCTTCAGTGGAAACCAACGGGTAGGATCTTCAAGGAAGTTGGTATTAAATGGATTCCCATCGAGAAGAGTGATGACACCTGCTCCAGCACTAATGCGAGTGTTCAAAATGTAGAAAATGCATTTGTTACTCCTAACACTAGTATTTGTGCAAACTCTTCTTCTGTCATTGCAGGTAAAACAACGGATTCTGATTCCATTTCTTCAAAGGGTTCAAATTCTGTACATTCGACATCACCTTATTCTGCTGTACAAAGGTCTATCTTAGATTATTTTCGAAAAAATTGAAAAAATAAAAAACAAAATAATAATATAAAACCTAGAAAAACAAAATAAAAAACGAAAAAATCTTTCAAAAATATCAAAAATATTCTTCTCGACATGTCTTTCAGTTTTGATAATATGGACGCGCCTATAAATGTCTCTCAATAACGACACGGGCGTGTACATAAAGCTCGAATGAAAGTTCAAATGTTTTCAAAACATGTCATTTCCTTTTTCTTCAAATGATTTACAATTACCTCAGATTGTGACTCGTGCCTCAAAGAAAGGAAAGTTGATCACTGATGATAACTTATCCTTAACAACGAGAAAATAAAACTTTCTCGGTCATGAGCTTCCGATAAAAATACTCCATGTTTTTAAGCTCATGAACACGACTTACAGTTAAATGTCAGACTGTAACTCGAACTTCAAATAAAAGAGAGTGTATCTTTAAAGATAACTTATCCTAATAACGGGTAGAGCAATCTATCACGGGTTGAGCTTGTCACAAAACATTCAACGTCTTGAGCTCAACATAATGGCTTATAGTCACATGTCAGACTATAACCCGGTCCCCAAAGAAAGGAAAGTCTTTGACTTATCCTCAACAACGAGAAATTAATTTTCTCGGTGATGGGCTTATATCAAAAAATTCAAAGTTTTAAGCTCATGAACACAAGAAAAATGTTCATTTATGTACATTATTCCTTAAAAACGGGAAAGTAAGTTTTCTCGGGTTTTTGAGCATAATTTTTCAAAGTATTTCAAAACTGTGTGCTCATATACTCCCTTAATTTTAATTAGAATTTCTTTTCGAGGGGGAGTACAAACTTTCATGCAACATTATTCTCTTCATGTTTCATCATTAGTTTCACAAAAATTTTAATGTCATGCAATTTTTGAGGGGGAGAATAGTGATTAAAATGTGTTATCTTGGATAAGATCTTTGATATAAGTGCTTTCTCTTCCTAATATGTGCAAAAACCTTTCCTTTTATGATGCACACATGTAGGGGGAGCGTTTTGGTGATACAAAAAACCTTCAAGGTGTAAACACTGATTTTATCAACACCTTGATTGCTTTTTCAACAGGTTTTTCTGGTTACGATATCTATACCCTTCAACACATTAATACACGACGGTATTGGTGTCAAAAGGTGGTTAGGTATTCGTCCTATGATCCAACCAGAACCAGAGCGATCTTCCCAGGGACAATTCATTAGAATTTAGATGTCCTTAGGAAAGATGGAGTAGGTGAGTGTACGGAAAAATGCCGACTAATGACTTAAGCTAGCACTGGAACAATCACAACAAGGTGCTAGTTATGACGTCTTGGTAAGCATTGAAGGGGTTGAAGAATGAAAAAGAAATGTAAGGATAAAGGGTGCAAAGAAAGATGCCCTCCATACAACTTAGGCAGAAACCGGGTCAATACATCTATTATCAGAATCACTTTGATGATTTTTGATACTGAAGACAAAGCATCATGGACCCAGTGATGCAATGCACAACCCTTTCCAGCCTACTCAAGCTTCTCTCAGAAGAAGTTTGTTTTATTGTCACGGAGTTTAACTCATTTCTATCAACTTTCTCACTCCGAGATAAAAGATATTGAAAAGGTGGCAGTCTGCTCCAGCCTCCGATCACCAAATAAACATGCACTTATAGAGTCTAAAGCCAACGAGATTCATCAATAAATCTCATTAGGACACTTATTACATATATCAATTGTTGTTCATCATTAGAACACAAGAGATAATTTACAAAGTCCTACGCTCTATCCTTGTGATATTTCCAGAACATTCAGAGTGATACTCTTTAGTATTCACAATGATGAATGGAAATCCTTCCAGTGTTAACATCAAACAGCACTGCGGTAGGTCATGTGTAAGATTCACTTGATTTGAACATATATTAACTGTAAAGCAACAGTGGTTTGATTCTGTTGTGATTCAAACTCGTTCCAGGTCTAGACGCAATATCTTTATGATCGTGCCAGAACATTCAGAGTAATACTCCTGAGTATTTACAGTGACGAATGGAAATCCTTCCAGTGTCATCATCAAACAACACTGCGGTAGGTAACTTGTGAGATTCTATTTGAATCAAACTTGTGTCAACTAGAAAGCAACAATGGTCTGATTCTTAATTGAATCAAACTTGTTCCAGGAAATTGAATTGACGACTTAATCAGTAGAATGGAACTGCTTGATTCACTCTTTATTATGAACTATCTTTCAAGATATTCAAGTACCGAGAACGGCTACCACAGCCGGAAACCCTATCAAGGAAGTTCTTTGAACTTACCTAATCACAAGTACAGTATTCGTATTGTGCGGGAAACCGGAGTAATGCAAACGGTGGCGTAACCTCAAGAGTCGTAATTCAAGACCACATGCTCATGTAAATGAAGAAAGCTCAAAGACAAAGACTTCCGCTACTCTGTTTATCAAGGGAGATTGTTAACAAGCTTTCAAGACAACGCAAAGTATTAGTATGTGGATAAAGACACAAGAACACAAGTTGGCAAAGCATCAAGATCAAGTCAAGGCAAAGACCAAAGATCCAAGATCACAAGTCATGAAAGGAACGATGAAAGAATTCTCAAGACAACGAGCTTCAAAGTCTGCAACGACAAAGAAGTGAAGTCACATAGTACATGACCACCACTTAGGGGGAGATTGTTAGAAGTATTTAAAGTGATGGTCAAAGAAGTGAAGTCACATATTATATGACCACCCCTTAGGGGGATATTGTTAGAAGTATTTAAAGTGATGGTCATATAATATACCATTGCGAAGCTCGTGGAAAATGCTATTCAACGGTGTCGAGAGTTCTATGTTATTGTTATGTATGTAACGAGAATTAGTCCTGAACACACAAATGAGGAAGGCCTCCTAACCTTGTAAGCCTTAGTATAAAAGGCACATCCAACCTCATTTGTGTGTGTGTCTCATATAGTATCTTTCCATTCTTCTCGTTTTAGAGAGAGAAACTCTTCTTAGTTTCTCTCACTAGAATCACCTACTTTGTATCTTTCTTCCTTCTTCTTCAACTAATTAATATTCCATTCTTAGTTTTAATCTTGTTCTTTATCTTCTATATTTCTTTTTCTATAAGTCGTGTGTTACGTCCTACAGAAGCAGCTAGGACAATGTTGGCTGATGCTAAGTTTCCCATTGCTTTTTGGGCTGAGGATGTGAATACAGCCTGCTATGTTCAGAATAGAGCATTGGTCAACAAAATCCACAATAAGACACCTTATGAGCTATTGTGGAATAGGAAACCCAACATAGGTTTTCTTAAACCCTTTGGATGTCATGTAGTGATATTGGATACTAGTGATACCATAGGAAAGTTTAGTGCAAAAGGTGATGAAGGCTACTTTATGGATTATTCAGTGCAGAGCAAAGGATATAGGGTTTACAATAAGAAAGAAAAACGTATTCTTGAAAAAGTACATGTTAAGTTTTTAGAAAGTAAACCTAGTGATCATGACAGTGGACCAGACTGGTTCTTTGACTTAGAGCCATTATCTAGAACCTTGAATTATTTGCCTGTTACTAATCCAGACATTATGAAAAAGGATTCAGATGTTGTGGAAGAACCTATTGTTGAAATTGTAGGTAAACAGGTTGCCAAGGAAGAAGGGTCACATGCAATCAAGTTAGACCCCATACTTGAGTATGTTACCATCCCCATAAGGACTGATGGATTTGCACAAGCTTCTGCTACTGCTGAAAAGGAGGAAGTAGGGCCACAAGAAAGGCCAGTTGATGAAAACATGCATGAATCTTCAAGCGCTGACAAAGAAAAATCAGACGCTGATAGGTTAAATCCAGACGCTGATTGCTCAAACACTGACAACCTGTTTGGACATTTATTCTCTTCCAATACCTTTGAACAAGGTGAACCTTCCGTACTTAATCAAGAGGTTCATTCAAGTGAGGATGGGAGTGGATGTGAAGATGATATTGGCAACATGGAAACTGATATTGAAGACAACACACTTCTTGGGGGAGGAATACTTACAACTACTGTCAAAAATCATCCACCTTCCCTAATCATTGGTGATGTTTTGTCTCCTGTTCAAACAAGGAGGTCTCATCAGACTCAAGGTGTTTTCATTACAAATATCCACAAGAAGGTTGATACCCCTCTTGTACAGGCATGTTTGTTTGCGTGTTTTCTATCACAACAGGAACCCAAGAAGATTTTTGATGCTCTTAAAGAACCAAGTTGGGTGGAAGCAATGCAGGATGAGCTTCACCAATTTGCCATTCAAGATGTATGGGAGTTAGTGGATCGTCCAAGGTATGTTAGACCCATTGGGACACGTTGGGTTCTTAGAAACAAAAAGGATGAAAGAGGTATTGTGTTCAGAAACAAGGCACGCTTAGTTTCTCAAGGCTATACACAAGAAGAGGGAATAGACTATGAAGAGGTTTTTGCACCTGTTGCAAGGATGGAAGCAATAAGGATTTCCCTAGCCTATGCTTCTTGCATGGGTTTCACAGTTTATCATATGGATGTAAAGAGTGCTTTCCTATATGGCACAATTGAAGAGGAGGTTTATGTAATGCAATGATTGTGGTAAAATTACGTCTTTTAGGAAAAGGAGCGTAAAAACGGTAAGTATTAAACAAATGATTTAGGAAAATCAAGTGTTAATGACCCAACGGTGAAAGTTCGTTTCCCAAGGAGGTATAGGTGTGTGAAAAACTTTTTAAATGTTTGAGATTAATATTGAGAAAGAAAAGATGGGAAAAGAGAATGACGGATACGTTAAAATTATACTACGATGACAAACGAAAAAAACCGTAAAAAGTGACAAAATAAAAATTAATTCTAAAAATTCCAAAAAATACTAAAAATAGCTAAAAATAAACTCAGAGTTAACAAATGATCAAAACTTTTTCAAACCTTTTAATTAAATAATTATCAATTTTTAAATGCTAATTAAAGCCCTAAATATCCAAATAATTAATAAAAAGCCCAAATAAAGATTTTCAGTTTGTAAACCTCTAAAATTACTTAATAAGACTAAAAACTATTTTTATGAAATCTAAAACTAATGAAAACTATGTTTAAATGATTAAAAACTATTAAAATATTAAAATAATTCTAAAAATTAATAAAATGATTAGAAAATTAATCTAAAAGTTTTAAAAATCCTAACTTAAGACCTTGTGAAAATGTAAAAGTTTCAAAAATATTAAAAACTAAATTTAATAATAATATAATATTAAAATAATATTAGAAATCCAAAAATTATAAAAATTTATAAAAACCTGCAAACTAGTTTATTTTAACCTAAATAAACAGAAAATGAAAGTGAAATAACCAAAATACCCCTATTGGGCCCCCAAATGGGCTAAAAACAAAAACAATAAAATGAAATGGGCTTTTTGGCCCAATAAGATCAAACTCAACCAAATAAGCTGAAAATCACCAGTCTAGCTTAGAATTCAATTCTAAACACAAAACTCTAAAGGCCCAAAAGGTGAATATGAGCTTATCATAACTTAAATGTACAACAGCTTATTCTTAATGGGCTTTTTGGCCCATTAAGCTATAAGCAAATGCCATAAGCTCTAATTTGTCACACAACCTTCTTTTGAGATGCCTAAGAGATTTTTGAAAAGAAATTTTGAAAAAGCACAACCAATAAGCCAGAAATAAGCCAAGTACAAATCCACTAAATGACAAAATAGTCGACTTAGAGTTTTAGACCACCCCAGAACTTGATTCAACTTGAAAAAGACTCTAAATGACTTAAATGTGCCAAATCAATCAAGAAAAAGTTCATTAATCAAAACCAAATAAGCTAAATAAGTCAATAAGCACTTATGTAAAAGTCAAACAAGTTGGTTTTCTAGTCAAACCATAAAGTCAATAGCTCAAATGCTCCAGAATGAACAAATGGGTCAAATGAGGAAGACCTATTACCAAATTTAAGTTGTTGCACGTTTAAATAATCTAGAACATCTTATTGATAAGCTAAACCAAAAATAACACTAGTAGTGGCTAGCAGCAGGGGAAAGGAGTTCCCACTGCTTTGACTTTTTGACCTTTGATTGTTGAGAGATTTACTTGGATTCAATGAACAACAAGGGCACCCTTACAACCAGTGAGTTATAAGGAGTCATAAACAAGCAAGAAATCACAAAATCACTCAGCCAAATGATACAGTTTAATCAATCATTGCCTAGATATCACATAGACATGAAAAATAAGCAGTTATGAAGAAATAAGCAGATTAAGCAATAATAAGCCAACCAAATTGAACCATATGCATACACAAGCTATAATAAACTCCAATAATCACAAATAAACTTGTTTCATACACTGTATCAAAGATTAGAGAAAATTAAGGCTTATGCATATTACTAATGAACAAATAGTACCCAAACCCTTTTTTGCTGAACTAAATGACCACAGATCCAATTTCAACACCTCAAAGATTATCGCTTGTTAACCCTAGTCTACCCTTAGATCTAGGTGTCCCCAAAATTTTAGTCAAAAACAACAAGTTAAACAGACTTTATGGCCTTTTGTTGGATTTATGTGATACAACCTTCAAAACTTATAGATAAACACCTAAAAGAACCTATAAAACAAGAACAAACACAATACACCAAATAACAACCACTCAAGTTAACTCAAACCTAGGTTATGCAATTAACCCAAACACCCCTTATAAAACTGATTTCACAATTTTTCAAAGGATATGTTGGATTCAACCCAGAAATCAAGCTCAAATCAAATGAATATCAACAAACAAACTCCAAATAACAAGATCCAACCACAAAATCACAGATTTAAAAACAAATACTCATATTCATCATAAATCATAGAAATATGTAGAAATATAAAAGAGTTTAAAAACGTGTACCTCCAAAACATGATTCCATGCATTGGGATGTGTGAGCTTAAGTGGTAGCAGAACAACCACTAGCTTCCTTGTACCTGCTAAGATCAACAAACACAAGGGTCAACCAAATAATGACTGATTTTTGAAAACAAGGATTTTAAACTATAAAGCCTTTCCTCAAAACTCAACAAACAAATTAATGGAACTCAGACTTTTGCTAATCAAACACCAAACTTTTATAAAAACATAAAAGGAATTACAATTTTCAAAAAATACCAACTTTATATTTATAAAAAGTGATTACAAAGATTTTAGCTAAAATCTGGAACAAAGGGCTACTCACAAGTTGAGGCTCCTTTTATAGAGTACAATAGACGATTCTAGATGCAAAAATACATGAAAACCCTAGCTAGAAAATCCCTAGAATGCCCTTGAGTGCATGAGGCGTGTTTGATGTTGTGAGCTGTCCAAAGTCTTCCAAAACGTTCATTTATCCTTTGGGACCAAGTAATGATTGTAAATCGTTGATCTTGCCACTTGGTTTTGCTTAGAGAGTAAGTTGGTATTTCATTGGCTAACGGGTTGAATGGTGGGGGCCATAGGGTAGTGGGATTGGTGATGTTAAGGTGTGGAATGATTTGGTTTGAGGTGAATCACACGTAGGTCAAGGTAGTTTCATTTTACCTTTTTTTAGTGGAAGTAATTTCTGGGTGGATGAATGGTGAATAGTAACTCGTTTGATCCGAGTTTAGTGGGGAAAAGGTATTTGGCGCGTGTTATGGCTTATTAAACTTTTAGAATGGCAATAGTGGCCCTTGTGTTTTGGCAAAAGTGGTATATCAAGTATTTCAGCCGAATCCTTTGTTAATATAGTTTCATTCTTAATAGTTTGGCCAAATAGTTTCTAAAAAGGGATTTAGGGTTTATACAACTTTGACATATTTACAACATTAGTTCTTTTGATATTTTATCCATTTTTAAAGGACTAGATGTGTAATATTCTTGATCTTCAAGGGTCTTCATTGTAAGTTTGACTTTGACGAGGACCATAGTTGACAATTTAGAATTGTTGAGGGACTAAACTTGCCAAATCTTCAAAGTTGAAGGACCTTTATGTTATTTTGACAAACTTAAGGGACCAAACTTGTAATTATGAATATACAAGGGTATTAAGTGTCAATTCTTCATAAATGAGGGACCATTCTTTTACATCTTCAAGTCTTCAGGGGTTATTCTTTGAGAAATCCATAACTTGGGTCCGGTTCATTGTGCGGCTTAGTTTCTCGTGTTCGTTTTTCCTTGTTTCTTGTGATCTTTTGTCTTTTTCACGATATCCATACCTAAAATTCACAAGTAAATAAACACAAGCATATATATATATATATGGTATTTTGATGAAATTTTATGCATTTAAAGCCCGAAAAGAACGATGAGATCATGTATAAATGCCATCTCATCATGCAACCTCCTGGTTTTGAAGATCCAGAGCATCCACACAAAGGGTATAGAGTCAAGAAAGCAATGTATGGACTTCATCAATCCCCACGAGCATGGTATGGTATATTATCCACCTATCTGGTGGAAAGCGGATTTAAGAGGGGCACCATAGTCCAGACCTTATTTACCAAGAAGTTTGGTAAGGATTTTGTGCTTGTTCAGGTCTATGCAGATGATATTATCTTTGGTTCATCAAATCCAAAGATGAGTGAAGAATTTTCCAAGCTCATGACAGACAAATTCAAGATGAGTGCAATGGGAGCGATGAACTTATTTATAGGTTTACAAGTCCAACAGAAAGAAGATGGTATCTTTATCTCTCAAGACAAGTATGTAGCAGAAATCTTGAAGAAGTTTGGTTATTCTCTACATGAAAAATGGGCTAGCACACCCATGGATAAGGAACACCCCTGGGGAAACACTAGAGATTGAAAAGAAATGGATGTCAGGCATAATAGATCAATGATTGGCTCATTGATGTATCTTACAACTTCTAGACCTGACATCATGTTTGCTGTGTGTGCATGTGCACGCCATCAGGTGACCCCCAAAGAGTGTCATCTTCATGCTGTAAAAAGGATCTTTAGATACCTTAGGTGCGATCCCACCTTGGGATTATGGTATCCAAAGGATTCTTCATTGGATATTATTGGCTATTCAGACAGTGACTATGGAGGTGATAAGTTTGATAGGAAATCCACAACTGGTGGATGCCAATTTCTTGGGAGCACATTGATATCTTGGCAATGCAAGAAACAAACAGTGGTGGCCAACTCTACAACTGAAGCAGAATATGTTGCTGCATCTGCTTGTTGTGGACAAGTTCTATGGATTCAGAGTTAGCTGTTGGATTATGGGTATAATTTTATGCATACCAAGATATTTGTAGATAATAACAGTACATTACGCATTACTAAGAATCCTGTGCATCACTCTAAAACAAAACACATAGAAACCTTTTGATGTTGGGAGGTTCCAGTACTTGGTAACAAGTATTGGAATGACCAATCTCACCTAAATGTGTTTTTGAAGTCATTATATAGTTTATGTGTACTGTTATTAGTCTTTGTACAAGATTAGGTTTTCCACTTTATTTTTCTAACGCTAACAAAGGTTATTTTGAACGCTGATAAGTGTTAAAATGGACGCTGACAACAATATGTTAGTTTTGTGGTTTTTGATCTAATCATGCAGGCATTATGTGACAATTCGTCAATTTATGGTTGATATTTTATTCTCAAGTATTATTTAAAAATATTATTTTAATGTTATATTATGAACTCACTCATTTTTGGCAAGAAATTTGGGTTTACGTCTTGAAGTAGCATCGACTATGTTTAAACCGGAGAATTCTACGTTACGTGCTTACGTTTACATACACCATTTTGGTGACAGTCCGACATTTCAGGAAATAAATATATCCTTAATATTATTTTGGAATTTTAAATTTGTGTTGGTTCATAAACTCACAAATTTACGAGAAGAGATTAGGACTTACGTGCATAATTTAACGTCCTTTACGACTAAACCGGAAACTCTAGGTTTACGTATTTACGTTTTTGAACTTCGTTTTTGGTGAGACAATTTTTATTAGATTCGTTTTGTGCCGTTGATTCATAATTTATAAAAACGTTTTTCGTAAAATGACCCGAGGGCACGTAAATCGAGGAGACTAGAATCGAGGAGTACCCGTAACTTAGTGGAGATGAGACAAGTTTACACTTGCCTCACCCCCACTATGGGTGGCAAGACTTAGCCAACACACCATATGTGGTGTCAAGTTTATATACACACTAAGGCACATGTCCTTAGTGCATACACAAACCACCAAACTAACAAAACTAGCTACACCATAAACCATTTCTCATTTCATACATGCAAAACCACACAAACACTCTATTCTCTCTCTATGAACGTCCATAGACACCCTCCTATCACCATTTTCATCAAATTTTAACCATAAACAAAGGCTATAATCAACATATCTTGAAGCCTACTTGAAAAGATGAAGATTGGAGGTGATTATAACATGTGAAAAGGAGTTTTCATGGAGGTCTTTGGGCTGATTTTCAAGAAGGAGTTTAGGGATGATTTCATGGAGGTGTTCATCCATTTCAAGGACTCAAGAATTTACCTTGCTAAAGTTGAAGGTTTGGTAACAAGGCACCAAGCCTTGTTCATCAAAACCTCATCTTTTCATCACTATTGGTGTTATAGAGATTGTTTCTTCCTATCCTATTGTTATTTTGAATATGTAATCTTGTATTTTCTTCATTTATGTATATGTATATGATGATGAATGATGATCAAAAATATTATGTTGGAATTTGGTGTTGATAGATTTGATTAAAAAGATTAAAATCTACTTGAAAGGATGTTAAAATCATGCTTAAAATAGTTGGCTGTATAAAAACAGTAAAGAACCTTATGATAAATTATTAAAATAGCTTGGATGAATTAATATACATTAAGTTATAAGACTTGTACAAATATGAGAGTTGGCCACACAATGTAATCCTTAAAATGAGTGAGATATGATCAAAACAATATTGAAGTTCAAATCTGAGTAGTCTGTTTTGTATGCACTGTTAGGGACATTTAGAGATTGATTGAGCAGTCGGTAAAGTTGAGTTAATTGTATCACATATCATGTAGTTTGTGGTGTCCAAAAATAAGTTTCTATCTCCTTGTAGAACTCAAGATATGGTAAAAATGGTGAAAGTGAAAATAAAAATCAGATTTGTGAAATAAAAGTATATAGTATAATATTAGCACTCAAGTAAATATAAAATAAAATGTAAATTTAAAACCCACTAACTTATATATTAAATATAATTAAGTATGTACATTAGTAAATAAAGGTAAAATTTTATAAAAATGACAATTTGATAAGTTTATAAGTTATAAAACTATAAACATAAGTTTTACGTCTTTTCGGCTAAAACCGTAAAATTTACGTTTTCGTCAATTAAAACTTAGACGGTCAGACCCGTCTAATGTAAACTTTTTATAACTCATATACTGATGTATAAGTACATTTGACAAGTAAAAAACGATAAAACCCGTGCTTTATAACTTATGGACATTAACGGGTCAAAGTAGCCTTATTGGACTATTAATCCAACTAATTTGGCTAAACACTAATGAACTTGCTTATTGGGCTTAAAACACTTGGGCCCAACATGTAAGCATAGGACTGATGTTAAAAGTATGATGGACTCATATAAGGTAATGGGCTTATAATGGGCTTATTGGAACTTGACAAGTAAATAAATTAAACTAGTATGAAAATTTACCAACACATGACACTATAATGAGTAAATAAAGATGTAGAAACCCACTTGATCATCATCATATTTATAAAATCATCATATATATACATAGACATGGTTTTTATAAAGTCATTGGACAAGAGTCTAAGACGAGTATTATTTGTCTAGGTTTCCGTGATTGAAGCACGTACCGTACATCCAAATCGCCGATAACCTCCTTTCCCAATCAACGTGAGTTCATAGCCTCACACTCTTTTAAATGTTTTTATGAATATTTTTTAAACCCGCGAGGGAGATAACATGTTAGTTTTAATAAAATAGGACACCAGCTGTCCCGATTATTTGCTTATTGATTTGGACCTGAATGATTTGTATGACCCGATGAATGATTATATGACCCGATAAATGAAACAAAATGGATCATTATAAGTTAGGTTATGTCACTAAAAGTCCCATTAGCATGAATTGTGAACTACCGGGATTTGGCAGACGCTTATGCATATAATAGTACTATTTGGGGAAGATCACCCAGTTCGCACCTTGACGGTTGATCCCCGTCGTGCCACATTGATTGGTAAGCGAATTTATGTATGAGAAGATTTATATAAGCGTGATTATTGTTACGACACGTTGTTTTAGATGGGCAAATGAGTTTCGGGTTAGCTACCCGTTGTTTGTTATAGTAAGGTAGCAATGTCATGCGGCTTATAATAATCCAAATAACGAGAATACTGCTATACGCATTGAATTACAATATATTGCCTGACTCGCAATACAGGGTCTTATTATTGATATTATGTTCGTGTTTTGGTTTTACAAAACCATATTCATATAACGGTTTTTATTTAACTCTATACAACGTTATAAGACATATTGTATGATGTTTTTACGACATTGGTTCGTATAATGGTTTTGAAGGCTAAAGTATATAGTATGATTTACAACAAAGATTTGTATAAAATGATTTTGGCTTATTTTATGGCCTATTACAAAGATTTGTACAAAATGATTTTCGGTAATAATTTTATACCGATGATATATTGATGTATTTCATTAAACTCTATGAATTCACTCGGCGTTTTCGCTGACCTTTTCTTTTAACATGTTTTATCTTAGGTACTTGAAGGTAATTCTCGGGAAGACGACAAGAATTTATGGCCCGCACTTAAATAACAATTTCCATTCAAATGCTTTGTAAAATTTGTATGAAATACTATGACTTGGGACCTATGTAATTTGATATTTACAAATGGAAAATGCTTTATTATTCAACGACGCGATTTTTAAGCGTTGTCTATGATTTGAGTAATGTGCTAACCCGTAACACCAACGACTCTTCCGCTGAACTAAAGTATGAATATTTGGGGGGTGTTACACATTATGAGCATTGTACATATGGATACAGAGTTTCTTATAGATTTTTGGAGCTTACTAGGAATGTGTTAAAGCTTATGGATGATGGTTGGAATGTTTATATTCCTATCTTGAAATAAATTTTTATTACATACTTTTAATTTGGCAACTTTGTATATCATGATTTAAGGGGAGGTTTAGGAAACCTTAGAATACCCTTATCACAATTCTGGATTGTGTCCACTGGTGAGTACGAGTTAGTTTTCTAAATCATGAGGCACTGTAGCATGCAAAGTTGATATACTGTGCACGCTGCCAAGACTTTTTGGCCTAGAATTAGATTTGGTCGGTTGGGAGACTTGGGAACGTTTTTATTGGGCTTACCTGGGAATTTACAAAGGGTTTATATGAGGTAACTTCACTGTTAAGAACTTTGGTTAGAAAGGGACACTTGAGGACAATTATGTCTATCTTGCTTAAGCAAGTGTGCATGATTGGACAGTGATTGCCACCCTATAGGCATTTTCAGTCTAAGAGTTATCTTCACTAGGGTAAACTACTTTGTAAAGGTCCTTTTTATTTTTAATTATTTTTATTTTTGGACGTTGACATTTTTCTTTACAAACGTTGATAAGACCAATTTATGGCCCGCACTTAAATAACAATTTCCATTCAAATGCTTTGTAAAATTTGTATGAAATACTATGACTTGGGACCTATGTAATTTGATATTTATGAATGGAAAATGCTTTATTATTCAACGACGCGATTTTTAAGCGTTGTCTATGATTTGAGTAATGTGCTAACCCGTAACACCAACGACTCTTCCGCTGAACTAAAGTATGAATATTTGGGGGTGTTACACATTATGAGCATTGTACATATGGATACAGAGTTGCTTATAGATTTTTGGAGCTTACTAGGAATGTGTTAAAGCTTATGGATGATGGTTGGAATGTTTACATTCCTATCTTGAAATAAATTTTTATTACATACTTTTAATTTGGCAACTTTGTATATCATGATTTAAGGGGAGGTTTAGGAAACCTTTAGGATTTTGGGTATTCTTAGAATACTCTTATCACAATTCTGGATTGTGTCCACTGGTGAGTACGAGTTAGTTTTCTAAATCATGAGGCACTGTAGCATGCAAAGTTGATATACTGTGCACGCTGCCAAGACTTTTTGGCCTAGAATTAGATTTGGTCGGTTGGGAGACTTGGGAACGTTTTTATTGGGCTTACTTGGGAATTTACAAAGGGTTTATATGAGGTAACTTCACTGTTAAGAACTTTGGTTAGAAAGGGACACTTGAGGACAATTATGTCTATCTTGTTTAAGCAAGTGTGCATGATTGGACAGTGTTTGCCACCCTATAGGCATTTTCAGTCTAAGAGTTATCTTCACTAGGGTAAACTACTTTGTAAAGGTCCTTTTTATTTTTAATTATTTTTATTTTTGGACGTTGACATTTTTCTTTCCAAACGCTGATAAGACCAATTTAAACGCTGACATGGCAAATTTCCAACGCTGACAAGAATATAGCCGTTAGACGCTGATGTTTAATTTTTGACCGTTGACAAACATTGGGTCCTACCCAGTTGTTATTTTTGATGAAAATATGGGCCGTAATTTTAGGAGTTGGTAACTTTTAATTAATGTATGAGATAAGTTATATATTTTTCAAGATTTTCATCATTACTTTTTGAATATAACTTCCTCATATTTTAACCAATCGTATGTTTTTACCTCTCCTATAAATTTGGCTAATTTCTTTCAAACAGGGTAACTACTATTCTTGTCTAACTAAAAACTCTCAAACCTTATATCACAGTTTTCTTTCATCAATCTTCATGGCACCAAAGTTTAAACCTGCTCTATTGGAATTGGGGTTCAGAAGCCAACACAACATTGTGGCTTATTTGGAAGCTGATAATACTTTGTTTCCCCAATATACTCAGATGGTTGGGTATTTGAATGCATCCCCATTAAGGTATGCACTTTCACATACTCCTCTTGTCCCTATCACACACATTAAGCAGTCTTGGAACATTGTTAGTTCCTCAACAGTTAATAGAGTGATAACATTAACGGCTACTGTTCATGGGGTTCCATGGGTGGTTACTGAAGCTTTGGTTCACCAAGCTTTGCATCTTAATGATGCTGATGGTATAACCACCCTTCCCCTTGCAGAGCTAGAGCAAGGACTTCGAGCTTTGGGTTATAATTTTCCCCCATTATGCCATTTAAATAAGTATACTAAACAACAATTTCCCCCTGCTTGGAAGTACCTTATACATGTCATCCTTCAATGTTTGATTCCCAAATGCCCCTCACACAAAGAAATCAACCGTTCAATTGGGAGTGCCATTGTGTGTAATTCAACTGGGAAAAATTATAATTTTTCAAAAATGATTTTTGATGGCATGTGTCACAATAAGGATAACAAGATGACGCTTGCTTACCCTAGGTTTTTACAAATGGTTTTTGACTTGCAAGGATACTACAATACGGATCATGACAATTTTTATACAATCCCTGTTCAAAGAAAACAGTTTTTGGTAATATGAATACTAAACCATACAGAGACCTACCACTCACCCCAGCCATGCTTGCTATCATTGAGGCAACAACAAACCCTCAACCTCACCCACAACCTCAACCAGACCTATTACTAGAACAACTTCCATCACCCCAGCATATGGATATTGACCCATAACCATTCGACGCTGACACTCATAATATGGGCGTTGACACTACCAATCCAAACGCTGACACCCTTTTACCACAAACCCAAACACCCCCTTACACCCAAACAGACCCTCAATCCACTTCCTCTTCTACACCCCCAGATTATCGGTTGGAAAAACACCAAAGGACTGCTGGGGTGTTCTCCTCTGGTGGTCCTAGCCATGTAGCAGAGAGAACTACCACCATAAGTGTGGTTGGTGACATGGGTGGGTCTGGGACTATTGACTCTGGCTTAGAAGCAGGTCAAGGCAGTCCTAATATTATTAAGACCCCATCCATGCCCAATGAATCTCTTTTGTGAGGTCAAATTCTCATTATAGAGGAGGGCAGAGTGGCACCTTATACTCTTTAGAAATTGACGATGGTTTTCATTAGCTTACAAAAGCAACATGCAGACCTTGTATAGATTGTCACATGTCAGGGCCTTGAACTCACTTAATTGAGGGAGAGGCTAGTTGTTTTGGAGACTGCCACTGCTAGGAGAAGGCATGTAAGAGTCCTTTCATCATGGGAGGATTCTTACAAAGGGGAGGAAGATGCACCAACAGAACCTTTAAATTTGAGTGACAAGGGCTCACAGGAAGAAGAAGGTGGTTCTTTTGTACTAAACAGGTGGAAGTTGCTGAAGCTTTGACTAGCTTGAAGGAGAAGCCTATTATTGATGTCTCATGGATCACTCTGAAAAAGAGATTTTGTTACTCTTTTTATTTTCTATTTTATCGTTCCTCGACTCACTCGAATTGATTTTCAATTTTACGTTTCGACTTACTTTTGTTTTTGGTAAAATAATATTTTTGGTGTTTTAAACTAATCTATTTAAAATAAAATCTAATTAATAAAACACTATTTTAATCTATTTAAAAATTTAACTTAATTTAAATAAAAACTTTTCAATAAAATAAAATAAAAAAAACTATTTTAAAATAAAACGTTAAATCTAATTAATTTTAAACTAAAAAAAAAAAACTTTTTAAATGAAATCTATTTTTAATAAAAAAGTAATTTAAAACTAATTTAAACTTTATAAAAGTAAATAGAATAAAAATATTTTTCTCTTTTTTTATATATAAAAAAACTGAATTAAAAGAAATAAAAATGAAATTTAAAAAGAATTAATTAAACTAAAAAAAAAAACTTAATAAAATCCTATTTAATAAAACTGACAGGAAATTACACCCTATATTAATTAATAAAAGGGAAATAGAACACAAATAAGTGTATAGATGAGATTTTTGGGGTGTTTGTATGTTGTACGCGAGGTCGAGGGTTCGAACCCCTCGACAGTCAAAATTTTTGGCTAATAACTTTTTACTTGGAATTTTTGGACAGTTAATAAACCAAACAGATTGAATCCCTCAGACGAATTTATACAGTAATAAAAACTTAAAAAGAAGATCCTATAACAAACTATAAGCAGATTCGAACAACTAGCCAAACGGAACCTAAGCAGATCAAAAAGCATTGATTATAATAGGCAAACAGATAAGCCGAAAAAAGCACATTACCAACTCAAGAAATAAACTAAATAAGCTGAAAAACTCAATAAGCAATTAAAATGAGCACATACATCCTAGACGAAAAGAAGATAAACAAATAATAAGCTGGATCAATTAAAGAAAATAAGCTAAATACCATAACTCAACATCAATAAAAACAAACAGGCAGATCTAAAACTACTCAATAATAAGCATTAAGCATATGAAAAAGCAATATGAAAAAGCCTACACTTCTAATTATAAGCTATAATTATAAGTAGATCAAAACAGGTCAGAACTTAATAAAAAAAACTAATAAGCTGAGTACTCTAAAAAAAACAAAAACAGTCCTAAACTTAAACCAATAAGTAAACTTTAGCAAATCCAAAATACTCAGAAATCCAAACAGACAAAATTCATAAGCAGATTTCTAACAACTAAATAATAAACTCAATAAGCAAAGAAGATTAGAACCTCGTGACGAAACCTTTGCGACGAAGATCGGCGCTGAGCCGTCTTTGTGAACAACCCGAACACCACCGTTAATCAACAAACATCATCATCGAATTATCTCCTTCGAAACAAACAGCACTCGAACCAGGCACAATCGAGATCTTCGAACAGATTTTTATTATTATTATTTTATTTTATTTATTTATTTATTTTTATTTTTTTTAATTCGAACAATAAAAACGTGAACAGTAGCAATATAAATCAAAAACTCAGTAACTTAAATTGGAATAAACAGATTCACGAAATTTAAATAAGACGAAATTAAATAAAACTTAAACTTTTTCATTAATATTCATAAAAGATTACATAACTGGAATTAAAAAAACATAATAAACCTAATCTAATTTTTCAGAAAATTAAATCTAATCTACTCCTAATTAAAAAAACTGAAAATAAAATAAAAGCTTTATTGATGGATTACAAGTGAAGGGGTTTTATAGAGAAACCCTCAAACTATTTTTTCTTGGAGCCTACGGCTTAAGATCTTGATCGTTAAATCTTTTCTCTCTCTTTTTTCATCACATCATACGGCTGAGATCATCCTTCCCACAGATTGCCAGCGTGGAGTTGGATGTGAGGACCACTTTGAGTGTTTTGATCCAAAAACAAAGGGGGTTTTTAATGTGGATTCAAGTGAATTAATCCCTTATGTAAAAAGCCCCATAAATTTTACTCATGGTTATTTAGGGTTTTATGGGTAAAAATTCTTGTTCCAGTGTTTGTGATGGGAGGAGATGAGAAAAAAAAAGTGAGTGTTACCTCGTTTATATCGAATGGAATATGGGGGGGGGGTAATATTTGTTTAATGAAAAAGATTGTGTGGTGGGTTTGGGATAAAATAAGACGAGAAGTGAGGTAAAAATGGGGAAGAATTGTGTGTGGGAGGGTATAGGGGAAGAGTATAAGGTGTGAGTAAGGGATGTTGACCGGTCAAAAAAATGGGGAGACGTTGGTTTATGTGAGAAAAGTGGAGTTTGACCAAGATTGTAGTTTTTTGACCATAAAAAAAAATGAAGTAAACTTTTCATTTTAAAAACAGTGTAACCGTCCCATTCTTTGTCCATCAAACGGGCTTTAGAGCCCAACAAATATTGTCCTTGTCCGTCCCTTTATACCATTTGGGCTTGGCCCAATTAGTTGAATACCATTCGCCCCTTAATTGTTATTAATGGGCCTTGTTGGGCTTTCATTAAGACAAGTGAATAGACAACTTAATCAAATGGGCTTTTAGGCCCATTAACCTAAAGTGGGACCCACAAGGCCCAAATAACTTCATTAAGATTAAATCCACTAAAAACGAACTCGATTCCGACTTTCTTGATTATTTCTTCAAATACAAGTGGACTTAGCCGGTTTCCGTGATCTTGGCACACTTTTGACCTTTTGACTTTGTCTTCGTCTCTTTTTGGATTTTTCTTCAACATTTGACCGTGAAATCCCTTGTTTTCTTTTCTTTTGATCATTTGTACCTATTTTACACAAAAACACAAAACCACGCGTAATTCTAACTTTAACGATATAAAACACATGATTAGGTCTCGTTTTTCCTTGATTTTAGTGGCAAAAAGATAAGTGTTTTCACACTTATTAAATCCCCTACACTTGACCATTGCAATGACCCCATGCAATGCATAGTTTTAAAGTATAAGTTACATTTTTCTCATAATTAATCCATCTCGGCCTTTATTACTATTACTACTACTATGAAAAGATAAAGCTTTAAAAGAAACAATAGTTATAACAAATTTAAAAATTATTCGATGGAAGAAACTTGTAAAGAAATCTAAGACTTAGATTAGGGCTTTCGTGTCATGAATATTAATCATCCTCAAGTTTCACGTTCCCCATACCAAGCTCAAAAACGAGATCATTGTTATTACAAGTTAGCACTACTAACACTTACTCATGTGGTTTAGTTAATCACTTAGACCCCCCTTATTCCTACGGTGTATCTCTTATATTTTATTTTTGTCTTAAATGATCACAAGGATGCATTTTTGACTTATTTCGATAATTTATTAAGGCCGAAAATAAAGTGGAACGATTTAATCAATAGTTAGCTAAAGGACAAAATCTTTTAAAACGGCTTCTCAAAACCTCATAAAGTTCATATCTTGGCATAACTCGTTTCACGATTTGAGACCTCTCTCGGACCGATATTTGGCTTGTACTTCAAACTTCAAATCTTGAGAGACGATCTTGAAATAATGGTCTTCTCTTTACTTTGGTATACATCTTCATAAGGAGTGAAAGATGATTCAAACGTTGACCACGACTTCTTCATTTATCCTCTTCTTTATTTAGGATTTTGATATACAACGATCCGCCTCCTTTTCGGACTTGGATCTATTTATCCTCATACCTTGTTAGGGTCTTTTTGGATAGACTTCTCCATGATCTTTAGGGGAGTAATTGCTTCTCGTCGTGTGTCTTGATCCTTCATATTGATTTGGATTAATGATCTTCACATCATCTTAGGATTTTTAGCAAAAAGTGAATCCTCATGCCTTGTGAGGGCCTTTTTGGACTCGGGTATCCTCATGCCTTGTTAGGGCCTTTTTGGATAAGCCAATCTTCGCGTCCCGTTTCAATAAGTTATGCCTTGGCTATGAACTCTAATTAATACCGAGCAACTTTTAAACGATCTTGTGCTAGAAGCTAAGTAACCTTTTAAATCGTACAACCTTATTTATTGCAAATATATATTTATTAACAAGTGATGGGAGAAAAAGTTCATAACTAACTCACATAAGTTAATGAAAGAATACCGAACTTATAATTAACTCTATCATCTCTCGTTCTCCACAATTTAAAATCTCAAAGAATGAGACTCGTGGATGCTTAGCCTAATAAACCAATTAAGGTCCATATGGTTAAGGATACTAGCTAGAGTAAACTTGGATAAGTAAACTCGGGTTGAGTCAAAATATTCACGACGGGCCTAATATATCAAATACATCTAAACTTATTAAAACCATTTTATTTATTTATTTATTTTTTACTTTATTCTTGAAATGGAAATTATAAATATGATGCAAAGAAAAGAAAATAAAAGAAAAATATTACAAGGCCAAAATAGATCAAAAATTTGAAAAACGTTGAAAAATTTTTTTAAAAATTTTCCGGTTAAATGGGGTCAAATTCATGGAAAAGGCCACTAAAATTTCGATAGAAATCCCCCCTACACTTAATATAAAAATTGTCCTCAATGTTTAAGTATGTGGGAGAATAAACTCCCCTACACTTAGGACATTGTGTACGTTGTTTAAAATCGAGCTAAGGAAAGGACAACTAAAGTGATTACGATTATTTGTTTTATTTATATACAAGATAGAATCACAATAGCAAAAACTTATCGAAGGAACCGGGTACACGGGTAACACGGGAACACGGATCTCGTCAAAAGTACCAAAAGTGGATCATCAAAGCACATGTACCTACACAATCACAACACACAAAACAAACAACCTACTCGGCTCCCCCTACACTTATTGTAAAAAAAATAAATAAAAGATAGATCATCGGGTTGCCTCCCGAGAAGCGCTTGTTTTTGTTAACCGAGTCACGAGCCTGACTCGACCCCGAATTAAATGGTCCATGGGGAAGCCTCGAATGTTATACCGGGATCAAAAATCTTATCCTCGGTCCCGGAGGAACATAATAAATGAGAGGCAGGAGGATAAGTCATAAAAGGGAGAAAAGTCCGCTCAACATACGAGAAGTATGTGAGGTCGTGATCCACGGGAGGTAGGGTGGGTAAAGGAGACAAATTGTCGTCCCCCAAAGACAATGGATGGTCACTATCCGGCAAAGCCGTAAAGGTATCAATCAAAGGATGGTCAATGTCACCTCCCGGGTCAAAGCATTCATCCTCATGAACGTGAATCTTTTCGATTTCTTCATCATAGATAGGCTCGTCAAACAAAGGTTTGTCGTTCCCTTCATTGAGGATTTTAGAAATTCTCTCGAAAAGATCACGATCAAGTACGAAACCATCATTCATTTGTGGGATTTGTTGATAAGTTAAATCCTCACGAATGTGGTGAACGTAATTCTCATTAGAGGAGTGTTGATTAGGTAACTCCTCGAGAATTGGATGAGAATCGATAGTAGAATCAAAAGTAATTGGCGAAGAAGCAAATGTGAATTTATCAAAATCCGAGTTCTCAAAATCAATATCAATATCAAGTTTTAAAACACCATTTGCCTTCTCATCAATACCATGATCACAATTAAGCTCATGCGAGAAATCCAATAACACGGGATCATAAAAAGCATCCTCGTGATGGAATTTCTCGATACTCGGGGTATAAAAGTCATCACTAAGGAGTAAAGAATCCGATAAATCATTAGTATCATGGTTTTCAAAAGTCGGTCTTGGTAAAATAGGCGAATCATCCTCATCCGATCCCGAGGAATAATTAAAAATGTAGTCGGAATCACAAGATAACTCGTCCCTATCTACAAACTCCTTAGGTGTAGGATAACTTGTGGGGTCTTCAATGTGTAATGGAGGCTCAAGAATAATCTCGGGAATTTCCTCAATAGGTGAGCTAATAGTATCTGTGGGTGTCAACACCGGAGGGTGAGTAAAACTCATGATAATCTTCGGGCCTTGTCTCTCCTTTATTGGCGGAGAGATGGAAGGATCCACAGTGGGAACATCACTACTAGTAGTGGTGTTAGCCTCAATATCATCACTCAAAGACGGCTCAATATCAAATTGATCTTGATAGGTTTCTAAAATGAGCATGAATTTCCTATCGGTGGACTCTTGCATTTGTCTAGTAGATTCTAACATTTCTTCCATGATTTTCTCATGTTCGGTCAATTTTTGTAGAATCAAGTCCATTTGAGGGTTGTGCATGTCCATTTGATTAAAGTTTTGAAAATTGCCGTTATTTGGAAAACCTTCATTATTTGAAAACCCTTGATTTTGAAATTCCCCATAAAACCTTTGATCATATTGTGGTGGGTCACTATTTGTAGGAAAACTAGGGGAGCCAAAATAAGTATTAGTATCATAACACATACTTTCCTCATTATTATAAACCTCCTCATAAGTTTTGTCACAATTAAAATAAGCATGAGGCCCACCACAAGTCGAACACTCCTCGGACATAATCTTATAACGCTCTTCTTGCAAGATTTCCCAAATCGGACGATTATCCATGGTAGTGTCGAAAGAAATCGAAAATAACAATGATTATTAAGCTACGTAATATATTATAATAAAAGAAAAATCTTTTTGTATTTTTTTTAGAAAAATATACAATAAAAATCGAAAGAAATCGAATTAAGAAAAATAATACTAATACGTAATATTTTTGGTGTAATACTTTTAGGAAAAAGTATTACTTTTGGATTTTTTAATTTTTTTTGGTGCAATTCTTAGGAAAGAAATTGCTTTTGTGATTTTTTAATTTTTTTGTATTTTAATCTTTTTGATTTTTTTTGAATTTTTGATTTTTTGTGCAAGAAAATTAACGTTCAAGAAGAACGGATCCCAAAATCCAAACGTCTTCACGAAAAATCGTCAATCGTACGAGCGAAGCGGCAGCGGCGCCATTTTGAAAAAGAGATTTTGTTACTCTTTTTATTTTCTATTTTATCGTTCCTCGACTCACTCGAATTGATTTTCAATTTTACGTTTCGACTTACTTTTGTTTTAGGTAAAATAATATTTTTGGTGTTTTAAACTAATCTATTTAAAATAAAATCTAATTAATAAAACACTATTTTAATCTATTTAAAAATTTAACTTAATTTAAATAAAAACTTTTCAATAAAATAAAATAAAAAAAACTATTTTAAAATAAAACGTTAAATCTAATTAGTTTTAAACTAAAAAAAAAAAAACTTTTTAAATGAAATCTATTTTTAATAAAAAAGTAATTTAAAACTAATTTAAACTTTATAAAAGTAAATAGAATAAAAATATTTTTCTCTTTTTTTTTATATATAAAAACTGAATTAAAAGAAATAAAAATGAAATTTAAAAAGAATTAATTAAACTAAAAAAAAAAACTTAATAAAATCCTATTTAATAAAACTGACAGGAAATTACACCCTATATTAATTAATAAAAGGGAAATAGAACACAAATAAGTGTATAGATGAGATGGTTGGGGTGTTTGTATGTTGTACGCGAGGTCGAGGGTTCGAACCCCTCGACAGTCAAAATTTTTGGCTAATAACTTTTTACTTGGAATTTTTGGACAGTTAATAAACCAAACAGATTGAATCCCTCAGACGAATTTATACAGTAATAAAAACTTAAAAAGAAGATCCTATAACAAACTATAAGCAGATTCGAACAACTAGCCAAACGGAACCTAAGCAGATCAAAAAGCATTGATTATAATAGGCAAACAGATAAGCCGAAAAAAGCACATTACCAACTCAAGAAATAAACTAAATAAGCTGAAAAACTGAATAAGCAATTAAAATGAGCACATACATCCTAGACGAAAAGCAGATAAACAAATAATAAGCTGGATCAATTAAAGAAAATAAGCTAAATACCAAAACTCAACATCAATAAAAACAAACAGGCAGATCTAAAACTACTCAATAATAAGCATTAAGCATATGAAAAAGCAATATGAAAAAGCCTACACTTCTAATTATAAGCTATAATTATAAGTAGATCAAAACAGGTCAGAACTTAATAAAAAAAACTAATAAGCTGAGTACTCTAAAAAAACAAAAACAGTCCTAAACTTAAACCAATAAGTAAACTTTAGCAAATCCAAAATACTCAGAAATCCAAACAGACAAAATTCATAAGCAGATTTCTAACAACTAAATAATAAACTCAATAAGCAAAGAAGATTAGAACCTCGTGACGAAACCTTTGCGACGAAGATCGGCGCTGAGCCGTCTTTGTGAACAACCCGAACACCACCGTTAATCAACAAACATCATCATCGAATTATCTCCTTCTAAACAAACATCACTCGAACCAGGCACAATCGAGATCTTCGAGCAGATTTTTATTATTATTATTTTATTTTATTTATTTATTTATTTATTTTATTTTTTTTTTAATTCGAACAATAAAAACGTGAACAGTAGCAATATAAATCAAAAACTCAGTAACTTAAATTGGAATAAACAGATTCACGAAATTTAAATAAGACGAAATTAAATAAAACTTAAACTTTTTCATTAATATTCATAAAAGATTACATAACTGGAATTAAAAAAACATAATAAACCTAATCTAATTTTTCAGAAAATTAAATCTAATCTACTCCTAATTAAAAAAAAAACTGAAAATAAAATAAAAGCTTTATTGATGGATTACAAGTGAAGGGGTTTTATAGAGAAACCCTCAAACTATTTTTTCTTGGAGCCTACGGCTTAAGATCTTGATCGTTAAATCTTTTCTCTCTCTTTTTTCATCACATCATACGGCTGAGATCATCCTTCCCACAGATTGCCAGCGTGGAGTTGGATGTGAGGACCACTTTGAGTGTTTTGATCCGAAAACAAAGGGGGTTTTTAGTGTGGATTCAAGTGAATTAATCCCTTATGTAAAAAGCCCCATAAATTTTACTCATGGTTATTTAGGGTTTTATGGGTAAAAATTCTTGTTCCAGTGTTTGTGATGGGAGGAGATGAGAAAAAAAAAGTGAGTGTTACCTCGTTTATATCGAATGGAATATGGGGGGGGGGGGGGGTAATATTTGTTTAATGAAAAAGATTGTGTGGTGGGTTTGGGATAAAATAAGACGAGAAGTGAGGTAAAAATGGGGAAGAATTGTGTGTGGGAGGGTATAGGGGAAGAGTATAAGGTGTGAGTAAGGGATGTTGACCGGTCAAAAAAATGGGGAGACGTTGGTTTATGTGAGAAAAGTGGAGTTTGACCAAGATTGTAGTTTTTTGACCATAAAAAAAAATGAAGTAAACTTTTCATTTTAAAAACAGTGTAACCGTCCCATTCTTTGTCCATCAAACGGGCTTTAGAGCCCAACAAATATTGTCCTTGTCCGTCCCTTTATACCATTTGGGCTTGGCCCAATTAGTTGAATACCATTCGCCCCTTAATTGTTATTAATGGGCCTTGTTGGGCTTTCATTAAGACAAGTGAATAGACAACTTAATCAAATGGGCTTTTAGGCCCATTAACCTAAAGTGGGACCCACAAGGCCCAAATAACTTCATTAAGATTAAATCCACTAAAAACGAACTCGATTCCGACTTTCTTGCTTATTTCTTCAAATACAAGTGGACTTAGCCGGTTTCCGTGATCTTGGCACACTTTTGACATTTTGACTTTGTCTTCGTCTCTTTTTGGATTTTTCTTCAACATTTGACCGTGAAATCCCTTGTTTTCTTTTCTTTTGATCATTTGTACCTATTTTACACAAAAACACAAAACCACGCGTAATTCCAACTTTAACGATATAAAACACATGATTAGGTCTCGTTTTTCCTTGATTTTAGTGGCAAAAAGATAAGTGTTTTCACACTTATTACACTCCAAAGAAGCTATCATTTCTGGAGATGATGGAACAGGTTACAAAGTCAGCCGCTGATGTTCAGACTTTAAGCGTTGACAAGAGCAAAGCAAGCGTTGACAAACCTACAGGTATGATTGGTGTATCCCAACCACCAGTTATCATTAAGGAGGTTACAACACAGGTACCAACAACTACTTTACCAGCTATTGGATCAAAAGGCAAGGGTAAAGCAATTTTAGTAGGAGTTGAGGTGCCAAAGTATGCAGCCAAGGTACACTTTGATTCTATTTTGGTTGCACAATTAGAGGAGCAGGATATTATGCCGACTACCATAGAAGAAGTTAATAATGGTAGTGATGATGATGAGAGCTTTAAATCCAGTGTAATGATTATAGTGGATCTAGAAAGGTTAGAGTATGGTGAGGATGAATTAGCCAAAGAGAGGCTAAGAGAGTTAAAGAGCAAAGTGGACTTTAACATGCCTGAAGTAAGAGAGATGTACTTTGCATGGGAGAATAAGACTATAGATAATCCAGAGATGTCCATCAATGGACAAATTTGGGGTTTGGAGATCTTGTTGAGAGTGCAGGAAGACTGCAAAGTGATTTTGAAGCACAATGCTAGCAAAGTGTTTTCTAAGCTCAAAAGGGATAGAAGAGAGCTGTACTTTATGTTGCTTAGGTGTCATAAAGGTGGGTGGAACTATGACAAGTTGAAAAAGCTATCCTTTGATGAATTGGAGTTTCAGGCTTATCCAGTTTGGTTGAGAGTTTGTGAGGGAAATACTATGAGACTTCTCTCAGATGAAAGGAGAGAAGAGATTGAAGAAAATTTGTAGATCTAAAAGGCTTCTATTGCACCAAGACCAGTGAATAAGGGAGTTCCTATTGAGTTCCTAGTTCTTGATCAATTGAATCCTAGTGAAGCAGTAATCAGAAAAAGCAATAAGCTTTCACCATTGGAAGCTTCAGATGTTGCAGAGGTATTACCTTTGGATTTCAGAAACCCAATAGTTAACTATGAAGAAGATGCAAGTGGGTTCTAGATGATCACCATATATGGCAAGAAGGTACATACTTTTACTTTTTTGATCTCATTATTTGTAAGCCTGGATAGAGAAGACTTGGTAGATATTTGGACTTTGATGAAGACCAAGTATGAGGCTGAAGCACCTACTTCAGTCAGTGGAATAAAGATTTGGACATCCTTCAAAAGGATGATTCAACCAGATGAAGCAGATCCAATACGGTTGGATCTAGATGATATCAGTGGGCTACAATGGCGTCTACATTCAGTAGCTTGTGTTTACCATCTAAGCACTATAAAGTTTTCATAGTATCTTCTTGTGGATGCTCAATATCCTATGTCCAAGGAAGTTTTGAAGAAGATGGTGTCTACACAGTTGGAAATGGATTATACTAGTGATGTTGGCAAAGTCTTAATTAGATTTATTTATTATCTAATTAAAAAGTAATTTGTATTTGTAAGAATCCTCCTTGTACTTAGTTTTTATTCAGAAACTTGATTACTAGAGTAGATATCAAGTTTAGGGGAGGATTGTTTGGAATAAAATGAGCTAAGTCACTCAGACACTGACAAGAGTAAATTGGACGCTGATAGGAAGAAATCAAGCGCTGACAGATCCAGCATTGAAAAGAGATATCCAAGCGTTGACAAGAAGAAGTCGAACCACTGATAGGAAAACTTAGTCAACATGTTTATTATTTGAAGAAAAGATATACTCAATATGGTATTTTCTATATTTATCTTTTCCTATAATAGTTGATAGTTTATCCATTGTACACGACTCCTTGTGTTATAAAAGGAGGTCGTAGGGTTTATACACAATATACACATTATTCAGTATTCAACTTTCATTGTAAAGCAAGTTCGATTATCAATCAAAAGTGAAAGTTTGGTTTAATTGTTTTACTTGTTCTTTATTCAAGTGTTAATTCCGCATAACACTTGGATTGTTCATAACAACAACAAAGTTTCTCTAAGTGTTAAACTTGATTCAATCTCGTTAACACAAAGCTTATCAATCTAAGTTTGGGATCAACAAATGTTTGACTAATATGAGGCACTTAATTGGAGTCTAATGAGATGCTAGTTTAGCCAAAACAACAACATACACAATAAGCTACTAAACTGTTCATCCAAACACACCTTAAGATCTAATTCAACAAAAATAACAAAGGAGTATGGAGTTCTAGTGTATTACAAGCTTAAACAGGTATCAAGCTCACAAAAGTAGATCAAATGTAAGCCGATTTAAGCAAAAGTTCAAGCTATAAGCACACTTAGCATACACCAACAGTTAAAAACTATGTTTATGCTTAGAAAAGTAAAATGAGCTTAACCTGTTCCTTCCAGGCCTCCTTTGATGGCGATTTAAGCTAAAACACAATCAACTACACCAACTGGGTCTTTATAAACTACAATAAACAGCTTTATCACTTGAATTTAATGATTTGAATTCAAATGATAAGTTTCCCTCCAAAAATGAACAAGATTCAATACTTAACCAAACACGATCAAACAAGCTTCAATAGCTTGTAATCAAGCTAAGTAATTATTATCAGCAACAGTTTCAACAGTAGAATCAATAACAACAACGATGAAGACAATGAATAGTGTTTTAATGGTGATTTTATTAAACTGAGTGAAAGGAGAGTACAATTTGATGAAGATGATTACAGAAACTATGCTAAGTACAAAGCTAAAACTATAAGAGACAATTGTGTAATTTTTAAGCAAGAAAAATGAACTATGAATTATGGGAGCGTCTTCTTGTATATATAGGCCGTTGAGGTTGTTAAGAAAACGTGTGGTTGATGTGGGGAAAGATAAACTGACAAGGTGTCAGTCTGTCACAGCTCAATTAGCCAATAAAATCACGCCAAGTGGATTTAGGGTTTGGTTCGTCAAGAAAGATTGGGGGTTTTTGATTCAGGTAACGGGAGATGAATTGGCTTGTATATTTGGATTCCTCTCTTCAAGAGGAACACTTTTCATGTTGATGGTTTTGCCTGAATCGTCCTCTATCTCTGGATGTGTTCTAGTGATGAGGATGTATGAAGCTGACACGTGTCAAGCTACCACTGGTGGCTTTTTCTGAAAAAGGGTAAGTTTATTTGGCAATCCGTGTGAAAGGAATGGAGAGCTCTTATTGGTTGGTTTGTGTAAGTTTAGATTTGAATCCGTGTGACTCAAATGCTGGCTTCTCATTGGTCCATTTGGCTAGAGTTTATTAAACTTTGTCTTCTTGGCAGTTTTAGTCCCTTAACTTTGGCAGTCTTCATCTTAGCCCATATCTTCATTAAATCTTCACTTTAGGCCCTTTGACTTTCACACTTTTGCACTTTTCGTCCTTTTGACTTTATCTTGACTCTTTCTTCATAAAACGACCGCGAAATCCCGTGTTTTCTTCGTTTTCGTCCTTTTGTACCTATTTTCACATTAAACACAAACCCACGCGTAATTCCGACTTTTACGTTTATAAATTCACGTTTTGGTTTGGTTTTTCCTTGTTTTTAGTGGAAAAAGGGTAAGTGTTTACATACTTATCAAATGCCCCAACACTTGACCATTGCAATACCCTCATGCAATGCACGATTTTAAAGCACAGATTTACATTTTTCATCACAATTAATCCATTTTAACCTTTATTATTATATATGCATACTACGACATAATACTACACTAATCTTATAAAACCAAAAAGATAGAAAATTTTCAAAAGAATCAAAAGATATACAATATCACTTTATTTATTGACTTTAAAGTTGTTCGATAGAAGAAATTCGTAAAGAAATCGATTACTTTGATTAGGGCTTTCAGTATCATGAATATTTATCACCCTCAAGTTTCACGTTCCCCATACCAAGCTTAAAAATGAGATCATTGTTATTCATAAGTAAAAGTGCATCAACTTATTCATAAAAATTAATTGTAATAGCTATATACTCCCACTTATTATTCCTCTAAACCTGTTATTATTCGAACAAATTGCTTTTAAGCAAATTTGTCTTATTTGGCGTGAAATATTAAAAATGTAAAATCTCAAATTAAGGAAGCACAGTTATAATCGATAGATTACCATCTTATCCATTACTTGAAAAACCGCCCGCAATCGATATAAGTCACTCTCAAAATAATAAATTTATGTGTAAAAAACTAATGTCATGCTTAGATAAGTAGCTACTCACTCCCTAAAAAGAAAAATAAAACTCACACAATAATTTATATAAACGGCCTTTTTAAGACCTTGGAATATCGATCCCGCAACTCTTGTGAAAGTAATATTGGACCAAAAACTAACTACCCGATCTCCGCAACCCTTGTGAGAGTAATATTGAGACACGATAGAAACTTTACACTTCACTGACCCTCTTGGGAGTCTTGTAATAATTATATATATATATATATATATATATATATATATATATATATATATATATATATATATATATATATATATATATATATATATATATATATATATATATATATATATATATATATATATATATATATATATATATTTCCTAGCCACTCATTTTTTTTACAAGCCGCTCTTATTTTTCTTTGTTCCTCACAATAAATTAACACCCGCTAAGTAACAAGCATGACAAAAGTCTAATACACATAAAACGGTCTAACTTAGAATCTCAAGACGTAATTATATAAACCACGAATGATTAGCCGAAAATGCATAAGAGACTAAAAACCAATAAAAACGTTCGTGATTATTTATTAACATATATACATGCGTTGACAAGAAAGTAATGGTTACCGATGGGAGTATAATAGCCATAAATAGGTCATATGAGGTTTATCTAGCCCTATACACTTACTTCAGACTCTATCATTTTTCATTCTCCATACTTTAAAATCTCAAATAATGAGTGATAGGAGTAGTTTTACACTCGTTTAGGAAAACGAGGTAATTAGGGTAAGCACGACGGTTTAGGAAAACGTGCACAAATGACCCAAAGGTGACTTCGTTTTCAAGGAGGCTAGTGTGTTGTATTAAGAGATGATTAAATGTTTGTGATTATGATTATGAAGAAAGAAAAGAGAAAAGGATGACGGTTACGATTAAAATTACACTAAGACGAAAGTCGTAAACGTAAAACCGTAAAACGTGACGAAATTTAAAAATTATCCTAAATTCCTAGAAAATTTCAATAAACCCTAAAAAATATAATTAGAGTTAAAAAAAATCAAAAATCACCCAAACCTTTTATTTAATTAAATAATAATTTTTTAATGCTAATTAAAGCCCAAAAAATCAATTTAATTAACAAAAAGCACAAAATGAGATTTTTAAATTTGTAAACCTCTAAGATAACTTAATTAAACTAAAAACTATTTTTGAAAAATTTAAATTTAATGAAAACTATTTAAAAATGATCTAAAACTATTAAAATATTAAAATAATCCTTAAGATTAATTAAATAACAAGAAAATTAACCTAAAAATTTTAAAAATCCCAACTTAATGAATTTAACCTAATAAAAATGAAAAAGTTGCAAAAATATTAAAAACAATTTTTAATATTAGAATAATAATAAAATATTAATAAAATATTAATAAAAATCCAAAATTTATAAAAAATTTTAAAACTTGCAAACTAGTTTATTTTAACTTAAATAAATGGAAATTGATAGTGAATTGTCCAAAATACCCCTAATGGGCCTCCAAATGGGCCAAAACTTAAAACAATCCAAGCTTAATGGGCTTTTTGGCCCAATAAGCAAAAAGTTAACCAAATAAGCTGAAAGTTCTAGTATAGCTTAAAATCTGATTTTAAAAACAAAACTATAAAGGCCCAAAAGCTGAAAGTGAGCTTATCACAGCTTAATAACCAAACAGCTTATTCTTAATGGGCTCTTTGGCCCATTAAGCCATAAGCTAATGCCATAAGCTGAAACTTGACACACATCCTTCCCTTGACCTTATAAAGCTGTTTGTAAAAAGAATTTTCGAATAAGCCCAAGAAATAAGCCTGAAATAAGCAAAATCACTCTACACAAAACGACAAAATAGTCGTTTTCGAGTTCTAGACAAATTCAAGGGCTAATCCTTTTTGAAAAATGTTTCAAATCACTTAACTAAGCTTAATAATAAAAAATATTTCAAATAAGCACACTGAATAAGCTGGAATAAGCAATAAGCTGTTTTGAAAAAGAAAAATCAATTCGTTTTCTAGTCAAACATAAAAGTCAAAGGCTCAAATGCTCTAGTTTAGTCAAATGGGTCAAATAAGGAATATTGATTACAAAAACTAAGTTGTTGCACAATAAAATAAGCTATTATAGCTTATTGATAAGCTGTTCACAAATTAACACTAGTAGTGGCTAGTCGCAGTGGGAAAGGATTCCCACTATTTGACTTTCTTGACTCTTGTTTTTAGTGAGATTTACTTGGATTCAGTGAACAACAAGGGTACCCTTATAATAAGTGGGTTATAAAGAGTCAATAACAAGCAAAAAATCACAATTTCACCAAGCCAATTAGTGCAGTTAATTCAAAGAGTCACCAGGTATTGCTTAGACATGAAAAATAAACAGTTATGATATAATAAGCAGATTAAGCAAAATTAAGCCGACCAAAGTTCAACAAATGCATACAAAAGCTTAAATAAATTCAAGTGAACACAAACGAACTTGTTTCATACACTAGTTCAATGATTTGAGTTGATTTCAACCCTATGAATGTTACTGATGAACAATGAACAAATACAATCCCTTTTTACTGATATACTTGACCAACCCTTGAATTTAAACCCTCAAATCAATTAATCAGATTACACAAACTATGTTTTACCATTTTTCAACCCTAAATATTCATACACTCTAGGTGTTCCCAAAATATCAAGTCAAAATAGGCAAAAACAAGCAAGATATAGCACAATTTCAGATTTGGTGTTTAAGGACACTAGACTTGCAGATAAAAGCACACAAACACCTCAATATCAGATAAAACACACAAACAAACCCTAATACATACTCAATCTTATGCAAACTTCAAACAAGCAGTAATCCCAAACACCCCTTTCACTTTCAAATCCAATTTTAAACAAGCAAAAGTGTTTTAAAGGTTTACCCAAGCTTAAACAAGCATCAATTCAACATCACTATGAACTTAGAACCAATTTCCAGCCACAAAAACACAACATACAACAACAGAATTCCAAATCACTTATAACCACATTTTTAACAGATTTTGGGAAAGAAAGGCTCAAACCTCATGAATATACATCCATACTCATGGATTTATAGCTTATGTGCCTAGCTAAACAAGGCCCAAGCTTCCAATAAACTGCTAAGAACAACAAGGTTAGAAATCAATAGATTATATGAAAAATAATGAAAATGAAAATGATTCTTTCCAAGCTTGTTCCCCACTCCTTGAATCCTCCCAAACAACAAGCTTCACTACACCTTGAAAAGCTCCTTATCAGGGTGTTGTGATAAACTTATGATCCAAAAGTTCAAGTGTTTGAACTAAAACAAGGAAAAATCAAATTTTTGGAAAATTTGTGAAAAACTTGCATAAAATTCAAACCAATCTTTGAAACTTCGAACATAAACTTAAAACATGTAAACAGTAACAGGTAAAGTAAATTGGGACTTGGAATTAGTCACAAAGTTCACACTTTTTTCATTCACTTGAAACAAAGCTTTCCAGACTTTTGACCAAAGAACACCAAGAACAAAGACTAATGTGGTATGCTAAGGCCTTTATATAGGTTACATGAAACTAGAAAGCTGAAAATAAAACATGAAACCCTAGTGTATGGTCTTCCAATTTTTCCCTTGCAGTTGAAAATTTCTTGAACATGTGACGACGTTTGGCTGTTTGTGGAGCTGTAAAGTGGGTGGCAATTTGATCAAGGGCTCCTAATAATCTTAGGATTGAAGCAAGTTTTGGGTTCGTTGATTCCCTGGTAGGTTTTGGCATCTTCTCAAAAGCATGTAGTAGGGGAGTGTATATGTGACCCATGGGATGAGGTGGCAAAGTGTTTAAGGGTGGGGTTATGATCATTAGGCCCTTAATCATAAATCTGGACAGTATTAAGGCTCAATTCATGGTAATTAGCAAAAGCCCAATTCGTGTTCATCATGGAATAGTAGTGTTTTGATCCAGATTAATGTTTAAATTATATGTTAGGCGCCCTTTTTAAACTAAATAATATAATTAGTTTAAACCGGTTTAGTAGGAAGTGAGGTGGCGAAATGCAGTGTTTTGATTGGGTGTGGGGAGATAGTGGGGCACGTGGAAAGCTATGGTTGGTCTAGGTAAGTATGCTATCGTCCATAATTGACCCCTTGTCTTTCTTTTTGTTGTCACTTGTATTTCATACAGCAAAAAACAATTCTCCTTTGTAAATGAAGTTTCCTTTTTTAACTTTGGCCCCAACAACTTTCCAAAAGTATTTCAAAGGGTATTTCTTGCCATTTGGTAATATTTGAAGGGTGATTCTTATAATGTCTTCAATCTTAAAGGTCTTAACTTGTATGATTGACTTTGTGGAGGATTAAAAGTGATAAGTCTTTAAATTTGAGGGACCATTCTTGCCAATTCTTCAAAGTTGAGGGTCCTTTTTGTAATTTTGACAAACTTTAAAAACCAAACTTGTAATTATGAATATAAAAGGGTTTAAAGTGTCAATTCTTCAATAATGAAGGACCCTTCTTGTACAAATCTTTAATTCTTCAAGGACTTTTCTTGGAAAATCAACTCTAGGGCCCGGTTCATTGTGCGGCTTCGTTTCCCGTGTTCGTTTTTGCTTTTTTCTCGTGATCTTTTGCCATTTTCTAAATATCCGTACCTAAAATACACATTGAACAAACACAAGCCTATATTTGGCATATTTTATGATATTTTAACCATTTTAAGCCCATTTTGGACGATGAGACTATGTATAAAAGCAGTCTCATCACTCCCCCATACTAAACCATTACCGTGCCCTCACGCAATGCTAGAATAAAGTATCTTAGCATCTCCAAAATTCATTTTTATCTACTTTTATTGAAACATAAACTTACTACACTACTACTACTTGCGTTTTAGACATAATGTAGGATTTTCATCGTAATATGGGACGTTTAGGTTCATATAACAAGAACACGTGAATGATTCGTTAGAAATAAGTTCGTCGTCCTTGATTTTCACCCAATTCCATGCCAAGCGTGTAACGAGATCATTGTCATTATAAGTTAGTAATGCTAACACTACTCATATTCCCTAATCACGCACTTAGACTCCCATTTTTCTAAGTGGTATCTCTTATATTTTATTTTTTTCTTGAATGTTCATGAGGATACATTTTTTACTTATGCGATGATAGAGATTAAGGTTCAAAAATAGAGTCAAAACGGTGTAACCAAGACCATCGAAATAATAACCCCCCCTAATAGACAACGATGTCAAAAAATTATGTCAACAAGAAGGATCGATAAACACGGTTTTATAACGGTTTTGAACATGAGACTTATTACCAATACTTTTATACGCCCCCTAACGGATGAGCCTTATTATCATAGGTTTACCTCCATCCTTTATTCAACTCCACCATGGAGCTTTTATTATGACTTCGGTCTTGCCTTACCTTTTATTTAACCTCACCATGAGGTGTTTATTATGGCCAAAGACGTATATCCTCACGCTAAAGCGAATTTTAGATCTTTAAAGCTTCAAAGGTTAAGGCTTGATTCACTTTCAATTTCGCATAGATTTTTCGGCCTTGTGAGCTTTAATTTGTTTCTTTGATTTAGGTGAGCACTTGAAATCTTATTATTAGGTGAAGCTTTTGATTATTCGGGTTGCCAATACTTCAAAACCGTGACGCTAGCGATACCTTAATGTCTTCCCAATTTAATTACATGGAAGCTACTAGAAAAGACTAGAAACCAACAATCAAGACTATACCGATAAGCCAATACTTATTAGCAATATATATACAAGCGAAGGGAGAATAAGCAAACAACGAGAACACATGATTTTTTGAAAGAATATGAGTACTCTACGTTTAGCATAGTAACTTATAATTAACTCTATCATTTCTCGTCCTCATTTAAGAGACTTAGCCTAATATGAAGTTAAGGAATCGAAGCTAAGTGCTCAATACGCACGGTCGAGTAAAAAATTACTCTTATTCTCGCCATTGGAAAATCTACATTCGTGTCTTCAAACACTTATGAAAAATGAGATTTTTTTTTAAAATTTGGCCATTTTAGCCTTATTTTGCAACAAAACAATAAACAAAAAGATAAACTTTGGAAAGCGTGAAGGTTTGGCAAGGTAAGTATCTATTCACCCCCATACTAAAGTTAAACATTGTCCTCAATGTTTCGAGTCTAAGGGTAGGATACCCCCATACTAGAGATGAAGTTGAATGCCTAATCTAGCATGGAAAGGGTGTAACCATTAAATTATTAGCCGTTTATGAAATGTGCTAAAAATATAAGGTTAGAACATATAAGGATATATCATATGGATATCGAGAAATTATTCAAAGCAAACGATCGAGTGCTCCCATAAAACGAGCACGAGAGGCTCCAATCATGAAGATCATGATCATCTAAAAACCACAATGCACAAACAACCATGGAACAAAGGTTGGAAGGGTACAAATCCCCTCACATTAATCTACATTAGAAAGCAATAATTTATACATGGATAAGCATGTGACTCCCCACGAGGCACCTCGTTTTTGATTACCGAGTTATGAGCTCGACTCGATCCCCTCAATACTAGTTATCATTAGGGAAGGTGACTTGGTCGAAGTAGTTCAAAGAAGGAACTTCCCCACCAAAGTAGTGCTTCAACCTATGATCATTCACCTTGAAATTAGGACCATCATTTTGAGCTTGCTCGATGGTCCCATAAGGAAAAACTTGGGTAATGGTGAATGGACCGGACCAACGGGATTTCAACTTGCCAGAAAATATTTTCAATCTTGAGTTAAAAAGAAACACTTGATCTCCAATGTTAAAAACCCGGTTTTTAATTTTTGAATCATGAAACTTTTTAGTTTTCTCTTTATAAATCAATGAATTTTCATAAGAAATATCTCTCAATTCATCCAATTCATTTAATTGCATTTTCCGGTGTTTTCCTACCGTCTCAATGTCATCATTACAATGCTTTAGGGCCCAATAAGCTTTCTGTTCAAGTTCAATTAGCAAGTGACAATTCTTCCCATACACAAGCTTGTAAGGAGTGCACCCAATGGGTGTCTTATGAGTTGTACGAAAGGCCCATAAAGCATTGTCTAACTTATCCGACCGTGATTGTCGGTTTTCTCCTATCGATCTCTCCAAGATCCTCTTCAACGCTCGGTTTGAAACCTCGACTTGCCCACTCGATTGCGGGTGATAAGTCGTAGAAAGCCGATGTGTAACCCCATATTTCTTCAAAACTCTTTCAAATTGGTCATTGATGAGACTGCTTTTATACATAGTCTCATCGTCCAAAAAGGGCTTTAAATGCATAAAATATCATGAAATTGGCCAAATATATGCTTGTTTTTGTTGCTTGTGTATTTTAGGTACGAATATTGAGAAAATGACAAAATATCACAAGAATCATACAAAAACGAACACGGGAAACGAAGCCGCACATTGAACCAAGCCCTAATAAAGAATTTCCCAAGACAAACCCTTGAAGATTTGAAGATTATGCAACAAGGGTCCTCCAATATTGAAGAATTGACACTTTATACCCTTGTATCCTCATAATTACAAGATTGATCCCTAAAGTTTGTCAATATTGCAAAAAGGACCCTCCACTTTGAAGAATTGGTAATTTTAGTCCCTCAACAAAACTAAAATGTCAATATTAATCCTCCTCAAAGTCAAACATACCATGAAGGACTTCAAGTTACAAGAAATTATAAGTTTGGTCCTTTTAAAATGTCAAAATTACCAAAAGGACCCTTGACTTTGAAGAAATGGCAAAAATGGTCCCTCATTAATCATGATTTGTCAAATTCAGTCCTCCAAGAAGTCAACAAGACAAGTCAATACCATTATCTATGAAGAAAATGCCAAATCAGTCCTTCAAGAATCATGAAATGGCAAGAAATACCCCTGAATTCATTTTACAAAACCTTTTGGGGTAAAAGTGTGAAAAAGGAAACTTTATTTACAAAGAAAATATAGATTTGGTAGTTTTATTTTCAAATGAAAAGAAGTGGAAAGATGGAGGGTTAAAGCTGGAAGACAACCTAAGACACCTAGACCTATGGGAGCTTGACACCTGTCCCACTAACTCCCCTAAACTAATCACAACTCACCTTCTCTCCACCTCACCATTCCACTTCACCAGGTTTATATTAATTAAACATTGGCGCCTTAACACCAAATTTAAAACTTAATCACCTCTAATCCGGATCAAAACCTCCACTATTCACTCAAGAACACAATTGGGTTTTCTTAATAATTGTTGTAATTAGGCCTAATATTGTGCAGATTTATGATTAAGGTATCCTTAATCACATCCCAACCTTGAAAACACAAGCTACATCAACAAGGAACCCCCCCACAAGATTCCCTGCTACACACTTTCGCAAACTGCCAAAAATTTGGACAGCAATCCAACCATCCACATTGAAGCTTACTGTTTAAGCTTGTTACAAGCCCTTGGATGCAATCACACCATGCCAGCTACAACAAAACGCCAAGAAAAGTCACATGATTCTTAAGATTGTTCAAACCCTCAAGGGCATAACTGGAACTTCATTAGCTAGGGTTTCACGTTTTTTAGCTTTCATAGTTCACTTGTGAGCCTATATAAAGGCCTTAGGATACTACATTTTTTCGTTGCTCCTGAATTTGTTCACAAATCTGTGAATCATATATTCAGTTTAATGAAATGTGTTTGAATTTGGTGAAGAAAAATCAAGTGCCAACCTTATTATCTGCTTATTATTGTTGCTTGTTTATTTTTCTTAAATCCTAAAACCTGTTTTCAAAGGAGTGTGCAAAAGTTTGCACATTTTCCATTAATCTTGATATTTTGCTAAGTCTTGTTCAAACCTTGGAATTCTTGGGCTATGAAGCTGATCATAGCATCCTGATATTGTGTTATCAAGGTGTGGTGAAACTTATAACTTGGGGATAATCAAGTGTGGGGAACTAAGGTTGCATTAATCAAGGATTTTCACTTTTATGTTTTGATAACTTGTGCTTCTAACTTTGTTCAATCTTAGCAAGCTTTATTGTGGAAGCTTGTGCTTGTTCTTGCTAGCACATAAGCTCAAAATTCGTGGGTGTGGATGTACATCCATGAGGTTTGCACCATCTTACCCAAAATCTGCTTAAAATCTTGATTTTTGGTGAATTTATGTGTTGCTTGTGTTCTTGCTGATTTTGTGGTCTAATCTTGTTCAAATCTGCATATTACATCTGTTATTGTGTTAATTTGGGCTTATGTAACCTTGGAATACACTTTAGATTTTAAAATTGTGATTTCAAAATATAAAAGGGTGTTTAGGATTACCTGTTTGAGATCATAGTTTATTATTTTATGGTTGGAAGTTTATGTTTGTGCTTTGTATCTGGTATATACTTGTTTGAGTGCTATTTGCTACAAGTTATTGGGCTTAAACCTTTGAATCAAACATTGTGCTATATCTCATTGATTTTGACTGTTTTTGACCTAAGATTCTGGTAATATCTAGAAGATATGCATGCTTAGGGTTAAAAGTTGTTAAATCATTGATAATACAACATATGTGATAGATCTGAGTGTTTGAATCTGGCTTTTTGGTCAAGTGCATCGCAAAGTAAAAATCTGCTTGTGTTAGTGTTCATCAGTAACTTTTTGTGCATGAATCTTGATCTAGGCTTTGAATCAGTGCATGAAACCCACTTAGACTTTTTCATTTAAGTTTATTATTTCTTGTGTATGCATTTAGTTAAGTTTGGCTGGTTGAATTGTGCTATAAGTGCTTATTGAACCATAACTGCTTATTTGTTCATGTCTGGGGTATATCTGGTGCTTAATTGAATTAATTGTACTAATTGGCTGATTATGATTGTGATTTCTTTGTTGTTATTGACTCCTTATGATCCACTAATCATTTGGGTGCCTTTGTTAAACTTGAATCCACAAAAAAGTCACTAAAGACAAATAGTCAAACAAGTCAAGCAGTGGAAAAAGTTTCCACTGCTCAGACACCAAAACTAGCCCCTGCTAGTTGAATTTGCCATTCAGCTTATTAATAAGCCATATTGGCTTATCCAAACCTGCAACAACTTACTTTTTGTGATCAATCTTCATCATTTGACCCATTTGATTGAACTGGAGCTTATCAGACCTTGGCTTTGACTTTTTGCTAGAAAACTCTTAAAGTTGACTTTTAAAGAAGTGCTTATTTGCTTATTTCAGCTTATTGAGTGAACTTATTTGAAAACTTTTTGTTGATTAAGCTTAGTTAAGTCATTTAAAAGCTTTTTAAACTTGAATCAACTCTTGGGGTGGCCTAGAACCCGAAAACGATTATTTTGTCGTTTTGTGAAGATAGCTTATTGCTTTTTCAGGCTTATTCCTTGGACTTTTTTTAGATTTCTTTTTACAGAAGTCTTAAGTAACTCAAAAGAAGCTTGTGTGTCTTTTTTGAGCTTATGGCATCAGCTTATAGCTTAATGGGCAAAAAAGCCCATTAAGAATAAGCTGTTTGAAATAAGCTGGCTTAAATCACATTTTCAGCTTTTGGACCTTCGAAAAATTGTGTTCAGAATCAAATTTTAGGTCAGATAGGAGCTTTTGGGCCATTTTTATAAACATTTTTCTTATTGGGCTTATTTTGGCCCAATAAGGGTCTGTTTTGGACTTTGGCCCATTTTAAGGCCCATTAGGGGTATTTTGGTATTTCAAGTTCATTTTCTGTTTAACTAGGTTAAAATAAACTAGTTTGCAAGTTTTTAGAACTTTTTATAAATTTTGGATTTTTGACATTATTTTATTGTTATTTTATTATTAAAAATTAAAATTTAGATTTTTCAAGTTTTTATATTTTTCTTAGGGTAAATACATTAAGTTAGGAATTTTACAACTTTTAGAATATTTTTATTGTCATTAGATTAATTTTTATAATTATTTTAATTTTTAAGAATTTTTAATTGTTTTTAAATAGTTTTAATTAATTTTAAAATTTTCAAAAATAGTTTTAAATTAAGTTAGGTCATTTTAGAGGTTTACAATTAAAAAATTCTCATTTTGGGCTTTTTGTTAATTAAATTGATTTTTAGGGCTTTAATTAGCATTAAAAAATTATTATTTAATTAAATAAAAGGTTTGAGTGATTTTTGATTTTTTCTAAACTCTAATTACATTAAGATTTATTGCAATTTTCTAGGAATTTTTAGGTTAAATTTTTAATTTTGCTACTTTTTACGGTTTTACGTGTACGACTTTATCGTCTTAGTTTAATTCGTCATCGTAACCGTCATTCTCTTCTAATCTCATTTCTTCTTTTCGTTTCTCATAAATATAATCACAAAGTTAATCATCTATTAACACAACACACTTGCCTCCTTGGAAAACGAACTTGAACCACATTGGTCTTTAGTGCTTGGTTTTCCTAAACCGACACATAATACTTTCTCTGTTTTGCTCTCTTTTCCTAAAGGGTAGTAATAACTCTACATCAATTTGGCGCCGCTGCCGGGGAGGCTTGTTGTGTTTTGATTTGGAAATTGTTGTTTTTATATATAGCCATAATATCTATTTGTATTAGTAGCACTCTACTATTACGTATTATCGGTTTTTCGTTTTTTGTGTGAATACTATTACTATATTGTATACGTAGAACAATACATCCACAAGTACTCCAAAAGTGTGAAAACACAACCTTGACTTGGGAGGTCATTACCCAATCATTGTATTCGAATCTCAAACAAGAAAGAAAAGGCAAAAATAGATAAATACTTTCGTGAAGCTCGATTTTGAAAAATACAAACTATAAGGTGGGTATAAGGCGGGTATTATAAAATATACCCTAAGGAAAAAGGCTCTTAAGTGCTTCGCGCCGCCTCGTTTCCCCGCTTGCTTGTGAGTATTTTGAGATTGAAAGCTAATCGAGGGTTTTGCCGCCCAAAGTATTATTAAGTATCATATATACTTTCTTGGTTTCATTTGATTAAACCCTCTTAAACGTTTTGGTGTTCCACCAACGTTCAAAATTCATCAAAGGCGTTCGCTTCACGTGATCGTTTTCATTTCTTGAGGCTTCTTTAATCAAGAGATTTGATTAAGGAGGAGATTTGTAGATTTTGGTCTACTTAATACAATCACAAAAATCCAAAAAAAGTAAAAACAATCAAAAACCACAAAAAAATTTGAAAAATACAAAACACCAAAAAGAATCTTCTTTGCTCACCCCCACGTTGTACGTGACGTTTATGCTTACTCGTAACCAAGCAAGACGTGCACGTAAACGAAAAACCGAAAGGAGTCAACACCTACTCCTAATCTTTCTAGTGAGGAGTCTCCTATTGACGAACCCATTGTAAGAGAGGAACCAACCATGGAGAATCAAACTATGATGGAGTTACTTCAAGCACCCACTGAGGGTTATTGAGAGGTTATTGTAATTCCCGCTATCCTTGCGGAGAATTTTGAAGTGAAAACGGGTTGGTTGTCGATGATCCAAAACAACGAATTCCGTGGATGAAAAGGACAACCCGCACAACCATATCCGCCAATTCAATCGTCTTACCGTCACTTGCAAATTTAAGGATGTTGCTAATGAATCGATTAAGATGATGCTTTTTCCGTATTCCTTAGCGGGGCCCGCTAAAAGTTAGTTAGAGAAAGAGCCACCCAATTCTATATTGACGTGGAAGGATCTCGTTTCTAAGTTTGTGAACCAATTTTTTCCGCCCTCTAAGACTACGCACTTGAAAAACGAGATTTCAAAATTTTCACAAGAATTTAATGAGAGTTTTTCAACGGCTTGGAATAGGTTTAAGGAAATGTTTCATGAGTGTCCTCATCACGGTTTTTCCGACTTGCATCAAATTGACACGTTTTACAATGGACTTAATGATCATGAAAGGGATTATCTAAATGCCGCCACGGGTGGTAACTTTTTGTGTAAAACGGTTGAGGAAGCTTTGGTGATAATTGAGAATAGATCTAAGGTGTATAGTCCTTGTAGCACGTCGAGTGTTCGTAAGGCTTCGTCTTCGGCTTCACCTTCTTTGTCTAATACCATCAACGCTTGCCAAATTGAGGCGAACTTGGAAAACAAAATCTTTGATAAGCTTAAAGGACTTTTGATTGAATTCAAAGTTGGAGAACAAAGTGCTCCCGCTACGGCTAAAGCGGTTGAGGCTTCATGTATGTATTGTGGTGGAGGTCATGATTTCTCCGAGTGCATTACCAACAGTGGTAACACTTCGAGTGCCTACGCGGCCACGGGAACTTACAACCAAGACGGTCAAGTTACCCGCTCCAATCAATTGACTCCACCGGGTTTTGCTCCAAATCAAAATGCTAAAAACAACTATCGAAACAATCAAGTTGGTTTCAAAAACAATTACAAAGGAAACTGTGGTAATCAAGGGGCTAATAATCAAGTTTCAAACAAAAATCAAAGTGATTTTCAAAACAACAACAAGAGTTTGCAAACTTTGAAAGATCTTCCAAATGAATTTGTTGAATACGCTAATGGAAACGATGCTAGGTTTGACAACATTCAAAGAGAAATCATTTGCCTAAGATCCGAGTTTAAGAACGACTTGAAGAAAGAGTTGAAAAATGAGTTAGCAAATGAGCTTAAAATCAATACAAAAAAAATGGAAGGAAATGTAACTAGGTTACAACAAAACCAAAAAAAATGGAACAAGGGCAATATGAAATTAAGTAAGAAATGATTAAGGCCGAGAAGAGGCAATCCATGTTTGAGGACAAAATTTCATCTATGTTTGAGGTAATTATATGCAAACCGTCTTCGAGTAGTCTTCCTAGCAACACCATATCGAACCCTAAGGGAGAGATGAAAGTGATTACCACACGTAGTGGTAAGACACTCAAGGAACCGACTCCTCAACCAATTGCTCCTACGGAGGATGCAATTGAGGAAGAACCCGAGGTGGTGGTCGAAAAGGAGCATGTCCAGATCCCACGAAGTACCGCTCATGCCACACCTACGGTTGACCCATTACCACATTTGTAACCGAGATTCCAAAGGCTATGCCTATGCCTCAACCAAACCACCTTTGCCCTATCCATCGAGACTTAGGAAGGAGAAACATCAAGAGCGCGACAATTACCAATTTGAGCTTTTTATGAAAATGTTTCGTGATTTGCACTTTAATGTGAGTTTCGCCGATGCTTTGGTCATGATGCCTCGATTTGCCGCTAACTTTAAGAGTACGTTGAACAACAAGGAGAAATTGCATCAATTGTCTAGTTGTTCATCGGTTTATCTTAATCGCATACCTCAAAAAGTCGGTGATCCCGGTAAATTCTTGATCCCTTGTGCAATCCAAGATATGGAAGAATGCTATGCCTTGGCCGATCTTGGTGCTAGCATTAACTTGATGCCACTTGCAATCTTCAAGTCGCTCAATCTTCCTAATCTTACTCCTTCACTAATGTCTATCGAGTTGGCCGACCATTCCACGATTCCCGCATGTGGATTGGCGGAAGACGTTTTTGTGAAAGTGGGAAAGTTCTATTATCCGGTAGACTTTATCGTTGTTGATATTCCCACGGATCCTCAAGTTCCTCTCATTTTAGGTCGTTCGTTTTTAGATACGTCTATGGCTTTGATTGATTTTCATGCTAGAAAGATCACCTTACGTTTCAACGACGAGGAACTTGTTATAAACGCAACTCAAAACTCTCAAATTTCTCATGTTTATTCGGTTGCAACCATAAACCTCGTTGATATGATTGACGTTGTTTGCGAGGAATTTTCACAAGAAGTTCTAGGTTTTGTTAATGATGAAAATAGTGACAATCCCACTATGTTAGATCCCATTCTTGATAACTCGACACCAACCTTCACTCCATTTGAAGGTGGTGGTTTTACGTTGTAAGAATTCGATGTTCCACGTACTTGTAACGAAGACCTCAATAATGATGAGGACTTCTCGATTATCAAGGATTTTCTTAACGATTTCCCATTTCCTCCACCCGAGGAGGTTATGAGTATCGATCCCAAATCTTCAATTGAGGAACCACCTATCCTCGAGTTGAAAGATTTACATCCTCATCTCGAATATGTCTTTTTGGAGGAGGGAGACAAGTTGCCGGTTATTATTGCGAAAGAAATTTCGGATGATGAAAAAACCGCACTTGTCGATGTTCTAAAGGATCACAAAGGGGCAATTGCGTGGAAGTTATCCGACATTAAGGGAATCGATCCCAAATTTTGTACCCACAAAATCTTAATGGAGGAGTATTACGAGCCCGCAATCCAATGTCAAAGAAGGGTGAACCCCAAAATTCATGACGTCATCAAAAAGGAAGTCCTAAAACTCCTTGACGCGGGAATGATTTACCCTATTTCCGATAGCCCTTGGGTGATTCCTATTCATTGTCTCCCTAAAAAGGGAGGAATGACCGTTGTGCCAAACGATGCCAATGAGTTAATTCCCACTAGACTCGTGACTGGATGGAGAGTGTGCATTGACTATCGTAAGTTGAATGAAGCCACTCGAAAAGACCATTTTCCCTTGCCCTTCATGGACCAAATGTTGGAGCGTCTTGCGGGAAACGATTTCTATTGCTTTTTAGATGGTTTTTCCGTTTACTTCCAAATTCCCATCGATCCTCGTGATCAAGAAAAAACTACGTTTACGTATCCATATGGAACGTTTGCCTATCGTAGAATGCCATTCGGACTTTGCAATGCACCAGGAACCTTTCAAAGGTGCATGATGGTTATTTTTCATGATATTATTGAGAAGACGATGGAAGTCTTCATGGATGACTTTTCCGTGTTTGGTAGTTCGTTCACTTCGTGTATGTCGAATCTTGAGAGAATGTTGAAGCGTTGTGAGGAAACCAACCTTGTGCTTAATTGGGAAAAATGTCATTTTATGGTTAAAAGTGGAATCGTCTTAGGGCACAAGGTTTCGAAAGCGGGGATTGAGGTAGATCAAGCTAAGGTAGACGTCATCGCCAAATTACCTCATCCCAAAACCGTTAAGGGAGTTAGGAGTTTTCTAGGCCACGCGGGCTTTTATCGTCGATTCATCAAGGATTTTCAAAGATCTCTCGACCTATTACACATCTTCTTGAAAAAGAGGCACGTTTTGTCTTTGACGAAGATTGTGTACGAGCCTTTGAAATACTAAAGAGGAAACTTACCTACGCTCCCATTCTTGTTGCTCCCAATTGGAACCTCCCCTTTGAGCTCATGTGTGATGCTAGTGACTACGCTATTGGGGTCGTATTGGGGCAACTTCATGAAAAACACTTCTTGCATATTCACTATGCTAGCAAGACGATGACCGAGGCTTAACTAAAATACACTACAACGGAGAAGGAGTTCCTTGCCGTGGTGTATGAATTTGAGAAATTCCGACCTTATCTCGTCTTGACAAAATGCATAGTGTATACGGATCATTCGGCTATCAAGTATCATATGGCTAAACAAGATGCTAAGCCAAGATTACTTCGTTGGATTCTCCTCCTTCAAGAATTTGATCACAAACTTGTTGACAAAAAAGGAGCCGAGAATCTAGCGGCCGATCATCATTCTCGTTTGGAAGATCCTCACTAAAGTGTTTATGAGCCCAAGGAAATCACCGAAACATTTCCGCTCGAGACACTTGGTGTAGTGAATTCTAAGCTTGATTCTTCCACCCCATGGTTTTCCGACATCGCAAATTACCATGCGAGAAACTTCATCATCAAGGGTATGACGACTCAAGAAAAACAAAAATTCTTTCGTGACGTCAAGTTCTACTTTTGTAACAACCCTTACTTGTTTCGAACTTGTGCGGATCAAATTATTCGATGTTGTGTCTTTGGTACCAAAGCTTCTAACATCCTTAGAGCGTATCACGAGGGACCCACGGGTGGTCACCATGGTGCTAATCTCACGGCTAAGAAGGTGTTTGATGCCAGTTTCTTTCGGCCTATTATTTACCGAGATGCACATGAACTTGTGAAGTCGTGTGACTCATGCCAACGACAAGGAAAAGCATCACAAAAAGATGAAATGCCACAAAATATCATCCAAGTGTGTGAGATCTTTGACGTTTGGGGCATCGACTTTATGGGGCCGTTCCCATCATCTCATGGTAATAAGTACATCCTTGTCGTGGTTGAATACCTATCTAAGTGGGCGGAAGCTAAGGATTTTCCCACCAATGATGCTCGTGTGGTAGTCAAGTTTTTGAAAAGCTTGTTTTCTCGGTTTGGAACCCCTCGTGCGATCATAAGCGATCGTGGAACCCATTTTTGTAACGACCAATTCGAAAGGGTCCTAAGGATATATGGGGTTACACATCGGCTTTCTACGGCTTATCACCCACAAACGAGTGGGCAAGTCGAGGTTTCAAACCGAGCGTTGAAGAGGATCTTGGAGAGATCGATTGGGGAAAACCGACAATCTTGGTCGGATAAGATGGACGATGCTTTATGGGCCTTTAGAACCGCTCATTAGACGCTCATCGGGTGCACTCCTTATAAGCTAGTGTATGGGAAGAATTGTCACTTGCCAATTGAACTGGAACACAAGGCTTATTGGGCCCTAAAGCATTATAATGATGACATGGAGACCGCGGGAAAACACTGGAAAATGCAATTAAATGAATTGGATGAATTAAGGGATATTGCTTATGAAAATTCATTTATTTATAAAGAAAAGACTAAAAAGTTGCATGATTCAAAAATTAAAAACAGGGTTTTTAACATTGGGGATCATGTTTTGCTTTTTAATTCTCGTTTGAAAATCTTTTCCGGTAAGTTGAAATCCCGTTGGTCTGGTCCATTCACCGTGACTCAAGTTTTTCCGTATGGGACCATCGAGCTAGCTCAAAATGATGGCCCCAATTTCAAGGTGAATGGACATAGGTTGAAGCACTACTTTGGCGGGTAAGTTCCATCCTTGAACTACCTCGACCAAATCACTTTCCCCAATGATAATTAGTATTGAGGGGATCGAGTCGAGATCATGACTCTGTAATCAAAAACGAGGTGCCTCGTGCGGGAGTCCCATGCTTATCCTATGTACATATTATCGCTTTCTAATGTAGTAACGTGTGGGGATTTGTGCCCTTCCAACCTTTGTTTCGTGGTTGTTTGTTAATTGTGGTTTTTAGATGATCATGATCTTCACGATTAGAGCCTCTCGTGTTCATTTTATGGGAGCACTCGATCGTTTGCTTTGAAGACTTTCTCAATATCCATGATATATCCTTTGATGTTCTAACCTTAGGTTTATAGCACACTTCATAAACGGCTTTAAATTTAATGGTTACACCCTTTCCATGCTAGATTAGGCATTCGACTACGTCTCTAGTATGAGGGTGTTTGCACCCCTAGACTCGAAACATTGAGGACAATGTTTAACTTTAGTATGGGGGGTGAATAGATACTTGCCTTGGCAAACCTTCAGGCTTTCCAAAGTTTATCTTTTTGTTTATCGTTTTGTTGTAAATTCTTCTCATGTTTTATAAGTGTTTGAAGACACGAATGTAGGTTTTCTGATGGCGAGAATAAGAGTAATTTTTGACTCGGCCGTGTGTGTTGAGAACTTAGCTTCGATTCCTTAACTTTACATTAGGGTAAGTCTCTTAAATAAGGACGAGAAATGATAGAGTTAATTATAAGTTACTATGCTAAACGTAGAGTACTCGTATTCTTTCAAAAACTCATGTGTTCTCGTTGTTTGCTTATTCTCCATTCGCTTGTAAATATTTTTTGCTTAATAAATATTGACTTAGCGGTTTAGTCTTGATTGTTGGGTTTCTAGTCTTTTCTAGTAGCTTCCGTGTAATTAAATTGGGAAGACATTAAAGTATCGCCAGCGTCTCGCTTTTGAAGTATTGTCACCCGAATAATTTAAAGTTTCACCCAATAATAAGGTTTCAAGTGCTCACCTAAATCAAGCAAACAATTTGAAGCTCACAAGGCCGAAAAATCTATGCAAAATTGAAAATGAATCAAGCCTAAATCTTTGAAGCTTTAAAGATCCAAAATTCGCCTTAGCGTGAGGATATATGTCTTTGGCTAATAAAACCACCGATGAGGTGGATAATAAAAGGCAAGGCAAGAACGAAGTCATAATAAAATCTTCATGGCGAAGTTGAATAAAAGATGGAGGTAAACCTATGATAATAAGGCCCTTCCGTTAGGTGGCGTATAAAAGTCTTGGTAATAAGTCTCATGTTCCAAACCGTTATAAAACCGTGTTTATCGATCCTTCTTGTTGACTTAATTTTTTGACATCGTTGTCTATTAGGAGGGGTTATTGATTTGATGGTCTTGGTTACACCGTTAGGACTCTATTTTTAGACCTAAATCTCTATTATCGCATAAGTCAAACAATGTATCCTCGTGAAACATTCAAGACAAAATAAAATATAAGAGATACAACTTAGGAAAATGGGAGGATAAGTACGTGATTAGGGCATATGAGTAGTGTTAGCATTACTAACTTATAATGACAATGATCTCGTTGCATGCTTGGCATGGAATTGGGGTGAAAATCGAGGACAATGAAATTATTTCTAACGAAGCATTCACGTGTTTTTATTGTATGAACCTAAACGTCCCATTTTGTGATGAAAATCATACATTATGTCTAAAAAAAGGTAAGTAGTAGTAGTAGTAGTAGTAGTAGTAGCTAGATTATCATTCAATAAAGTGAATAAAAATGAAATTTGGAGATGCTACGATACTTTATTCTAGCATTGCGTGGGGGCACGACAATGGTTTAGTATGGGGGAGTGATGAGACAGCTTTTATACATAGTCTCATCGTCCAAAAAGGGCTTTAAATGCATAAAATATCATGAAATTGGCCAAATATATGCTTGTTTTTATTGCTTGTGTATTTTAGATACGGATATTTAAAAAATGACAAAAGAACACAAGAATCATACAAAAATGAACACGGGAAACGAAGCTGCACATTGAACCAAGCCCTAATGAAGAATTTCCCAAGACAAACCATTGAAGATTTGAAGATTATGCAAGAAGGGTCCTCCAATATTGAAGAACTGACACTTTATACCCTTGTATCCTCATATTTACAAGATTGGTCCCTAAAGTTTGTCAATGTTGCAAAAAGGGCCCTCCACTTTGAATAATTGGCAATTTTAGTCCCTCAACAAATATAAAATGTCAATATTAATCCTCCTCAAAGTCAAACATACCATGAAGGACTTCAAGTTACAAGAAATTACAAGTTTGGTCCTTTTAAAATGTCAAAAATACCAAAAGGACCCTTGACTTTGAAGAAATGGCAAAAATGGTCCCTCATTAATCATGATTTGTCAAATTCAGTCCTCCAATAAGTCAACAAGACAAGTCAAGACCATTATTTATGAAGAAAATGCCAAATCAGTCCTTCAAGAATCATGAAATGGTAAGAAATACCCCTGAATTCATTTTACAAAACCTATTGGGGTAAAAGTGTGAAAAAGGAAACTTTATTTACAAAGGAAATCCGGATTTGGTAGTTTTATTTGCAAATTAAAAGAAGTGGAAAGATGGAGGGTTAAAGTTGGCAGACAACCTAAGACACCTAGACCTATGGGAGCTTGACACCTGTCCCACTAAGTCCCCTAAACCAATCACAACTCACCTTCTCTCCACCTCACCATTCCACTTCACCAGTCTTATATTAATTAAACATTGGCGCCTTAACACCAAATTTAAAACTTCACCCCTAATCCGGATCAAAACCTCCACTATTCACTCAAGAACACAATTGGGTTTTCTTAATCCTGTTGTAATTAGGCCCTAATATTGTACAGATTTATGATTAAGGTATCCTTAATCACATCCCAACCTTGAAAACACGTGCTACATCAACAAGGAACCCCACACAAGATTCCCTGCTACACACTTTTGCAAACTGCCAAAAATTTGGACAGCAATCCAACCATCCACATTGAAGCTTACTTTTTAAGCTTGTTACAAGCCCTTGGATGCAATCACACCATGCCAGCTACAATAAAACGCCAAGAAAAGTCACATGATTCTCGAGATTGTTCAAACCCTCAAGGTCATAACTAGAACTTCATTAGCTAGGGTTTCACGTTTTTTAGCTTTCATAGTTCACTTGTGAGCCTATATAAAGGCCTTAGGATACTTAATTTTTTCTTTGCTCTTGAATTTTCCAATGTTCACAAATCTGTAAATCATATATTCAGTTTAATGAAATGTGTTTGAATTTGGTGAAGAAAAATCAAGTGCCAACCTTATTATCTGCTTATTATTGTTGCTTGTTTATTGTTCTTGAATCCTAAAACCTGTTTTCAAAGGAGTGTGCAAAAGTTTGCACATTTTCCATTAATCTTGATATTTTGTTAAGTCTTGTTCAAACCTTGGAGTTCTTGGGCTATAAAGCTGATCATAGCATGTTATCAAGGTGTGGTGAAGCTTATAACTTAGGGATAATCAAGTGTGGGGAACTAAGGTTGCATTAATCAAGGATTTTCACTTTTCTGTTTTGATAACTTGTGCTTCTAACTTTGTTCAATCTTAGCATGCTTTATTGTGGAAGCTTGTGCTTGCTCTTGCTAGCACATAAGCTCAAAATTCATGGGTGTGGATGTACATCCATGAGGTTTGCACCATCTTACCCAAAATCTGCTTAAAATCTTGATTTTTGGTGAATTTGTGTGTTGCTTGTGTTCTTGCTGATTTTGTGGTCTAATCTTGTTCAAATCTGCATATTGCATTTGTTATTGTGTTAATTTGGGCTTAGGTAACCTTGGAATACACTTTTGATTTGGAAATTGTGATTTGAAAATATAAAAAGGTGTTTGGGATTACCTGTTTGAGATCATAGTTTGTTATTTTGTTGTTGGAAGTTTGTGTTTGTGCTTTGTATCTGCTATATACTTGTTTGAGTGCTATTTGCTGCAAGTTATTAGGCTTAAACCTTTGAATCAAACATTGTGCTATATCTCATTGATTTTGACTGTTTTTGACCTATGATTTTGGTAATATCTAGAATATATGCATGCTTAGGGTTAAAAGTTGTAAAATCATTGATAATACAACATATGTGATAGATCTGATTGTTTGAATCTGGCTTGTTGCTCAAGTGCATCAGCAAAGTAAAAATCTGCTTGTGTTAGTGTTCATCAGTAACTTTTTGTGCATGAATCTTGATTTAGGCTTTGAATCAGTGCATGAAACCTACTTAGACTTGTTCATTTAAGTTTATTATTTCTTGTGTATGCATTTGGTTAAGTTTGGCTGGTTGAATTGTGCTATAAGTGCTTATTGAACCATAACTGCTTATTTGTTCATGTCTGGGCTATATCTGGTGCTTAATTGAATTAACTGTACTAATTGGCTGATTGTGATTGTGATTTCTTTATTGTTATTGACTCCTTATGATCCACTGATCATTTGGGTGCCTTTGTGAAACTTGAATCCACAAAAAAGTCACTAAAGACAAATAGTCAAACAAGTCAAGCAGTGGAAAAAGTTTCCACTGCTCAGACACCAAAACTAGCCCCTGCTGGTGTAATTTTGCATTCAGCTTATTAATAAGCCATATTGGCTTATCCAAACCTGCAACAACTTACTTTTTGTGATCAATCTTCATCATTTGACCCATTTAATTGAACTGGAGCTTATCAGACCTTGGCTTTGACTTTTTGCTAGAAAACTCTTAAAGTTGACTTTTAAAGAAGTGCTTATTTGCTTATTTCAGCTTATTGAGTGAACTTATTTGAAAACTTTTTGTTGATTAAGCTTAGTTAAGTCATTTAAAATCTTTTGAAACTTGTATCAGCTCTTGGGGTGGCCTAGAACTCGAAAACGACTATTTTGTCGTTTTGTGAAGATAGTTTATTGCTTTTTCAGGCTTATTCCTTGGACTTTTTTCAGATTTATTTGTACAGAAGTCTTAAGTAACTCAAAAGAAGCTTGTGTGTCTAATTTGAGCTTATGGCATCAGCTTATAGCTTAATGGGCCAAAAAGCCCGTTAAGAATAAGCTGTTTGAAATAAGCCAGCTTAAATCACATTTTCAGCTTTTGGGCCTTTGAAAAAATATGTTCAGAATCAAATTTTAGGTTAGATAGGAGCTTTTGGGCCATTTTTATAAACATTTTTCTTACTGGGCTTATTTTTGGCCCAAGAAGGGTCTGCTTTGGACTTTGGCCCATTTTGGGATTTTTGTTAATTAAATTGATTTTTAGGGCTTTAATTAGCATTAAAAAATTATTCTTTAATTAAATAAAAGGTTTGAGTGATTTTTGATTTTTTGTAAACTCTAATTACATTATTTAGGATTTATTGCAATTTTTTAGGAATTTTTAGGGTAAATTTTTAATTTTGCTACTTTTTACGGTTTTACGTGTACGACTTTATCGTCTTAGTTTAATTCGTCATCGTAACCGTCATTCTCTTATAATCTCATTTCTTCTTTTCTTTTCTCATAAATATAATCACAAAGTTAATCATCTCTTAACACAACGCACTTGCCTCCTTGGGAAACGAACTTGAACCACATTGGTCTTTAGTGCTTGGTTTTCCTAAACCGACACTTAATACTTTCCCTATTTTGCTCTCTTTTCCTAAAGGGTAGTAAAAACTCTACATCAATCATTGCAAAAATGGGTTCCATGATCGCTTATGATTGCACGAGGGGTTCCAAACCGAGAAAACAATTGCTTCAAAAACTTGACTACCACATGAGCATCGTTCATGGGCAAAGCCTTAGCTTCCACCCACTTGGATAGGTAGTCAATGGCGACAAGGATGTACTTATTACCACGAGATGATGGGAACGGCCGCATAAAATCAATTCCCCAAACGTCAAAGATCTCACACACTTGGATGATATTTTGTGGTATTTCATCGTTTTGTGAGGCTTTTCCTTGTCGTTGGCATGAGTCACATGACTTGAAAGTGCATGTGCATCTCGGTAAATATGTAGGACAAAAGAAACCAGCATCAAAGACCTTCTTCGCCGTGAGATTAGCACCATGGTGACCACCCGTTGGTCCCTCGTGACAAGCTCTAAGGATATTAGAAGTTTCGGTGCCAAAAACACAACATCAAATAATTTGATCCGCACAAGTCCGAAATAGGTAAGGGTCTTTCCAAAAGTAGAACTTGACGTCACGAAAGAATTTTCATTTTTGTTTAGTCGTCATACCGTTAATGATAAAGTTTCTCGCATGGTAATTTGCGATGTCCGCAAACCATGGGGTGGATGAGTCAATTTTTGAATTCACTACACCAAGTGTCTCGAGAGGAAATGTTTCGGTGATTTCCTTGTTCTCGTAAACACTTTGGTGAGGATCTTCCAAGCGAGAAACATGATCGGCCGCTAGATTCTCAGCTCCTTTTTTTTTCAAGATTATGACATCAAATTCTTGTAGGAGGAGCATCCAACGAAGCAATCTTGGCTTTGCATCTTGTTTAGCCATGAGATACTTGATTGTCGAGTGATCATTATACACTATGCATTTAGTCAAGACGAGGTAAGGTCGGAATTTCTCAAATACATACACCACGGCCAGGAATTCCTTTTCCGTTGTGGTATACTTAACTTGAGCCTCGGTCATCGACTTGCTAATATAGTGGATAGGCAAGAAGTGCTTTTCATTACGTTGACCCAAAACGGCCCCTATGGCGTAATCACTTGCATCACACATAAGCTCAAAGGGGAGGTTCCAATTGGGAGCAACAAGAATAGGAGCTTCGATAAGTTTCCTCTTAAGTATTTTAAAGGCTCGTACACAATCTTCGTTAAAGACAAAAGGAGCATCTTTTTCGAGGAGATGTGTAATAGGTCGAGATATCTTTGAAAAATCCTTGATGAATCGACGATAAAAGCCCGCGTGGCCTAGGAAACTCCTAACTCCCTTAACGCTTTTGGGATGAGGAAATTTAGCGATGACGTCTACCTTAGCTTTGTCTACCTCAATCCCCACTTTCGAGACCTTGTGCCCTAAGACGATTCCTTTCTTAACCATAAAATGACATTTTCCCAATTGAGCACAAGGTTGGTTTCCTCACAACGTTTTATCATATGTTTCAAATTTCCTAAACACGAAGTGAAAGAACTACCAAACACGGAGTAATCATCCATAAAGACTTCCATCGTCTTCTCGATCATGTCATGAAAAATAGCCATCATGCACCTTTGAAAGGTTCCCGGTGCATTGCAAAGTCCGAATGGCATTCTACGATAGGCAAACGTTCCATATGGACACGTAAAAGTAGTTTTTTCTTGATCACGAGGATCGATGGGGATTTGGAAGTAACCGTAAAAACCATCTAAAAAGTAATAGAAATCGTTTCCCGCAAGACGCTCCAACATTTGATCCATGAAGGGCAAGGAAAATGGTCTTTACGAGTGGCATCATTCAACTTACGATAGTCGATGCACACCTCTAACCGGTCACGCGTCGAGTTGGAATTAACTCGTTTTCATTGTTTGGCACAAAGGTCATTCCTCCCTTTTTAGGGACACAAATAATGGGACTCACCCAAGGGCTATCAGAAATAGGATAAATCATTCCCGCGTCAAGGAGTTTAAGGACCTCTTTTTTGATGACGTCGTGAATTTTGGGGTTCACCCTCCTTTGGCATTGAATTGTGGGTTTGTATTTTTCCTCCATTAAAATTTTGTGGGTAAAAAATTTAGGATCAATCCCCTTAATGTCGGATAATTTCCACGCAATTGCACCTTTGTGAGTCATTAGAACATCGATAAGTGCGGGCTTTTGATCATCCGAAAGATTTTTCGCAATAATCACCGGAAACATATTGTCTCCTTCCAATAATATGTATTCAAGATGAGGAGGAAGATCTTGCAACTCGAGGATTGGTGGTTCCTCGATTGAAGATTTGGGTTCAATACTCATAACCTCCACCGGTGGAGGAAATGGGAAATGTTTGAGAAAATTCTTGATAATCGAGAAGTCCTCATCGTTGTCAAGGTCTTCGTTACAAGTACGAGGAACATCAAATTCTTACAACGTAAAACCACCTCCTTCAAATGGAGTGAAGGATGGTGTCGAATTGTCAAGAATAGGATCGAGCATAGTGGGATTGCCACTATATTCTTCATCACCAAAACCTAAAAATTCTTGTGAAAATTCTTCGCAAACGACATCGATCATATCAACATGGTTTATAGTCGCGACAGAATAAACATGAGAAAGTTGAGAGTTTTGTGTTGCGTTTATAACAAGTTCCTCGTCGTTGAAACGTAAGGTGATTTTTCTAGCATGCACATCAATCAACGCCATTGACGTATCCAAAAACGAACTACCTAGAATGAGAGGAACTTGAGGATATGTGGGAATATCGACTATAATAAAGTCTACCAGATAATAGAACTTTCCCACTTTTACAAAAACGTCTTCGGCCAATCCACATGCGGGAATTGTAGAATGATCGGCCATTTCGATAGACATTAGTGAAGGAGTAAGATTAGGAATATTGAGCGACTTGAAGATTTCAAGAGGCATAAAATTAATACTAGCACCAAGATCGGCCAAGGCGTAGGCATTCTTCCATATCTTGAATAGCACATGGAATCCATAATTTACAAGGATCACCGACTTTTTGAGGTATGCGGTTAAGGTAAACCGATGAACAACTAGACAACTGTTGCAATTTCTCCTTGTTGTTCAACATACTCTTAAAGTTAGCGGCAAATCGAGGCATCATGACCAAAGCGTCGGCAAAACTTATGTTAAAATGCAAATCACGAAACATTTTCATAAAAACCTCAAAGTGGTAATCCTCATGCTCTTGCAATTTCTCCTTGCGAAGTATCGATGAGTAAGGCAAGGGTGGTGTGGGTTGGGGCATAGGCATATCCGTTGGAATCTTGGGTTCCAATGATGGTAATGGGTCAACCGTAGGTGTGGTTTGAGCGGTACTTCGTGGGATTGGGATATACTCCTCTTCGACCACCACCTCGGGTTCTTCCTAAATTTCCTCCACCGTTGGAGTAATTGGTTGAAGAGTCGGATCCTTAAAGGTCTTACCACTACGTGTGGTAATCACTTTCATCTCTCCCTTAGGATTAGACACGGTGTTACTAGGAAGACCACTCGAAGAAGACGGTTTACACATTATAGCCTCAAACATACTTGAAATTTTATCCTCAAACATAGATTACCTCTTATCGTCCTTAAGCATCTCTTTTTTTATCTCATGTTGGCCTTGTTCCATCTTTTGTTGGTTTTGTTGTAACCTTTGCACATTACTCTCCATTTTGTTTGCATAAGTCTTAAGCTCATTTGCTAACTTGTTTTTCAACTTATTTTTCAAATCATTCTTAAACTCGGATCTTAGGCTAATGATCTCTCTTTGTATATTATCAAACCTAGCATCATTTCCGTTCGCATATTGAAAAAATTCATTTAGAAGATCTTTCAAGTTTTGCAAACCTTTGTTGTTGTTTTGAAAATCATGGTTTTGATTTTTGTTTTGCACTTGATTATTAGCCCCTTGATTCCCATAGTTGTTACCCTTATAATTGTTCCTTTGATTTCCTTGGTAACCAACTTGATTGTTTCGATAATTGTTAGCATTTTGATTGTGCAAAACCCGGTGGAGTCAATTGATTATTGTGGGTAACTTGACCGTTTTGGTTATAAGTTCCCGTGGCCGCGTAGGCACTCGAAGTGTTACCACCGTTGGTAATGCACTCGGATAAATCATGACCTCCACTAAAATACATACAAGAAACCTCAACAGCTTTAGCCGTAGCAGGAGTGGGTTGTTCACCAACTTTAAACTCAGTTAACAATCCCTTAAGCTTATCAAATATCTTGTTTTCCAAATTCGCCTCAATTTGGCAAGTATCGATGGTATGTGACAATGAAGGCGAAGGCGAAGATGAAGTCTGATAAAAATTTAATGTGCTACGAGGACTATAGACCTTAGACCTATTCTCAGTAATCAACAACGCTTCCTCGACCGTTTTATACAAAAAAATTACCACCCGCTGCGGCATTAAGATAATCACGCTCATGATCGTTCAATCCATTGTAAAACGTGCCAATTTGAAGCAAGTAGGAAAAACCATGATGAGGACACTCATGTAACATTTCCTTAAACCTATTCCAAGCCGTTGAAAAACTCTCATTAAATTCTTGTGAAAACTTTGAAATCTCATTTTTCAAATGTCTAGTCTTAGAGGGCGAAAAAAATTGGTTCACGGACTTTGAAACGAGATCCTACCACGTCAATATAGAATTGGGTGGCTCTTTCTCTAACCAGATTTTAGCGGGCCCCGATAAGGAATACGGAAAAATCATCATCTAATCGAGTCGTTCGAGACATCCTTAAACATGCAAGTGGATGTAAGACGATTGAATTGGGGGATATGGTTGTGAGGGTTGTCCTTTTCATCACCACAGAATTTGTTGTTTTGGATCATTGACAACAAACCCGTCTTAACTTCCAAATTCTCCGCAAGGATAGCGGGAATCACAATAGCCTCTCCATAACCCTCGTTGGGTGCTTGAAGTAACTCCATCATAGTACGATTAGCAATGGTTGCTTCTTCTTCTACGATGGGTTCGTCAATAGGAGATTCTTCACTAGAAGACGTTCCTTCCTTTCGCTTTCTACGTTTACGTGCACGTCTTACTTGGTTACGTGTTTTCATAAACGTCGCGTACAACGTGGGGATGAGCAAAGAAGATTCTTTTGGGTGATTTTACATTTTCCAATTTTTTTTGTGCTTTTGATTGTTTTTTACTTTTTTTGGATTTTTGTGATGTATTACGTAGACAAAAATCTACAAATCTCTCCTCAAATCAAATCTCTCGATTAAAGGAGCCTCAAGGAATGAAAACGATCACGTGAAGTGAACGCCTTCGATGACTTTAGAACGTTGGTGGAACACCAAAACGTTCAAGAGGGTTTAATCTTTTGAAACCAAGAAAATATATAGATACGTAGATAATACTTTGGTTGGCAAACCCTCGATTATCCCTTTATCTCTTAACACGCACAAGCAGGCGGGGGAAACGAGGCGGTGCTAAGTACTTAAGAGCCTTTTTCCCTTAGGTCTTGAAATACAACCCCCTTATACCCACCTTATAGTTTGTATTAATTAAAATCAAGCTTCTCGAAAGTAATTATCTATTTTGCCTCTTTTCTTTGTTTGAGATTCGAATAGAATGATTGAGTGATGAAATCCGAAATCAAGGTTGTGTTTTCACACTTTTTGAGTACTTGTGAATTTATTGTGATACGTATACAATATAGTAATAATATTAAAAAAACGAAAACCAATAATACGTATTATTAGAGTGCTAATCAGACAAATACTTATTATAGTTAATATAAAAACAAAATTTTTCAAATCAAAACACAACACGCCTCCACGGCAGCGGCGCCTAGATGATAGGAGTAGTTTTACACTCGTTTAGGAAAATGAGGTAATTAGGGTAAGTACGACGGTTTAGGAAAACCGTGCACAAATGACCCAAAGGTGAGTTCGTTCTCAAGGAGGCTAGTGTGTTGTATTAAGAGATGATTAAATGTTTGTGATTATGATTATGAAGAAAGAAAAGAGAAAAGGATGAGGGTTACGATTAAAATTACATTAAGACGAAAGTCGTAAACGTAAAACCGTAAAACGTGACGAAATTTAAAATTATCCTAAAAATTCCTAGAAAATTGCAATAAATCCTAAAAATGTAACTAGAGTTTACAAAAATCAAAAATCACCCAAACCTTTTATTTAATTAAATAATAATTTTTTAATGCTAATTAAAGCCCAAAAAATCAATTTGATTAAAAAAAAGCCTAAAATGAGATTTTTCAATTTGTAAACCTCTAAAATAACTTAATTAAAGTAAAAACTATTTTTGAAAAATTTAAATTTAATGAAAACTATTTAAAAATGATTAAAAACTCTTAAAAGATTAAAATAATCCTAAAAGTTAATTAAATGACAAGAAAATTAATCTAAAAATTTTTAAAATCCTAACTTAATGTATTTAACCTATGAAAAATGAAAAAGTTGCAAAAATATTAAAAACAATTTTTAATAATAAAATATTAATAAAAATCCAAAATTTATTAAAAATTCTAAAAACTTGCAAACTAGTTTATTTTAACTTAAATAAATAGAAAATAAAAGTGAAATGTCCAAAATACCCCTAATGGGCCTCCAAATGGGCCAAAACTTAAAATAGTCCAAGCTTAATGGGCTTTTTGGCCCAATAAGCAAAAAGTTAACCAAATAAGCTGAAAAGTTCCAGTCTAGCTTAAAATATGATTTTAAACACAAAACTCTAAAGGCCAAAAAGCTGAAAGTGAGCTTATCACAGCTTAATAAGCAAACAACTTATTCTTAATGGGCTTTTTGGCCCATTAAGCCATAAGCTAATGCCATAAGCTGAAATTTGACACACATCCTTCTCTTGACCTTATAAAGCTGTTTGTAAAAAGAATTATTGAATAAGTGTTAGAAATACGTTTTTACGTATATTAGAAGTATCGGTCACTCCACAATAATATTCATGTTGTAATAGCTCGTAGTTAGATAATAGTTGTTAGTTACTTATTAACTTAAGTAAGAACCGGTCCATGGGCTTGTCATGGACCGGCCCAAGCCCAATGTTTAGCTTGGACTATAAATACCCCTTTCCACTAAGGAAAGGGGTTGGTTGTTGTTTCATTCACATTTCATAGTAATAAAATCTTCCACATATTTCTCTCACTTTCTCTCTCTAGTTTCTCTCACTAGAAAACATCAACCCACTTCATAGATTCATAGGTTATCAATTTCTACAATTGGTATCAGAGCCATGGTTGAATCTTAGGATTTGCTTATTTTTTATCTTTTGATTTAGTGGTAAAAATCCCTTCTTTTCCAATTTTTTTATCAATTTTTTCTTCATTCATTTCAACTTTCATTAATCTAATCTTACTTTCTCTCTCTACTTTCCTTCCCTCTCCTTTCTCTCTCTACACCTAATCTTCCTCCTTCCCCATCTCTTCCACCAAATCCATAGATCTAATCCATCCAATTACCAAATCCTTAGAATAAGTAGGCCTTCAATTACCCCATCTCTCACTAGAAAACATCAACCCACTTCATAGATTCATAGGTTATCAATTTCTACAATAAGCCCAAGAAATAAGACTGAAATAAGCAAAAGCTCTCTACACAAAACAACAAAATAGTCGTTTTCGAGTTGTAGACCAATTCAAGGGCTGATTCTTTTCGCAAAATGTTTCAAATCACTTAAATAAGGTTAAAAATCTAAAATATTTCGAATAAGCACACTTAATAAGCTGTAATAAGCAATAAGAGGTTTTGAAAAAGAAAACTCAATTCGTTTTCTAGTCAAACGTAAAAGTCAAAGGCTCAAATGCTCCAGGTAGTCAAATGGGTCAAATAAAGAAGATTGATTACAAAAACTAAGTTGTTGCACAATAAAATAAGCTATTATAGCTTATTGATAAGCTGCTCACAAATTAACACTAGCAGTGGCTAGTAGCAGTGGGAAAGGATTCCCACTGTTTAACTTTCTTGAATCTCGTTTTTAGTGAGATTTACTTGGATTCAGTGAACAACAAGGGCACCCTTATAACCAGTGGGTTATAATGAGTCAATAATAAGCAAAAAATCTCAATTTCACCAAGCCAAATAGTGTAGTTAATTCAAACAGTCACCAGACATTGCTCAGACATGAAAAATAAGCAGTTATGATGTAATAAGCAGATTAAGCAAAATTAAGCCAACCAAGGTTCACCAAATGCATACACAAGATTAAATAAATTCAAGTGAACACAAACAAATGTTTTTCATACATTGGTTCAATGATTTGAGCTGATTTCAACCCTATGAATGTTACTGATGAACAATGAACAAACATAATCCCTTTTTACTAATACACTTGACCAATCCTTGAACTTTAAACCCTCAAATCAATTAATCAGATTACACAAACTATGTTTTACCACTTTTCAACCCTAAATATGCATACACTCTAGGTGTTAGCAAAAATTCAAGTCAAAATAGGCAAAAACAAGCAAGATATAACACAATTTCAAATTTGGTGTTTAAGGACACAAGACTTGCAGATAAAAGCACACAAACTCCTCAATAACAGATAAAACACACAAACAAACCCTAATACCCACTCAATCTTATGCAGACTTCAAACAAGCAGTAATACCAAACACCCCTTTCACTTTTCAAATCCAATTTTAAATAAACAAAATTGTTTTACAGGTTTACCCAAGATTAAACAAGCATCATTTCAACATCACTATGAACTTAGAACCAATTTCAAGACACAAAAACACAACATACAACAACAGAATACCAAATCACTTATAACCACCTTTTTAACAGATTTTGGGAAAGAAAGGATCAAACCTCATGAATGTACATCCACACTCACGGATTTATAGCTTATGTGCCTATCTAAACAATGCAAAAGCTTCCAATAAGCTGCTAAGAACAACAAGGTTATAAATCAACAGATTATATTAAAAATAATGAAAAGGAAAAAGATTCTTTCCAAGCTTGTTCCCTACTCCTTGAATCCTCCCAAACCACAAGCTTCACTACACCTTGATAAGATACTTATCAGGGTGTTGTGATTAACTTATGATCCAAAAGTTCAAGTGTTTGAACTAAAACAAGGAAAAATATGATTTTTGGAAAATTTGTGAAAAACTTACATAAAATTCAAACCAATCTTTGAAACTTCAAACATAAACTTAAAACATGTAAACAGTAACAGGTAAAGTAAATTGGGACTTGGAATTAGTCACAAAGTTCACACTTTTTTCATTCACTTGAAACAAAGCTTTCTAGACTTTTGACCAAAGAACACCAAGAACAAAGACTAATGTGGTATGCTAAGGCCTTTATATAGGCTACATGAAACTAGAAAGCTGAAAATAAAACATGAAACCCTAGTGTATGGTCTTCTAATTTTTCCCTTGCAGTTTGAACATTTCTTGAACATGTAAAGACGTTTGGCTGTTTGTGGAGCTGTAATGTGGGTGGCAATTTGATCAAGGGTTCCCAATAAGCTTAGGATTGAAGCAGGTTTTAGGTTTGTTGATTCCCTGGCAGGTTTTGGCATCTTCTCAAAAGCATGTAGCAGGGGAGTGTACATGTGACCCATGGGATGAGGTGGCAGAGTGTTTAAGGGTGGGGTTATGATCATTAGGCCCTTAATCATAAATCTGGACAGTATTAAGGCTCAATTCTTGGTAATTAGCAAAAGCCCAATTCGTGTTCATCATGGAATAGTAGTGTTTTGATCCAGATTAATGTTTAAATTATATGTTAGGCGCCCTTTTTAAACTAATTAATATAATTAGTTTAAACCGGTTTAGTGGGAAGTGAGGTGGCGAAATGGAGTGTTTTGATTGGGTGTGGGGAGATAGTGGGGAACGTGGCAAGCTATGGTTGGTCTAGGTAAGTATGCTGTCGTCCATAATTGACCCCTTGTCTTTCTTTTTGTTGTCACTTGTATTTCAAACAGCCAAAAACGATTCTCCTTTGTAAATGAAGTTTCCTTTTTTATACATTGGCCCCAAAAACTTTCCAAAAGTATTTCAAAGGGTATTTCTTGTCATTTGATGATATTTGAAGGGTGATTCTTGTAATGTCTTCATTCTTCAAGGTCTTGACTTGTATGATTGACTTTGTGTAGGACTAAAAGTGAAAAGTCTTCAAATTTGAGGGACCATTCTTGCCAATTCTTCAAAGTTGAGGGTCCTTTTTTGTAATTTTGACAAACTTTAAGGACCAAACTTGTAATTATGAATATACAAGGGTTTAAAGTGTCAATTCTTCAATAACGAAGGACCCTTCTTGTACAATCTTCAGTTCTTCAAGGACTTTTCTTAGAAAATCAACTTTAGGGCCCGGTTCATTGTGCGACTTCGTTTCCCGTGTTTGTTTTTGCTTGTTTCTTGTGATATTTTGCCATTTTCTCAATATCCGTACCTAATATACACATTGAAGAAACACAAGCATATTGGCATATTTTATGATATTTTAACCATTTTTAGCCCGTTTTGGACGATGAGACTATGTATAAAAGCAGTCTCATCAATGAGATTCGTGGATGCTTAGCCTTATAAACCGAATTAACGATTTACATCGTTAAGGATACTAACTAGAGTAAACTTGATTAAATAAACTTCGCTTGAGTCAAAATATTCACGACGGGCCTAATATGTCAAAGACGTCTAAACTTGTTAAAACCATACAATTTATTCATTTATTTTTTCTCTTTTTGACTTTAATTTTCAAAGACTATAACAGGAATATATACAATACGATACGAGGAAAGAAATAAAAGACATAAAGGAAAATACTATTAGGCCAAAATAGATCAAAAATTTTGAAAAATGTCAAAAAACATGATTTGCCAATTTTAATGAGGACATATTCATGGAAAAGACCACATTACTTTGATAGAAGTCTCCCCTACACTCAATATAAACATTATCCTCAGTGTTTAAGAATGTGGAAGAATAAACTCCCCTACACTTAGGACATTGAGTACGTTGTTTAAATCGAGCTAAGGAAGAGACAACTAAAGTGAATTCAATTGATCATTATTTATATACAAAATTGAATCACAATAGTTTTGGAAAGAACCGGTATCACAGGTACACGAGATCACGGGTCGCCTCAAAATCACCAAAAGTGGAATGATATATCGATGAAATCCCCCTGCACAATCACCACAAAACAACAAGCTATTTGGCTCCCCCTACACTTATTGGTTGAAAAAGTAAAGAAAATCTAACCTAGTTATACGATGCTTGATTTTATTTCAAGAGTCTCTAGCTCGAATCGATTTCCTGAATTTAATTCAAGGGAAATGTGGAGAGGGATGGAATCATCTCATGAGAGATGTCCTGTCCAAAGTACAACTAAACCCGTCGGCCATTGATACAAGATATTTTACTAGGTTGAATGTTCGTTTCTTGGTATCTTCTCGAATTGATCATGGCTCAAAGTGGAACTATTCTTCTTGGTTACTAAAAAGGGGTTTGTTATCTATTCTACTAAAAAGGTTTAAATGCGTAAAGTGATAAAAATAAACTAAAAGCAGTTAATAAAAACAATTTAAAATAAAGCTTGAATTGAATTAAAATTAAACAATGAAACAGTAACAGTAAAATACCCTTTACTTGAAAAACAACTGATCCGGAATAATTGCTGGTTAAGAATAATCAAGACAAAAGGCTCATTCGGAATGCTTAATGAAAAAGCTTCGTTCGGAATAAATCAACTCACTCGGAATATTGCTTATTCGGAATAACTCTTCATGCGGAATAACTCATGCGGAATAAACAGCTTATTCGGAATGTAGGCTTCATCCGGAATAAATCAAAACAAAAGGCTTCATTCGGAATAATTGTGCTCATGTGGAATAAATCACTTCGTTCGGAAAAACTTTACTCATTCGGAATAAAACCTTCGTCCGGAATAATTGGAAAACCCTTCGTTCGGAATAACTACTGATCCGAAATAACTTGGTGGTTCAGAATACTTAGCTCATCCGGAATATTCGTTCATCCGGAATATGGGCTTCATCCGGAATAAATAACTAAAAATGTTGATTCAGAATATAACTGCTCATCCGAAATATTCTTCATCCGGAATAATAATGCTCATCCGGAATAACTTGCTAATCCGGAATAATTAGCTGGTTCGGAATAAATGATAAAAAAGCTTCACTCGGAATAATTTGCTGACTCGGAATAACTTAAACTAAATGCTCATTCGGAATATTTGACAAAACCCTTTGATCCAGAATATTGTGTTGATTCGGAATCTGGGGATTTTGAAGATGCGAAGAACAGGGAAAAAGTAAAGAACAAATTTTAACCAAAATCACCAAATTTTTAACCAAAACCAAACTAACCACTAATCATCTCCTAATGATAAACATCAAATCAAATCAACAAAAACACAAAACCCACTTACTTTTGAAGATCAAACTCAACAAAATAAAAAACTTAAGACTTTGAATCAATAAGAAAAGTAAGAACAAGATTACATGAAAGATGATATTGAATGATTAAGGTTGAATAAACAAAAGTGAAGATTAAACCTTACAAGATTTGTGAAAACAAAGATGAAAAATCACCAACACCTTAATGGTGTTGGTTTCCTACGAAAGGAAGAAAAAAACTGGAAATGAAAACTTTGTCTAATGTGTGGGTAGGGATCCTCTATCTATAGGCCATGGACTTGGTTGGTGAGTGGGCTTTCTTCCTTTCTTTTTGTCTTCTCGTCTTTTCAGTAAAGTTGACGTTTTCGATTCTGATTCGGGATTTGTCGATGAATAAATTCAACTCGTCTTTTAATTTCTTCTTTTAATAGACTTGAGTTCTTCAACATATGTAAATCTTCCATCTTTGGTCCTTTTCTTCGATAAATCTTCAAATAGGCCCATTGACTTCAAATCTTTTGCATCTCTTGGACTATAGATTTCGTCTTTTCGTCTTTTTTTCGATAAAACCCGTGCAATCCCATGTTTTCTTCAATATTTATCCGGTTGGCTCTGAAAACACAACAAACACACAAACCACGCATAATTCCAAACAAATGACATTAAATACGCGTTTTGGTCTTGTTTTAGCAAGAAATAAGTGGTAAAAGGATGGGTGTTTTCAAACCTATCAAATCCCCTACACTTAACCATTGCCATGCCCTCATGCAATGCTTAGTGACAAAGCAAATTTACACTTTTCTTATAATCAATCAACCTTGGCCTTATTAATATACTACTTGATGAGACTGCTTTTATACATAGTCTCATCGTCCAAATCAGGCTAAAATGCATATAAAATCACGAAAAATGCCAAATATATGCTTGTGTTTGTTACTTGTGTATTTTAGGTACGGATATTGAGAAAATGACAAAAGATCACAAGAATCTATCAAAACCGAACACGGGAAACGAAGCCGCACAATGAACCAAGCCCTAATGAAGAATTTTCCAAAGAAAACCCTTGAAGATATGAAGAATTATGAAGAAGGGTCCTCCAATATGGAAGAATTGACACTTTATACCCTTGTATCTTCATAATTACAAGTTTGGTCCCTAAAGTTTGTCAAAATTACAAAAAGGACCCTTAACTTTGAAGAATTGGCAAATTTAGTCCCTCAACAAAACTAAATTGTCAATATTGGTCCTCCAAGAAGTCAACAAACAAGTCAAACCTTGAAGAATGAAGGAAATGCCAAAATCAGTCCTTCAAATATCATAAATTTGCATGTTTAGTCCTTGAAACAAGTTTAAAAACTTGTTGTGCCAAAATTGCCAACTGCCCAAAGTTATTTATAAAAGGATTCAAAGTTTTTGCTGTTTATTACAAGATGAAGAAAGGAAAGGAGATGGGGGACCATTTCTGCCAGACAATCAAACTCACCACCACCAATCATCCAGCCACATCACCTCCACCAACCAATAGCAACACTCCACCTCATCCTCTCTCCCACGTCAACATTCCACCCAACTTAATAACTAATTTAATCAGTTATTTAATCTTCCCACCAAAACACAATTTTTAAAATTCATTAACCCCAAAACGGATTAAATACACCCTAATCACCCCATAAACCCTAGAACTTGCCCAGGATCAAACTCACCAAAAACAAAGGGTTTATGGTTATAACTTTCCAGATTGCTAATTAACCATCACCTTTACCAATCCCAACTCCCAAAAACTTGTTACCCTCAACATGGAACCCACCCATTGGTCCCCTGCTACACGTTTTGACTCCAAAAGAAAAAGATGCCAGGAAATCCTAGGCCCTTGTTTATTTCTTGTTCCCAAAGGCTTAATGAACGCCTAGGATCATTTCTACACTGCTGGCATCCTACAACAATCCAAATGATCATCACATTGGCTCTTGACCAATTCAAAAAAACGAATCTTCAAAAAGAACCAAAGGGCAAGATGGGAAGTTCATCTACATTAGGGTTAAGCTTCTATTCAGTTCTAGAAATGAATTTGTAAGCCTCTATATAAAGGCATATAGGATTTTCAATTCACTTGTTCTTTTTCCTTCTCTTTGGTCATAGCCTTGTAAATCCATGTTTGTTTAAAGTGAAATGAAATGGTACTGAGTTGTTGACGAGAAACAAAAGAGCTACATTTACTTTCCATTGAAAGTTTAAATTTTCAAGTTAAAATTTCATTTTCTGTTTTTGTGTTGTTTGGAGACTCAAGTTTAATTAGTTCTTAATTCATCCATCCAAGTGCTTTAAACTGATTACATGAGCCTGATATTCTTGTTGAATATCAAGCTCAAGTAAGGTTTGAGGTGTTTGTTGATTTAGTATCATTAACAATTTTCAGAAAACCATAAAAATCAGTTTTTTCTTATTTTAGTCAAATAAGCCATAACCAGCTTAACTGATAAGCTGGCTTGTTAGCTTATTTGCCTTGTGAACAGCTCACTCTTTTGTTTACTTCCTTTCTTAGCAGGTTTATAATATCCCATCCATTGTAAAGAAATATTGGGTGTGTGTGTCTTTGTGACCACCACTAGCATCTCTACTTGCATACTTGTTCCTATAAGACAACTTCACAAGCCCCAGCTTGTAGGAGAAGGCATAGCAGCCTTAGTGGGGCGTGGATGTAGGTCCCACAAGGTAACACTCTAGTTCCTTGTTTTAGTTCTCAAAATTTTGTGATTTAAATGACTTGGTGAATTTGTATGGGAATCTGTTTAGGTGTTTGTTATTTGTTTAATTATGCTGGTTTATGCTTTGTTTGCATGATTAGATAGCCTTAAATCAGATTTGAGTAGATTTGCTTAGGGTTGCTTTGGTAAAAATCACTTTCTGAAATTTTAAGGGGTGTTTGGATTAGGGTGTAACTTGGGTTATTAGACATAAATCTTGTGTTAAAACCTATCACACACACTCATTTGGTTGTTATTAGGTGACATATGCATTAGGTTTTCAGTTTGCTAGGTTTTTGAAAGTATTTATGTACTAAAAATTGCATTCAAGTGGTCAAAATCAGTAAGTCCTTTTAGGGACTGAATTTTTTGAAATATTGTTTATCAAGTTGTTAAAGTTGATAAAGATTGGTATCATCTAGGTATTGCTATCAGTTACATGTTACTTGGGTAGCTTATGTGCAAGTTTTGAAACTTTGAATCTCATTTTTGTGCCATTTGGATCAGCTAACTGTTCACAGAAACATTGCATGCTTAATCAGAAACTTGGTGTGCAATTTGAGGTTGTTTTGTGAAGTAACTTTGTGTTTTTCTTGTTTTATTGACTTCCCACAACCCCACTGGTTGTGGGAGTGCCCCCATTGTCCAATCAAACACCAGCAATCTCACTGAACAAGCTCCTCTTGTTCTATCTTCACAAGTGAAGATTTTAGTTTTTGTTCATCAGTTAAACTTGCAATCTGGGCACTTGTTTTGATTACATAGGTTTGATTATAGCTTGATCTTGATTAAAAGTTGTTTTAAAGTAAGTTTAAGTCACTGTTATTGAGTTTTTAAAGTTAAAAAAAGAAAAAAAAAGTTTTTGTAAAAAGGACGTGGCAAGGACTCGAACCTGCGCCACTCCTCTCACACACCAACGTGATAACCAGTTGCCCTAGGGTCTTTGACTGGTTATCACTTGGTTAGTTTAATATTTAAGTAGTTCTTGTTTTTAGCTTATTTAACTAAACAGCTTATTTATAAGCTTATTTCAGCTTATTTCTTTTAGGTTTTTACAATTTAGCATTTTTCCTTTGTTCTCACTAGGGTTTAGGACTTTTTAGTTCAAAAAGTTTATTTTTCACGTGTTTATTTAAATTTCTAGGATTATTTTAAGTTTAAATTTTGAAAAGTAAATTAAAAATAGGAAAAGGTATTTTAAAAATCTGAAAAAATAGTTTTTAGGTTTTTAACAATATCTTTGAGGTTTACAGCTATTTAAGTTTCCAATTTAACTTATTTTTGATTTTTATGATTTTAGGGATTTTAACCAACTTTAGAAATTAATATTAAATTATTGAAAAGGTTTTGGAAACTTTTGATTGCATTTCTGTCTTGGTTACATTATTCTAGATTTTTTGTATTTTTTAGAATTTTTTTATAAACTTTGAATTTTTTTGAATATTTTAATATTATTTTATTATTAAAAATTAAAAGTTTGATTTTTTAAGTTTTTACATTTTTCCTAGATTGTAGACACTTAATTAGGAATTTTGTAACTTTCCAAATATTTTTAGGGCTTTTCAATCATTTTCTAGAATTAATTTAAGTTTTAATTGATTTTAATAGTTTTTAAGTGTTTAAAAATAGTTTTAATTGGTTTTAAAAATTTAAAAAATACTTTTTAGCTTAATTAGGTTATTTTTGAGGTTTACAAACTTTAAAATCTTGTTTAGGGCTTTTTAATGATTAATTGTGATTTTTAGGGCTTTAATTAGCATTAAAAAGTCATTATCTAATTAATTAAAAGGTTTTAGCAAGTTTGGATTTTTTGTAAACTCTTAGAATTTTTTTGTGGATTTTTAGTAATTTTTAGTAATTTTTAGGTTAAAATTTTAATTTTGGTAGTTTTTACGGTTTTACGTGAACGCCTTTTTCGTCTTAGTTTAATCCGTCTTCGTAACCGTCTTCCTTTTCTAATCCCATTTCTATTTTCTTTTTCTCAATAGAATCACAAAGATAATTATTTCAATACACACACACTAAGCCTCCTTGGGAAACGAACTTGAACTTATTTGGTCATTAGTGCTCGGTTTTCCTAAACCGACACTTAACACTTGCCACTATTTTGCCTTCCTTTTCCTAAAGGGGTAAAAACTCTACAATCACTGCTAAAACAAAAATTTAAACTACTATGAAGAAATAAAGCTTTAAAGGAAACAAAAGGGATAGAAAACCATTTTCACTTGAAAATAGCTACATGGAAATAACATGCAAAGAGATCTAAGACTTACATTAGGGCTTTGGTTGCTGCGAAGGTTTATCACCCTCAAGTTTCACGTTCCCCAAACTAAGCTTAAAAACGAGATCATTGTTATTATAAGTTAGCAAAACAAACACTTACACACATGGCTTAATTATATGCTTAAACTCCCTTATTCCTAGGTGTATCTCTTATATTTTATTGTTGTCTTAGAATGATCACGAAGATGCATTTTTGGACTTATTGCGTTAGTTTATTTAGGCTGAAAGCAAAGTAGGACGATTTGATTAATATTTAGCTAAAGGACAAAATCTCTTAAAACTGCTTCTCGGGACCTCAAAAAGTTCATATCTTGGCATAACTTGCTTCACGATTTGAGACCTTTCTCGGGCCAATATTTGGCATGTACTTCATACTTCATATCTTGAGAGACGTTCTTGAGATAATGGTTTTCTCTTCGTTAATAGTTTCTTCACTTGGAGACTTTTGAGGGATACTCCAACTTTGTTGACCACGACTTCATCATTATTTCTTCAATCGTTAACTGGGATTTTGAGATACAACGATCCGCCTCCTTTTCGGACTTGGATCTATTTATCCTCATACCTTTATTAGGGTCTTTTCGGATAGACTTCTCCATGATCTTTATGGGAGTTGATTGCTTTTCGTCGTGTGTCTTGATCCTTCATATTGATTTTGGGAATAATGCTTTTCACATCACCTTGGATCTTTAGCAATAAAATTGAATCCTCATGCCTTGTTAGGGCCTTTTCGGACTCGCCAATCTTCGCGCCCCGCTTCATTAGTATGCCTTGGCTATGAACTCTTATCATTACCGAGCAACTTTTAAACGATCTTGGGCTAGAAGCTAAGTTATTCAATAAAATCGTACGACCTTACTTATTGCATTTATTCATTTAAGGCGATGGGAGGAAAAGCTTATAATCACACCAAGTGTGCTTGTGCAAGAATACCGACTTATAATTGGCTCTATCATTTCTCGTTCTCCACAATTTAAAATCTCAAGTAATGAGACTCGTGGATGCTTACCCTAATAAACCAATTAAGGTCTACATGGTTAAGGATACTTGATAGAATAAACTTGGATAAGTCTATTCGGGTTGAGTCAAAATAATCACAACGGGCCTAATATGTCAAAGACTTCTAAACTAGCTACACCACTTTATTAATATTTTTGACTTTATTGTGGGATATATACATATGAAAGCAACGATAAAAATTTAAAAATTACGACTATATGGCCAAAGTAAATTAAAATTTTGAAAAATGCTGAAAAAGATGATTTTCTGGTTAAATGAAGGCATTTTAATGGAAAAGTCCACTTAAAACTTCGATAGAAGTCTCCCCTACACTTAAGATAAACATTGTCCTCAATGTTTAAGCATGTGGGAAAGTCTCCCCTACACTTATGACATTGTGCACGTTGGTTAAATCAAGCTAAGGAAGAGACGACTAAAGTGATCAATTTCAAATGTGAGTATGACGAAAATTGAATCACGATAGTTGAGAGATAGAACCGGATTGCGGATAACACGGGAGCACGGTTCTTCAAAGGTTCCAAAAGTGCATTCATCCCTGTGATCACATCACCACACAAACACAAACAACCTATATAGGTCCCCCTACACTTAGGAGGTAAAACAGAAAAGGATAGATACTCGGGTTGACTCCCGAGGAGCGCTTGTTTATGTTAACCGAGTCACGAGCCTGACTCAGTCCCGAACTAATTCAAAGGAAAGGTGGAGAGGGATGGAATCATCTCATGAGAGATGTTCCCTCCAAAGTACAACTTCACTCGTTGGCCATTCACCTTAAAATTAGGTCCATTAGATTGAGCGAGCTCGAGAGTACCATATGGAAAAATTTGGGCAATCGTGAATGGGCCGGACCAACGAGATTTCAGCTTGCCCGAAAAGATTTTCAACCGAGAGTTGAAGAGTAAAACTTTGTCTCCAACTTGGAACTCTCGGTTTTTAATCTTGGAATCATGAATGAGCTTAGTTCTTTCCTTATAGATCAAGGAATTTTCATAAGCTTCACTCCTGAGTTCATTAAGCTTATTGAGTTGGATTTTGCGTAGGTCACCGGCTTTGTTGATGTCGAAGTTAGCCCACTTCAAGGACCAGTAAGCCTTGTGCTCCAACTCAATAAGGAGGTGGCATGCTTTCCCGTACACGAGACGATATGGTGTACAACCAATAGGAGTCTTGTATGCGGTACGGAAAGCGCACAGAGCATCATCAAGTTTATCGGCCCATGAGGCACGATGCTCTCCCACGGTTCGTTCAAGAATTCGTTTTAACCCTCGGTTAGATATTTCAGCCTGCCCATTAGTTTGTGGGTGGTATGCGGTGGAAAGACGATGCTTTACACCATACTTAGCCATGACTCTTGCGAATTGATCATTGCAAAAATGAGTCCCGCGATCACTAATAATGGCACGAGGCACACCGAATCTAGCGAATAGCTGCTTCAAAAAGTTACAAACCACCCTTGCATCGTTAGTGGGTAAAGCTTTCGCTTCAACCCATTTAGAAACGTAGTCAACGGCAACAAGGATGTATTTGTTTCCTTTAGATGAAGGGAATGGCCCCATAAAGTCGATGCCCCATACATCAAAGATTTCACATTCTTGTATGAAATTTTGAGGCATCTCATCTTTATGTGTGATCTTGCCTTGTCGTTGGCAAGCATCACAATTTTTCACCATTTCGAGAGCGTCACGATAAATGGAGGGCCAATAAAATCCCTAGTCAAAAACTTTCTTTGCGGTGAAGTTGGGACCAAAGTGACCACCGGTGGGTCCTTTGTGGCAAGATTCGAGAATGTCTAAAGTTGCCAGTCCATCAACACATCGGCGAATAATCAAATCAGCGCATTGTTTGAAGAGATACGGGTCATCCCAAAAGTAAGTCTTAATATCTTTAAAGAACTTTTTCTTTTGTTGGGATGGTAACCCGTCAATGAGAATTCCACCCGCCAAGTAGTTTGCAATGTCCGTAAACCACGGGGTCTCATCAAAATTCGAGTTGATAGACATTAAGGTCTCAAGGGGAAAAGAGTCATTGATCTCTTTGTTCGGATGATCCCCTTGATAAGGATCCTCAAGTCTACTGAGATGATCCGCGGCTAGGTTTTCAGCTCCCTTCTTATCACGAATTTTGATTTTAAATTCTTGAAGTAGCAAAACCCAGCGAAGAAGTCTTGGTTTAGCATCTTGTTTAGTTAACAAGTACTTCAACGCGGAATGGTCCGTGTACACGATGGTAGTGGAAAGAACAAGATAGGGGCGAAATTTTTCAAAAGCATAGACAACAGCTAAAAGCTCTTTTTCGGTTGTCGTGTAATGTAATTGAGCCCCCGTCATTGTCTTGCTAGCATAATGGATTAGTTGGAAGTGTTTATTCACTCTTTGGCCCAAAACCGCTCCAATAGCAAAGTCGCTAGCATCGCACATCAATTCGAAAGGTAGCTCCCAATTAGTGGTAACCAAGGCCGGTGTCTTAGTTAGCTTATCCTTAAGAAGGTTGAAGGCTTCAATACACTCTTTGGAAAAGATAAAAGGAGTATCTTTTTCCAAGAGGTGGGTCATCGGGCGAGTATTTTAGAAAAATCTTTGATAAATCGACGGTAGAAGCCTGCATGACCAAGGAAACTTCTCACACCCTTCACGGTTGAAGGTGGAGGTAATTTGGCTATGACATCAACTTCAGCACGGTCCACTTCGAGACCAGCTTTTGAGATTTTATGTCCTAGCACGATGCCTTCTTTTACCATGAAATGGCATTTTTCCTAATTTAGAACAAGGCGGGTGTCTTCACACCGCTTAAGCATACGTTCTAAACTGGCAAGGAAAGCAGAGAAAGAATTGCCATAAACCGATAAATCATCCATGAAGACTTCCATAGTTTCTTCAACCATGTCATGGAAGATAGCCATCATACATCTTTGGAACGTCCCAGGAGCATTACATAAGCCGAAAGGCATTCGTTTGTAAGCAAATGTTCTGTAAGGACAAGTGAATGTGGTTTTCTCTTGGTCTTTAGGATTGATGGGAATTTGAAAATACCCGGAGAAACCGTCTAAGAAGCAATAGTAATCATTACCCGCTAGACGGTCGAGCATTTGATCCATGAAAGGAAGAGGAAAGTGATATTTTCTCGTGGCATCATTGACTTTGCGATAGTCTATACAAACTATCCACCCAGTAACGAGACGAGTAGGAATCAACTCGTTGTGTTCATTGGGAACAACGGTTATTCCGCCTTTCTTTGGCACACAATAGACGGGACTTACCCATGGCGAATCCGAAATAGGGTAAATCATGTCGGCATCAAGAAGTTTGATAACCTCTTGTTTGATGAGTCGTGAATTCGAGGATTAACCCTTCTTTGGCTTTGGATTGCGGGTTTAAAGTCATCTTCCATGAGAATTTTGTGAGTACAAAAGTTTGGATCAATTCTGCGGATATCGGAAATTTTCCAAGCAATTGCCTTCTTATGATCTTTAAGCACCACGATAAGGGGAGATTTTTCTTCTTCTTTCAATTCCTTAGCGATGATGACGGGTGACTTCTTCTTGTCTTCAAGAAATACGTACTCGAGATGGGACGGTAATTCCTTAAGCTCTAAATCTGGAGGATTTTCGATGGAAGGCATAGTCAAATTCGATTCATCGATAGCAATATCCTTAGGAGATGGTGGAGAAATATGGTCCTCATTGAGAAGTTTCTTAATGGTACGAATGTCTTCATCCCAAACGGTGGGAGAATCGTCATATTGTAAGTTCACATCTCCCAGAGTTGCTTCAAATTCTGTCAAAAGGAAATCACTTTCTCCAAATGGAGTTAGTGATGGAGCAATGGAGGCAATGGTCTCAACATTGGGAAGAGAGGTAAGACTATTTTTGCAAGCATCATTAAAGTGTTCTTCACAAGCCTCATCAAGAACGTCGATACAATTAACACTCTCGTATGAATAAGGCTGTTTAGAAATCTTACCCATGTTGAAAACAATTTGATCGTCACCAACTCTCATGATAAGCTCACCCGCTTCTACATCGATGAGAGTGCGACCGGTCCTCAAGAATGGACGTCCAACGATCAATGGAACACGAGGGTCCATCTCATAGTCAACGACAACAAAATCCGCCGGGAAGGTGAATTTGTCAACGCCAACGAAAACGTCTTCGGCTATCCCCACTGGATAAGCAACCGTACGATTAGCTAATTCCAAAGTCATTTTGGTGGGGACTAGCTCAGGGAGAGATAACTGCTTCCAAACGCTTAGAGGCATTAAGTTGATACTAGCACCTAGATCGGCTAGGGCCATGCAATTCTCTACTCCCGGGAAGTTGCAAGGGATTAAGAAGCGATCCGGATCACCAAGTTTGGTTGGCAATTTTCTTTAAGAGAACCGCGGAGCAATTCTCATTAAGTTGGGTATTAGCAATATCAAGAAGCTTTTCCTTATCACTAAGAAGATGTTTAAACATCTTCGCATATTTAGGCATGTGAGCGAGAGCCTCAGCGAAGGAGATGTTGAAATTCAATTGTTTAAACATTTTGAGAAAGTTTGAAACTTGAATATCGTCCTTGCTTTTGAGCTTGTCTTTCCTCAACCATGAGGGATAAGGTATATCGGACGAAGAGGAAGGCTTTAGAATAGTAGGATCACTCACATCCTTGGGTGGTGGAGGGGTAGAAGTAAGAGGTGGAGGAATTGGAGAAGTAGACTCGTTTTCCTTTGTCACAATCACTGGTGTAGGTGTAGGAAGCTCGGGTTCCTTGGTACCTTTTCCACTGCGAGTGGTGATTGCTTTCATCTCCCCTCTTGGATTAGCAACGGTGTTACTCGGAAGAGTACCCGAAGAAGAGGGTTGATTACCTTGGAAGAAACCAGCCATCATGTCACTTAGGTCATTCGTTTGACTACTCAAAGAGTTTCGCATATCGGCTCTAAGATCATTCCCTTGTTTCACCATATCGCCCTTCAAATTAATAATTTGGGTCTGCAGATTCTTCACCAACACATCATTCGTCCGCATGTACGTTTCGACCTCGTGGTTGAAAACGGTGGGTTGAGTAGGAGGAGGTGCTTGATAAGCAGGTGGTTGGTAAGGAGCGGGTTGGTAAACTTGAGTAGGATTTTGAGGTGGATATGGTTGTCTTTGAGGTGGTTGGTAAGGTGCTCGAGGTTGGTTTTGATTGGTTCGGTTAAGGTTTTGTTGTTGGTTTTGATTGGTTGGAGGAAAACCGGGCGGTGAAAGAAAGTTGGTGGAACGATAACTTAGAAAGTTACGGTCTCCTTGAGGGCGGGCTGGATAGCCTCCCGGAGGATAGGTACTGTATGCTGCGTTAACATTCTCATAAAGATAGTCTTGGGTGGAGGTACAAGTAGTGTAAGAGTGAGGACCAGCACATATTTCACATGGTTGGCTTACAGCATTGACTTGAGCGTTTTGAGCGTTGATGCTTTTGGTATTGTTAGCGGTGTGGACAACAAGTGATTCAATAAGCGAAGTAAGTTTGTCAATTCTCTTGTCGTTGTTACTAGTGCTAGCACTAGTGGCATTGGTCCGAACACTCTTGGTTTGCACTCTAAACTTATTCTCAATAATATCCCAAGCGGCATTAGAAGACTTAACCAAAATATTACCCTCCGAGGCACTATTTAGTGAATTTGGTCATTCATGCTTAAACCATTGTAAAAAGTATTAATTTGTGCACTTTGGTAAAACCATGTTGTGGGTACTTTCTTAAAAGGTCTTTAAAACGGTCCCAAGATTCACTAAAAGTCTCATCGTACTTTTGTTCAAAATTAATAATTTCATTCCGCAAAGCGGTAGTAAGTGAGGGTGGGAAAAAGTAGTTTATGAATTTGGTCTCTAAGTCCGTCCACGTAAGAATACTTTGTGGCGGTTCCTTTGCAAGCAAATGACGGGCTTGTCCCTCTAAGGAGAAAGGAAAAAGTTGTAAGCGGATTACCTCTTGTGGAACCCCATTGAATTTGACCTTATTCGTGAGTTAAAGGAACCTTTTGATGTGGTCATGAGGATCATCAATGGTACGTCCCAAGAATGGTTGAGAAGAGACCATTTGAGTGAAGCCGGATTTGAGCTCAAAGTTGTTGGTTGCAATCGCGGGTATGACAATAGGATCGTTGTTGCCCTCTACATGTGCTTGTAAAAGTTCGATCATAGGACGATTTTCCGGTAGAGGTTCATTGTTGTTATTATTCATGTTATTTTGAGGTGGATTATTGTTGTTGTGTACACCGGACATGTCTAAGTTATCGAGAGTCTCGGGCTCGGGATAAGACGTTGATCGTGTACGCATGCACCTGCAAAAGAAATAACAAAGCAAAAATATTTTTGGTTTTTTATGTTTTTTAATTTTTTTGTATCTTTGAAAATTTTATATTTTTTTGGATTTTTGAAAAATTTTTATGATGAAAAAGTAACGTTCACGGTGAACGGATCCCAAAATCCAATTTTCTCACAAAAAAAACGTTAATCTCTACGAAAAGAGCCGGCAGCGGCGCCATTTGATACAAGAGATTTTACTAGGTTGAAAGTTCGTTTCTCGGTATCTTCTCGAATTGATCACGACTCAAAGTGGAACTATTGTTCTTGGTTACTAAAAAGGGGTTTGTTATCTATTCTACTAAAAAAGATTAAATGCGTAAAGTGATAAAAATAAACTAAAAGCAGTTAATAAAACAATTTAAAATAAAGCTTGAATTGAATTAAAATTAAACAATGAAACAGTAACAGTAAAATACCCTTTACTTGAAAAACAACTGATCCGGAATAATTGCTGGTTCGAAATAATCAAGACAAAAGGCTCATTCGGAATGCTTAATGAAAAAGCTTCGTTCGGAATAAATCAACTCACTCGGAATATTGCTTATTCGGAATAACTCTTCATGCGGAATAACTCATGCGGAATAAACAGCTTATTCGGAATGTAGGCTTCATCCGGAATAAATCAAAACAAAAGGCTTCATTCGGAATAATTGTGCTCATGCGGAATAAATCACTTCGTTCGGAAAAACTTTACTCATTCGGAATAAAACCTTCGTCCAGAATAATTGGAAAACCCTTCGTTCGGAATAACTACTGATCCGGAATAACTTGGTGGTTCGGAATACTTAGCTCATCCGGAATATTCGTTCATCCGGAATATGGGCTTCATCCGGAATATTAACTAAAAACGTTGATTCGGAATATAACTGCTCATCCGGAATATTTCTTCATCCGGAATAATAATGCTCATCCGGAATAACTTGCTGATCCGGAATAATTAGTTGGTTCGGAATAAATGATAAAAAAGCTTCACTCGGAATAATTTGCTGACTCGGAATAACTTAAACTAAATGCTCATTCGGAATATTTGACAAAACCCTTTGATCCGGAATATTGTGTTGATTCGGAATCTGGGGATTTTGAAGACGCGAAGAACAGGGAAAAAGTAAAGAACAAATTTTTAACCAAAATCCACCCAATTTTTAACCAAAACTTAAACCAAACTAACCACTAATCATCTCCTAATGATAAACATCAAATCAAATCAACAAAAACACAAAATCCACTTACTTTTGAAGATCAAACTCAACAAAATAAAAAACTTAAGACTTTGAATCAATAAGAAAAGGAGGAACAAGATTAGATGAAAGATGATATTGAATGATTAAGGTTGAATAAACAAAAGTGAATATTAAACCTTACAAGATTTGTGAAAACAAAGATGAAAAATCACCAACACCTTAATGGTATTGGTTTCCTACGAAAATGGAAGAAAAAAAATGGAAATGAAAACTTGTTCTAATGTGTGGGAAGGGATCCTCTATTTATAGGCCATGGACTTGGTTGGTGAGTGGGCTTTCTTCCTTTCTTTTTGTCTTCTCGTCTTTTCAGTAGAGTTGACATTTTCGATTCTGATTCGGGATTTGTCGATGAATAAATTCAACTCGTCTTTTAATTTCTTCGTTTAATAGACTTGAGTTCTTCGACATATGTAAATCTTCCATCTTTGGTCCTTTTCTTCGATTAATCTTCAAATAGGCCCATTGACTTCAAATCTTTTGCATCTCTTGGACTATAGACTTCGTCTTTTCGTCTTTTTCTTCGATAAAACCCGTGCAATCCCATGTTTTCTTCAATATTTATCCGGTTGGCTCTGAAAACACAACAAACACACAAACCACGCATAATTCCAAACAAATGACATTAAATACGTGTTTTGGTCTTGTTTTAGCAAGAAATAAGTGGTAAAAGGATGGGTGTTTTCACACCTATCAGCCATTCACCTTAAAATTTGGCCCATTTGGTTGAGCTAGCTTAATGGTGCCATAAGGGAAAATTTGGGCCACGGTTTATGGACCGGACCAACGGCTCTTAAGTTTGCCCGAAAAGATTTTCAACTGAGAGTTAAAAAGTAAAAATTCATCACCGACGTTGAACTCTCGGTTCTTAATCTTGCTATCATGAATTTGCTTAGTTTTCTCATTGTAAATCAACGAATTCTCATAAGCATTGTTTCTAAGCTCATTCAGTTCATTAAGTTGGATAATTCAGTTGACTATTAATGCAGAATTTCTGACAGTTCTCACGATTAGCTTTCCATGACCAAGCTTACGCATAAAGGAGAGGACCTACACTAACATGTTTTATTCCATAAGATCCTATGCGAGGAGAGATCTAATGTATCGAGACTCAAAATTCTTTCATGACTGCTCACCCAGATATCACCAAAACATACCATAATACCAGGCATGATTTTTGATAGAAACAATATAACACATTGATACAACTAGGTTCATATCTTGATGCCTGACATGCCAGCTGGTTCATGATAGAACGTCGTCATGCTAGTAAGTTATTACAACCATTAGGAATTCTGAACAGAAATGAGACAAGATTCCATGAAGATTTTTATCAGTTTACCACAGAACTCAAAAGAGTATGATTCTATCTAAGTCATTGTCGACCAATTAACCCATCCTACACATTTCTTCCATCCGGAAGGATTATGCGGTAGCAGATCTGCAGGAAATTCAGCAATAGATCGTACGATTTCAAAACATTCCACCAACCATCTTATCAGATACAAATTCACGTTCACGATCATGTTTACCTTCACAATCACGTTCACATTTATGTTCATCTTTCACGTTTACGTCTCGCATATACAGTTATGATTGTGTTCATATGTTCTCCATCTCAGGATTTACGTGAACGTTCGCATTTATGACATCGCTCACGTTCAGGTTTGTGTTCCATTTCATTATACACGTTCTAAGTCTCGTACTGGAATTGGTTATAGAAAGCTTGAGAAACCAAACTCAAATTTAGCACAACTTTTCCATACCCAGGCAGAGGTTTCACGTCTCAGGCTGTATCGTTTGACATTCCTCCCTCAGTCAGCATATGTTCATGATATGTCCACGTATCACGTTCACAGTATGTTTCAAGTATCACGTTCACGATATATTCCATGCACAACGTTCCTCATATAATCGCGAACCACATTCACAACTGCTCACGTAGCACGTTCACACTTGTTCACGTAGTTCGTCCCAATACGTTTCAGCAGCTTTGCCCAAAAATATAGAAGTCATCGTTTCATGTTAATTGTACGTATTGTTTCATGTATCATATGTGTTATATTTTATTCACTCGACTAGATTCAGAAATTCCATCTCAAGTATAAAACCAGAAACTATTCAGCATCGTTAGGACAGGGTCGTTAGGACCAAGATTTTCAGTGTGTTTAGACCTTTGAAGGAGACATTTCGAGCGGGAAGCCACTCCGAACGAAGGAGTCCATCCGGTCCTCTCATCCTTTCCTTCAATAAATTCAGTTAAGTTCTTTCTTCAATGTTACGTTCTATGTTCACTTCATTCATATAATGTTTATACCTTTCAGCAGCATTATGTCTTGATTCGAGGACGAATTATCCTTCAGCTTATATGTCTTTTCAGCTTTCATGATTCGTTCAGCTTATGTGTCCTTTCAGCTTTTATAACTTCACCAGCTTAAATTACCTTTAATTCGAGGACGAATTTTCCTTTTAGAGAGAGAGAAATGTAAAACTGTAGCATTATCGCATCCTTAATTCGAGGACAAATTATTCTTTTAGAGGGGAAGAATTATAAAACCCGAAATTAAAATCCATGAACAGTAAATTTCACGCAGTCTCAGATTTAATTAAAGATTACGCAATTAATTATTTCAGTTATTTAAGAATAAATAATAATAATACTTTTCAAGTATTACAAAATAAATATTTATTCAGGAAATAAATATTTTACGTCGTGAGTGAATACGAAATATTAGTCACGAGTATCGCGTAAAATGTTTATAAAACAAAAAGGAAAGTATGCTTATGTTTGGTCTTTGGGCTGCAGTTTAGTAAACAAAAGAAAAGAACAAGTAAAACCATGAGCCCGACCCACTAAAAAAATTAGCTAGTAAATGAGAAATTTCACTACTCATTTCTTAAACATAGGAAACAACATAAAATCCTTAGTGGGAAAAAATGGCCGCCGACCATAAAAGAAGAAAAAGTGAAAACGGGTTTTTTTATCCTCCTTTTATTTGTTGTGTGTTCGTAGTCCATCCTAAAAACGTGTAACGGTAACCATTTCCTTCCTTATTTTTATATACATCATCAAAATTTATTGTATTAATAATAAAGAACACCTGAGTTATAAGCATTAATCTTGAAATCTTTCCATTATGGTCCGGTTGCTGTTTATAAACGAACCGAGACCAACAGGAGGTCTCGCTGTGTTCTTGTTTAGCCCAGCCGTGACCCACCAAGGGGCGGGTTGGTTTGATGTTGGACGACAGCGAGTAAAAAACCCACCAGGGGTGGTTGTTTAGTAAACAATGGGAACCACAACACCAACATGGGGTGTTTGGGGTTCAATCGTGAGGGCGTGTTTGGGTGTGTCTAACAATGGGAAAAATAGCAAAACGAGGGGGGGGGGGAACCATAACAAAGCAGTGGGAACTGTTTGAACAACAGAAGTGGCGACTGCTGGTGTTGGCAATGGGAACACAGCCAACCGGCTGTGGTGTTTGCTGTTCACCTTTAACCGAGACGAGGGTCTTGGGGAGGGATTGACTAGGGATGTCGGGAACGCGCACGTTAAGGAAATTTAAAAGAAACGTTACTAGCATAAAATCATTTTATGAATTAAGGCTTATTTGGTTAACATTTTGTAAATATTAATTTAATTTAATTAGATATTTAATTAATAAGTCTTGACTAGTTTCTAAATAAAAACGTATAATTTTATTTAAACCCCTCATTGAAATTATTTATACTTCAAAATTATCAAACAAGCGTATCATTTTGAAAATTATCTATTTTAAGAAACATTCTATTTATGTCAGGTTACTATTTATAGAAATATTATAATACCAGAATACAGTATATTGCCATATCAGAATACAATATAATATAAAGGTAATTAGAAATACAGGATATACACTGTTCAGTAAATATTTATAGAACGGTCGAATTTATCAGAAATACAGTAGACAATCGGATTAATCAGTTTATACGCAACCAGTAAATTAATACGAGAACAGTAAATAAAAGTAATAAGAGACAGTAATCAAACAACTCATTCACGTCCCTTATTTTTTTAGTATCCGTGAAGTCGGAGTCAATCTTTCAACTTTCCTCCTTATTTCATTACTGGACACGAGGTACGGATTTTCCGTCTTTTCAGTAAGGACTTCCTTTCTATGCATGATTAGGATTCCCCGTCTTCAGCCAAATGCTTTCCCTAGTATATGTTATAATTTATTAGAATTCATTTTAATAACTAAGATATTGCTTGAGCCTTATATACAAGCATGACCAGTTAGTTGTACTAGTTACGGAGGTACCATAACCATGACATTTGAGGCACCAGTGTCATGACTTGCCTGTAGGAGAGTGATATTCTGTAGCGTCCCATTCAGCTGAGCTTGACCATTTTATCAGCATTATTAGTGGTGCGTATGGATGCATCCTAGGTAATTAGTTTACAGTTTATCAGGTGAATGTGGTGTGTGCTCTACATCCTTCACATTGGAGCTGATCCCTCCACCCAGCCTATTATTTAGAGGTCACCCCTCTACAGCATGACGAGGTCACCCCTCAATTTATTCATGCAACAGTTGTTACATCACATGACCTATATAAGCTCTTGGCAACTAAAATACAGTAAATACATGTTTTCAGATTTAACATATAACACTTCAACTTTATTATTTATAAATCATACTTTTTACATTATACACAGATTTCTGCTGCAACTTTACTTATCAGTCTTACAGCTTCAGTATTTTATCATCTGCTTCATTTCAGGATTTCTTATCATGCTTTAAATTCGTTCACTGGGCGTTATGCTCAGCCGTAGTTCCTTTTATGATCTACCGGCAGGTACATCAAGACGCTCTTAGGATTCTGGGAGAATGTGCATTTGGATGAAAGCTATCCAGACTTCTTACTTTATGCACTTCATACATTATTCTGCTTATAGGACATTGTTTAGTCCTTTCCTTCAATATTTACTTTTCATGTTTTGAGCTTATGTTTAGATTAACGATGTTTGATTCCGGTATATCCTTTATGGTCAGTTAATGTTTTAGGGCATTTACCTTATGCTTTGATGACACGCCATAAATACACGTAACGGTCCACTTATCCAAGTGGGGTGTTACATGAACTCACTCAGTTGAGGGAGAGGATGGTAGTCTTGTAAGTTGCTGGTTAAAGGAAAAGGAATGTTATCGTGTTGTCCTCTTAAGATGATTCTTACAAAGGAGAGGATGCACCTACTGAACCATTTAATGTGAGTGATAAGGGGTCCCATGAAGGTTTATATGGGACAAAGAAGGTAGCTGAGTCACTTACAGGTTTGAAGGAACAAGCTAATAATATTTTGGTTACCCCTATGAAGTAGTCTTTTATAGAGATGATGTTGCAAGTAAGTGGATTATCAACCGCTGACAAAGGTAATTTGAACGCTGACACATCATTTTCAGCCGCTGACAGGATTCCTAGTTTGACTGGTGTATCCCTGTGATACCCTAGCACCGAGGTCACTAACATTACCCTAAATTACGCTTATTTTTGAAATTTTTAATAAATTTTAATTGCTATATATTTTAGCATTTTGGTTGAAACCGATGTTCGAGGTTATAATTTTGACGATTGACGATTTAAGAAGGACGATGACGAATACGATCCTGATGGATGCCCAAATTTCTATAATTATTGACGTTTTATCGATATTGTAATTTTTCGAGAATTTTACTTACGGTTCGTGTTAAGTCGAGTCGGGTGAGTTTTATTGCTTTCCGGGTACATTTAAAGTGTCCTAAAAGTATTTTGGAGTGTTTGGGATGATTCCCGAATCCCGTAAAATTTTCTAAAATGACTAGTGAGTCAATCCCGTAAAGTTTTAGAGTCGTTTTTACTTAAGGCCAAAAGAAAGCTTATATTGCACATTTGGTCCCTCCCATTTCACAAAAAGGGAACAAACACTCACACACATAACATTTCAAAGAAAAAAAAAATCAAACCCACCCCTTTGTGCTCTCTCTAGGCCGACGGCCAAAAACACCACCACCACCACTTCAATTTTTTTTGGGTTTTGATTAATTTCAATCAAAGACCACCTTCTAAAATCCTTTAGTAAGTGTTAATCCGTGGTTATTTCAAACATGCATTAACAAAAATTCTTCCAAAAATTAAAGATTTTTCAAAAGTCCATTTGGATGTTAATTGGGCATTTGCATGTTTAATTCATGTTAGAATGATGCTAGAACACCAAACAAATCAACCAAAATCAATTTGGTTGATGGGTTTTGATCACCCAAACCCCACGGCTCAAAGGGGGGTGTTTGGGGATCATGGTGATCAATGTTTTGATGTTTGATTTTGTGTTTAATCTTATGTTTACATGTTTTTAGATGGGTATATTCACTTGCATGTATGTTTTTATGATTTTGGTTTTATGAGGATGTTGATCAATAGGGGATTAGGACTTAAAATGATGTTTGGTTATGATTAGGAGTACTTAGGATGATGTCTAGTGTTGGTAAATGGGTTTAAAAACGAGCGTTGGTATGATTTTGGTATAGGTAATTTTAGGCAGAAAGTTTAAGGTGTTTTCGTAAAAATTATTTTGAAAAAAGGTCTTGTGAGTAGGATAGAGCTGTAGAGCATCTTCTTAGATTCGATTTGATATAAGATAGAGCTTACGACTCCTAACGAGTCAAAAGTTACGACGTTTTGAAATTCGTGTACCGGGAGATGAAAACCGTCATAATCCGAAATTATGCTTGGTTTAGGTCAAATCCCGGGGACTATAGGTTTAGTTTGGTAAATGGTCAAAGGTTGAATTTTGGTCTCAAACCTGCACATTTGAGTCTATTATAAGACTTAGGTGTCAAATGGGTCAATGGAGTATTTTAAACGGGTCAAATGAGTCCGACTTGGTCAAAGTACAATTTCAGTCCGAAAAACGTAGTTTTGGAAAAGTGTTGAGTAACGAGTCGTAAATGCGAAAACTTTTATTGGGATTAAATATGTGTTTTCTACAGGTCTTAAAGTATTTTTGAGAATTTTCTCAAATTTTATAAAATTGGTTAAGTATAGTAAAACAGTCCGTACTTTTGGTAAGTATCGGCGAAAATGAGTAAAAATGAATAACGTTAATAATAAGGACAAATGGTATAAAACGAGTAACACTTGTTGTTTTATTTTGGCGTGAGTTGTAATTGTCACAAGTGACTAATATGTATGTATTTTATACAGTACCATAAGGTTTATAAAATGAGATTACTCATTACGCATTGTTTGGTTTGATAGGTGTTGATTTACCCGGGCATCCGTATCGTCGTCAGTGACCGTCACTCGAACTATCGACTACTTGTTATATAAGGTGTGAATTTATAGCCTCGCTTATTATTATTTCAAACTGTTTTACCCGCGAGGGAAATGCATGCTAGTTTTCAAAATGAACATATGTCATGAATGATTGTTGGACCCGAATGTTGCCTTGAAATTGTGTTGAGTACCTAGTTGTAAAAGGCCCTAAATTCATGAACTATTAACTATTGTTTAGTCCTAGCGTGGATTAGAAATAGCCGCTTATACAAAGTGATAGTACTATGGGGTTGACTACCCTATCCGAGACGAGGGCTAGTACGTTGATACCCCCTGCGGACGGATAATTTGTGATAAGAGATAAGGTATAATTGCAACTGATGCCTTAGTAGGGGCACTGGTTTCATCTGAATCACGCCGGTAATTATTACGCGGGTGATTGAGTTAACGGTTTAGTGTCATGAGCTTAAACACAATTGTCAGTATCTTGAATATAGATTGTTTTATCGACAATTCTATGAATGATCGTGAATGGTTTTTATTTCACACATGTTCAAAATGAATTGTAAAACCTATGAATTCCACTCAACATTTTCGTTGACCAAATTTAGCATGTGTTTCAGGTAACCGCTGAAGTGTAGCATGGAGCGTGCATTGGATGGATGTTGTGTGTGGAGCTTGGAGTCTACTTGTTTTTCCTCCCGTTATTACTTAAACATTCTTAACTTTATGTCATGTTGTTGTGAAAACTGTAACTTTTGGGGTTGAGATTCATGGGGACCGAAAACGCAAAACTCTGTTGTATCATTTGGGGTTGGAAAACCGTAGACATGTAACTTTTCAACAATTTTTAATTTAAGTTTGAATTTGACGTCTCTTTGGAGTCGTTCGATATATCTTGTGTGCGATGATAACTGCCTAGCACCCAAATGTTGTAGTTCCGCTGCACATAGCATTTGGTGGGGTGTTAGAGATTGGTAATCAGAGCCATGAGTTATAGAGAACTAGGTCGTTTTGAAAATTCCTAAACTATTACTTTTGGTGTCGTAAGAAATTGTCCAAGCGCACACAACTATCCTGCATGGCTCCGGTAAGGTTTATTTTTGTATTCATGGCATTTGACGTATACTTTTGAGTTGAAGTATATATGTGGGTATTTATTACGTAGATATGGAAATTACTATATGTAAACGTTGAAATTATACGTGGAATACCCGACACCGTAATTCTTGTATTACTCATGTATGAGCATCATATTATCGCATTTTGGGCATGTGTACCACCTTTGCATTGCATTTGCATGCATGTATTTATAAATATTGTATAGTATTCTTACGTACCCTCCAAAATTCTCTGTTATTGCAGGAATGGCCGAGGTACCGCCTAATGGTAAGGGAGACGATTATGTCGTAGGTCACGAAGGGGGAAATGTTGGAACAGCTGCTGAAGGACAGGCCGAGGCGAAAAATGTGCAAGCCGAGGACCTTGACCAAAGGAGAACTATTTACCCACAACGTACTTCTCATCTGGTTGGTGTGCCAGGTATCCCTAGGAGATCCGAAGCTGCAGCGAGCGAAAATTTTCTTCATCAGGGCATCTCAAGAGTTTGCTGCCCCGGACCAAGAGCTTATCATGACGTACGGCGTGTTGTGAGAAGATTGGATGAATCGATGTGCGAGCGGTACATAGTGGAATCAAGGGTAATCGACAGATTCGACGAGAATGAAGGAGCACACCAAAGATTATTGGCAAGAACTTCAAGAATTGAGTATGATGGAAATGCAAACAAGAGTGATATCAACAGTGTAAGATCGATGATCTCGAACTTGAGCGCCAGTCTTGATCGAGTTAGGGAAGATCAAGCGAGATTGTCTAGGATGCAGAGTTGGGAGCATCGAGTGCGAGCATCATTGCCCCCAGATTGGAGATTTGTGGACGATTTGGAAATGGAAGCTAATGACTTCATGATCCAGCCACCTTCCAGAGGTGCTTGTATCACTGTGGGAAATCATGTAGCGGTTGAGTGTGGGTCTACGCAAGGGACGAAGAAGGCGACTGAATGTGGGCCGAACGACAAAGGAAAGAGGAAGATGGATGAAGTGGACGAGGAAGATACCGACGAGGAACCCGAGGAAGATGATGATGAACCGCCATCCAAGAGGCCATGTGGATCACCACATGCCTAGTTGCTTGTCTTGTATTTTATCTTTGATCGTTGTAATAGAACTGTTTTAAACTTTTGTATGATGGCATTGTGACGAAAAACTTGAGGACTTAAGTTTTATGGTGAATGGTTGTAGTGGCAATACTTGTCACAATTTTGGTTGATTATCAATACAATCCATGTTTACCTTTCATGATCTGTGATATGTCTTTAATTTGATCTTTTGTGATGTGAATTGATGAATATTAGTAACTCTGTAGTGATGTGTCGTTGTATTTATATTATGTCTTAAAAGAGAAATCCATCTTAATCTTGATGTGTATACTTACATTGTTTTTCTGTTTTCCCTGTCTTTGTAGAGAGGTGTATTTGATAACGCACCATGCCTCCAAAACTAATCGCCGACCGTGTGAACACGATGATTCAGGAAGCCATTACGAATGCGCTAGAAGCAGATCGAGCAGGGAGGAACCCAGACCAGGGCAGAAATGCGGGGAGACAGCAAGCCCCAAGAGAGTGTACTTACTCTAGTTTCATAAAATGTGGTCCCACGCAATTTCGTGGAACTGGTGGAGCTCTAGAACTCAGGAGATGGTTAGAAAAGGTCGAAAGTACTTTCGAGATTAGTGGTTGTTCAGAAGCGAACAAGGTCAAGTTTGCGGCCGCTACTTTTCTTGACGATGCATTGAGTTGGTGGAACACCCAAGTAGCCACTGTTGGGTTAGCAGTAGCGAATGCAAGAACATGGACTGCTACTAAAGCTCTTTTGACCAAAAAGTTCTGTCTTGAAGAGGAGTTAGGTCAATTGGAAGATGAGTTGAGGCACCTGACTTTGAAAAACAATGATATCACTGCTTACACCAGGAGGTTTAATGAACTAAGCCTTTTGTGTCCAGACACCTTTGCCGATGATAACAAGAAGATGAAACAGTACATCAAAGGTCTGTCCAGTAATATCAAGGGTGAGACGACTTCGTCTAAACCTGGGTCGTTTGATGAAGCGGTCCAGATGGCTCACGCGTTGATGGATGTCAAACTACAAGACAAGAAGAACTTCATTGCTGAAGGAAATAAGAGGAAGTGGGAGGCGGCGCAGATCAATCAATCCCAGGGTCAAAGCCGAGGTGGAAACCGAAACAACAATGGTCAGAACCGCAATCAGCAGTTCAACCAGCGAAGGAATGAAGGGATGAGAGCTGTGACAAACCCCAGAGGAGCGAAGGTGAATCCCTACTGTGGTCGATGCAACTTGTACCATGTAGGGAGTTGCCCGCCTGCATGCGGAAAATGTGGAAAAGCGGGTCACAGGATGTCTGATTGCCGAACAAAGGGGGTAGCCACTGGGGCGAATGCTACGAGAGTGATGGGTTGTTTTGGATGTGGAGAAAGAGGCCATAAGCAAGGAAATTGCCCGAAGGCAGGAAACAAGCAAGGAGGTAACAATGCTGTTGCCGTGTATCAAGTAGGGACGGCTGATAAACCACAGGGTCCTAACGTGGTTACCGGTACGTTTTTGCTAGACGCTTGTTATGCTTGTATTTTGTTTGATTCTGGTTCCGACAAGAGTTTCGTAGATGTTAAATTTAGTCGTCATATCGATAGAAAACCAGTATTGTTAGCGACTAGTTATAACGTGGAGTTAGCCGATGGGAAGATCGTTAGTACGAATTCTATACTGAAAGGGTGTACCTTGAAGTTAGGAAATTACGCTTTTAAAATCGACTTGATGCCTATAGAGCTAGGATCGTTTGATGTGATCGTGGGAATGGATTGGCTGAGGGCCCACAGTGCTGTGATCGTCTGTGGAGAGAGATTAGTTCAGATCCCGTTGAGGAATAAAGTCTTGACTGTGAAGGGAGACGAATGCACTTCTCGTTTGAAAGTGATTTCTTGTTTGAAAATGATGAAGTATGTAGAAAATGGATGCGATGTGTTTTTGGCACAAGTATCGAGTGATGGTGATTTAGAGGCGAGGATTGAAGAGGTACCTGTAATCTGCGACTATCCGGAAGTTTTTCCAGAGGAGTTGCCGGGTTTACCACCCACCCGTGAGGTAGAGTTTCGAATCGATTTGGTGCCGGGAGCTGCGCCGGTTGCGCGTGCACCCTATCGATTAGCACCATCTGAGTTAAAGGAGTTATCGGATCAACTGAAGGGGTTGATGGATAAAGGATTTATTAGGCCGAGCTCATCACCATGGGGAGCGCCAGTGTTGTTTGTGAAGAAGAAAGATGGTTCATTTCGGATGTGTATTGACTATAGAGAACTCAACAAGCTGACGGTTAAGAATCGTTATCCATTGCCGAGGATTGACGATTTGTTTGATCAACTGCAAGGTTCCTGTGTATACTCAAAGATCGACTTGAGATCAGGGTATCATCAACTGCGTGTGAGAGAGGAGGATATTCCTGTAACCGCCTTTCGTACGCGGTATGGACACTTCGAATTTCGAGTAATGCCGTTTGGGTTGACAAACGCGCCTGCTGTATTCATGGACCTTATGAATCGCGTATGCAAGCCGTATCTAGATAACTTTGTCATTATTTTTATTTATGATATTCTTATTTACTCTAAGAGTAAGGAGGAGCACGAGAAGCACCTGAGAAAGATATTGGATCTGCTGAAGAGAGAGAAGTTGTATGCGAAGTTCTCGAAGTGTGAGTTTTGGTTGGAGTCTGTGCAATTCCTTGGTCACGTAATTGATAGCAAAGGAGTTCGCGTGGATCCTGCCAAGGTCGAAGCGATCAGGGAATGGTCGGCACCGACAACGCCGACTGAAGTTCGACAATTCCTTGGTTTAGCTGGGTATTATCGGAGATTCATTGAAGGATTTCCGTTGATTGCGAAGCCATTGACAAAGCTTACCGAAAAGAATAGAGTGTATGAATGGGGAGATGAGGAAGAATTCGCTTTCAAAACGCTCAAGGACAAGTTATGTTCTACACCGATATTGTCATTACCTGAAGGAACCGAAGACTTTGTAGTGTATTGTGACGCATCTCGTAAGGGTTATGGAGCTGTGTTGATGCAACGCGAGAAGGTGATAGCTTACGCGTCGAGAAAACTGAGGAAGAATGAGGAGAACTACACGACGCACGATTTGGAATTAGGAGCTGTAGTCTTTGCGTTGAAATTGTGGAGACATTATTTGTACGGGACGAAGTGTGTTGTATTCACTGACCACAAGAGTTTGCAGCACATTTTAGATCAAAAGGAGTTGAACATGCGACAGAGACGATGGGTAGAATTACTGAGTGACTATGACTGTGAAATTCGCTACCATCCTGGCAAGGCGAATGTTGTAGCGGATGCACTTAGTAGGAAGGATCGAGAGAAACCTTTGAGAGTCAGAGCTTTAGTGATGACTGAGAGTGTTGATTTAACCGAAACTATACTGAAGGCTCAAGAGAGGGGATTAATGAAAGAGAATGTTGATGCTGAGAACTTGGGAAGATTGTTGAAACCTCTTTTTGTGATTAGGTCAGACGGACTGAGATATTTCGAGAATCGGATTTGGTTACCGTTGTGTCCATCCGAGGAAGGAAAGCCTAGAGTACGAGATTTGGTTATGAACGAGTCTCATAAGTCGAAGTACTCGATACATCCTGGATCGGATAAAATGTATCATGACCTGAATAAAGTTTATTGGTGGCCGAATATGAAGGCGGATATTGCTCGTTACGTTAGTAAGTGTTTGACTTGCGCGAAGGTTAAAGTAGAACATAAGAAGCTGTCTGGGTTGTTGGTACAACCAGAGATCCCAGAATGGAAATGGGAGAAAATCGCTATGGATTTCGTGACGGGTTTACCCAGAACTCCTAGTGGATGTGATATGATTTGGGTAATAGTGGATAGATTGACAAAATCTGCTCATTTCTTACCTATGAAGAAGACGGACAGTATGGAAAAGCTGGCCAGTGTGTACGTGAAGGAGATCGTTTGCAGTCATGGAGTACCGTTATCGATCATTTCGGATCGCGATAGTAGATTTACTTCGGAATTTTGGAAATCGCTTCAACGTGCGATGGGCACTGAATTGAATTTAAGTACGGCTTATCATCCGGAGACTGACGGCCAAAGTGAACGAACTATTCAGACGATGGAGGACATGCTCCGAGCATGCGTGATTGATTTTGGAGGAAGTTGGGAACGCCACCTGCCTTTAGTGGAGTTTTCGTATAATAATAGTTACCATGCGAGCATCAAGGCTGCACCGTTCGAAGCATTGTATGGAAGAAAGTGTAGATCGCCTGTGTGTTGGAGTGAAGTAGGAGAAAGTCAATTGACTGGACCCGAAATAGTTTTAGAGACGACCGAGAAGATTGTGCAAATCAAGAACCGACTACTTGCTGCGAGAAGCCGACAGAAGAGTTATGCCGATAACAGAAGAAAACCGTTGGAATTTGAAGTCGGAGATATGGTTATGCTTAAGGTTTCGCCGTGGAAGGGTGTAATTCGTTTTGGGAAGAAAGGAAAGTTGAGTCCGAGGTACATTGGACCATTTAAGATCGTTAAACGAATTGGACCAGTAGCGTATAAATTAGAGTTGCCGAGCGAGCTTAGTGCTATTCACGACACGTTCCACGTATCGAACTTGAATAAGAGTTTGGCGGATAAGGAATTGGTGATTCCTTTGGACGAGATTCAACTGGACGACAAAATGCATTTTGTGGAAGAACCCGTGGAAATTATGGACCGAGAGGTCAAGAGGCTGAAGCGTAGTAGAATTCCCATTGTGAAGGTTCAAAGGAATTCTAGGCGAGGACCGGAATACACTTGGGAACGTGAGGATTTTTTCAAGGAAAGGTATCCTCATCTTTTCCAGCGGCACGAAATGTGAGTATAAGAAGAGGAGAGCGCCGGGACGTCACTCTCTTTAAGGAGGGTGGATGTGATACCCTAGAATCGAGGTCACTAACATTACCCTAAATTACGCTTATTTTTGAAATTTTTAATAAATTTTAATTGCTATATATTTTAGCATTTTGGTTGAAACCGATGTTCGAGGTTATAATTTTGACGATTGACGATTTAAGAAGGACGATGACGAATACGATCCCGATGGATGCCCAAATTTCTATAATTATTGACGTTTTATCGATATTGTAATTTTTCGAGAATTTTACTTACGGTTCGTGTTAAGTCGAGTCGGGTGAGTTTTATTGCTTTCCGGGTACATTTAAAGTGTCCTAAAAGTATTTTGGAGTGTTTGGGATGATTCCCGACTCCCGTAAAATTTTCTAAAATGACTAGTGAGTCAATCCCGTAAAGTTTTAGAGTCATTTTTACTTAAGGCCAAAAGAAAGCTTAAATTGCACATTTGGTCCCTCCCATTTCACAAAAAGGGAACAAACACTCACACACATAACATTTCAAAGAAAAAAAAATCAAACCCACCCTTTTGTGCTCTCTCTAGGCCGACGGCCAAAAACACCACGACCACCACCACTTCAATTTTTTTTGGGTTTTGATTAATTCCAATCAAAGACCACCTTCTAAAATCCTTTAGTAAGTGTTAATCCATGGTTATTTCAAACATGCATCAACAAAAATTCTTCCAAAAATTAAAGATTTTTCAAAAGTCCATTTGGATGTTAATTGGGCATTTGCATGTTTAATTCATGTTAGAATGATGCTAGAACACCAAACAAATCAACCAAAATCAATTTGGTTGATGGGTTTTGATCACCCAAACCCCACAGCTCAAAGGGGGGTGTTTGGGGATCATGGTGATCAATGTTTTGATGTTTGATTTTGTGTTTAATCTTATGTTTACATGTTTTTAGATGGGTATATTCACTTGCATGTATGTTTTTATGATTTGGGTTTTATGAGGATGTTGATCAATAGGGGATTAGGACTGAAAATGATGTTTGGTTATGATTAGGAGTACTTAGGATGATGTCTAGTGTTGGTAAATGGGTTTAAAAACGAGCGTTGGTATGATTTTGGTATAGGTAATTTTAGGCAGAAAGTTTAAGGTGTTTTCGTAAAAATTATTTTGAAAACAGGTCTTGCGAGTAGGATAGAGAGATCATCTTCTTAGCTTCGGGTATAAGATAGAGCTTACGACTCCTAACGAGTCAAAAGTTACGACGTTTTGAAATTCGTGTACCGGAAGATGAAAACCGTCATAATCCGAAATTATGCTTGGTTTAGGTCAAATCCCGGGGACTATAGGTTTAGTTTGGTAAATGGTCAAAAGTTGAATTTTGGTCTCAAACCTGCACATTTGAGTCTATTATAAGACTTAGGGGTCAAATGGGTCAATGGAGTATTTTAAACGGGTCAAATGAGTCCGACTTGGTCAAAGTACAATTTCAGTCCGAAAAACGTAGTTTTGGAAACGTGTTGAGTAACGAGTCGTAAAAGCAAAAACTTTTGTTGGGATTAAATATGTGTTTTCTACATGTCTTAAAGTATTTTTGAGAATTTTCTCAAATTTTATAAAATTGGTTAAGTATAGTAAAACAGTCCGTACTTTTGGTAAGTATCGGTGAAAATGAGTAAAAATGAATAACGTTAATAATAAGGACAAATGGTATAAAACGAGTAACACTTGTTGTTTTATTTTGGCGTGAGTTGTAATTGTCACAAGTGACTAATATGTATGTATTTTATACAGTACCATAAGGTTTATAAAATGAGATTACTCATTACGCGTTGTTTGGTTTGATAGGTGTTGATTTACCCGGGCATCCGTATCGTCGTCAGTGACCGTCACTCGAACTATCGACTACTTGTTATATAAGGTGTGAATTTATAGCCTCGCTTATTATTATTTCAAACTGTTTTACCCGCTAGGGAAATGCATGCTAGTTTTCAAAATGAACATATGTCATGAATGATTGTTGGACCCGAATGTTGCCTTGAAATTGTGTTGAGTACCTAGTTGCAAAAGGCCCTAAATTCATGAACTATTAACTATTGTTTAGTCCTAGCGTGGATTAGAAATAGCCGCTTATACAAAGTGATAGTACTATGGGGTTGACTACCCTATCCGAGACGAGGGCTAGTACGTTGATACCCCCTGCGGACGGATAATTTGTGATAAGAGATAAGGTATAATTGCAACTGATGCCTTAGTAGGGGCACTGGTTTCATCTGAATCACGCCGGTAATTATTACGCGGGTGATTGAGTTAACGATTTAGTGTCATGAGCTTAAATACAATTGTCAGTATCTTGAATATAGATTGTTTGATCGACAAGTCTATGAATGATCGTGAATGGTTTTTATTTCACATATGTTCAAAATGAATTGTAAAACCTACGAATTCCACTCAACGTTTTCGTTGACCAAATTTAGCATGTGTTTCAGGTAACCGCTGAAGTGTAGCATGGAGCGTGCATTGGATGGATGTTGTGTGTGGAGCTTGGAGTCTACTTGTTTTTCCTCCCGTTGTTACTTAAACATTCTTAACTTTATGTCATGTTGTTGTGAAAACTGTAACTTTTGGGGTTGAGATTCATGGGGACCGAAAACGCAAAACTATGTTGTATCATTTGGGGTTGGAAAACCGTAGACATGTAACTTTTCAACAATTTTTAATTTAAGTTTGAATTTGACGTCTCTTTGGAGTCGTTCGATATATCTTGTGTGCGATGATAACTGCCTAGCACCCAAATGTTGTAGTTCCGCTGCGCATAGCATTTGGTGGGGTGTTAGAATCCCAACCACCATTCATGATCAAGGAAGCTTCCACACAGGTAACACCTTCTACTTTTACCATTATTGATCGAATGGATAAGGGCAAGGCTGTTTTGGTAGAAGAAGATATTCCCAAGGAGGTAGCCCAGCAACAGGGTTTATGTTATGCTTGCTCATCAGTTACAAGACCAAGAAAAGAAAAGGCTTGGGAAAGGAAGCATTGAAGCGCAAATTCTCTCATCTGAATCTGAAGGAAATAGGAATGATAGATCTGGTGATGATGAAAGTTCACACAGCTCAAGTGCTGATATGAGAAAATTGGTGGACTTAGAGAACTTTAAATATAGGGAGGATGAGCTAGCAAGGGAAAAGCTTTGAGAGTTAAAGAAGCAGGTAGATTTGGATATTCCCCATGTTTCTACAACGTATTTCATATGGGAAGAGCTGTGTGTAGAAAATCCAAACATGTCATTAACTGAGCAGATTTGGGGTTTGGAGATTCTGTTAAGAGTTCAAAGTGATTGCAAGATCTTTTTGGAACATAGGGAAAACATGGTACTCTTTGAGAACAAGACATCCAGAAGAGAGCTTTACAATATGCTTCTTAGATGTACTCAAACATGTTGGACTTATACTAAATTGAGGAAGCTTTCATGTGATCAACTAGAGTACTATGCCTATCCCATTTGGGAGTCTGTATGTGAGGCAAACACATTCAGATTGCTGTCTGCAGAAAAATAAGAAGAGATTGAAGAAGAGCCAAAGATCAAGAAGGGTTTAGTTGTGCCAAAGCCAGTGAAGAAAGGGTTCAAGTTGCAGTTTCCATCACTTGACCAATTGCACCCAACTGAAGTTGTTTTAAAGAAGAATATGGTGCTTTCTCCATTGATGGCTTCTGATCTAGCTGTTGTTCTACCCTTGGACTTCAGAAATCCAATAATCAAGTATAAAGAAGATTATGTGGGATTCTAGAAGATCACCATAACTGGTGATAAGGTACATACATTTACTTCTTTGGTTTCATTGTTTGCCAGCTTAGATACAGAGGATTTAGAAACTATTTGTATTTTGATGAAGGAGGTATATGAGGTTGAAGCTCCTTCTTCTTTGAATGAAATAAAGATTTGGATAACATTTAGAAGGATGTTTGTTCATGATGTTGCTGATCCATTATAGTTGGATCTGGTTGATTTAAGTGAGTTGAAGTGGCAGTTGTATTCAGCTTCTGGTGTTTATCATCTAAGTACTACAAAGTTTGTAGAATACTTGTTGATAGATCATGAATACCCTCTATGATAAGCATTGTTGAAGAAGTTGGTCTGCACCAAGCTTGAGGTTGATTACACCAGTGATGTTAGCATGGACTTTATGAGATTTGTATATTCTCAAATTAAGGAGTAGGTTTTATTTGTAAGAATCCTCTTTGTATTTTGTTTTTATTCAGAAAATTGAATCTTAGTACAGGTATCAAGTTTGTGACAATCCGTCAATTTATGATTGATATTTTATTCTCAGATAATTATTTGAAAATATTATTTTAATGTTACAATATGAACTCACTTATTTTTGGGAAGAAATTTGGATTTACGTCTTGAAGTAGCATCGACTACGTCTAAACCGGAGGATTCAACGTTACGTGTTTACGTTTACATACACCGTCTTTGGTGACAGTCCGACATTTCAGAAAATAAATTTGTCCATGAATATTATTTTGGAGTTTTAAATTTGAGTTGGTTCATAAACTCAAAAATTTACGAGAAGAGATTAGGACTTACGATTTTATTTTAACGTCCTTTACGACTAAACTGGAAACCCTAGGATTACGTATTTACGTTTTCGAACTCCGTTTTTGATTAAACAATTTTTATTAGATTCGTTTTGTGATGTTGATTCATAATTTATAAAAACGTTTTTCGTAACACGACCAGGAGGGCACGCAAATCGAGGAAACTAGAATCGAGGAGTACCCGTAAATAAATGGGGATGAGACAAGTGGGACACTTGTCCCACCCCCATCAAAACCGGCCACTACACTACACCAAAGCAACTTGGTGTCAAGTTTTTACCTTGGTTGCTTACACATGTCTTATGCTTACTTTGTAAGCTAACCTACACCAAAAACCATCCAACACAAACTAGCAACTCATTTCCATCCATGCAAATCTCACACAATCCTCTCTTTCTCTCTTGCTTGTGCCGTCCCTCAACTCAAACAAAACCCTCATTAGATCAAAATTTCACCACAAATCTTATGTTATTCTTGCATAAGATGATATCCTTTTGAAGACTTATTGAATGGAGGTGATTATAACATCCAAGGAGGAGTTTCCATGGAGTCTTAGGGCTGATTTTCCACAAGGTGTTCATGAAGAATGGTGGTTTTGAAGATGGTCTTGGCTATGCACAAGTTTCTCCATCAAAATCCATGTTTTGATCAACCTACATCATCATGGTGGTATAAAGATTGTCCTCCTCACCTTCTTGTTATTTTGATTATGTAAACATGTATTTTATTTCCTATTGTATATGTATATGATGATTATATGATGATAAAAATGTTATGTGGGGATTTGGTGTTGATAAATATGATTAAAAAGGTGAAAAACTATAAGAAACAAGGTTAAAATCTTGATTAATTTACATGGCTGTATAAAACAGTAAAGAAACATGTTATGAACTGATCAAATGATGAATTAGAATTTATATACATTAATATATGAGTCTTGTACACATGTGAGAGTTGGCCATGCAATGGAATCATTGTAATGAGTGAGATATGATCAAAACAAGTTTAAGGTACAAATCTGAGTTCACAGTTTTGGACGATTTTTAGAAAATACTTAGAAGATGATTCAACAGTAGCTATAGAAGAGTTAAATGTAGCACATATCATTTAGTTTATGTGATAACAATTTGAGCTTCTATCTCCATATAGAACTCAAGATATGGCAGTTTTGGTGAAAGTGAAGATAAAAATCAGATTTTTGAAAAATAAAGTATAATACTATTATATAAGCACTCAAAATTATATTGTATAAAATGTAAAGTTAAAACCCACTAACTCATGAATTTTATTTATATAAATATGTTAAAGGGTAAATAAGTGGACATTTTATAAAAATGGTAAATTGTTAAGTTTTACAAGTTATAAAAACTATAAACATGATATTTACGACTTTTTCGGCTATTACCGTAAAATTAACGTTTTTGTTAAATAAAACTTAGACGGTTGGACCCGTCTAATGTAAACTTTATAAAACTCATATAATGATATATAAACATAAATAACAAGTAAAAACCGATAAAACCCGAACTATATAACATACGGACGTTAACGGACTAAATTAACGTTATTGGACTAATAATACAACAAAAATGGACTAGAACACCTATAAACTTATTATTGGGCTTAACCTATTTAGGCCCAACTTGTAAAATATAGATACTGATAATATAAGTATAACATGGATTAAAACAAGTTAAAAAACTTATAATAAGTTTATTGGACTTAAAACACGTAAATAGGTAAAACTAGTAATCTAGTATAGAAGTTACCGACATATAACACCAAAATGAGTAAACGAGAATATGTAAACCCACTTGATCATCATATTGTATATAATCATCATATGTATGCATAATTGTTATTTTTATAAAGTCATTGGACATGAGTCTAAGACGAGTATTATTTGTTTAGGTTTCCGTGATTGAAGCACGTACCGTACGTCCGAATTGCCGATAACCCGCCTTCCCACATCAACGTGAGTTCATAGCCTCGCACTCTTTTAAATGTTTTTATAAATGTTTTATAAACCCGCAAGGGAGATAACATGTTAGTTTTATAAAATAGGACACCATTTGTCCCGATTGTTTGTTTATTGATTTTGGACCCGAATGACTGAATGACCCGATTGTATGACCCGATAAATGATTAATGGACCCGATAGATGAAATAAAATGGATTATTAAAGTTAGGTTATGTCACTAAAAGTCCCACTAGCATGAATTGTGAACTACCGGGAGTTGGTAGACGCTTATGCATTTAATAGTACTATTTGGGGACGATCACCCCAGTTCGCGCCTTGACGGTTGATCCCCGTCGTGCCACATTGATTGGTAAGCGAATTTATGTATGAGAAGATTTCCATAGCGTGACCTTTGTGACGACACGCTACTTTAGATGGGCAAAATTGGTATAGGGTTAGCTACCCGTTGTTGGTTTAGTAAGGTAACAATGTCATGCGGCTTATAATAATCCAAAATTAACGAAATACTAATAGACGCTCCAGATTACGATGTATTGCCTGACTAGCAATACAGGGTCATACTATTGATATTATGTTTGTGTTTTGGTTTTCATAACCATACTCATATAACGGTTTTTATTTCTATACAACGTTATAAGACGTATTGTATGATGTTTTTACGACATTGGCTCGTATAATGATTTTTAAGGCAAATGCCTATATTATGATTTTTGATAAGGATTTGTATAAAATGACTTTGGCTATTTTATGGCCTATTACAAAGATTTGTATAAAATGATTTTGGCTATTTTACGGCCTATTACAATGATTTGTACGAATTGATTTTTGGTACTAATTTTATACCAAAGTTATATTGATGGAATTTATTAAACTCTATGAATTCACTCGGCGTTATCGCTGACCTTTTCTTTTAACATGTTTTATCTCAGGTACTTGAAGTTAATTCTCGGGAAGACGACAAGAATTCATGGCCCGCACTTAAACAATATTTTCCATTCAAATACTTTGTAAAACTTTGTATGAAATAATATGACTTGGGACCGATGTAACTTTGATATTTATGAATGGAAATGATTTATTATTAAACGCCGCGATTTTTATGCGTTGTCTATGATGTGAGTAATGTGCTATCCCGTAACACCAACGAGTCTTCCGCTGTATTGAGTTGTATAAATTTGGGGGTGTTACAGTTTGGTACCAGAGCTCTCATTATAGAGAACGAAAGATTTTTAAAACTAAGGTTTTGTATAAAACATTTCAAAATCTTTGAACTAAAAACATTTTTCTAAAAATGTCTAAAAATATTTTGACTATAACGGTGCTGATGAATTCCCGAGTTACCGACAAGGCCAGACTGAGAAGTGTTATTTTAATATATATATATATATAACTTGGATTATATATATATATATGATGTAATTTTATTACATGATTGTTTGATGATTATTCTGATATATATACGAGGTATTTATACGACGTAGATTGTCACAAGGAACCCTAAATCCCCTAGTAAATTAATCGAAGCTATTCTCGTAGGAATTCTAGCTATTCTTGATCTAAACCAAGTTGCGGATATTTATGATCCCAACAAATGGTTGATATTCGTAGAAATGTAGATATTAGTTGATTGTGATATTGAAAAAGAATTGGTGAGATTAAATCTGATATCGATGTTATGACGATCTTTCCTTATAGAGTGGAGTTTGACAAAACGTTACCACCTAGAAAGATGTTATCTGATTCGTTGTCATCCAATTCTTAAATTGAAATCGAAAGGGTGAATGTTGCACTTGAGGCTGTCATTGGAACCATTACCCAAAAGCCTCATGCCACTAATACCTTTCCGAGAAGTCTAGTTGAATGATCAAGTCATTTTATATTAATGACTCATTTGATAATTGTTGTTGTAAGAGATATAGGATTGGAAATTAAGTGTTGTTCATATCGAGCTTTTATTGCCTATTAAGGCCTAAAAATAAGATTGAAAGTATTGGAAGATGAGATAGGATATTTCCTTGAGTATAAATTGGTTGAAACTTGAATAAAGTAAAATTTAACCCATATGGAATATGAGATTGTTAAGAGGAAGTAATTAAGTTCTGTAATTGAATTATAAGATTTTAATTGATTGTTAGTTTGTGTTAAGGGTTGTTCCTAAGCCATTGTCCACTGACGAGGATGCCCAGTGTCCAAGAAATAAATTGAAGAAATCTTCTTCTGAATTGAGACCGATGGATCTTCTGGGACATGTGGAACACCTAATGACTCTTGTAGATTAGTATCCGTTGTGGTATCTTTTAAAAATCCCTAACTTAACTGAGATATCAGTTGGTAGGATGAGTTCTGAGAATTGTATGACATAGTGACGCGTAATGTGTTACGGTACGATTTTGACTTGTTTGTGATTAATGAAAAGACTACCTTTGATTGCTAAATCCTACATGTATCGATGTTATCTATCTTTTATTGCTTCATCCTAATGTTCGCATTAGTGATGCAACCATTGAACAAGTACTCATCTTGATTTGAGTTACGTTGTGAATCATTCTTCGTGAGTGCCATCGAGGTCATGAACCTCATGATTAATTGGGCTAAATCTCATTTCCTGATATATTTTAGTTAGTTGTCGGTGAGGAACTCTTCATCACCCTTTTGCAGATCACACCTTATTTTTATAAAGTTAAAACGGTATCCTTTGAGAAAATTTAATTTTCATCACAATAAGGATTATTCAAAGTGAGATTTATAAGTGACTGATATCAAAATGAAGTTGTTTAAGAGACGATTTGGAAACTTAATTATTTCCATAACAAAGAAAATCTTTGTAAATGTATTTTTGATTCTTATTTAAGAATTAAGCATGAAAATGTTTTTATTATAAACATGATGATAAAATTTTGACGAACTGAGTATTGCATCGTTAATCTTGAAATTGTATATAGTTGCGCGCCTACATACAATTTGGAATGGACTATGCAAGACTGATTAGTAGTCACCATAAAACTAATGAATAAACACTACATTTTCTGTGAGGATTGTGAAAGATTAAATTTTAATGAGATCTGCAAGAAGTGAAAAATACGGACATAATGTTAGGGACACCTACATATGTGCCCGTACCATCTATTTCTCTGAGTGGAATTTACTCATCTGTGGAAATTGTCTTATTTGACAATTGATATTCCATTCTTGTCCAATTCTCTCGTAATGAGATTCTTAGGAAAAGTATTTGATTACCGAGTGTTGATACCCGACTAGATGTATTGACGTTCTTATCATTTCTTATGATTTGATTTCATTTGAATGACCTGGGTAACGATCCGAGGAGCTTTCGAATGCGTACTCAAATTATGAAAACATGGGATATATTCATATTCGTTAATGTTTTCGTCTGTATCTGATTTGAAATTCTCTCGCATAGATTATGCGTTGACCTTACTCTTTTAAGATTAGTTATGTCTCCTGATATCCTTGAATTTGTGAAGAATTATGAGTTATTAAAGTCTTTTGAGAAGTTCACATCTTATCGACGGCAATGAAACTGAAAAGTTAATAGTGCCAGTAGAATGGATTGATTGATTATGACATGACGACATTGTCTTAATTAATGGGAACTCGAATAGAATTCCCCTAAATGATAAGATGTTGATTATCAAAAGTGATCTAAATAATTCTTGATGGATGACCATATCCTGCATTTAGACTTAAAATTTTACCGTGAATGGTTATGAACTAGTTATAGATATTGTAAGCTAGAAGAACCTAAAAAGAATTTATCAAAAGATGTTTATGTTATCGGAAACTTTAGGAGGTATTTGTTGATGAATTTCCTAGACTTTTGCCATTAAGGCAAGTAGAATTTGGTATTTGATTATATTCTGGGTGCTGCACTTGTGGCTTGTGCACTGTACGTCAGCACCATCTAAATTAATTGAATTACTGTACAACTGAGAGAGTTGTCGGAGAAAGATTTTATTATACCAAGCCTGTCATCATGAAGAACTATGGTGATATCATTCCTTATATTTATAGATTACTGTGAACTGAGTAAATTGACAATCGAAAACGATATCCATAACTCGAAATGGAAGATTTGTTCGATCATTTACAAAGTTCTAGCGTATGTTTTAAAGATTTGATCCACGGCATGGTTATTATCAACTTCGCGTCTGCGAAAAAGATTATCTATTCCAATCATTACATCCAGAACTTGTAATGAACATTATGAGTTTCATGTGATGTCGTTTGGATTGACTAATGCACATATAACATTCATATATTTGGTGAATCACGTGTGTAGGCCGTGATTTGATAAATTCATGCTTGTGATCATTAAGGATCATTTGTTTGTTTATAAGAATAATAATGAGTTAATAATTAGTTATAAATTGCCCTGAATTGGCTAAACAATGAAAACCTATACCTTAAATATTTAACATGTGACTTAAGACTTAATTATTTACATGATTTAACCATGTGATTAATAGATAATGGAAGCTATATTGACTTTTCAAAGATTAGAACCATTAACGCTTAGGGATTAAAAATTTAATCCTTTACATAAAATGACCGTTGGATTAATAATGGTAAGATGTATACATATTGACTCTTCAAAAATTAAGAGCCCTTTTAAGACTTTGGATTTTACCAAAAAGAAATGGAAATATGTTTTGACAAATGTTTTAACAAAGGATTTTTAAAAGGATTATTCCCTTATACACAAACCATTTAACTAAACTTCTGATTAGGGGTAAATGTTTGTGTATACCTTAAGACAATCTAAGAAGGATTGAGGAAACCATTTAAACCTTAACTTGGAATTTGAAACGAAAATTTTTACTTTTCAACTAAGAAAACTTTGACCAAAGTATAAACAAAGATTTTTCGAACATTTACGAAATCTTATTAAATATTTTCGATAAATCAACAAAAATCGTGTTAATTAAATTCAAATTTATTTTGAACATTTTATATAATTGGTCGAACTAAGAAATTTTAAATTTTTTTTTACGTTTACGTTTCATAAAAATTAACTAATAATTTTTTAATTAATTATAATAATTATCGACGCTTTAGACGACGGATTGAGTAAAACGGATAAAAATGATAGTTGAGAAGAAACTAAAACATAGAAGATATGAAGAAAGAATTTTGAATAAATACGGTTGTGATATTTATTTCATCAGGAAGGTGAACGTAATTACTGACGCATAATATAGAAAGAATATCTGAGTGAATTGTGGACATGATAATTATATCATCATGAGAAGTGAATATAGATACCGATGCATTATGTAGAAAAGATAAAGAACCAGTTAGGACATGTTCCTTATTAATGAAGGTGCTAAATAAACTGCCGAACGATATAAAAATAAACAGTGTTTGTGAAGTAGGATAATATAAATAATAAAAAGAGGTTCGCGGCTAATGTGAACCATTAGAATTGAGAAGCCAATAACGTTAAATGTTTTAAAGGCCACTTGTGGTTGCCTAAATATGGAGATTGTGAGATATAGTATGTTGGAATTTGTAAGTATAAGTATTCTATTTATGTCACTTTATGACTAAGAGTACCTTTGTCTGAAGAAGTTGTACTAATGACAAATTATGAAGGCAAACAGCGCCTCATACATTAGTAAACGTTTAGCTATTGCAAAGGTCATCATCTGAATTTGATTCGATTTGGGTCATCGTCGACAGACTGACCAAATCTGCTAATATCATTCCCGTTAATGATAAATGCAAAAAGAGTTATGTAAACATAGTGTGCTTGTATCAAACATCATCATCAAGATCCTCGCTTCGCATCAAATTTCTAGAGATTTGCTCAGAAATCATTGAGAACGAACCTTGATGAGAGTACTATGTACCACCCCAGTCGAAGGGACGAGGTAAAGTAACGATACAAAGTAATGTAAGTGCTGTTTTATGTTTGAATGATTGACCTTTGGTAATAGACCGTATAATCGTTTTCCTTTGGAGAGATTATCATTGATAATTATCGTATTAGGATCGATTGAATCTTGTTAAGATTTAGAAATTAGAGCATCTGTAAGCAAGAGTTGAGATAAAGACACCCGACATACATCCATTGTGAGTTGGACATGTCTTTTAGGTTTAAGGTTTCCTATGATGGCGAACCTATCGTTGCAAAATAACCGACCCGCGAGATCTAAAATGATTGTTGAAATTAGGATCTGATTATTGACTGCCGATAGTGGGCAGGAGGTTATGTGAATATGAAATGTAGATCTTGAAGTGCCAAATGGGTAGCGAAGTTATGCCACAATTTTAAACTTGGAAAAATGAATTCATGATCTGACAAATCATGGGATATAAGTCCCCGTTGTATGGGACCATTGAGATGATGTAAAAAGATTGGTTTGAAAGGCATACAAGCTGTATCTACCCTAGGACTTCAAAGACTGCGTGAATTATGTTTCGTATATCGAACTTGATGGAATATCTATCAAGTGAGAATCTGATTATTCTTAGTAGAGCTTAGATCGGCGAAAAGTTGCATTCATCAAAAACCCGTGAACATCATGGATAGAGAAAGTAAGTCAAAATTAAGCCTGATCTTATTCCCGTAGTTATGTTTGATGAAACTCGCGTACTATAATGGATTGCACTTGTGAGAAAGGACCGAATGTGGAAAAAAATACCCACATGGCTTTAACTCAATAAGAAGCGAGTAGTAAGGTAAGATGATCTTTGAGGACAAAGATCCTGTTTAGGGGTAAATGCTGTGACAATCCGTCAATTTATGATTGATATTTTATTCTCAGATAATTATTTGAAAATATTATTTTAATGTTACAATATGAACTCACTTATTTTTGGGAAGAAATTTGGATTTACGTCTTGAAGTAGCATCGACTACGTCTAAACCGGAGGATTCAACGTTACGTGTTTACGTTTACATACACCGTCTTTGGTGACAGTCTGACATTTCAGAAAATAAATTTGTCCATGAATATTATTTTGGAGTTTTAAATTTGAGTTGGTTCATAAACTCAAAAATTTACGAGAAGAGATTAGGACTTACGATTTTATTTTAACGTCCTTTACGACTAAACCGGAAACCCTAGGATTACGTATTTACGTTTTCGAACTCCGTTTTTGATGAAACAATTTTTATTAGATTCGTTTTGTGATGTTGATTCATAATTTATAAAAACGTTTTTCGTATCACGACCTGAGGGCACGCAAATCGAGGAAACTAGAATCGAGGATTACCCGTAAATAAATGGGGATGAGACAAGTGGGACACTTGTCCCACCCCTATCAAAACCGGCCACTACACTACACCAAAGCAACTTGGTGTCAAGTTTTTACCTTGGTTGCTTACACATGTCTTATGCTTACTTTGTAAGCTAACCTACACCAAAAACCATCCAACACAAACTAGCAACTCATTTCCATCCATGCAAATCTCACACAATCCTCTCTTTCTCTCTTGCTTGTGCCGTCCCTCAACTCAAACAAAACCCTCATTAGATCAAAATTTCACCACAAATCTTATGTTATTCTTGCATAAGATGATATCCTTTTGAAGACTTATTGAATGGAGGTGATTATAACATCCAAGGAGGAGTTTCCATGGAGTCTTAGGGCTGATTTTGCACAAGGTGTTCATGAAGAATGGTGGTTTTGAAGATGGTCTTGGCTATGCACAAGTTTCTCCATCAAAATCCATGTTTTGATCAACCTACATCATCATGGTGGTATAAAGATTGTCCTCCTCACCTTCTTGTTATTTTGATTATGTAAACATGTATTTTATTTCCTATTGTATATGTATATGATGATTATATGATGATAAAAATGTTATGTGGGGATTTGGTGTTGATAAATATGATTAAAAAGGTGAAAAACTATAAGAAACAAGGTTAAAATCTTGATTAATTTACATGGCTGTATAAAACAGTAAAGAAACATGTTATGAACTGATAAAATGATGAAGTAGAATTTATATACAGTAAGATATGAGTCTTGTACACATGTGAGAGTTGGCCATGAAATGGAATCATTGTAATTAGTGAGATATGATCAAAACAAGTTTAAGGTACAAATCTGAGTTCACTGTTTTGGACGATTTTTAGAAAATACTTAGAAGATGATTCAACAGTAGAAGAGTTAAATGTAGCACATATCATGTAGTTTATGTGATAACAATTTGAGCTTCTATCTCCATATAGAACTCAAGATATGGCAGTTTTGGTGAAAGTGAAGATAAAAATCAGATTTTTGAAAAATAAAGTATAATACTATTATATAAGCACTCAAAATTATATTGTATAAAATGTAAAGTTAAAACCCACTAACTCATGAATTTTATTTATATAAATATGTTAAAGGGTAAATAAGTGGAAATTTTATAAAAATGGTAACTTGTTAAGTTTTATAAGTTATAAAAACTATAAACATGATATTTACGACTTTTTCGGCTATTACCGTAAAATTAACGTTTTTGTTAAATAAAACTTAGACGGTTGGACCCGTCTAATGTAAACTTTATAAAACTCATATACTGATATATAAACATAAATAACAAGTAAAAACCGATAAAACCCGAACTATATAACATACGGACGTTAACGGACTAAATTAACGTTATTGGACTAATAATACAACAAAAATAGACTAGAACACCTATAAACTTATTATTGGGCTTAACCCATTTAGGCCCTACTTGTAAAATATAGATACTGATAATATAAGTATAACATGGATTAAAACAAGTTAAAGAACTTATAATAAGTTTATTGGACTTAAAACACGTAAATGGGTAAAACTAGTAATCTAGTATAGAAGTTACCGACATATAACACCAAAATGAGTAAACGAGAATATGTAAACCCACTTGATCATCATATTGTATATAATCATCATATGTATACATAATTGCTATTTTTATAAAGTCATTGGATATGAGTCTAAGACGAGTATTATTTGTTTAGGTTTCCGTGATTGAAGCACGTACCGTACGTCCGAATTGCCGATAACCCGCCTTCCCACATCAACGTGAGTTCATAGCCTCGCACTCTTTTAAATGTTTTTATAAATGTTTTATAAACCCGCGAGGGAGATAACATGTTAGTTTTATAAAATAGGACACCATTTGTCCCGATTGTTTGTTTATTGATTTTGGACCCGAATGACTGAATGACCCGATTGTATGACCCGATAAATGATTAATGGACCCGATAGATGAAATAAAATGGATTATTAAAGTTAGGTTATGTCACTAAAAGTCCCATTAGCATGAATTGTGAACTACCGGGAGTTGGTAGACGCTTATGCATTTAATAGTACTATTTGGGGACGATCACCCCAGTTCGCGCCTTGACGGTTGATCCCCGTCGTGCCACATTGATTGGTAAGCGAATTTATGTATGAGAAGATTTCCATAGCGTGACCTTTGTGACGACACGCTACTTTAGATGGGAAAAATTGGTATAGGGTTAGCTACCCGTTGTTGGTTTAGTAAGGTAACAATGTCATGCGGCTTATAATAATCCAAAATTAACGAAATACTAATAGCCGCTCCGGATTACGATGTATTGCCTGACTAGCAATACAGGGTCATACTATTGATATTATGTTTGTGTTTTGTTTTCATAACCATACTCATATAACGGTTTTTATTTCTATACAACGTCATAAGACGTATTGTATGATGTTTTTACGACATTGGCTCGTATAATGATTTTTAAGGCAAATGCCTATATTATGATTTTCGATAAGGATTTGTATAAAATGACTTTGGCTATTTTATGGCCTATTACAAAGATTTGTATAAAATGATTTTGGCTATTTTACGGCCTATTACAATGATTTGTACGAATTGATTTTTGGTACTAATTTTATACCAAAGTTATATTGATGGAATTTATTAAACTCTATGAATTCACTCGGCGTTATCGCTGACCTTTTCTTTTAACATGTTTTATCTCAGGTACTTGAAGGTAATTCTCGGGAAGACGACAAGAATTCATGGCCTGCACTTAAACAATATTTTCCATTCAAATACTTTGTGAAACTTTGTATGAAATAATATGACTTGGGACCGATGTAACTTTGATATTTATGAATGGAAATGATTTATTATTAAACGACGCGATTTTTATGCGTTGTCTATGATGTGAGTAATGTGCTATCCCGTAACACCAACGAGTCTTCCGCTGTATTGAGTTGTATAAATTTGGGGGTGTTACAAAGTTTAGGGGAGGATTGTTGGGAATAAAATTAACTAAGTCACTATACCGCTGACAAGAGAATTTTGGACGTTGATAAGAGTAATTGAGGCGCTGACAGAATGAAAACTGACAAGAAAAATTCAAGCGCTGACAAAGGAAATCCCAATTGTTGTCAACTACTTAGTCAACACGTTTTGTATACTTAGGAAAGATATGTTTTACAATGTATTCTCTATAGTTATCTTTTCCTAAAATAGTTGATAGATAGATTATTGTTCAAGACTCCTTATGTTATAAAAGGAGGTCTTAGGGTTTGGTATTAATATACGTTCTTAATACTTTCTTTGTACTTCATTGATTATTAATACAAGTGAAAGTTTGGTTTGCATTGTGTTTTGATTTGTTCTTTGTTCTAAGTGTTAATTCCGCATAACACTTAGATTGTCATACATGCAAAGTTTCTCTACGTGTTACTCTTGATTCAAACTCGATAACACAAAGATAAATGATCTAAGTTTGGGATCAACAGAGGTATCAACGTGCATGAATACTTAGAGGGGTGACCTCATCATGAAATTAGAGGGGTTGCCTCTGATTATACTGGTCTGTGTAGAATGGATCAACTCCTTGTGAAGAATGCAATGCATACACCACATTCACCATGAAAATCCTAACTAAAAACATGTAATTAGGATGCACCCATACGCCCCACATGATAATATAAATAAATGGCCAAACTGATAGGGACCCACGAGCAATCACTCCATCGTGGGGAAGTCATAACACTGGTGCCTCCAATGTTATGATTATGGTACCTCCATAACTAGATGAACTGGCATGCATGTATATATATCTCAGGCATTTAAAATAAAACAAAAGCATTCAAAACATATAAAATAACTGGGGAAAACAGATGGCTGCAAACAGGAAATCCTAATCAAACATATGAAGGAATGTCTATACTGAAGGACGGAATATCCATACCTTATGTCCGTTAGTGAAGCAAGAGTAGAAGCTGAACGATCTACACCTACTTCCCGAATAATACATAAATAAGGGACATGAAAGAGTTGTCTGATTACCGTGTATTTTACTGGTTCTATGTGTTCTTACTTGTTTTACATATTCTTGTCATGTTTTACTATTTTAAGTATTATCTTGTAATTATTCCTGTTTTACATGTATTATGATTATGTATTTCATGTATTCTTATATTACGATACTAATGTCATAATAAGTAACTTTCTAAAAATTCAAGGTTCCCAAAAATAGAAAGTTTCCAAAAATAGAAAGTTTCCAAAAATAGTAAGTTTCCTGAAATAGAAAGTTTCAAAAAATAAAAAGTTTCCAAAAATAGTAATTTTCCTCGAAATAGAAGGTTTCCTAAAATAGAAAGCTTCCTGAAATAGAAGTTTCCAAAAATAGAATTAAGCTGGATTAATAAGTCTAAAATATAAGCTAGTGCTTATTAGTCATAAGTTATAAGTCATGATAATTTATTAGTAAAGTCTATTAAATTAAATACTTAGGCTAAAATGATTATTAATTAATAATGAAAATGCATGGTTTATTAATTAATAAAATGTCAAGATAAATATAATAAACTTTACCTTATACAATTAATTGAATTAAAACATGGTTTTTAATTTAATTAAGTCTAAATTAATACTTAGGTTAATTTTTCATGATAAATTTAATAAATTAATATAACCTAAGTTTATAGCTAATTTAATTATAACATGTACCACTTAAATTAACCATTAAAACATGTTCGTGATTTATTAACCCCGAGCCCCCAACCCAAGACAACCAAACAACCAAACCCGCTACCTCAGCCGGTGGCTACGACCTTGGTCCTGCCGTCTGTTGTTACTATTAACCAAAAGTTCACATCGGCTGGACGGTGTTCCCCCTACCATGACATATGCAACCACTGGCTTAGCCGGTTCCCACTGTCAAGCGAACACTGCCCCCGTTGGGGGTATTGGTGTAGCGGCTGCCCAAAAACCACCGGGCACTGCCCCTATTAAGGGTGCGACCAACCTAGAAAAGACTCTCGGTCTTAGCACAGCCGAAATAAAACAACATCAAACCCCGAACCTTCCATGATTTTACCATTCAAAAAACATGTTTTTCATAGTTTAATAAACTGATTCATGAATTAAAAGAATTAAATACAAAGATTAAGGATTAATGATTACCAATGCGTAGATGTTTAAGATTCAAAGACACGAACACAACCCATAGAAAATCAATGATCAACCGAGCTTTTCCCTCTCTCTTTTCTCTTGGTATAGCCGGCGGCACAAGGAGAACAACTAGGGTTTTAGGTTTTCTTGGAAAATGTGCTAAATGAATTGTATGTATACTTTTCCCTGACATGTAAAATTTGTAAATGGGTCGGGTTTAAAAGCCCCTTTTTTCTTTTATCTTATACGCCATTCACACACACACACACACACACACACGTATACATGAGTTTTAATTATTCGAGTCTTAATTTATCATCGTGTGTGTTCGTGTTTTAAATGTCGTGAACTAAATATTATACGTATTTATTTATCGTGTATTAGTAATATACATAATACTTGAAATTAAATGTTCGTGACACGTGTCATATATTATTAATGGAAAGTTTTAAATTTATTTGGGTTTTTCATGTATGTACTGTTCATGGGTATTTTATGCAGGTTTTACAGGCAAAGCCTTAGCTTCAAACCATTCAGAAACGTAGTCGACGACTACAAGGATGAACTTAATACCCTTAGACGAGGGAAATGGCCCCATAAAATCGATGCCCCACACTTCGAAGATCTCACATTCTTGAATGATATTTTGTGGCATCTAATCTTTGTGAGTGATATTTCCTTGACGTTGGCAAGCATCACAATGCTTAACCATCTCATGCGCGTCATGATAGATGGAGGGCCAAAAGAATCCGAAGTCAAAAACTTTTTTCGCTGTGTAATTTGGACCAAAGTGACAACCTGTGGGTCCTTTGTGGCAACCTTCAAGAATGTGTAAAGCCGTCGGCCCATCGACACAACGTCGGTTTATTTGGTCCGCGCATTGCTTGAAGAGATAAGGGTCTTCCCAATAATAATGTTTTATGTCCTTGAAAAATTTCTGTTAGCCCTATATTTTATATAGTCGAACAAGAATGTAATAGGTCATCTTAGTCGTTAAAAGGTCTTGTATTGTAATAGGTTAGTCGGGAAACCGGGCTTGGACTTTAAGCTAATATTGTCTAAGTTAGGGGCGTAAGCCCAAAAGAAAGCCAAGCCCGGCCCAAGATGAAGCCCAGAAAGGCCTTAGGGCCGTGGGGTATATAACCCTCTTTCACATGTGAAAGAGGGTGTTGGTTCATTTCATTAAACACATAGTTTTAGTGTAAACCTTCCACTTCTCTCTCTACTTTCTCTTTCTACTTTTCTTCTCTTTCTCTCTCTAAGAATCTTGTGTTATGGATTGATTGGGAATAACATTTGGTATCAAGAGCCTATAGTGGATAGGTGATTGAAGATTCGTGTGTGGTGTTCTTGAATTCTCGTGGCCTTTTTGATCTTCATCTCACGTCCAAAACTTCTTTTTTGTGTTTTTTATAGTCTTTTCTTGATACAAATCATCTACATACTAGTATTAGTGATTTGGGTATCTTGGTTTTGGCTAAAACACAAATCTTTTGGATCAAAAGTTGCGAAATTTCTTGTTTTTCTTCATTCCGAAATTCAAGCAAGTGTCACCATCGGAAAGTACAATTGTGGGGGATTTGATCGCAATAATCTTAGGATTCTACTTTGCGATCACTGTATTGCGATACCTTATTCCGATCTGGATATTCCGATCGTGCATTGCGATCTGGGATTCCGACGGGTTTTAAGGGTTTTGTTAAGTCGTTACTCTGTCCAATTTGTCTCAGCCACATTCCGACAGTACATTCCGATCTGGGATTGCGATCTGAGCATTCCGACAGACACATTCCGACAGTACATTCCGATCTGGGATTGCGATCTGAGCATTCCGACAGCCACATTCCGACAGAACATTCCGATCTGGACATTGCTACAGTGCATTGCGATAGAACATTCCGATCTGAACATTCCGATGGACATTCCGATGGATATTTTGTTTGAGTAATTTTTAGACTTAGCCACTATCTAGACTAGTTTCGGAACATAGTTTACACGAAGATTAAAAAAAAAAAAAAAAAAAAAAAAAAAAAAAAAAGAAAAAAAAAAAAGAAAGAGTTTTTTGGCGGGAAAAGTCAAGAAAAATTTATTTTTTCCTAGACCATTTTTAGGCCATTTAAGCTTCAATTTCAAATTTTGGCGAAGCGAAAAATTTTTCGACCAAAAATTCGAATTTTCGGACCAAAATTCAAATTTTTAGGCCAATTTTAGGTTTTATTTTTGTCAAAATTTTCACTTTTCAAATTTTTTCCCTACTAGTTTTTGGCTATTTCTAACCCGATTTCAAAATTTAGTGATTCAAAATTTTTTTGGCTTACCGTTTTGTCGGACTGAGGAATTTATTGTCGGACTGAAAAATTTTGGAATTTTCGTAATTTCAACCACAATCAAATCACAACACATCCACTAAGATCCGTAATCCATACACACCATATCCTCTTCGAGACATCCGTTCAATGGACATCTTCGTGGATTCAACACCAACAACGTCCATGACTGCGATGAAAAAAGAGAAGATGCAGAATCCAGAGGTTCAGACAAATACTGAGACTCCAATCAGTAAACCTTCTAACAAGGATTCTACCACCAAAACCGTTCATGCAATCAAATACAAGATGTCGAAAGCAAAAGAAAGATGCATGGAACACATAAAGTTGCTTCAGTCACACCTTCAGGTTCTTTCAAGAGAAGACCTAAAAGGCACTCGTCTTGAAATTGGATTCAAACGGGTATTCTTTCTACTATTTGGTCAAGATGTTGAGACATTCTTCAAAACGTTGCCATTTAATATGGACCATCTTCAACTTGAACTTAACAAAGATGATCTTCACGAGACTCTATCAATGGACATCCTTTTATCTCTCAACCTTCAGTTCCAGCAATTCATTGACTCAAGTGGCTTATCCAAAAACGATCAAGAGTTCACAAGCACATACTTTACCAAATATACTCTCGTAGATCTTCAAGCGTTCAAAGAGACACTTCTTCAACACATGAGTAATATACAGAAGTCAGTTGCTGAAAGAACACGCCATCAAGGCAATTGGAAAGGAGGGTGAATCAAAGACTGATGCAGACGAAAGAGAGCACTGTCGATAAAGATCAAGCATTGGATGCTTCTTCGGTTGATACAGAAAGCAGCAGGTCAGAATCAGAAACTCATCATACCAGCACAAGCTCAGGGAAAGATACAGAAGTGGTTATTACAGCTATCAGACCCACATGTGACAATGAGCCAATGGCTGAGGTACCACTAAATACTGATTCTAAGACTCACGAGCTCGAAACTCTCTTAGCTCAAACGACAAAAGATTTTGAGGATGCCAAACTCGAATTTTCAAAGAAAAATGACAAATTTGAAGCTTATTTTGAAAAACTTGAAAAAGCAAATGTTGTTCTTGAACAAAAATTGGATCGTAAGATTCAAGATTTCAACGCGGAAAAAGAACATTTTGTGAAACAAATAAATTTGTTAGAATCAAAGTTGGCTTCTCAAAGTCCAAGTCCTCCGCCTGCTTCATTAACTGAAGTATCTGTACAACCTATCGACATTGTAGAAAGTAATGACGCGAATGCTGATAACGACATATTTTATAATATGAACATTAAGTTAGAACAACGTGTCGCTCAATTACTTCTACAAAATGAGAAATTAAAAGCTCAGATTCAGGAAAAGGTTTTTGCACTAACTGCAGTAAAGAATGAATTAAGGAAGTTAAAAGGAAATAGTGTGGATACTAACTTTGCTAAACAGTTTGTCTTGGGGAAACCTCTCTCTCAACCAATCAGACCACGCTCAGTTGCTAGACAACCGAATGCGTTTAAGTCTGAACGACCTAAAACGTCGAACCAGAGGTTTGCCTCCCAAGCTGACACGCATAGAAATTTGCCAAAACCTGTCACTCCACAATCTAGACCGACCTTAAGACAAACTGCTTCTGCAAAACCTGATCACATGAGCTTCAAGCAACTCTAGATCTAGCTCCAAGAACATGCCTAGGCGTAGTTCAAATGACACGGGTCATAAAAGCTATCTAGAGGATGCTAAAAACAAGACACAAGCAAGAGATAGGACCAAACCACAACCTAGGAGCGTTGTTCACACATCTAGGAATTCTAGACCCTTCTATGATGTGCACAATTCTGCCAACCCTAGGAACTCTAGAGCCTTCTCAGATGCTAAGCACTTTGTTTGCACAAAATGTAACAAATGCGTGTTTAATGCCATTCATGATGATTGTATCACTAAAGTCCTGAACAAGGTGAACCAAAAAGCTAGAGCACCTCAGAGATGGAACCCTAAAGGAAATAGGTTTTCTCCAACTAAGTCTTCCGCTGTGCATGAGAAAACTATGTCTCCTCGACCTTGTCTTAGGTGGATACCAACGGGTAGAACCTTCAAAACTATAGGTCTTAGGTGGGTTCCTACTGGAAAGATATTTCCATCTAGCTCGACAAAGGTTCAAGGTGAACCCCCACATGGTTCTCATCAAGATATCGCTAACCCACATGCAAGCATACAAACTACTGATGAAAGTGCAGGTAATAAAATAAAGGTTCAACAAGAACACAAAGGTTTTCCATATTCATACCGCTCAACAAAAGACACTCTCAGAGTTTTGTTGCTGAAGAAGCAGATATCAGAGAAACAAGCGTCTCAGGGGCTTCAAAACTAAGCTTCTACAATGACTTACAGTCACATTTCGGGCTGTAACTCGAACGTCAAAGAAAGGGAACTTTATCTCTTCAACGATAAGTTACCCTCAAAACGAGAAATTAATATTTCTCGGACACGAGCTTCTCTTAAAACTATTCAAAAGTTTTTAGCTCGTGTACATGGCTTATTGTCAAATTACAGACTGTAACCCAGGCTCACAAGATAGGAAAGTTCATCCCGAGTATGACTTATCCTCAAAACGAGAAATTCGATTTTTCTCGGACACGAGCTTACATTAAAACTATTCGAAAGTTTTAAGCTCGTGTATATGACTTCTAAGCACATCACAGCTTAGGACTCGGACCTCAACTAAGGAAAGTTTATCTCGGACGATAACTTATCCTTCTCAACGAGAAATTCATATTTCTCGGTCATGAGCTTCTCATAAAAACATTCGAAGTTTTTAAGTTCATGAAAAACGATTTCTAAGTAAATGTCAGCTTAGAACTCGAACTTCAACTTAAGGAAAGTTTATCACGGATGATAACTTATCCTTCACAACGGGAAATTTATTTTTCTCGGTCATGAGCTAGTCACAAAACAATCAAAGTTTTGAGCTCATGAAAAACGGACCCGAAAGGGGAGTGTACGTTTCGGTGCGCTTTCCCTAAGCAATAGAAGAGAAGTCTTCTATCCTGATTATTTTAAAACCGTTGAACACAATTTTTCAAGAATTTCTCAAAAGGTTTTTCTAAATCTTTCAAAATTGTGTGTTCAACACTCCCTTCCTCATAAGTGGTTTTTATATCTCAAAATTGTCACATGTTGTTTTGAACAATTTTTGAGGGGGAGCGTTTTAAAATCAAGCCTTTTAATGTTTTTGGGTACATCTCTAAAATTGTCATATTTTATGTATCCAACACATTCCGAAAATGATATGAAATTGTCAAATGTAATATATTATATCGGAAAAGGCATCTCAACTCCGTACCTCAACATATTTTGTGGTGTCGTTTTTCTAAAATTTTGTCAAATTTTGTCTCAAGACACACATATATTGCTGAGGGGGAGCGACCCGACTAAAAATGTTCCATGATTCATGCGGGCACACATGTTTCTCTCCCAATCGGTTTTCAGAAATTGTCATATTTTAATCAATTAGTATCTCTAATATGATGTTTTTATATTAGAGATAGGGGGAGAAAATGTGATTAAAATGTAATATATCGCAACATGTGATCTTAAAGACTCAAGTGCAACTCTTTCCTTCACATGCCAAACTATTTCGTATATCGATGCATGTGTGTAGGGGGAGCTTTTCGGAAATGTAAAACTTTCAAGTGTTAAAAGTTTTGATTTTTATCAAACACTTTGAATGGTTTTCAATGGTTTATGGTTACGATCTATACCCAAAACAACCTACTATCCACGACGGAACGATGGAGTCAAAAGGTGGTTTAGGATAGGAAACTAAGTCCTATGATCCAACCAGAACCGGAGGGATCTACCCAAGGACATTCCATAGCTAGAAATAGTTGTCCTTAGGAAAGATGGAGTGGAATGAAGCTGAATGCGGACCAATTACTTAAGTTAGCACTAGAACAATCACAACAAGGTGCTAATGATGACGTATTGGTAAGCATTGAAGGAGTTGAATATTCTATGCAACTTAGGCAGAAACCGGGTCAATACATCTATTGAAGACAAGTCATCATGGACCCAGTGATGCAATGCACAACCCTTCCCAGCCATTCGAGTTTCTCTCAAAAGAAACTAGTCTCATTGTCACGGAGATCAACACGTATCTATTGACTTTCTCACTCCGAGTCAGTTAATATTGAAAAGGTGGCAGTCTGCTCCAGCCTCCGATTACCAAAATGCACTTATTGAGTCTAGAGCCAATCGAGATCTATCTATCATCTCATTAGGACACAATCGAGTCCTACGCATTATCCTTGTGATATTGCCAGAACATCTGAGTGATAAGATTCACAATGAAGATGGAAATCCTGCTTGAGCCAGCATCAAACAAGCTCATGGTAGGTAACTTGTGCGATTCTACACGAATCAAACTTGTGAGAACTGGAAAGCAACTAAGTTTGGATTCTTAATTGATTCAAACTTGATTCCAGGTTTCTTCGCAAAATCCATGTGATCTTGCCAGAACATTCAGAGTGACACTCATTAGTGTTCACAGTGACGAATGGAAATCCTTCCAGTGTCAACATCAAACAGCACTGCGGTAGGTAACTCGCAAGATTCTCTATGAATCAAGCTTGTGACAAACTGGAAAGCAACAATGGTGCGATTCTTTTAGAATCAAACTTGTTCCAGGAAATCTGAATTGACGACTCTAATCAGACGGATAATTTATCCTTATGATTCACTCTTTACGTTCGCATTCTGCTTTGAGACGGTCGAGTAAAGAGAACTGGCTACTACCGCCGGGAAACCCTGTCAAGGAGGTTCTTAATCGAATCTACCTGATCACAGGTACGGTATTTAATACCGTTTAACGGTCTTCACCGACCGGAGGTAAAACGCTACCGAGTTAGGGTGAAATGATCAAAGCCATTTCATCCGTGTCTATATATGTTGCTGCATATCAAGAAGGTGGCGTAGCTGTACAACCGATGTCGATTCAGAAGTTACAAGAGCACAAGATGGCGATAATCAAGATACCTAAGAATGTAAGAATGTAATAGGTCATCTTAGTCACAAGGAGTACAGATGAAGATCTCAAGCACTCAAAGTCAAATGACAAAGGCTCAAGATAAAGATCACGAAAGCATGAAGGAACAAAGCTGTTACAAACAAGATCAAGATCAAGATACAAGACCAAAGAAGGAAGATCTCCTCTACAAGAATGTATTCACTCAACCATCTTATGCTTTTTAAGCATTTTAAGATGACCGATACATTGGGGGAGATTGTTAGCCCTATATTTTATATAGTCGAACAAGAATGTAATAGGTCATCTTAGTCGTTAAAAGGTCCTGTATTGTAATAGGTTAGTCGGGAAAACCGGGCTTGGACTTTAAGCTAATATTGTCTAAGTTAGGGGCGTAAGCCCAAGACTAAGCCAAGCCCGGCCCAAGTCACAAACCCACGGCCCATGGAAAGCCCATTGGTTCGTGGGGTATATAACCCTCTTTCACATGTGAAAGAAGGTGTTGGTTCATTTCATTAAACACATAGTTTTAGTGTAAACCTTCCACTTCTCTCTCTACTTTCTCTTTCTACTTTTCTTCTCTTTCTCTCTCTAAAAATCTTGTGTTATGGATTGATTGGGAATAACAATTTCTTTCGTTGTTGGGACGATAACCCTTCGATTAGAACACCACCCGCCAGATAGTTTGATGTGTCCGCAAACCATGGGGTGTCATCCTCCTTAGAGTGAATAGAAATTAAAGTCTCAAGAGGGAAAGATTCGTTGATTTCTTTTGTGGGTAATTCTGTAACACCCCCAAATATTCATACTTTAGTTCAACGGAAGAGTCGTTGGTGTTACGGGATATCACATTACTCAAATCATAGACAACGCTTAAAAATCGCGTCGTTTAATAATAAAGCATTTTCAATTCATAAATATCAAATTACATAGGTCCCAAGTCATAGTATTTCATACAATTTTACAAAACATTTGAATGGAAATTTTATTTGAACGCGGGCCATAAATTCTTGTCGACTTCCCGAGAATTACCTTCACCAGAGATAAAACATGTTAAAAAGGTCAACGAAAACGCCGAGTGAATTCATAGAGTTTAATAAAAACCATTAATATATCACCAGTATATATATAATCATTACCAAAAATCATTTTGTACAATTCTTTGTCGTATGCCATAAAATAGGCCAAAGACATTTTACACAAATCTTTGTCGTAAATCATAATATAGGTTTTTGCCTTCAAAACCATTATACGAACCATTGTCGTAGAAACATCATATAATACGTTTTATAACGTTGTATAAAGTTTAATAAAAACCGTTATATGAAAATGGTTATGTAAAACCAAAACACGAACATAATATCAATAGTAAGACCCCGTATTGCTAGTCAAGCAATATATTATAATGCAATTCGTACATCAGTAGTTTCAATAATCGATTATTATAAGCCGCATGACATTGCTACCTTACTATAACCGACTACGGGTAGCTAACCTGTAATTCCTTTGCCCATCTAAAACAGCGTGTCGTCACAATAATCATGCTTATATAAATCTTCTCATATATAAATTCGTTTACCAATCAATGTGGCACGACGGGGATCAACCGTCAAGGCGCGAACTGGGGTGATCTTCCCCAAATAGTACTATTATATGCATAAGCGTCTACCAAATCCCGGTAGTTCACAATTCATGCTAATGGAACTTTTAGTGACATATCCTAACTAATGATAATCCATTTCATTTCATACATCGGGTCATATAATCATTCATCGGGTCATATAATCATTCGGGTCCATATCAATAAGCAAACAATCGGGACAACTGGTTTCCTATTTTATTAAAACTAACATGTTATCTCCCTCGCGAGTTTATAAAACATTTCATAAAACATTTAAAAGAGTACGAGGCTATGAACTCTCGTTTGGATGTACGGTACGTGCTTCAATCACGGAAACCTAGACAAATAATACTCGGTCTTAGACTCTTGTCCAATGGATTTTTAAAAACAATGTCTATGTATATATGATGACATTATAAGTATGATGATGATCAAGTGAGATTTTATCTCTTCATACACCTTATAGTGTTATGTGTTAGTCAAATTTTAGACTAGTTACACTAGTTTCAACTTATTTATATATTAAGGCTCAATAAGCCCATTAATAGTCCAATACATTATATTAGCCCATTTATACTTTTAATACCAGGCCTATACTCATATGTTGGGCCCACGTGGGTTAAGCCCATGAGTAAGTCCATTAGTGTTTAGCCAAACTAGTTGGGTTAATAGTCCAATAAGGCTACTTTGGCCCGTTAATGTCCATATGTTATAAAGCTCGAGTTTTATCAGTTTATACTTGTCAAATGTACTTACATATCAGTAGATGAGCTATAAAAAGTTTACATTATACGGGTCCGACCGTCTAAGTTTTAGTTGACGAAAACGTTAATCTTTCGGTTTTTAGCCGAAAAGACGTAAAACTTATATACATAGTTTTATAACTTAGAAAACATATCAATTTGTACTTTTATAAAAATGTCATATTTATTTATCAAAGTATACAACTTATTTTATAAGTATTATCATAAGTTGGTGGGTTTTACATATGTATTTTATATTAGTATTACTTGAGTGCTTATTTTATATTATATACTTTTATTTCCAAATCTGATTATCAAACTCACATTCACCATTTTTGCCATATCTTGAGTTCTACAAGGAGATAGAAGCTCAAATTTGGGCAGCACAAACTAAATAATATGTGCTACAATTAAGTCCTATAGCTACTGCTCAATCATCCTCTAAGTGTCTCTAATAATTTGTCCAAAACAGACTATATAGATTTGAACCTTAATAGTATTTTGATCATATCTTGCTCATTTTATTGATTCCATTGAGTGGACAACTCACCACATATGTAAAAATCATATATCTATCTGTTTATTCAATAATCCAAGCCATTTAATCAAGTGTTAATATGGTTACTTACTGTTTTATATAGCCTATAAATTTAATCAAGATTTTAACATCTTTATATGTAGATTTTAGTCTTTTTAACCAAATCTATTAACACAATATCCCCACATAATATTTTGATCATCATTCATCATCATATACATATACATCTATAAAGAATTTACATGATTACTTTTACAAAATAAAAAGATGATAGGAAGAAACAATCTCTATACCACCAAAGTTGATAAAAAGGGTGAGATTTTGGATGAACAAGGCTTGGTTCTTGTCACCAAATCTTTAATATTGGCAAGATCACTTTTGAGGTCACCAAGAGCATGTATACATATTCAAAAATCAGCCATACACCTTCTTTAAATCATCCTTAAAACTCCATGGAAACTCCTTTTCACATGTTATAATCACCTCCAATCTTCATCTTTTCAAGTAGACTTCAACATATGTTGATTATAGCCTTTGTTTATGGTTAAAATTTGATGAAAATAGTGATAGGAGGGTGGCTATGGACGTTCATAGAGAGAGAGAAAGGGAGATGGAGAAGATTTTGCTAGATTTGCATGTGTGTGAGTTGAATATGAAAAAGAGTTAGTGGTTTTTGAGGTTTTGGTGGTTTTTGGTCAAGTGTATGGGACAAGTGTCCTAGCACTTTGTAAAAATGTGACACCAAGGAGTGGTGTTGGCTTGTTGAAATCAGCCCATAGTGGGGGTGGGACAAGTGTCCCACTTGTCTCATTTCCACTAATTTACGGGTACTCCTCGATTCTAGTTTTCTCGATTTACGTGCCCTCGGGTCGATTTACGAAAAACATTTTGATAAATTATGAAACTACGGCACAAAAAAATTCTAATAAAAATTGTCTCATAAAAAACGGAGCACAAAAGCATAAATACGTAAACCTAGGGTTTCTAGTTTAATCGTAAAAGACGTTAAATTATGCACGTAAGTCCTAATTTCTTCTCGTAAATTTGTGAGTTTATGAACCAATACAAATTAAAATTCCAAATTAATATTCAAGAATAAATTTATTTCCTGAAATGTCAGACTGTCACAAAAACGGTGTATGTAAACGTAAGCACGTAACGTAGAGTTCTTCGGTTTAGACGTAGTCGATGCTACTTTAAGACGTAAACCCTTAATTCTTCCCAAAACTGAGTGAGTTCATGAATTAATAACAAAATAATTATTCTAAATAGTAATTGAGAATAAAATATCGACCTCAAATTGACGGATTGTCATAGCAGTTACCCCTAAAGAGAATATTTGTCCTCAAAGATCGATTTATCTTACTACTCGCTTCTTATAGAGTTAAAGCCATGTGGGTATTTCCTCCACATTCGGTCTTTTCTCTCAAGTGTAATTCGTTACAATACGTGAGTCTCATCAAACATAACTACGGGAATACGATCAGGCTTAAGTTGACTTACTTTCTCTATCCATGATGTTCACGGGTTTTTGATGAATGCAACTTTTCGCCGATACAAACTTTATTAAGAAATAATTAGATTTTCACTTGATATACATTTTATCAAGTTCGATATACGAAACATAATTCACGCAACCCTTGAAGTCATAGGGTAGATCCAGCTTATATGCCTTTCAAACTAACTTTTTACATTATCTCAATGGTCCCATACAATGGGGACTTATTTCCCATGATCCTTCAGATCATCAATTCAGTGTTCCATGGCGAAAATGTTCGGCATAACTTTGCTACCCATCCTGCAATTCAAGATCTACATTTCATATTCACATAACCTCCTGCCCACTACTGGCAGTCGATAATCAGATCCTAATTTCAACAATCATTTCAGGTCTCGCGGGTCAGGTACTTTGTAAGGTTAGGTTTGTCATCATAGGCAATCTTAAACCTGAAAGACATGTCCACCTCACAATGGGTGTATGTCGGGTATCTTCATCCCAACTCTTGCCTACAGATGCTCTTTATATAGATCCTCTCAAGATTCAATCTCGATTCTAATACGATAATTATCAATGATGATCTCTCCAAACGAAAACGATTATTCCGTTCATTACCAAAGGTCAATCATTCAAACATAAAACAAGACTTCTAGTGTTTGTATCGTTTCTTTAACCTGTCCCTTCGATTGTGGGTATTACTCTCATCAAGGTTCGCTCCCAATGACTTCTGAGGAAATCTCTATAAATTTGATGCGAAGCGAGGATCTTGATAGAGATGATCGATACACGCACACCATGCTTACACAACTCCTTTAAATATTAAAGATTCAACTTCTCTATCGAGAATGTAGCATTAACGGGAATGATATTAGCAGATTTGGTCAGTCTGTTGATGATGACCCAAATCGAATCAAATTCAGATGATGATCTAGGAAGATTTATGATAAAATCCATGGTGGTTCTATCTCACTTCCAAACAAGAATTAATAATCTTTTGAAGCAATCCTTATAGGTTTTGGCATTCATCCCTGACCTTCGCAAAAGTTAGATGTTTATTAATGTATGAGGCGATGTCTGCCTTCATAATTTGCCATCAGTACAACTTCAGATAAAGATACATTTTTATCAAAAATGGCATGAATTAAATACTTAAACTTATGAGATTCTAACATGAATAAATCTTACAAACCTCCATATTTAGGCAACCATAAGCGGCCATTAAAACAATTAACGCCATCAGCTCTCATTTCTAATGGTTCCCATTAGCCGCGAACCCCTTTTATTATCTATAATATCCTTTTTGCAAGCATCAGTTATTTCTAAATTGTTCGGGCAAATTATTTTGCACAGTTCATTACCAAGGGAACACATCCTAATTGATTCTTTATCCTTTCTACATAATGTGTCAGTATCAACATTCACCTTCCCTGATGAAATAATTACCATAACCAAAATCACTCAGAAATTCTTTCTTCATATTCTCTAAGTTTTAGTTTTGTCTCAACTATTATTTTAATCAGTTTTGCCCAGTCTGACGTTTAAAACTTCGATAAATATTGTAAGTAATTAAATAATAAATATTTAATTTTATGAAACGTAAACGTAAAATTTTAAATTCCTCAGTTCGTCCAATTATAGAAAAATCTTCAAATAAATTTGAATTTAGTTAACATAATTTTTGTTGATTTATAGAAAATAATTAATAAGATCCGTAAATGTTCGAAAAATATATTTGTTTATACTTTGGTTAAAATTTTCTTAGTTTAAAAGAAAAAGTTGTCGTTCTAAATTTCAAGTCACGGTTTAAATGTTTTTCTTAATTCCTCCTGAGTTGTCTTGAGGTATACACAAACATCTACTCCAATGGGAGTTTAGTTAGATGATCTGATTACAAGGGAATAATTCCTTAAAAATCCTTTGATGAATATTTGTCAAAACATTTTTGCACTTTCTTTTTGGTATAACCCAAAGCCTTAATGGCTCTAATCTTTGAAGAGATACATAGATTTCACTACCATTAATCACACGGTCAAATATTGTAAAGGATTAAGCCTTAAATCACATGTTAAATACTCAAGGTACATGTTTTCATTGCTCGGCCAACTCAGGGCACTTTATAAATGGTTACTAACTCCTTCTTATTCTTAGAAACAAACAGATGGTCCTTAATGATCACAAGCATGAATTTAGCAAATTACAGCCTACACACGTGATTCACCAAATTTATGGATGCTACATGTGCATTGGTCAATCCAAACGACATAACATGAAACTCATAATGTTCATTACCAGTTCTGGATTTAGTGATTGGAATAGATAATCTTTTTCGCGGACGCGAAGTTGATGATAACCATGCCGTGGATCAAATTTTTGAATATATGCTAGAACCTTGTAAATGATCGAACAAATCTTTCATCTTGGGTAATGGATATGAATTTGATCGTCAATTTACTGAGTTCGTGGTAATCAATAAATATAAGGAATAATAAAACCATAGCTCTCCATGATGACGAGTTCGGTAGAATAAAAGTTTGTTCTGACAACTCTCTCAGTTGTACGACAATTCTTTTAATTCAGACGGTGCTGCTGTAATGTGTACATGCCACAGGTGCAGCACCGGGAATATAATCAATACTAAATTCAACTTGCCTTAATGGCGAAAGTCTAGATAATTCATCAGCAAGTACCTCAGAAGTTTCAAATAACAGGATCATCTTTTAATAAATTTACTTAAAGTTCTTTCTATGTTACAAGATCTATGACTAGTTCATAACCATTAATGGTAAAATTTCAAGCCTGAATGCAGGATATGATCTCCCATTGGGAATTATTTAGATCACTTTTTATAATCAACATCTTATCTTTTAGGGGAATTCTACTCGAGTTCCCATCAATTTAGACAATGATATCATGTCATAATCAACCAATTCATTCTAATGGCACTACCAACTTTTCAGTTTTATTGCCGTCGATAAGATGAGAACCTCTCAAAAGACTAATAATAAATCATAACCCTTCACAATTTCAAGGATATCTGGAGACATAACTACCATTAAAAGAGTAAGGTCAGCGCATGATTTACGCGAGAGAATTTTAAATCAGATACAGACGAAAACATTAACGAATATGAGTATATCTCATTTTTTCATGAATTGAGTACGCATTCGAAAGCACCTTGGATCGTTACCCATGTCATTCAAATGAAATCTAATCAAAAGAAATGATAGGAATGTCGATACACCCAGTCGGGTATCAATACTCGGTAATTATAAAATTTTACAAATAATCTCATCATGAGAGAATTGAATAAGAGGGGTTGTCAATTGTCAAACAAGACAATATCCACAGATGAGTACATTCGATTCAGAAAAATAAATGGTACGGGCACATACGTAGGTGTTCCTAACAATATGTCCCTATTTTGCACTTCTTGCAGATCTCATGAAAATTCAATCTTTCACAATTACAAAGAAAATGTAACATTTATTAACAATTTTATGGTGACTACTAATCAGCCTTGCATGGTCCCTTCCAATTTGTACGTAGGCGCGCAACTATATACAATTTTAGGATTAACGATGCAATACTCATTTCGTCAAAACTGTGTCATCATGTTTAAAATATATATATTTTCATGCTTAGTTCTGAAATAAGAATTAAAATAAATTTACAGAGATGTCCTTTGTTATGGAAACAATTAAGTTTTCCAAGGTGTTTCATAAACAACTTTATTTCGATAATGATTATTTATAAGTCTCACTTTAAATAATCCATATGGTGATGAAAATTCAAAATTTTTTCTCAAGGAATACTGTTTTAACTTATAAAAACAATGAGTGATCTGCAAAAGAGTGATGAAAAGTTGTTCACCAAGAAATTACTATGATATGATAGAAAACGAGCTTAGCCAAATATTCATGAGGTTAATGACCTCAATGGCACTCAAAAAGAATAATCCACAACGTAACTCAAATCGATATGAGTACTTGTTTATTGGTTGCATCACTAATGCGAACATTAGGAAGAAACAAGAAAATATAGATAACATCGATACATGTAAAATTTAGCAATCAAAGATAGTCTATTCATTAATCACAAACAAGTCAAAAATTGTACCGTAACACATTACGTGTCGCCATGTCATACATTTCCAAGAACTCATCCTACCAAATGATGTCTCAGTTAAGTTAGGGATTTTAAAAGATACCACAATGAATACTAATCTACAAGAGTCATTAGGTGTTCACCTGTCCCGGAAGATCCATCGGTCCCTATTCAGAAGAAGATTTCTTCAATTTATTTCTTGGACACTGGGCATCCTCGTCATTGGACAATGACCTAGGAACAACCCTTAACACGAACCAACAATCACTTAAAACCTTATAATTCAATCATAGGACTTAACGAATTCCTCTTAACAATTTCTTATTCCATACGAGTTAAATTTTACTTTATTCAAGTTTCAATCAACTTATACTCAATTCGACATGCTACCTCATTCTCCAATACTTTCAATCTTATTCTTAGACCTTGAAAGGGAAATGAAAGTTCGACATGAACAACACTTAATTTCCAATCCTATAGCTCTTACAACAATAGTTATCAAATGAGTCACTAGTATGAAATGACTCACACATTCAATTACACTTCTCGGAAAAGATACTAGTGGCATGAGGCTTTTGGGTAATGGTTACAATGACAGCCTCAAGTGCAACATTTACCTTCTCGATTTCAAATTTAAGAATTGGGTGAAACGGAATTAGATGACACCTTTCTAGGTGGTAAGGTTTTGTCAAACTCCACTCTATAAGGAAAGATCGTCATGACATCGATATCAGATTTAATCTCGCCAATTCTTCTTCAAGATCACAATCAACTACTATCAACATTTCTACGAATATCAACCATTTTGTTGAGATCATAAATATCCACAACTTGGTTTAGATCTAGAATAGCTAGATTTCCTAAAGGAATAACTTCGATTAATTTGCTAGGGGAGTTAGGGTTCCTTGTGACAATCTACGTCATATAAATACCTCGTATAAGTATTAGAATAATCATCAAACAATCATGTAATCTGAAGGTCTACGATATCTAAGGATTTGGTAAATGGTGGATTAATCTATTGATAAGATGGTGGAATGGGGAAAAAGGAGATGGTGGTGTAGAGAGAGAAAGGAGAGAAAAGAAAAGTAGAGAGAGAAAGTGAAATTAGATTAATGAAAAGTGTTGTAAATGAATGAACCACCAACCCCTCCTAACATGCTAGGAGGGGTATATATATAGCCCACCCTACATGTGGGCTATATGGACTATACATTACTAAGTGGACCACGAGCCCATTACATAATTATCGTTGGAGCGACCGATCCTTCATAAATACGTAAAACGTATTTCCAACAATCTCCCCCTAAGGGAGGTCGCTCCAAGTTACAAAGTTCTAAATATTCTATAGCTCGTGATCTATGCTAATAATGATGTGACCGAGACTTTCTTTGGGAAAACACATTTCCAACAATCTCCCCCTAAGGGAGGTCACACCATTTTACAAAATCTTAAACCTAGCATACTATGCTTGAGTCTTCGATCTTGTTCTTGTGAATATGCTTGATGTGATCTTTGACTTTAGTCTTGAGCATGTTTCCTTGCCTTGACCTTGTGCATTCATCACTTGTGAAATTTGCCTCTTCGTGACTTCATGTTCCACATACTTATACCTTTAAATTCTTGAAAGCTTCAGAGTTTGATACAGCGGAAGACTTGAAGTTCAGACTTTCTTGAATTTGTTGAAGTACTAAGTGTATGTAGTACAAGCATGTGGTGACGACTTCTTCTGGATTATACACCGTAATGCCACCTTCTTGTTACGCTGCATAAGACAGTTAGCAACAAACCATATACACGGATGAAATGGCCTTGAACATTTCATTCTAATTCGGTAGCATTTTACCTCCGGTCGGTGAAGACCGTTGGACGATATTAAATATCGTACTTGTGGCAGGTAGTTTCAATAAAGAACCTCCTTGACAAGATTTCGCGGGTAAACCCGTTCTCTTTACTCGACCGTCCAAAGCTGACTGCGAACGTAAAGAGTGAATCATTTGGATAATATTATCCGCATGATTTGAAGCCGTCAATTCATGTTCCTGGAACAAGTGAAGTTCAATTAAGAACCGCACCATCGTTGCTTTCCAGTTGTCACTAGCTTGATTCATAAAGAATCTTGCAAGTTACCTACCAAGTGCTGTTTGATGTTAACACTAGAAGGATTTCCACTCGTCACTGTGATCAATAAAGAGTCACTCTGAGTGTTCTGGCAAGATCATATGATAATGCGTAGAGGCCTGGAACGTGTTTAAATTCATTTAAGAATTAAACCACTGTTGCTTTCCAGTTATCACAAGTTTGATTCATAAAGAATCGCACAAGTCACCTACCATGAGCTTTTTGATATTCGCTCAAGAAGGATTTCCATCTTCATTGTAAATACTTTCGTATTACTCGGATGTTCAGGCAAGATCATGAAGATTTTGCGTAGGACTCTTAAGATCTTTCTTACTTTTCACAGTGTGTGAAGAAGCAAGTAAATATGAAAGTGTGTCCTAATGAGATATTTGATGATCTCAAATGGCTCTAGACTCGATCGTGCATTTTGGATTTTTAGTGATCGGAGGCTGGAGAGGAGTGCCACCTTTTCAATACCAATTTATTCGGAGTGAATAAATCAATAGATAATGTGTTGTCTCCGTGTGATTAAAACAAATATCTTTTAAGAGATATCTGAGTTAGCTGGGATGGGTTGTGCCTTGCATCACTGGGTCCATGATGTCTATCTTCAATATCAAGAATCATTAAAATGATCTCAATAGCATATGAATTGACCCGGTTTCTGCCTAAGTTGTAAGGAGGGCTTCTTTCTTTACACCCTTTATCTTTACAATTATTTTTCATTCTTCAACCCCTTCAATGCTTACCAATACGTCATCACTAGCACCTTGTTGTGATTGTTCCAGTGCTAACTTAAGTACTTGGTCGGCATTCAGCTACGTTCACAATCTTTCTCCATCTTTCCTAAGGACTACTATTTCTAGCTATGGAATGTCCTTGGGAAGATTCCTCTGGTTCTAGAGAAATCATTGGACTTTAACCTATCCTACCATCCTTATGTCACCACAATCTTCACCGTCGTGAATAGGGATGTTTTGGGTAAGTGTATGTCACCATGAAATCCATTTTGAAGTGCAAATCCATTTTGCTCCCCCTTAACATATGCTACGATATTCGAAAACATTTCGCACATGTCGGGATGAGCTAACACGTTAAGTCAAACCATTTGTGATTGATCATATCCCATATTAAATCACATTTTCTCCTCCATATTAAAAATATTAACCCAATCGATGTTTTTAATATCAATTGATTTAATAGCATTTTAAGAAAATTTGGGAAGAAAAATGCAAATCCAATTATCTTCATGAATTACACAAGCTCCCCCTCAAATTAATGAGGGTGTACTTGAAACGTAAATTAAATACCTTTTAAACACAAGTGTAAGGTATTTATCACGTGCAAGGATCATATATGATAATGTATTCACAAGATTAGCAATTTACGAGGTTGGACCTGAATAATAGAGAACATCATATGAAGGAAGCACATGGTTCTTGTTCACGAATGTTGGTCACCTCGTCACGTCCCCGAGAAAATTAATTCCCGTTGTTGAGTCAAAGCTTTCCGGTGAAATGCTTGACTTGATTATGAAAAGCGGGTTGCTATCTGAAATAATAGCAAACCATTTTGAGCATGTTTTAAAAGTTTGAACTTCTGCTCGAACTTTATTTACAACCCCGTGTCATTATTGAATGACATTTCTAGGTTCGTAAATATTATCGATTCCAGAAGACATGCTCTTTTTATCAAAACATTTTTGAACACACAATTTTGAAAGATTTAGAAAAACCTTTTGAGAAATTCTCGAAAAATTGTGTTCAAAGTTTTGAAAACCAATTTCTTGAGCTTAAGATGTTGAATATCTTATAAAACGAGCTCAAGTCCGAGAAGTTGTAAACTTCCCGTTGTTAAGGATAAGTTTATCATCGGCGATAAACTTTCCTTTTATCTGAAGAACGAGTCCTAAGCTGACATTTACTTAGAAGTCGTGTTCATGAGCTTGAAAACTTTGACTGTTTTAACGGAAAGCTCATGACCGAGAAAGGTTAATTTCTCGTTACGAGGAAAAGTTCTCTTATTTAAAAGATACACTTTCTTTTCTGAGCTTAAAACTTCGAATATTTTAAGACAAGCTCATGACCGAGAAAAGTGAATTTCTCGTTAAGAGGATAAGTTATCATAAAAGATAATCTTTCCTTTATTTGAAGTTCGAGTTACAGTCTGACATTTAACTGTAAGTCATTGTGCATGAGCTTAAAAACTTTGAATGTTTTCGATATAAGCTCATGCCCGAGAAAAATTAATTTCTCGTTGTAAGGATAAGTTTATCATCGGCGATAAACTTTCCTGCCTTTGAAGAACGGGTTATAGACTGTCATTTATCTATAAGCCTTAATGCATGAGCTTAAAAACTTGGAATGTTTTTGATATAAGCTCATGCCCGAGAAAAATGAATTTCTCGTTTTTAGGATAAGTTTATCATCAGCGATAAACTTTCCTTTCTTTGATGATCGAGTTATAGTCTGTGATGTGACTATAAGTCCTTTTTGCAGCTTAACCATGAATCCCCTGAGACATTTGTTTCTCTGATATCTGCTTCTTCAACAACCAAACTCTAAGAGTGTCCTTAGTTGAACGGTAAACAACGATTGGACCGCTTCGTTCTTTTGGAACATCAACTTTGGTACCTGCATTCTCATTAGGAATTTGCTTGCTTTGACATGGGTTAGCGATATCAATTTTAGAAGCACGTGGGGGTTCAAAGTTGGCTTTACTTGTGTCAGAGGCGACCTGAGTAGATGATTCACTTATCTTAGCTGGAAAACGTTTCCTTTTATAGAAAACCTTGAGTTCAGGCTTAAGTGAAGTATCATCTTTATCAATTTCCTCCCTAGTAGTCTTAGTAGAATCGGAGACTATCCTAGTTAAAGGGCACTCGTTTCCTACAAGAGTGAAAGTTCTACCAGTGGGGCGCCAAACTTTACCAAAGGGTTTGATTTTAGCGACCCACTGAGATTTAAGTCTAGCATGGGAGTTCACCTCATTAAGTAATTTCTTGATACAAGAATCATGATTTGCCGTAAAGACACATTTTCTACATGTTTTACAAGTAGCATATTTAATGTCCGAGTAAGATCTAGAATTCCTAGATGATTGATTGATGCTCCTAGGATGTGACATGCTACGGTTAGCAGTGTTGGGTAATCTAGAAGGCATCTGACTAGGTTGGACATAGCTATCTCTTACATGTGTCTTTTGAATAGCTTCCCTTTGACCAAAATCATGGCACACATCAGTTGAACTAGTTCTAGACGTGTTCATTGAACTATTCTTAGAGAAACTAGGGGCAATCATGTGATGAGGTCTTGCTAAAACTGATTTAGTCACATTAGGCCTAGTTGGTGGAGTGACTGTTCTAGAAATATGACCCAAATCAACTTGGGAGGCAAACCGCGGTCTCGAGGATAGTGGTCGCTCGGATCTAAATGCAGTAGGTTGTCTGACAATCGGTTGTCTGACAAACTGATTTGTAGGCGGTTTCCCCAAGATTGATGGTTTTTCAAGCTTAGTGTCCACACTAGGTCCTCTAGTTTTCCTTAACTCGTTTTTCAACGCAGCTATAGCAAAAACCTTTTCCTGAACTTGAGCTTTTAAGGTCTCATTCTCTTTGAGCAATTCATCTTGGGATGCCAACTTAGATTCAAGCAACTTAATTTGTTTCAAAAGATTATCCTTTTCAGCTTTAGAATCTAAAACTATTTGATCCAATTTTCGTTCAAGAACAACGTTTGACTTTTCAAGTTTTTCAAAATATGTTTCATATTTCTCCGTTTTCTTTGAAAATTCAATTTTGGCATCCTCAAGCTCTTTGGCTTGCTGAGCGAAAATGGTTGCAAGCTCTTCAGACCTAGACACAGAATTGGTTAATGAAGCAGTCGTAAAACTATTAGCAGGATTGTTAATTAGCGCATTCATTTCAGACAACATATGAAGAATATTATCTGTACCTGACATGCTACTTGGTTCCCGTTTTCCTCCTGATTCTTTTCTCTTGTGGCTGCTTCTTGTATCGTCTTGCAATATATGCAATTTTCCCTCTTAAAAACAGCCTATTCGGAAAAAAACCAGCCTATTCGGAAAAAAAACAGCCTATTCGGAAAAAAAACAGCCTATTCGGAAAAAACAGCCTATTCGGAAAAACAGCCTATCCGGAAAAACAGCCTATTCGGAAAAAACAGCCTATTCGGAAAAAACAGCCTATTCGGAAAAAACAGCCTATTCGGAAAAACAGCCTATTCGGAAAAAACAGCCTATTCGGAAAAAACAGCCTATTCGGAAAAACAGCCTATTCGGAAAAACAGCCTATGCGGAAAAAACAGCCTATTCGGGAAAAAACAGCCTATTCGGAAAAAACAGCCTATTCGGAAAAACAGCCTATTCGGAAAAACAGCCTATTCGGAAAAAACAGCCTATTCGGAAAACAGCCTATTCGGAAAAACAGCCTATTCGGAAAAAACAGCCTATTCGGAAAAAAAAAAAAAAAAAAAAAAAAAATCCTACTATTCTGAAAATTCTCCTATTCGGAATATCTATTCGGAATACCTATTCGGAATGTTCTGGAAATATCAGTCCGAGACTTAGAAAACAGCTTTAAATCCGATTTTTTGATCAAAAACCACAAAAATTTTATGATTTTTACCAAAAAAAAACTAAACCCAATTCTTATCAATCAATCCCAATAACAAAAAACACCAAAAACAACAAGATTCAAGATTGATTTTTTTCTAAAGATCACTAATTGATTCAAAAACTAAAAAAGCAACACAATCCAAAAATAACTTTATAAAATTGAAAAAACTTTATAAAATTGATAAACTTGATAAATAACTTTATAAAATGGATAGATAAAAAGATGATAAAAAAAAGATAGACAATAAGAAAAGAAAAGATTTTTACCACCAAATCAAAAGATAAAAAGATATGCAAATCCTAAGATTTAACCATGGCTCTTGATACCAATTGAAGGTCTACGATATCTAAGGATTTGGTAAATGGTGGATTAATCTATTGATAAGATGGTGGAATGGGGAAGAAGGAGATGGTGGTGTAGAGAGAGAAAGGAGAGAAAAGAAAAGTAGAGAGAGAAAGTGAAATTAGATTAATGAAAAGTGTTGTAAATGAATGAACCACCAACCCCTCCTAACATGCTAGGAGGGGTATATATATAGCCCACCCTACATGTGGGCTATATGGACTATACATTACTAAGTGGACCACGAGCCCATTACATAATTATCGTTGGAGCGACCGATCCTTCATAAATACGTAAAACGTATTTCCAACATAATCAAATTACAACATATATATAATCCAAGTTATATATATATATTAAAATAACACTTCTCAGTCTGGCCTTGTCGGTAACTCGGGAATTCTTCGGCACCGTTATAGTCAGAAAAGATTTTTAAACATTTTATTCAAAATATTTATTTAAAAATATTTATGGTTAAAAGATTTTGAAATGTTTTATTCAAAACCTTGGTTTTAAAAATCTTTCAGTCTCTATAACGAGAGCTCTGATACCAAACTGTAACACCCCAAAATATTCATACTTCAGTTCAACGGAAGAGTCGTTGGTGTTACGGGATAGCACATTACTCAAATCATAGACAACGCTTAAAAATCACGTCGATTAATAATAAAGCATTTTCCATTCATAAATATCATATTACATAGGTCCCAAGTCATAGTATTTCATAAAATTTTACAAAACATTTGAATGGAAATTTTATTTGAATGCGGGGCATAAATTCTTGTCGTCTTCCCGAGAATTACCTTCAAGTACCTGAGATAAAACATGTTAAAAAGGTCAGCGAAAACGCTGAGTGAATTCATAGAGTTTAATAAAAACCATTAATATATCATCGGTATATATATAATAATTACCAAAAATCATTTTGTACAATTCTTTGTCGTATGCCATAAAATAGGCCAAAGAAATTTTATACAAATCTTTGTCATAAATCTTAATATAGGTTTTTGCCTTCAAAACCATTATACTAACCATTGTCGTAAAAACATCATACAATACGTTTTATAACGTTGTATAAAGTTTAATAAAAACCGTTATATGAAAATGGTTATGTAAAACTAAAACACGAACATAATATCAATAATAAGACCCCGTATTGCTAGTCAAGCAATATATTATAATTCAATTCGTACATCAGTAGTTTCAATATTGGATTATTATAAGCCGCATGACATTGCTACCTTACTATACCGACAACGGGTAGCTAACCCGTAATTCTTTTGCCCATCTAAAACAGCGTGTCTTCATAATAATCACGCTTATATAAATCTTATAATACATAAATTCCTTACCAATCAATGTGGCACGACGGGGATCAACCGTCAAGGCGCGAACTGGGGTGATCTTCCCCAAATAGTACTATTATATGCATAAGCGTCTACCAAATCCCGGTAGTTTATAATTCATGCTAATGGGACTTCTAGTGACATATCCAGCTAATAATAATCCATTTCATTTCATACACCGGGTCATATAATCATTCATCGGGTCATATAATCATTCGGGTCCATATCAATAAGCAAACATTCGGGACAACGGGTGTCCTATTTTATTAAAACTAACATGTTATCTCCCTCGCGGGTTTATAAAACATTTCATAAAACATATAAAAGAGTGCGAGGCTATGAACTCACGTTGATTGGAAAGGCGGGCTATCGGCGATTTGGATGTACGGTACGTGCTTCAATCACGGAAACTTAGACAAATAATACTCGGTCTTAGACTCTTGTCCAATGGCTTTATAAAAACAATGGCTATGTAAATATGATGACATTATAAGTAAGATGATGATCAAGTGGGATTTTATCTCTTCATACACCTTATAGTGTTATGTGTTAGTCAAATTTTAGACTAGTTACACTAGTTTCAACTTATTTATATATTAAGGCCCAATAAGCCCATTAATAGTCTAATACATTATATTAGCCCATTTATAATTTTAATACTAGTCCTATACTCATATGTTGGGCCCAAGTGTGTTAAGCCCATGAGTAAGTCCATTAGTGTTTAGCCAAACTAGTTGGGTTAATAGTCCAATAAGGCTACTTTGGCCCATTAATGTCCATATGTTATAAAGCTCGGGTTTTATCGGTTTTTACGTGTCAAATGTACTTACATATCAGTATATGAGTTATAAAAAGTTTACATTATACGGGTCCGACCGTCTAAGTTTTAGTTGACGAAAACTTTAATCTTTCGGTTTTTAGCCGAAAAGACGTAAAACTTATTTACATAGTTTTATAACTTATAAAACATATCAATTTGTACTTTTATAAAAATGTCATACTTATTTATCAAAGTATACAACTTATTTTATAAGTATTATCGTAAGTTAGTAGGTTTTACATATGTATTTTATATTAGTATTACTTGAGTGCTTATTTTATATTATATACTTTTATTTCCAAATCTGATTATCAAACTCACTTTCACCATTTTTGCCATATCTTGAGTTCTACAAAGAGATAGAAGCTCAAATTTGGGCAGCACAAACTACATAATATGTTCTACAATTAACTCCGCTACTGCTCAATCATCCTCTATGTTTCCCTAATAATTCGTCCAAAACAGACTATACAGATTTGAACCTTAATAGTATTTTGATCATATCCTGCTCATTTTTATTGATTACATTGAGTGGCCAACTCACCACATATGTAAAAATCATATATCTATCTGTATATTCAATAATAAAAGCCATTTAATCAAATGTTCATATGGTTACTTACTGTTTTATACAGCCTATAATATTACTCAAGATTTTAACATCTTTATATGTAGATTTTAGTCTTTTTAACCAAATCTATTAACACAAAATCCCCACATAATATTTTGATCATCATTCATCATCATATACATATATATTTATAAATAAGTTACATGATTACTTTTACAAAATAAAATGATGATAGGAAGAAACAATCTCTATACCACCAAAGTTGATAGAAAGGGTGAGATTTTAGATGAACAAGGCTTGGTTCTTGTCACCAAATCTTTAATCTTGGCAAGATCACTTTTGAGGTCATCAAGAGTATGTATACATCTTCAAAAATCATCCCTACACCTTCTGGAAATCAGCCTTAAAACTCCATGGAAACTCCTTTTCACATGTTATAATCACCTCCAATCTTCATCTTTTCAAGTAGGCTTCAACATATGTTGATTATAGCCTTTGTTTATGGTTAAAATTTGATGAAAATGGCTATAGGAGGGTGGTTATGGACGTTCATAGAGAGAGAGAGATAAAGGGAGATGGAGAAAATTTTGCTAGATTTACATGTATGTGAGTTGAATATGAAAAAGAGTTAGTGGTTTTTGAGGTTTTGGTGGTTTTTGGTCAAGTGTATGGGACAACTATCCTAGCACTTTGTAAAAATGTGACACCAAGGAGTGGTGTTGGCTTGTTGAAATCAGCCCATAGTGGGGGTAGGACAAGTGTCCCAATAGTCTCATCTCTACTAATTTACGGGTACTCCTCGATTCTAGGTTTCTTGATTTACGTGCCCTCGGATCGATTTACGAAAAACATTTTGACAAATTATGTAACTACGACACAAAATGATTCTAATAAAATTTGTCTCATAAAAAGCGGAGCACAAAAGCATAAATACGTAAACCTAGGGTTTCCGGTTTAATCGTAAAAGACGTTAAACTATGCATGTAAGTCCTAATTTCTTCTCGTAAATTTGTGAGTTTATGAACCAACACAAATTAAAATTCCAAAATAATATTATAGAATAAATTTATTTCCTAAAATGTCGGATTGTCCCAAAAACGGTGTATGTAAACGTAAGCACGTAACGTAGAGTTCTCCGGTTTAGACGTAGTCGATGCTACTTTAAGACGTAAACCCTTATTTCTTCCCAAAAGTGAGTGAGTTCGTAAATTAATAACAAAATAATGATTTTAAATAGTACTTGAGAATAAAATATCGACCTCAAATTGATGGATTGTCACAAATTCTCCTTGATACGGATCCTCGAGTCTACTAAAGTGACCCGCGGCTAGGTTTTCGGCTTCCTTCTTATCACGAATTTTAATTTTAAATTCTTGTAAGAGGAAAACCCAACGAAGGAGTCTCGGTTTAGCATCTTGCTTGGTCAACAAGTATTTCAAGGCGGAATGGTCGGTGTAAAAAATGGTGGTGGAAAGCACAAGATAGGGGCATAATTTCTCAAAAGCATACACTACAGCTAAAAAAGCTCTTTTTCGGTAGTGGTATAATGCATTTGATCCCCCGTCATTGTCTTACTTACATAATGGATATGTTGGAAATGCTTGTTAACTCGTTGACCTAAAACCGCTGCTACCGCGAAATCACTAGCATCGAACATTAGCTCGAAAGGTAACTCCCAATTTAGAGAGACTAAGACTGGTGCCTTAGTTAACTTACCTTTAAGAATTTCGAAGGATTCAAGACATTTGGGTGAAAAGATGAAAGGAGCGTCCTTTTCGAGAAGATGAGTCATCAGTCGGGCTATTTTGGAAAAATATTGGATAAAGCGTAGATAAAGTCCCGTGTGACCTAAAAACTCCTAACTCCTTGACGGTGGTAGGTGGAGGGAATTTAGCAATGACGTCAACTTTAGCACCGTCTACTTCGATACCGGCTTTATAAATTTTATGACCGACGTGGGTGGCAATTTGAACAAAGGCTCCCAATAAGCTTAGGATTGAAGCAGGTTTTGGGTTCGTTGATTCCATGGCAGGTTTTGGCATCTTCTCAAAAGCATGTAGTAACGGAGTGTACATGTGACCCATGGGATGAGGTGGCAAAGTGTTTAAGGGTGGGGTTATGATCATTAGGCCCTTAATCATAAATCTAGACAGTATTAAGGCTCAATTCTTGGTAATTAGCAAATGCCTAATTCGAGTTCATCATGGAATAGTAGTGTTTTGATCCAGATTAATGTTTAAATTATATGTTAGGCGCCCTTTTTAAAATAATTAATATAATTAGTTTAAACCGGTTTAGTGGGAAGTGAGGTGGCGAAATGGAGTGTTTTGATTGGGTGTGGGGAGATAGTGGGGCACGTGGCAAGCTATAGTTGGTCTAGGTAAGTATGCTGTCGTCTATAATTGACCCCTTGTCTTTCTTTTTGTTTTCACTTGTAATTCAAACAGCCAAAAACGATTCTCCTTTGTAAATGAAGTTTCCTTTTTTATACTTTGGCCCCAAAAACTTTCCAAATGTATTTCAAAGGGTATTTCTTGCCATTTGATGATATTTGAAGGGTGATTCTTTTAATGTATTCAATCTTCAAGGTCTTGACTTGTACGATTGACTTTGTGGAGGACTAAAAGTGACAAGTCTTCAAATTTGTGGGACCATTCTTGCCAATTCTTCAAAGTTGAGGGTCCTTTTTGTAATTTTGACAAACTTTAAGGACCAAACTTGTAATTATGAATATACAAGAATTTAAAGTGTCAATTCTTCAATAATGAAGGACCCTTCTTGTACTATCTTCAATTCTTCAAGGACTTTTCTTGGAAAATCAACTCTAGGGCCGGGTTCATTGTGCGGCTTCGTTTCCCGTGTTCGTTTTTGCCATTTTCTCAATATCCATACCTAAAATACACATTGAACAAACACAAGCATATATTTGGCATATTTTATGATATTTTAACCATTTTAAGCCCGTTTTGGACGATGAGACTATGTATAAAAGCAGTCTCATCAATGAGACTCGTGGATGCTTAACCTAATAAACCGAAATAATGATTTACATGGTTAAGGATACTAACTAGAGTAAACTTGATTAAGTAAACACGGGTTGAGTCAAAGTATTCACGACAAGCCTAATATGTCAAAGACGTCTAAACTTGTTAAAACAATACCCTTTATTGTTTTTTTTCTCTTTTTGACTTTAATTTTCAAAGACTATAACAGGAATATATACAATACGATACCACGAAAGAAATAAAATACATAAAGGAAAATACTATTAGGCCAAAATACATCAAAAATTTTGAAAAATGTCAAAAAATATGATTTACCAATTTTAATGAGGACATATTCATGGAAAAGCCCTCTTTACTTCGATAGAAGTCTCCCCTACACTTAATATAAACATTGTCCTCAGTGTTTAAGCATGTGGAAGAATAAACTCCCCTACACTTAGGACATTGAGTACGTTGTTTAAATCGAGCTAAGGAAGAGACAACTAAAGTGAATTCAATTGATCATTATTTATATACAAAATTGAATCACAATAGTTTTGGATAGAACCGGTATCACGGGTACACAGGATCACGGGTCGCCTCAAAAGCACCAAAAGTGGAATGATATATCAATGAAATCCCTGCACAATCACCACAAAACAACACGCTATTTTACCCCCTACACTTACTGGTTGAAAAATTAAAGACAATCTAACCTAGTTATACGATGCTTGATTTTATTTCAAGAGTCTCTAGCTCGAATCGATTTCCCGAATTTAATTCAAGGTAAATATGGAGAGGGATGGAATCATCTCATGAGAGATGTCCTCTCCAAAGTACAACTAAACCCGTCGGCCATTCACCTTAAAATTTGTCCCATTTGGTTGAGCTAGCTCAATGGTGCCATAAGGGAAAATTTAGGCCACGGTGAATGGACCGGACCAACGGCTCTTAAGTTTGCCCGAAAAGATTTTCAACTAAGAGTTAAAAAGTAAAACTTGGTCACCGACGTTGAACTCTCGGTTCTTAATCTTGCTATCATGAATTTCCTTAGTTTTCTCCTTGTAAATCAACGAATTCTCATAAGCATTGTTTCTAAGCTCATTCAGTTCATTAAGTTGGAGAATTCAGTTGGCTGTTAATGCAGAATTTATGACAGTTCTCACGATTATCTTTCCATGACTAAGCTTACGCATAAAGGAGAGGACCTACACTAACATGTTTTATTCCATAAGATCCTATGCGAGGAGAGATCTAATGTATCGAGACTCATAATTCTTTCATGACTACTCACTCAGATATCACCAAAACATACCATAATACCAGGCAAGATTTTTGATAGAACCAATATAACACATTGATACAACTAGGCTCATATCTTGATGCCTGACATGCCAGCTTGTTCATGATAGAACGCCGTCATGCTAGTAAGTTATTACAACCATTAGGAATTCTGAACAGAAATGAGACAAGATTCCATGAAGAATTTTATCAGTTTACCACAGAACTCAAAAAAGTATGACGCTATCTAAGTCATTGTCGACCAAATAACCCAGCCTACACGTTTCTTCCATCCGGAAGGATTATGTGGTAGCAGATCTGCAGGAAATTCAGCAATAAATCGTACGATTTCAAAACATTCCACCAACCATCTTATCAGATACAAATTCACGTTCACTATCACGTTTACCTTCACAGTCACGTTGACATTTATGTTCATCTTTCACGTTTATGTCTCGCGTATACAGTTATGACTTTGTTCATATTTGTCCATCTTAGGATTTACGTCAACGTTCGCATTTATGACATCGCTCACGTTCAGGTTTGTGTTCCATTTCATTATACACGTTCTAAGTCTCATACTGGAATTGGTTACAGAAAGCTTGAAAAACTAAACTCAAATTTAGCACAACTTTTCCATACCCAGACAGACGTTTCACGTCTCAGGCCGTATCGTTTGACATTCCTCCCTCAGTCAGCATATGTTTATGATATGTCCACGTATCACGTTCATAGTATGTTTCAAGTATCACGTTCACGATATATTCCATGCACAACGTTCCTCGTATAATCGCGAACCACGTTCACAACTGCTCACGTAGCACGTTCACACTTGTTCACGTAGTTCGTCCCAATACGTTTTCAGCAGCTTTGCTCAGAAATATAGAAGTGGTCGTTTCATGTTAATTGTACGTATCGTTTCATGTATCATACGTGTTATATTTTATTCATTCGACTAGATTAAGAAAATCCATCTCAAGTATGGAACCAGAAACTATTCAGCATCGTCAGGACAGGGTCGTTAGGACCAAGACTTTCAGTGTGTTTAGACCTTTGAATGAGCCATTTCGAGCGGGAAGCCACTCGGAACGGAGGAGTCCATCCGGACCTCTCATCCTTTCCTTCAATAAATTCAGTTAGGTTCTTTCTTCAATGTTACGTTCTATGTTCACTTCAGTCATATCATGTTTATACCTTTCAGCAGCATTATGTCTTGATTCGAGGACGAATTATCCTTCATCTTATATCTCTTTTCAGCTATCATGATTCTTTCAGCTTATGTGTCCTTTCAGCTTTTAAAACTTCACCAGCTTAAATTACCTTTTATTTCGAGGACGAATTTTCCTTTTAGAGAGAGAGAAATGTAAAACTGTAGCATTATCGCATCCTTAATTCGAGGACGAATTATTCTTTTAGAGGGAAAGAATTGTAAAACCCGAAATTAAAATCCATGAACAGTAAATTTCACGCAGTCTTAGATTTATTTAAAGATTACACAATTAATTATTTCAGTTATTTAAGAATAAATAATAATAATACTTTTCAAGAACACAGAAAAGAACAAAATAAAAGAACAAGTAAAACCATGAGCCCGAACCACTAAACAAATTAGCTAGTAAATGAGAATTTTCACTACTCATTTCAAAAACACATGAAACAACATAAAACCCTAAGTGGGAAAAAATGGCCGCCGGCCATAAAAGAAGAAAAAGGGAAAACGGGATTTTTTTATCCTCGTTTTATTTGTTGTGTGTTCGTAGTTCATCCTAAAAACGTGTAATGGTAACCATTTCCTTCCTTGTTTTTATTTACATCATCAAAATTTATTGTATTAATAATAAAGAACACATGAGTTATAAGCATTAATATTGAAATCTGTCCATTGTAGTCGGGTTGATGTTTACAAACGAACCGAGACCAACAGGAGGTCTCGGTGTGTTCTTGTTTAACACAGCCGTGACCCACCAAGGGGCGGGTTGGTTTGATGTTGGACGACAGCGAGTAAAAAACCCACCAGGGGTGGTTGTTTAGTAAACAGTGGGAACCATGATGACGTATAGTCCCCAACCGGGTCATGAACCTGGCCCACGGGTACTACCCGTATCCGGCCTATCACGAATGGGTTGGGTTAATGTCATTTTAGCTTATGGGCTTGAATGAGTAGTGGCCGCATAAGATGTGTGCAGCCCACGACCCGACATGGCCAGAACAGGGTTAGACAGAATCACAATCCTATTAGGATTGGGATTTGCCTCAAAAAATAAGATATACACTAACCATAATTAGAAGATAACAATGAAGCTAATTATGGTGATTATCATATGCTTGGGGCCGAAGTAAACAGTGAGCCCATTAGGGTTTCACTGCCTATATTAGGAACCCCCAAGGTTCTACAAAGGTATTACATTCTCCATACTCTAACCTCACGTTTGATTCTTAACCCTAACCAATTACTTACTCTCACACCGTAGTCTAATCGTGGGATGCGTTCCCACGATAAGCCTAACGCGTGTTGCTTTAGTGTGAAGGATCTCAGCAAGCTATTCACTTGGTGCAAGAGCCGTAGCTCAGCATACCCGAATTAAGCCTAATTTGGGTCTAGCAAGGACCATTCAACTTTTGTATCAACAAGTTAGCGCCATCCATGGGACCCAAACACTAATCTAGAAACTCAATCACCGATCTTTTTAATGACGAAGGGACATCCGCAAGGGAACCCCAGGAACACGAATCATGCGAATCGGAAGTCCACGGGGGATGGGATAATCATCCCCACCCAGTCCACTGGCAGCTAAACAGGCGGACCGAATAACCGAAACGTTTTTTAGTCTTTGGGTGGGGCAAGCACGTCCCACAATACCCCACCACCAACCATGACCATGGATAACCCTGATCCGGGGAGTGCGCCTAATGCCCTTAACAAGGAGCCGCGCAGGCCATCAATCGAGGCAGAAGTAGAAGTGGAACCACTTAGTGACGAAGACCTCGCTCATGTTATCACGCAGAACTTTGAGAGGATCGTCCCGGGTATCGCGTCAAGGATAAACCTAGGTAGGAACCTCCAATCTAGGCTAAAATTTGGCAGGGACGTATCCGGCGCCTCTCCTCAAACTCAAAAGAAGAGGAAGGCGCGCCCGCAGGAACGAAAACTACTTGAGTAAAACTCGCGACCCCGGAATGTGTTCGAGCGCATAGGGGATCGCGTTATGTAGGAATTACTACAATCTCGTGAGGAAGGAGATAGGTCCGACGGCTCTGCCGAACGCCCGGTGTTGAAATCAACTAGGAACAATCGCCGCACCAGCGAAGAAGGCTCCTAGCTCGTCTCACAAAAGGGGTCCTTACCCGAGAAGTGGAGCACCGCCCCCTTCTCCCGGCCCCCCAGGGTCGGATTCGGATGACCATCCCCCCAAGCGTCGCTGACCTAGGTATACTCCTCCACCACCATCGGATGATGAGGGATACTATGATGACCCTTACTATCATGAGGGGGAAGATCTCTCCCGCCGATGGTGTGATCCTAGGGAGGATCCCTTCCCCCTCCGCATACGGAACTACTCCTAGGATAGGAAGAGCAGTATGCCAACATGCGTTAAAACCTACGATGGATCTGGTGATCCGGATGATCACCTAAAGATATTTGACATGCAGGAAAAGATCGAATGATGGCCCATGCTTATATGGTGCCAGATGTTCAACTCGACCTTGATTGGCTATGCCCGTGATTGGTTTGAGGGGCTTCCTCCCCGAAGCATTGATAGCTTCAGTGAGCTGCGCACTGCGTTCAAAAACAATTATACTCAGCGAAAGAAGTATAATAGGGATCCGGTCTTATTAGCAACCGTCAAGCAACGACCTGGAGAATCTATGGAGGACTTCACGCAACGTTTCAATGACGAGTGCACGCGTACAAAATTGATGCCAGAACTCCTAAAAATTTCTGATTACATGCATTCCATAACGGACAAGAAATTAATTAGCCACCTCAATGACAAGCGATCGGAGAAGTATGATGACCTTATGGAAAGGGTCAGACACTTTGTAGAAGGAGAAACTATGGTAGCTCCGACATATCCTACAAAGGGAAACCAGAGCTATCGATCGAACGACCAACCCAAGAGGCAATCAGGGGGGCAAAGCAACCAAGGCAATGGAAGGGGCTCGGACTACAAGAGTCAGAATAAAGGAGGGCGGTCGGATGACAAATTCACCCCTCTAAAGATGACTTACCGTGAAATCTTGTTGACGGAAGGGGAAAACTTCCCAAGGCCTCCCGCAATGACAACTCTAGTGGACCACCGTCAAGGAAATCGCTTCTGCGAATTCCACAATGACAAGGGTCACGTCACGGAGGAGTGCATCCAGCTCAAGAAGCACATTGAGTCATTGATTAAATCAGGCAAGCTCAAACACCTGGTCAAGGATTGGAAAGATGGGAAGGATAATAAAAAATATGAAAAGAAGGACTCCCAAAAGGACAAGCCTTCAACCATATATATGATCTAATCGTGGCAGCGCCACATAAAGCAAAAGGTCACTAAAAAAATTTCGCGCGACGGAGAGATCTCATTCCCTCCTATTACGGCAAGCAACGTGGCTGATGCACCTCTCACGATTGAGGTGAGCATTGGAACCCACAACGTTCGTCGTATGTATGTGGATGGAGGGTCATCGGCGGAAGTATTCTACGAACATTGTTTGGTGCATCTATGACTAGAGATAAGAAGCCAATTAGCACCGGTCATGTCGCCACTCATTGGCTTTAGTGGAGACACTATCTGGCCAATAGGACAATTGCGTCTGCTAGTAACCATTGGGAATGAAGAGCATTCCACCATGGCGTGGATGAAATTCATGGTGATACACTCACACTCTCCATACAATGGGATTATTTGAAGACCAGGCATCCTGTCCATACGGGCGATTTCGTCTATGCCGACATCCGAATGCCACGTCGTGACAACACTTGTCCAGCCTGTTCCCATTAAGGAAGGATCACCACCCCCTAATTGGAAGGTGGCAATCCATCCCGGTTACCCAGAACAAGAGGTTTCCCTAGGGGGAACGCTCTCGGATAATGGCAAGAGGGCCATGTGCTCTCTCCTAAAAGCAAATCTGGATGTATTCGCATGGGAGCCTAAGCATATGACAGGTGTGCCGCGTTCGATGGCAGAACATAAACTTCAAATCCACCAGGGATATCCTCCTGTTAAACAAAAGAAGCGTGGTCAAGCACCAGAACGCAGCCATGTAATACTGGATGAGGTACGAAAATTAGTAGATGCAAGAATTATGCGCGAGGTATACTACCACGAGTGGTTATCCAACCCAGTCAGGGTCAAGAAACATGACGGGAGTTGGCGCATGTGTGTGGACTTTACGGACTTGAACAAAGCTTGTCCGCAAGACTGCTATCCGCTACCAGAAATTGATTGGAAGGTAGAATCCTTATGTGGATACCCTTTCAAGTGTTTTTTTAGATGCGTACAAAGGATACCATCAGATCCAGATGGCGTAAGAAGATGAGGAGAAGACGCCGTTTCACATTAGTCAGGGCGTGTATTGTTACACAAAAATGCCGTTCGGACTAAAGAACGTCGGAGCGACATATCAGCGACTTGTTGATAAAGCCTTCGACTCCCAGATAGGCCGCAACCTCGAGGTCTATGTTGACGATCTGGTCATCAAGAGTCATACGGAGGAAGCACTTCTCCGTGATATCCAGGAGATGTTTGACACGTTGAGGAGAATCAACATGAAACTAAATCCAAAAAAGTGCACGTTTGGGGAAACGGAAGGGATGTTCCTTGGATATATGATTGATCCAAACAGCATCAATCCTTGCCTGGAAAAGACGGACGTTGTGATACAGTTATCATCGCCTCGAACGCTCAAAGAGGTACAATCACTAAATGGAAAGCTAGCTGGGCTAAAATTTGTTCTTGTCAAAGTCCGCGGAGAAGTCACTACATCTATTCAAAACACTCAAGAAGTGCATGAAGAAAGGAGATTTCCGCTGGACAAAGGAGGCAGAGGAAGCCTTTGATTAGCTTAAACAGCACCTCGTGGCTCTTCCCATGCTAGTGGCTCCCCGACCTAAGGAAGAGCTCATCATGTATCTGTCTGCTACATACGAGGAAATAAGCGCGATACTCATGACAGATCGGGATACAGTACAGACTCCGGTTTACTTCATAAGTAGAACATTACAAGGTCCGGAGTTGAACTATTCCTCTATGGAAAAGTTGGTTTTGTCATTGGTATACGCCACGAAAAGGTTGCGCCGGTACTTCCAGGCGCACCCAATTGCAGTTATCATCGATCAACCAATAAAACAAATAATCTCTAAGCCAGATGTGGTCGGGAGGCTACATAAGTAGAGCGTTCTGCTAGGAGAACATAACATCTCCAATAGACCAAGGACAGCGGTCAAGGGCCAAATCTTGGCAGACTTCCTAATTGAGAAACCAGAGGAGGACGGACCAATGGTACAAAAAGAGGAAATTCCAGTGGAACCATGGGTTTTGTTTACTGACGGATCTACGTGCACAGATAGATTAGGAGCCGACCTTATTCTCACGAATCCGGAAGGAATGGAGTTTACCTACACCCTGCGTTTTGAGTTCACAGCCACGAATAATGAGGCGGAATATGAAGCATTGATTGCGGGTTTAAAAATCGCCGCTAGAATGGGAGTCCGCAACCGTGAGGCCTACGTGGACTCATGGCTTGTTGCGAATCACATCCTAGGGGGTTACATAGCCATGGAGGATAACATGATCCAATACTTAGAGAAAGTGAAGTCACTCATAGCCACTTTTGGGAAGTTTTATATCAAACAGGTACCAAGAGGTGAGAACGAGAAGGCGGATGCTCTTAGCAAAATTACGTCTACAAGCTTCGCCCACTTATCCAAACAAGTCTTGGTAGAAATACTCAAGGAAAAATCTATTACAGGAGGGGAAATCGCAGCTATAGTTGAGGAAGAGGGACCTACGTGGATGACCCCGATCATTAGCTATTTAACTGATGAGACCCTTCTAGACGATGAAAAGGCGGCATGGCGTATCAGAAGGAAGTCACAACACTTTGAGCTACGAGGAGGTATTCTGTACAAGCGCTCCTTCCTATAACCATGGTTGCGATGCATCAGAACATGCCAGGCTAGCTATGTGATTAGTGAAATAAATGAAGGGTCATGCGATATGCACGCAGGTCCTAGATTCGTAGTAGCTCGATCTTTACGCAAAGGGTATTATTGGCCGACTATGCATCGGGATGCACGAGACATGATTCGAGAATGCAGTGATTGCCAAGTGCACAGGCCAGTACCACGACATCCACAACAGGAGCTAACACCCATCACATCCTCGTGGGCATTTTATAAGTGGGGAATCGACATCGCAAGACCTTTTCCCGTTGCTGCGAGAGGAGTTAAGTTCTTGATCGTCGCAATGGACTACTTTACACGATGGATAGAAGCTAAGGCGGTTAAATCCATTACGGGCAAACAGGTCAAAAAGTTTGTTTGGGAGAATATTGTGTGTCGCTTTGGCTTGCCAGGAGAAATCAACTCGGATATCGGGAAGCAGTTCGCAGATAATCCATTCAAGGATTGGTGCGCGGCATTGAACATCACGCGGCGCTTCGCATCAGTTAAACACCCAGAGACTAATGGTCTTGTGGAACCGGCAAATAGGAGCCTAGGTGAAGGCTTCAAGGCACGCTTAGATGAACGAAGTGCCAAGTGGGTAGATGAGCTGCCGCATGTTCTATGGGCGCATACGACTATGATCAAAACAACAAATCGGGACACTCCATTCGTGCTGGCCTATGGAACCGAGGCTGTTAACCCAGCAGAAATTGGGATGCCAACCATCCGCACGACGGAAGTTAATTTTGTCACGAACGATGAGCAACTCCGGATTAATCTGGACCTGTTGGAGGAGAAAAAGAGAGATAGCTGCCATCAATGAGGCCAAGTCCAAGTCACGGATGAAGGCTTATTATGATGCCAAGGTCAAAGGTGTTTCCTTCCGACCGGGGGATTTTGTCTATCGTGCTAACGAGGCAAGTCGTGCGGAGAATACAAGAAAGCTGGGTCCCAAGTGGGAAGGGCCGTATGAGGTTACAGAAGCTTTGGGACTAGGCGCGCACAAGTTGCGTGATATGGTTGGCCGTGACCTGGAACGTACATGGAATATCTATAACCTTAAAAAATGCTATCTTTGAAAGGCTACGGCCTCCGCATGGACACTTCGCTATGGTTGGCTTCAATGAAGATCCATGTATTTTTTGTTTTCATGCTTTCTAGGTTCTATTTGTATTAGGATTTCAATTCTGTCAAAAAATCGTAAACGTTCTAATAAAATGTCGTGGTGCCTAGCTAGCTCCACGGCCTGTTCTTGTGCAAATTATTGTCTCATGTCTTAGATTTATTTGTTATTTCCATAATGTGCTATTTCTTATTCATATGTATTCATTGAAACCGTACATATACTATTCGCTCCCACGCGGGTAAGAGGATTAAGTGAACCTAATAATTCAACTTGTCGCATAAGAGGGATGCAACCCCAGTGACGTAGATCATGTATCCTTATTAGACACCTTATTTACAAGACGTTGTAATAAGTTTCCGCATGCCGTACTTACATAGTACCGGCCATGATAAAGACACACGCCGCATGTCTAGTAAAATATAGACTTAGTTTATATTCTTGATAAGCCGTGACGTGTCATGCAACATAGATATATGATATCTAATGAAAATAAACAAGTTTCAAATGCAATACACAAAATTGCCGTGATCACCACGGACTTATATATATATTTATAATATTCTAACAATGTTATGAGTTCCAGCCGTGTACACACACGGACGAATAAGTACAAGATACAAATGTTTACAAGGTAAATTACAAAGGAGGTAGGAACTTTCCTATTTCTCTCTTCCCTTCTGCGATCAGGGCACGGAGGGCCTCACAACGAGCATCCTTGCCACTTTGCGCCCTAGCCAGATTGGCATCCATTGCCTCGGCTAATAGCTTCTCACCTTTCATCACCTTCAAACTAGCGTCGTATGTTGGCAAGGTCAGTTGGATGGGGTCTGTGGTGAGCTTGGCCATGACCGCCTCGTTGGAAGCATCCTTTAACGATTCAAGATCATCTAGGAAGGGGTGCTGAATTTCTCCAAGGGCGGCCATGGAGGCGGTCATCTTGTCTTCTGCTCCAGGATAATGGTAGGCATTCTGGGAGATGTCTTCATTGTTGCTTATCAATTCTGCAGCCTTGATCAAACCCTCGTGCCTACCACGGTCAATACCGTCTGATACAACATCCACAAAAGCCTGCACAAAATGAGGAGCCTCCGTTACATGGGTCACGACAAGGCGCATCCCTTGGCCCACCATCCACCTACGACCAGCTATGGTCGTGAGCAGTGGAGGGCACAACACTTCGGCGCAATCTGTCGCCAGCCTGTTCAGCTCTCCCTCTGCTACCGCTGCTCATTCTTCCATGAAACTCCGTACCTGGGTGAGTTCTTCCTTAAGCATATCACGTTCTTGAGCAATGGTGGAGGCTTGTTCCGTTACGGCTCTAGCGGAGACTTTGGCTGCGGATACCTGTGACAACACTTAGGGTCACTACAAGAGAAGATAGGTCTTCTATGAACAATGGGTATAAATAAGGGGGCGTACCTTCTCATTAGATGCAGCTAGGAGGCCTTCTAGCTCAACAAGGCGCTCCTCGCGGGCATTGACATGGTTGGTTTGTTCCTTAATTGTCGATTCTGCCACAACCAAGGCTGCCTGCAAGGAGGATATGGTCTTTTCATGCTTCTCCACCATTTCTTCTCTACGAGCGATACTCCTATCAGCACGACTCACGTTAGCCAAGGCTTCTTCCAGACGGCGCCGTAAGGCTGCACCAACTGTTACTTGGTGCGCCGTGGCTACATCGAACTGCTCTAGAAGTGTCACATGCTCTAGTTCATCCAGATCTTGTGCCAGCGCTGGAGGGGTTAGGTGGTCCATGAACTCTTTGCACTCAGACTCCGCCTCTAGTTTGGTGAGGCTGGAGAAGTTCCATACCGGGAGGAGGTTGGTGTATGGACCCTCAGCATGGGGCTCCTCTTCATGAGTAAGGGGGGGGAGATGGGGGCCTCATAGATATCATGGGTGAGGGTTCTTTCTCCATCTCCTTCTCTTATGCTACCATCGACGGATCCTCCATGTTATTAAGACAAACACTTATGAGTTTTCGTTAGTGGATCATATATTATGAAGACTTATCAGTACTTACGTCATGGTAGGGGCTACGGCACTGACAGGTGTCGCCTTCCAGACTTGGGCATCAACTTGCGGTGGGGGGTTACCTTGGGGCATGGTCGTGCTACTTCCCTCTTGGAACTGCGGGTGGTCTTGCCTCAGTTTCTTGGGGGGGCATCGTGTTCCCCCGCCTCAATCTCCGCATTCTTCACCACCTTCCTGGTGGTTTTGCGCTTCCTGGATACTGACTTCGATGGGTGGTCAGATCCGGCCTCCTGCGCTATTTCATCTTCTTCTCCTTCGTCAGCATCAGCTACACGGTTGATGGATGGGTCGGTCAGTTGTTCTTCACCTTAGGGAGAGGTGGCGTTCTCCAGCAGCAGCTCACCATCATCTTCATTATAGAAATCCAGTGGTGATTTTTGGATTACTGGCTCCTGCTCATCCGTCTACTGCTCATCTGACCGCGGCTCGGCTGTTTCTTCCAAAGGGATAGTCATGTTGATAGTGGCAGCTAGTAAAGGAGGCTCGTCCTCTTTTAGGGGTCGGGATCCTTGTGGAACCTTACTTGGATCACCTTGGCGCAACAAACCAAACAACTTCATCTATGTGGACATAAACACGCATCAGTGTTAGAAAGTTTACAAGTGTTTATGACGCTCATACGCATATTCAATAAATACCTACCCTGTCTACACTCGGTCAGAAAGCCTGTATATCTATCTTCCCTCCCAAAATAGTTGCGGCTGATTCCTATTAAGCATAGGAAGTGTTCTGGCAGGCCCCTATGGAAGTCAGTGTGATGGGTGTCTAATATTTTCACATCCCGGCTGCTATAATCTTTGGATGAGGGAAGGGGGACGAAGCTTACTCTGTACTTCATCAGAAATAGGGTGGGGAATACCTTGGCGTCTACAAAGAAGTAATGGTCGTACCATTTTTTTGAGGGGATCTAGGGGTTTCCTATACGACATAGGCGCTATGGCGGATCGTTTCTTAAACGACAGCCACCCATTTACCATTCGGGGGGAGTAAAATACCCTAAATAGATTAACAGTGGGGGTTATTTCGCAGGCGTGACAAGTAACCTCAAATTGGTTAACCTTGCACGCCCCTATACAATGAAGCTGCGTTATGTGGAAGTCATAATACAACAGCACATCTACGAGGAACATAGATAAGGGGATGCGGTAGTTAGACGAGTCGAATAACCGTGTATACACACCTATTTTTCCCCTAAGAGCGTCTGTGATAGCTTCACCATCACCTGGATAGGTGGGGTGTACACTCTCTAGAATATAATATTCCGACAGGAAGTCTATATATCTCTACTGCTTCATCACATTGAGGACGTCCATGATAATGGGATTATCTTTCACCATGAATTATAAAAAAGAGTAGAAAGACGCGGTGGTCTAAACTGGTGTGGTGAATTTCCCTGGAAAAAGAAGAGAAGGAGTGAAGGAATGAGCAAGTGTAAAACAATGCCGGAAAGAGAGATATAAACTGTGTGTTTACACAGTTGCACACACTAACTCTTTTATAGGGTTGCCTCGAGTTACGAGGTACCATGGATGTTTGACACGTATAACCCACTACGCCTATCTAACGGTGGGGATGTCTGACAGTTTTGAAACGCCAGAAGGGGCCCACGGGTCACTTCTTACACAGTTTTACGTGGCTCAAGGGTGGGCCTGACTGGTGCACTTTTGCAGACAAAACGTCCGACTAATGACTGCCATTAATACATTCATTAATGTTGTCCTAGGCCGACTTTTTTGGGTGCGGGTATGTTTGCGGCATCAATATCTACGGGACATTAATTAGTCTAGGGGTTACGCCTACGGCTGTAACCACTAGACTCGAGAAAAATGATGACGTATAGTCCCTAATCGGATCATGAACCCGGCCCACGGGTATTACCCGTATCCGGCCCATCACGAATGGGTTGGGTTAATGTCATTTTAGCTTATGGGCTTGAATGAGTAGTGGCCGCATAAGATGTGGGCGGTCCGCGACCCGGCACGGCCAGAACAGGTCTAGACAGAATCACAATCCTATTAGGATTGGGATTTGCCTCAAAGAATAAGATATACACTCATCATAATTAGAAGATAAAAATCAAGCTAATTATGGTGATTATCTTATGCTTGGGGCCGAAGTAAACAGTGAGCCCATTAGGGTTTCACTGCCTATATAAGGAACCCCCAAGGTTCCACAAAGGTATTACATTCTCCATACTCTAACCTCACGTCCGATTCTTAACCCTAACCGATTACTTACTCTCACGCTGGAGTCTAATCGTGGGATACGTTCCCACGATAAGCCTAACGTATGTTGCTTTATTGTGTAGGGTCTCAGCAAGCTATTCACTTGGTGCAAGAGCCGGAGCCCAGCATACCCGAATTAAGCCTAATTCAGGTCTAGCAAGGATCATCCAACTTTTGTGTCAACAAACCACAACACCAACAGGGGGTGTTTGGGGTTCAATCGTGAGGGGGAGTTTGGGTGTGTCTAGCAGTGGGAAAAATATCAAAACGGGGGGGGGGGGGGGGGGGGGGACCAGAAAAAAGCAGTGGGAACTGTTGGAACAGCAGTAATGGCCACTTTTGGTGTTGGAAATAGGAACACAGCCAACCGGCTGCGGTGTTTGTTGTTCACGTTTGACCGAGACGGGGGTCTTGTGGAGGGATTGACTAGGGATGTCGGGAACACACACGTTAAGGAAATTTAAAAGAAACGTTACTAGCATAAAATCATTTTATGAATTAAGGCTTATTTGGTTAACATTTTATAAATATTAATTTAATTTAATTAGATATTTAATTAATAAGTCTTGACTAGTTTCTAAATAAAAACGTATAATTTTATTTAAACGATTTAAGCCTCATTGAATATATTTATACTTCGAAATTATCAACCAAGCGTATCATTTTGGAAATTATCTATTTTAAGAAACTTTATATTTATGTCAGGTTACTATTTATAGTAATATTATAATACCAAAATACAGTATATTGCCATATCAGAATACAATATAATATAAAGGTAATCAGAAATACAGGATATACACTCTTCAGTAAATATTTAAAGAACAGTCGTATTTATTTGAAATACAGTAGACAATCGGATTAATCAGTTTATACACAACCAGTAAATTAATACGAGAACACGCGAACTGAATTAAGAACAGTAAATAACAGTAATAAGAGATAGTAATCAAACAACTCATCCACGTCCCTTATTTTTTAGTATCCGTGAAGTCGGAGTCAATCTTTCAACTTTCCTCCTTATTTCATTAATGGACACGAGGTACGGATTTTCCGTCCTTTCAGTAAGGACTTCCTTTTTATGCATGATTAGGATTCCCTGTCTGCAGCCAAATGCTTTCCCCAGTATATGTTATAAATTATCAGAAATCATTTTAATAACTAAGATATTGTCTGAGCCTTATATACAAGCATGATCAGTTAGTTGTACTAGTTACGGAGGTACCGTAACCATGACATTTGAGGCACCGATGTCATGACTCGCCTGTAGGAGAGTGATATTCTGCAGCGTCCCATTTAGTTGAGCTTGGCCATTTTATCAGTATTATTAGTGAGGCGTATGGATGCATCCTAGGTAATCAGTTTACAGTTTATCAGGTGAATGTGGTGTGTGCTCTACATCCTTCACATTAGAGTTGATCCCTCCACCCAGCCTATTAATTAGAGGTCGCCCCTCTACAGCCTGACGAGGTCACCCCTCCATTTATTCATGCAACAATTGTTACATCACATGACCTATATAAGCTCTTGGCAATTAAAATACAGTAAATGTATGTTTTTAGATTTAACAGATAATAGTTCAGCTTTATTATTTATAAATCATACTTTTCAGATTATACACAGATTTCCACTATAACTTTACTTATCAGTCTTACAGCTTCAGTATTTTATCATCTGCTTCATTTCAGTATTTCTTATCATGCTTTAAATCCGTTCACTGGACGTTATGCTCAGCCGTAGTTCCTTTCATGATATAACGGCAGGTAAATCAGGACGCTCTTAGGATTCTGGGAGCATGTGCCTTTGGATGGAAGCTATCCAGACATCTTACTTTATGCACTTCATACATTATTCTGCTTATAGAACATTGTTTAGTCCTTTCCTTCAATATTTACTTTTCATGTTTTGAGCTTATGTTTGGATTACCGATGTTTGATTCTGGTATATCCTTTATGGTCAGTTAATGTTTTAGGACATTTACCTTATGCTTTGATGACACACTATAAATACACGTAACGGTCCACTTATCCAAGTGGGGTGTTACATGAACTCACTCAGTTGAGGGAGAGGATGGTAGTCTTGGAAGTTGCTGGTTCAAGGAAAAGGAATGTAATCATGTTGTCCTCTGAAGATGATTCATATAAAAGGGAGGATGCATCTACTGAACCATTTAATGTGAGTGATAAGGGGTCCCATGAAGGTTTGCATGGGAAAAAGGAGGTAGCTGAGGCACTTACAGGTTTGAAGGAACAAGCTACTAATCTTTTGGTTACCCCTATGAAGCAGTCTTTTAAAGAGACGATGTTGCAAGAAAGTGGATTATCAACCACTGACAAAGGTAATTTGAACGCTGACACATCAATTTCAGCCGCTGATAGGATTCCTAGTTTGACTGGTGTATCCCAACCACCATTCATGATCAAGGAAGCTTCCACACAGGTAACACCTTCTACTTTTCCCATTATTGATCGAATGGATAAGGGCAAAGCTTTTTTGGTAGAAGAAGATATTCCCAAGGATGAGCCCAACAACAGGGTGGATGTTATGCTTGCACATCAGTTACAAGACCAAGAAAAGAAAAGGCTTGGGAAAGGAAGCATTGAAGCCCAAATTCTCTCATCTGAATCTGAAGGAAATGGTAATGATAGATCTGGTGATGATGAAAGTTCACACAGCTCAAGTGTTGATATGAGGAAATTGGTGGACTTGGAGAAATTGGAATATAGGGAGGATGAGCTAGCAAGGGAAAAGATTAGAGAGTTAAAGAAGCAGGTAGATTTGGATATTCCACATGTTTCTACAACGTATTTCAGATGGGAAGAGGTGTGTGTAGAAAATCCAAACATGTCATTAACTGAGCCGATTTGGGGTTTGGAGATTCTGGTAAGAGTTCAAAGTGATTGCAAGATCATTTTGGAACATAGGGCAAACAGGTTACTCTTTGAGAACAAGACATCCAGAAGAGGGCTTTACAATATGCTTTTTAGATGCCATCAAACATGGTGGACTTATACTAAATTGAGGAAACTTTCATTTGATCAACTAGAGTACTATGCCTATCCCATGTGGGAGTCTATATGTGAGGAAAACACATTCAGATTGCTGTCTGTAGAAAGATAAGAAGGGATTGAAGAAGAGCTAAAGATCAAGAAGGGTTTAGTTGTGCCAAAGCCAGTGAAGAAAGGGTTGAAGTTGCAGTTTCCGTCACTTGACCAATTGCACCCAACTGAAGCAGTATTAAAGAAGAATATGGTGCTTTCTCCATTGATGGCTTCTGATCTAGCTGTTGTTGTACCCTTGGACTTCAGAAATCCAATAATAAAGTATGAAGAAGATTATGTGGGATTCTAGAAGATCACCATAACTGGTGATAAGGTACATACATTTACTTCTTTGGTTTCATTGTTTGTCAGCTTGGATAGAGAGGGTTTAGAAACTCTTTGGAGTTTGATGAAGGAGGTATATGAGGTTGAAGCTCCTTCTTCTTTGAATGAAATAAAGATCTGGACAACATTTAGAAGGATGTTTGTTCATGATGCTGCTGATCCAGTCTGGTTGGATCTGGTTGATTTAAGTGAGTTGAAGTGGCACTTGTATTCAGCTGCTGGTGTTTACCATCAAGTACTACAAAGTTTACAGAATACTTGTTGATAGATCATGAATATTCTCTATGACAAGAATTGTTGAAGAAGTTGGTCTGCACCAAGCTTGAGGTTGATTACACTAGTGATGTTAGCATGGACTTTATGAGATTTGTATATTCTCAAATGAAGGAGTAGGTTTTATTTGGAAGAATCCTATTTGTATTTTGTTTTTATTTAGAAACTTGAATCTTAGTATAAGTATCAAGTTTAGGGGAGGATTGTTGGGAATAAAATTAACTAAGTCACTATACCGCTGACAAGAGAATTTTGGACGTTGACAAGAGTAATTGAGGCGCTGAAAGAATGAGCACTGACAAGAAAAATTCAAGCGCAGACAAAGGAAATCCCAATTATTTTCAACTACTTAGTCAACACCTTTTGTATACTTAGGAAAGATATTTTCTACAATGTATTCTAAATAGTTATCTTTTCCTAAAATAGTTGATAGATAGATTATTGTTCAAGACTCCTTATGTTATAAATGGAGGTCTTAGGGTTTGGTATTAATATACGTTCTTAATACTTTCTTTGTACTTCATTGATTATCAATACAAGTGAAAGTTTGGTTTACATTGTGTTTTGATTTGTTCTTTGTTCTAAGTGTTAATTCCGCATAACACTTAGATTGTCATACATGCAACGTTTCTCTACGTGTTACTCTTGATTCAAACTCGATAACACAAAGATAAATGATCTAAGTTTGGGATCAACAAAGGTATCAACGTGCGTGAATACTTAGAAGGGTGACCTCATCATGAAATTAGAGGGTCTTGGGCCAATGAAAGTTTTAACTATGGCCCAGTCTAGATTTGTTTAATTAGACTAAGTGTTTACTGATCGCTGAGAGGAACAGCGATCGAGACTAGACCAGTAGAAGGCAAATCCTCAGCTGGCACACCAGGAACATTCAAGTCAAAGACAACGTCAGAGAAGTCGAAGACAATCTGAAGTCATACTCACCAGCGATTATGGATAGCTGGGATGTTGAAGGAATGTACTGGTGTTCAAGGATCTCTAATTTGACAACACTCAGAGATCACTTAAGAACCCTAGAAGTCTGGGACAAGCAAAGCTTGTCCAATCCTTTATAGTTTAGGCGGGAGAATCTACCAAGTGTTTTGAGCGGGACAAAACAAGAGATTCAAGATAAAGCATAGTACAACCTAGTGGGACAAAAGGTGAACAGTTGGTAGAACTGTTCACCTAGAGTTGTTTAAAGGTATGTCTCGATTTGGACATGCATTTAATACGTTGTACTCTTCCATTCAGAAGGTGATACGTATCAACTACTCCCACTAAGGTAGCAACCTCGTACATTATAAATAGGAGTGAGAAAGGAGAAGTAAATCAACCCTTGTGCTTGGATAATTTATCTAAGTTCTTTCTCACCTTGGAACCACTGAGCCCTCAGCTGTCTACCAGCGTCTCTTTGGTTCCCTTGTAAACTTGAGTCTCGAATCTAGTTGACTTGTTCTAGGGTTCATTTCTTGTTGTCATTCAACGAGTGTATTCATAGCACTTTGTAATACTTTGTTTATAATACTTAATAGAGCATTACGCGTTTGAAAATCATTTCATTGTGTTTCTGTAAAACCTCTGTTTTTACCCTCATTGACTCTGTCAACTGTAGTACTATTTATATTTGGGATTTTTATAATTTCACTTTTATATGACTTATTAATTATCATATACCTGTTGTCATACTACCCTTCATATTTATTTTATATAATATATGAACCTTTAGTCATTTATTGACTACCTTGGCAATTGACTGGCCACTTGATTGAATAATATATGAACCTTTAGTCATTTGTTGACTACCTTGGCAATTGACTGGCCACTTGATTGAATAATGAAATTCATCACCTCAGTACATATTTGAGATAAAACTGTAACCTTACTTAATTTATTTTATTAAGTACTTGAATTATTTTTATATGTACATATTTACATATAATACTTAAAAGGATTAAATGCCTAAACACTTTAAAAACAATGTATATTATTTTACATTGTCACCTATTTACTTTAATAAAGTAAATTAATTTTAGTAATGTATTTAATAATACACTTTCACTAAGTTATCTAAAAGCTTCAACAAAAAAACACAACAAGTACCTATAATAATATACAATGACTATCATTATCATACAACACTTGGCAAAATTTACCCAAAACCCTTCCCATGCCTATACTAAAACGTGTGTATGTATGCATGCATGCACTACCATCATTTGATTTAACTAGCTACACGTAACCTAGTGTAATCATACAATCCACTAATACCCTATACTTATACATGCATAAGCCTTACTTTACTTACAACTAACCATGCTTTTGCTTACACAAAGCATACTTAGACACTTACACACTCAAACCCCATGCATACTACTATGCCATGTAAGAACTTGTCCCCCCTTTGACTTACCAAAACCACACGGTTGGAACCAAAAAGAGGAAAGGAAGGAGTTGCTAGTTTTTGCCACATGTTGAAATGAACTAGGAAGTATCCCAACTAGATACATCATATCTAGGATATATCCTTAGTACTAGGTACCAAGATCACATTTGATCTTTCTCTTTCTTCTTAAGCCGAAACAAACACACAACCCACAACACATTATATTTTCCAATCTCACTTCACTCTTTCTCTCTAAAACCTACGGCTAAACACCCCAAACCACCATTTTCAAACCTTCAAGCTTTACTACTACACCTATACTATGTCTTCTACAACCTAAAGGTTAATCCTAAGCTCAACCTACAAGAAACCTTGATCATTGAAGCAAGAACAAGAACCCTAGAAGACTCCATTGTTGAAAGCTTGTCACTTATTTCTATCTATTCTCATATCATTCCTAAACCTAACTAAACAAGTAAGTCCAAGTTAAAACCTACCTTTTCTAATACATTACATTTATATATATTGATGTGTACATGTTTATTTTGGTAAAGTTAACATTTAAACAAGTATGGAAACCCTAAAAATCTAAGTAAAACCCACGGCTAATTTTTATATATAACAAAACTTGATGTAAAAACTTGTCAACTTGGAAGAACATATCAACATGATCTTGTTTAACTTGTAAAATCATGAAAACCTAACCATGCAAATAATATGGGACGTGAGTTTTAAGCTCATATTATGATTTTGAGTGATCTTGTAATGTTTAGATATAACTAGAAATATTGGTTTCATGTTATTAGGTGCCTTAAAATATTAAGATCACTACTAGGCCTCATAAGATTAGTTTAAGCTCACCATAATACTTTGCCTAGATAAATAATCATTTTTATTAAATAAATGTTTTATAAGACTTTTAGTGTCAAAAATATGATTTTATAAAGTTACATGTTAAAAATATAGATCTATGATTATTTTGGATTTAAATGATAGATCTAAGAAGTTTTGGACTAAAATAATATATATATAAATTTCCGGGTTAAAAATGGCATAAATAATACTTTCGGACCAAAATGTAATTTTAGTAAGTAAAAGGGATCTAAATGAATAAGTGTAGAACTTGGTATTTCAAAAACATAAACTTTAATCCACTTTTAAAAATATGCCGAGAGTTCAAGGATGTGTTTTGAACATATCCGAAACTTTGTAAACTTAAAAAGGACTAAAAAGAGATTACTAAAATATTAGGGTAAGTTGTGTAAATTTTGGAAAGCCTAAGGACTGTTTTGGACACAAGCCGTGACATAATATAAACCTTAGGGACTAAAAGTGTCAAGTTACTAAACCTAATAAAAGCCTAAGCAACCCTAGGGACTAAACCTGCCTAAAGCCGAAACCTATACAAGCCCTAGGGGGCATAAATGTAACTTATAATAAACCCTAATATTAGCCGAAACTATAGGGACTAAAATTGCCATTAAGTGAAACTATAACAAGCCCTAAAATAGGCCGCATACTATAAGGACAAAAATTGACATTTTATGAAACTTTAAGAAACCCTAGTTACACGTGTAACTAGGAGGGATCAAAATTGTAAATACTTGAAAGATTTAGAAACCCTAGGGGTATAAAAGTAATCTAATCGCGAGTATCTGTTTATTTAAAAGGACTAAAACGTATTTTTATACAATTATTACGAACCTTAAAATCTTATATATTTTTAGTCATTATTTAAACGTAAAATTTAAATAAATGTAACAATTGTATTTTTCAAACCTATAACTTAATAAGTGTAAATCTTACGTAAACTTGGATTTTAAATAAATGTTATACATTTATAAACCTTATTTATATATTAAATATAAATTGAAAATGGTTAACTTATAAAATAAATATATTAATTATATTTATTTTCCCATCACTTTAAATGTATATAAAACCATCCTATATGAATATTTAAAGTGTTTTATAAACAACGTAAGTACAAAATATTAATTAAGTGAATTAATTAATTAAACCTTATTATTTATTTATTACCTAAAATAAATACTATTAGAACTTGTACTACGACGAACAAACTACAAGTATTGTAATCATATACTTAAACCCGTTTAAACATGTACAGATTTATTCTGGAACTTTACTGCATTGTGTTATGCAATTACTGAGACCATATAATTATTTAGGTCGTTGACTGTATCGTGAGCATCCTTATCAGATTTATCTTCTGACTTATTGCTATACTACTGAGGTGAGTTCATGGCCCCACTTTATATATTGACAAACTTTTAAATCTTTTAATGGGGAAGAAAACATGCAACATATTTGATTTTATGGACATAGATTGAACTGTGAAACCTTTGATTACCATGCCTATTGTAGATGAACAACATGACCCGTGCATCCGAAACTGTTAGAATTATTGAATTACCTGAATGTTATAAATAGATCTATTTGGGATTGACCGTCCCCATCTGGGTGAGTCATGCTCACTGTGCCTCGGCCGGGACAACAGATGTTTCACATGTCAGCACTTATTTTTGTTATGGGTGCCTTATATGGCGAAGGGTCCTTATCTCTAAAGGACTTAACTGTCAAGTTTCATTTTCGGGCAATATGGAAATGTAATTACTTTTTAAGTATTATTGCTCTGTGCATTACTACTTCTGGGAATATCTAATGTCCAAACTTAACTTAATTAAACCTGTGAATTCACCAACTTTATGTTGACTTTCTAAGCATGTTTTCTCAGGTAACTGAAGCAGGTAATGGTGTGCATGAAGTCAAGCATCATGATAGATTGCATTATAGAGCTCATCTGGGGTTTTATAATTTGGGAATAAATTCAAACTTTCAAACAATGTTAAAGACTACTGTAATACTATTTGCACTTTCAATCATGTAATAAATGTAAGGATAATCTTTTATCTGTTGCTCTATGTTCTGTCTGCTGTTGATCCACCTACGTGACACCCAAATATTATTTTCCGTTGCGTTGACTCAATTTGGGGGCGTCACAGAAATGGTATCAGAGCGACAGTTATAGAGAATCAGAACCAAGTTTAAAATAAATATAAAAATAAAATTTTTATATAATCTGAACTATAACTGCTTTAAAAATCTTTTGGGATTTTCGGGACTAGAATAGTTAAGCATATAGACCGTAGAGCATACATCGATTGTGTGATTTCATGTGCATTGATTATTAACATCCGGTTAATTGATCTTATAAGTATTAACGTAACCTTTAGCATGGCGAGTGTTAAATGGCATTATTATATAACTTTAAATTATATTTCTCAAAAATTTTAACTTGAGTAAGTTTATACTTATATCAATTAAAACTATATTACTTTCAGATTTATCATGACTTCGCCTACTGATACACCTGTTGCCGTATCTCCGACGACCGTCTTGTGTGGATGGTTATCTGCTAGTGACTCCGGCGATAGTCACGCATCTGTCGACGCTGCATCCATTGAGGCGCTTATCTCTTCACCACCTGTTTCCCCCGCTGGGGAAGAGGTCCAGCCTCCTACTGCTACACCACCTGTACCACTCGTGACTATACTACGGGAGCATGCACCCGAGACTCTGCCACCTCGTAAGAGGAGGTACGAGGCACCTCTCGATTCTACCTTTGAGATTGGTGAGGGCTCCTGGGCCAGACATGTTGATCCTGTCCAGGCCCAGATCACGGCACTTGCCGCACGCCAGGCTCAGGACGTAGCATACATTCTTGCTCTGCTAGCGGCCTGACAGACTGAGCACACTGTTCTACAGCAGCGCCAGGACCTTTTATCGTGGACCGTGAGCTCAGAGGCACACGCTGCCCGAGGAGTGTGGTCGACTACTTACCATTCTCTCCAGTGGTTGCTGGATGAGAACGAGTTCCTTCGAGAGCAGATCTACCTACTGCAGAGTCAGCAGACAGAGACTCACACCGCCCTTATGACCATGGAGCAGACTCTTGCCATATTCTTCGACCTCCAGGATGTCCGCCATCAGGGGTTGACGTCAGAGACCGCTCATCTCCGGGGAGTTCAGCTGACTCTCAGAGACCAGTTCCGTGAGGCACTCCGACTGCTCAGAGAGACCAGGACTGCTATGACCGCGATGCAGGATGCCATGCAGGCACCGGCTGTCTCATCTCCGCCTGTGGCGCCAGTCGTATCCGAGGAGTCAGTTAGGCATCAGTTGATTAGATGTGCTAGATCTTTTGTACATCATGATAAGCTACTAGGGTTGCACCCCGGCTATTATGATATAGGATCTCTTGTATTTGTACTTTTCTTTAGTCAGTTGTATTCCTGTACTGTACTATTTAGATTAGGGATTCATAGATGATGTACTTTAGATTTCATGTACCACCATCCCAGACAGGCGGGCTGTGCTCTGTCTTAGATTAGGTTGTGCATTTTGTACTGTATTCCTATTCTAGACTTATGGCATGTAATCATTAGCTTTTGTTATATCCGTACTGTATTATATTGTGAACTTTAAACAGGTTATCCAATTTGTTGCAAAGTATATGCATGAAATTCCTTTTCGTGTAATTATATAAAACTGTGCTAACACCTTGAACTAATGATTTCATTTTTTTGTATAATTATAGAAAAATGGTAAACACTAGAACGAACCCCATCAATGCCGAGACTACCCAAAACGTCACTGCTGCCCAATTAAGGGAAATGATTGACCAGGGCATCACATCTGCGATGGCTGCCAGCAGGAACGTCGATGACAGTCAAAATTCCAACAACCGCCGGAATAATCAGACCACCAGGGGTTGCTCTTACCCCGACTTCTTGAAATGTAAACCTTCCTATTACAAGGGCAAGGAAGGAGTGGTGGAACTCATGCAGTGGTTTGAGAGGTTGGAAACGGTATTTCGCATCAGTGATTGTGCAGAAGAGAACAAAGTGAAGTTTTCCGCTTGCACCCTACTTGAGAGTGCTCTTACTTGGTGGAACTCTGTTGTTGCTACTTTTGGACACGATGCTGCCTATGCTCTCAACTGGCCTGAGTTGAAAGAGAGGATGACTGAGAAATACTGCCCAAGGGGAGAAATGAAGAAGCTGGAGATCGAATTATGGGATCTCAGATGCAAGAACAATGACATCACTGCGTACAACCAAAGGTTCCAAGAGTTGACACTAATGTGCGTCAGGATGTTTGTAGAGGAGGATGAAAAGATTGAGAAGTACGTGGGTGGACTCCCAGACGCCATTCAAGACAGCGTGCTCACATCTCGACCTACTACCGTCGAGAGTGCCATTGAGTTCGCTACTGAGTTGATAAACAAAAGAGTCCGTACCCTATCCGAGAGGCAGACTGACAACAAGCGAAAGGCAGACGAGCACTTCCGCAATCAGCACCAACAGCATCCTAAGAAGCAGAATGTTGGGCAAGTTTACAGTGCTACTACTGCAGGAACTAACTCGTACGGAGGCACCAAACCTATGTGCCCAAAGTGCAACTACCATCATACTTTTGATAGCCCATGCCAGACCTGCTACAGATGTGGACAAGTAGGTCACTTTGCTAAAACCTGTCGAGTTAATGCTGTCACCCAGGCCCAACCCACTCAAAACACTGGAAGCTACAACAACAGGGGTGGATACAATGCCCGTGGGAACGGGAATGGACAGCAGGGGAACCGCAATGCTACTGGAGGAAACAACAATGGACCCAAGAAGGGAGTTGTGTGCTATGAGTGTGGAGCACCAGGACACACGAGACCAAGTTGCCCTAAGCGGGCAAGCCAGAACAAGAACAGTGGAAGAGCTTCATCTAGAGTGTACGTGGTCGGCAATGCAAAAGCCAACCCCGATTCGAATGTCGTAACTGGTACGTTTCTATTGAACAATCGTTATGCATCTGTCTTATTTGATACTCGAGCAGACCGAAGTTTTATATCCACTGAATTTAGTCAAGTACTAGAAGTTGTCCCTACAAGCTTAGATCACCGTTACTCTGTAGAATTAGCTGACGGTAAAACTGTAGATGCTGACACTATCATTAGATGTTGCACCTTAAATCTTTCCAAACACCCGTTCAACATTGACCTTATCCCCGTAAACCTTGGTAGTTTTGATATTATTATCGGCATGGACTGGTTAGCGAGATACCGCGCAGTCATTGTTTGTGACGAGAAACTAGTCCGTATTCCGTGGGGAAACGAAACTCTAATCATTCGAGGTGACGATAACACCGACCTCGCTGACACTAGACTTAGTGTTATCTCTTGTACCAAAGCTCAGAAATATTCGTTGAGAGAATGTCCTATCTTCTTGGCCCATATTTCTCGAAGATGAAGAAGAAAAACCCGAGAAGAAGCAAATCAAGGACGTACCCATTGTCCTAGATTTTCCAGAAGTCTTTCCTGATGAGTTTCCAGGCTTACCACCGACTCGACAAGTGGAATTTCAAATTGATTTAGTTCCCGGAGCAGCACCTGTACCTAAAGCTCCATACCGGTTGGCACCATCAGAGATGAAGGAATTAGCTGAACAACTTCAAGAACTGTCTGACAAAGGATTTATACGACCCAGTTCCTCACCATGGGGAGCTCCTGTGTTATTTGTCAAAAAGAAAGATGGTTCTTTTCGAATGTGCATCGATTACAGAGAGCTGAATAAGTTAACTGTGAAGAATCGTTATCCGCTTCCTCGCATTGACGACCTATTTGACCAACTGCAAGGGTCAAGTGTGTATTCCAAGATTGACTTGAGATCTGGATACCACCAGCTACGAGTCAGGGAGGAAGATATTCCAAAGACAGCTTTTAGAACCCGTTACGGCCATTACGAATTCCAGGTTATGCCATTTGGGTTGACCAATGCACCAGCTATTTTCATGGACCTTATGAACCGTGTGTGCAGACCCTACCTGGATAAATTCGTGATAGTCTTCATCGACGACATACTCATTTATTCCAAGAACGAACAAGAACATGGGGAACATCTTGCACAAGTACTAAAGGTACTCAAGGAGGAGCAGCTCGATGCCAAAATCTCTAAATGTGAATTTTGGATCCCTAGAGTGCAATTCCTTGGTCATGTCATCGATTGTGACGGTATTCATGTGGATCCAACAAAGGTCGAATCTGTCAAGGATTGGGTATCTCCTAAATCACCGACGGAGATCCGCCAATTTTTAGGCCTTGCCGGATACTATCGTAGATTCATTGAGGATTTCTCCAAGATAGCCAAAACGATGACCAAGCTCACACAGAAGGGAATAAAGTTCGAGTGGGGAGAGAAGGAAGAATCAGCTTTCCAACTGATCAAGCAGAAGTTATGCAGTGCACCTATACCGGCCTTGCCTGAAGGCAACGATGATTTCGTTGTATATTGTGATGCCTCGCACAAAGGCTTAGGAGCCGTATTGATGCAGAGGATGGAAGTGATTGCCTACGCTTCAAGGAAATTGAAGAAGCATGAGAAGAATTACACCACTCACGATCTAGAACTTGGATCCGTAGTTTTTGCTCTCAAAATCTGGAGACATTACCTATACGGAACAAAGTGCACAGTGCATACTGACCACAAAAGTTTGCAACACATATTGGATCAGAAGGAGTTGAACATGAGAAAACGTCGTTGGATTGAGTTACTGAGTGACTACGACTGCGAGATCAAGTACCACCCGGGAAAAGCAAACGTGGTTGTTGATGCTTTAAGTCGTAAGGAAACGGACCCTCCTATGAGAGTTCGGGCATTGGTGATGACAATCAGTTCGGATCTACCCAAACAAATTTTAGAAGCTCAGACTCAAGCCCAATTGCCTGAAAACCTCGTGAAGGAAGATGTTGGGGGAATGCTCAGAACTGATCTTAGCAAAGAAAAGTTAGAACCTAGAGCAGACGGAACCCTATGCCTTCACGGATGAAGTTGGTTACCATGTTATGGAGATTTGAGGAACTTGATCATGCACGAATCTCATAAGTGTAAATATTCTATACATCCCGGATCTGAAAAGATGTATCAGGATATGAAGAAGTTATATTGGTGGCCGAATATGAAAGCCAACATTGCCACCTACGTTCAGAAATGTTTGACCTGTGCTCGTGTCAAAGCTGAACACCAGAGACCATCGGGTTTACTTGTACAACCCAAGATACCGGAGTGGAAATGGGAAAACATCACTATGGACTTTGTTACCAAACTTCCCAAGTTATCTCACGGTTACGATACTATATGGGTAATGGTCGATCGACTCACCAAGTCCGCTCATTTCCTGCCGATTAGGGAGAATGATCCCCTTGCCAAACTAGCAAAGACGTACCTAAAGGAGATTGTGACCAAACATGGAATACTAGTGTCGATAATCTGTGATCGAGATGGTAGGTTCACGTCAAACTTTTGGAAGGCTTTTCAACGAGCCTTAGGTACCAATTTGGATATGAGCACTGCTTATCATCCGCAGACTGATGGTCAAAGTGAACGAACCATCCAGACTCTAGAGGACATGCTACGAGCATGTGTGATTGATTTTGGAAATGGATGGGTTGACCATATTCCTTTAATGGAATTCTCCTACAACAATAGTTATCATGCTAGCATTAAGGCTGCCTCTTTTGAAGCACTGTACGGTCGTAGATGCCGTTCGCCTGTGTGCTGGGCAGAAGTAGGTGAATTTCAGCTCACTGGACCCGAGTTAATCCAGGAGACTACTGACAAGATCGTCCTCATCAGACAGAGAATTCAAGCTGCTCGCGATCGACAAAAGAGCTACGCGGACCTGAAACGCAAACCTATGCAATTTGAAGTAGGTGACCGTGTTATGCTTAAGGTATCACCTTGGAAGGGTGTTGTACGTTTTGGAAAACGTGGGAAACTGAATCCTCGTTATGTTGGCCCTTTCAAAGTAATAGCCAGGATCGGGGAAGTAGCGTATCGTTTAGAGTTGCCCCAGCAACTGAGTCGGGTACACTCTACCTTTCATGTTTCTAACCTAAAGAAGTGCTATGCTGAAGAACCATTGACTATGCCATTGGAAGGAGTTCAATTTGACGACAAACTCCAGTTTGTAGAAGAACCAGTAGAAATCATGGAGAGGATAGTTAAGAAGTTGAAACGCAGTCACATCCCGTTGGTCAAAGTACGTTGGAACTCTAGGAGAGGCCCTGAGTTCACTTGGGAATGAGAAGACTCGTTCAGGACCAAGTATCCTGTCACACCCCACCATGGCGGAATATGGGGCGCGACATATGGATATCATCACAACAAACGGTGTCTCTATAGAGAAAACTAAAATGCAACTATAACGTCATAAATGGCGACACAAAGGTCATGACAATATCTCAACATAGCAGGAGTCTAGGTAAGTAGGTAACAGTCCTACCACTTACCCAAGACAAACAATAAACATAAACCAAACAAACATATAGGTGCCAACATGTATCACTTATCAAAAAAACATAAAGGTAAACTAAGAAGGAACGGGGATCTCCTTCTATATGCAATCCTAAGGCATCCAAGTCTAGCCACTTCTATCCTCAAGCTTAACCACATTCTCACCTGAAAGAGACACTAAAACACGTCAACATAAAGTTGGTGAGAGTCATAGGTTTAGACTCCAACGCTAAATCAGTTACAAGCTGTGAATAACAATCATCAACAAAAGAACATATGGACAATGTGTTACAATTATGTATTAACAACTATCAATCAAGACCAATCATACCAAACCAATCCAAGGCTCCTACCTTGCCAAACAACACCATGGTACCTTAGATGAACACCCTATGTACCTATCCCAAGGCCACTACCTTGGTAAACTACAAGGCCACTACCTTGTCAAACCACAATAACATATCAAAAATTGCATAGCAGTTAATCACATAAGTGTACACACAAGTCCATCACAACCATAAAACATTCACAGCAACAATTTAGAAACAACTCAACACAGTGTCTCTTCCATCCCATCTGGAAGTCAAAAACAAAAATAAACATGGGACTATGAACACTCACCTGATAGCTCCTTCACACGTCCTTGCACTAGCAATAAGCTAACAAACCAAAAACACGAAATCAATAAACGAACCAATCACTAAGATGGCTCATTAACCTATGATGGACATCTAACCCATTCTCACATATTTACCTCATTAATAAGCTCTAATTACCCCATTACCCTTCCTTAACAAGTCCTTAACTTGGTTAAGTTTAATAACTAACCCGTTCGTATTTTACCCATAACAGTCCCAGTTTTTAGGTCTCAAAACGTTAGGTCAAACGCCCTCTTAAACCTACCCATGGTTTCTGTAAAAGGAATATTCACACCCTTAAATATGTTGGCTAACACCTCCCACTTGCCCTAACCTTAAAGCTACTGTTAAGGCCCCGATATATATATATATACTTTCGTCATTCCAGATTTCCTGATTTTAAATGTACTAAAAGTTTGTTACCATTAAGGGGTCTTACCCTAAACCACCACCTTAGCCCAAGTGCAGATATTAACTAAAATATATAAACCATCTCTCACGTTCATGAGAAGATCCCAATGCAACCCTAAGTGCCCCAAACAACCCAAAACTTAAAAAGAAAACAGGCTGAATTCAAAACTGTTTTGACCTCCGACTGTTGTAACCTGTTTTTGACCCACTTCCCGACCTCCAATTTTGTTCTCGTTTCTTGCATTGGAAAGCCACTTCAAATAGCTTTCCAGGGGTACTTGGATCGTTAAATAAGAGTTTATAGAACTCCCGATATGATCAAAACAATTGACTCAAAATCTGCCCAGTTTTTTAAAAACGGGTTTTAAACAATTTGAACTAATTAATTACCCATAACCCCATCTATTTTTTTTTTATTTTTTTTTGAAAGGCACCATAACCCCATCTAATACAAGCCCTAGATTATATGATCATCATAATATGATTATAACATCATTAATTTACTGATTTTATATAAACCCTAACCCTAATCCATCATAAGGATGATTAATTAAACATAAAAACAATTTAATATGAAAAGGGTTTTGAAGATATACCTTTAAATTAATGGAAGATGAGAAAACCCTAATTTTATGAAGAACCCTAATTTTTCTCTTCTATAAGTCGACTATAAACTCCGGGAATGATTATAATTCGTTTGGTATAAGTGTGGGGTTTCTTATATAGCAAAACAATCCTTGTCCAAGTATAACACTTGTTTCCTTTTTTTCCTCTTTTCCCTTTTTTTTTTTTTTTTTTTAAACCGACCATACCCCTCAAAATTCATTTTTTATTTATTTTTATTATTAATATATGTATTAATAATATTACCTTAATTTACCATAATTTATTTCAGCTCCTAAAGCTCCCAAAACCTCAAAACCGTAAAACTAGTCAAATTTACGCGTTTTACCGTAAAAGACGTAAAATATACACTTTTAAAAAAAATCTCAAATTTTGAAATAAACTTTATAACTAAGTCCTAAATGACTTAAAACCATCCCGAAAAATATCCATAAGGCTAATTACCTTATCCGAGACCTCTAAATGCTAAACCATAAATCCTAAAAAAATACACTATTACTATAATACTTATACGTATACGTAACCACCAAAATATCACCATTTCATTTCATAGTCACTAATTGTGATCTCATGAACATGAATTAACCGTTCCTCGATTTACTTATGAGTACTCTATACTCATAAACGATAATCACACCAACCTCGTTCACACAAAATAAACACGTAAGCACAAAAATCAAGTAGTCACACATAAAATAACCTAAAAGTAAGACCAAGTGACGAACCTCAAAACCACGGTTGTCACATCACTCCCTCCTAATAGAAATCTCGTCCCGAGATTTACTCCTTAGGATCAACACACAGACAACAAATCACACGAGGATACTTGTTCTAAATGATCTCTTCTCATTTCCACGTGAACTTCAGTTCAAGTTTCAAGATACCACATGTACAAACCAAAAATAATTAAACCCATTGCCAAACTCTTGACCTCACAGTCAATAAATCTCGCAAATGACTCTTCGATAAAACAAAGACTCTTATTAGCACAAAACCCGAATAACCGGACATGCAAATATGCATCCTCAAACAACATTTACCAACCCCAATACATGAAATTTATCATGTATACAACTCATTTCCCCCAGGTAATTCTATGCTCATAAGCTAATGGTCTGATCTTCCCAAAGATCATAAATGGACCCACAAAAACTCTACATCAACACTTACATCTTTCCAAATCATACCACCCGTTACTATGGGTGAAACTCCATACATAACTTTGTCACTAAATCTAGTGGTTTCCTCCTTTTTCTACATAGCATCCCTTGTTGCTCTCATTCTGTCCACAAACACCATTACCACATTAGTAGCCTCTTTTACCAATTCTAGTCCACAATGAGGACAACTCACCCTATCCTTTCATATCGTGCCTCAAATGGCATTTATCGACTTCCAGTACGATAACTATCATTATATGAAAACTTAGCCATCGCTAACGAGTTTCCGAACTACCTCTAAATCAATCACCCATGTCCAATTACGTTCATCAACTCCCTTCAGTCCGTATCCCAAACTACTTTAAATTCCAATTTCCTTACAAAGTGACCTATGACGGTCTTTCACATATCCATTAATTCTTCAAACTTCCCAACTACGTGACTTCTCATTCCTCTTGAAATAGGTGATGAATTAGTCAGTCTATCGACTATCACCCAACTCTCATCGTACTTAATCCCCCACCGCATTATGTATCCCTTCCACCTACTTCGTCCTTACATCGACCTTTCTAAACTACTCCTATCCATGTAGGAAGTATAGTCTACGTCCCTTTCCTCCTTACGATTGTCCAAGCCACGCAACATAAATGTTGACGCGTTCACTGCTTTAGATAACTCAATTCGTGCAACCCACATCCTTCATCCAAACCACTCTAATACATCATCCCTATAGTTCAAGTTCGTCTCAGCTTCACCTCATCCTTCTTATTCCATGTCTCATCGACCATGCTTGCCTTTCCCAGATGGTACTTGGCCTTGCAATTTTTTTTCATCAATTAACTCCACCCATCACCTTTGCCAAATGTTCAATCAAGATGATTGAATATGTGTTGGATACGTTCATGATCCGTATAGATCATTCTCTACGTCTCGTACACCAAATGCCTCTAGCATTCTAGGCAGATATAACAGTCCAGCTCCACTAACTAAGTCTATCCAGTTCTTCCAAATCTTCAGTTCCTGCAACGTATAAGCGATCGCTTTCTTTGTCGTCCTCGTACGCGTCCAAATCCCTGCTCCACGTATCGTCATGCTTCGCGAATTCATCCAGTCCTTCCGATAATGCCAAGATCTGCTCATCATCCAATCCACCTCTTCAGCCTCCAAAATGCTCCCTCGTCCTTCTTCATTTCGCCCCTTGCTGGTTCCACGATATGCCATCATCTCTGACTACTAGTCCTGGCCAACTAAATCCTAAAACTCACACTTGAAAATCTCACGTTTCATTCCCTTTACTAACAACTCCAAAACCAACACATAATTCGCCTCATCCTCCTTCTAAGATTTGAGTATATCAAGATGTCGTCGATGCTCCCGATGACAACTCGTTTATAGACGTTCATGCACACTCGGTTCATTGACTCCATGAAAACCGCTAGTGCTTTGGCAAAGCCAAATGCATAACCGTAAACCCAAAGCGTTCCTACAACATCCTTAGCAATTTCAACTATGTCCTCCTCACACCCTCTCTTAGCGGCAATACGAATAAATTCCTTGCAATTTCTAACAGCTCTTGTTCTTAATTCACTCCATCAACGATTTGCCTTAGATGACACTAACTACAACTCCTCTCACTTCTCCTACTTGCTCTATTCATGGTTCTACCTCAACGCTCCTAAACCATACAAAACCAAAACTACATCCTGAATACACCAGATACGATCGACGAATTAAACCCACGGATAACTAACGACATTTCACGTGCACCAATTAAAACAAATCAAAAACCACGAGACTCCAAAGAAAACTCAAACCCAAAACATGTATCAATTTCCAAATGACCCATGACAACGAAAAATAATCCAAGAAACACCCAATGGCAACCAAAACATATTACACCCCGCCACATATTATTTAAACCGTGCAAAGATCGACTTTCCAAAAGAATATATATATATTTTTTTTTAAAATTTTTTTTCCTTACCTCCCCACATCTATGTGACTCAAACCATCTACAAACAACCTTCTAGACGATCTCAAAACTCAACTCAAAGACTAGGTATCCCGTGCATCCAAATCATAAAAAAAATAAAACTACTATTCAAACTCAACCTTGAACCCGACACTTGTACAACAATTCCGGCCAGTCCACTGACCTCCCATGACTATACATTCTGAATATTTGAAAAGTACGTTCCGAGTACATAATTTTTGGCTTTTGAATCACCAAAAAAGCTTTAAAAACGAACAAGTTATGACCAAAACAATTTTATGCTAGTTGTTTTAAAAACTAAAGAATAGACTTAGTGATCAATGCAATCCTTTTCAATGAAAGATATAATTGTATGTGAAATATTCATAAACTCCTTTTAACCTTGTATCAATAACTATAAATGGCATGAATCAGTTAAATCCGATTATATAAACTATGTAAGTAGAAAGAAATTTTACTTCGCTTTATTTTAATGAAAGTCATTTACAATTTGAAATAAATAAGTGTTGATAAAAAAAAACTTATGTTACATCTTGTTTCAAACATGACTCCAACACCTTACCCTTATTTTACCGAATACAACCAACTATCTAACTCTATAGTAGATTTCCAAGTCCCCCCTTTTTCCATATACCAACCAAAAGAAATGTAAGACTCAACCCAAAAGATTTCATTATCCCAGAAGAAATCTCCATTTATTTCAACGGACTTAAAACCCAGAACAACATTTTAAAACGTACACGTGAAATATGAACTCAAAGAATACGCTACAAGACACAATTCAAAAAATTCGAAACATTGTTGAAACTCCATCAACTCCAGCACCATAAAACACGAACAAACACAAGGTACGTTCAAGTTATAATAACTAGTGAACGACCATATACCATAACTTAACACATAGTAGTATATATACATCCGCATATATATACCTATTAAATCACCCAAAACATACTCGTTACCATACATGTCGGATCAACCAATCACGTCATACACACGTTTTTTCACACGAGTAATCACCATCTCACCGTGCCACAACAAAGCATAAAACCCACCTCCAAAACCAAACCATATCGTGTGACCCCAAAATCACACAACACAACTATAACCCAAAACATATAACACACTAATAAAAATAGCCATATCGTAGGCAGCCGTTACATAAACCCATATATTATACGTATACCCATTATCTACATCTCACCATATACAAGCATGTACTAATCCTCTTTCATGCAATCATACTTGAGAACCCATTGAAGTTGTGGTACTTGTATAACTATGTTGGCCACCATACTTATACAATTACCCTTTCCCCAATGCACTCCCTCCTATGATGACACTTATAAGAATCAATACAACATATAACACATAAATCTATCTACTCACATAAGCTCATAACCATATAACCAAATAGGTCCAAAACTCCATCTATAAAATAACATAATAAAACTCTTGGAATACAGAAATCCATAGTCTAGCTAAAACAGCCTAGACTAAATCCAAAACGAAAACATAATCAGTTATAAGTCATGTCGCCCATAAGAGTGGAAATAGCATAAGGTCCTTCATATTCACCTACTCCTAATTCTTAGGGAACATGACTTAACATCAAAAGAAAATAATACCCCTCAGGTACATAAAATAACCCAACAAAAGATAGAAACTACTATGTACCGAATTATGTACTATAATGTGCATTATAAGTAAAATACAACAATGACTAGCGTGGGGGATTATGGTTAAACCCGCACTACTCACAACTCGAAAAGAAAATAACATGTGGCTAAGTATGAAGTTACTATGGTTCAATTCATACCAGTCAAAACATCACAATAAATAACATTCAAACACATCAGTTATAATAAAATGCACACATACTCCTATGACACCTATATGCAGGGACCCTTAAGCTATAGACTAGGCTACGCGACTAGGCAACCTAATTCTCTATAACGATTGTCTCTGATACCATTCTGTCACACCCCACCATGGCGGAATATGGGGCGCGACGTATGGATATCATCACAACAAACGGTGTCTCTATAGAGAAAACTAAAATGCAACTATAACGTCATAAATGGCGACACAAAGGTCATGACAATATCTCAACATAGCAGGAGTCTAGGTAAGTAGGTAACAGTCCTACCACTTACCCAAGACAAACAATAAACATAAACCAAATAAACATATAGGTGCCAACATGTATCACTTATCAAAAAAAACATAAAGGTAAACTAAGAAGGAACGGGGATCTCCTTCTATATGCAATCCTAAGGCATCCAAGTCTAGCCACTTCTATCCTCAAGCTTAACCACATTCTCACCTGAAAGAGACACTAAAACACGTCAACATAAAGTTGGTGAGAGTCATAGGTTTAGACTCCAACGCTAAATGAGTTACAAGCTGTGAATAACAATCATCAACAAAAGAACATATGGACAATGTGTTACAATTATGTATTAACAACTATCAATCAAGACCAATCATACCAAACCAATCCAAGGATCCTACCTTGCCAAACAACACCATGGTACCTTAGATGATCACCCTATGTACCTATCCCAAGGCCACTACCTTGGCAAACCACAAGGCCACTACCTTGTCAAACCACAATAACATATCAAAAATTGCATAGCAGTTAATCACATAAGTGTACACACAAGTCCATCACAACCATAAAACATTCACAGCAACAATTTAGAAACAACTCAACACAGTGTCTCTTCCATCCCATCTGGAAGTCAAAAACAAAAATAAACATGGGACTATGAACACTCACCTGATAGCTCCTTCACACGTCCTTGCACTAGCAACAAGCTAACAAACCAAAAACACGAAATCAATAAACGAACCAATCACTAAGATGGCTCATTAACCTATGATGGACATCTAACCCATTCTCACATATTTACCTCATTAATAAGCTCTAATTACCCCATTACCCTTCCTTAACAAGTCCTTAACTTGGTTAAGTTTAATAACTAACCCGTTCGTATTTTACCCATAACAGTCCCAGTTTTTAGGTCTCAAAACGTTAGGTCAAACGCCCTCTTAAACCTACCCATGGTTTCTGTAAAAGGAATATTCACACCCTTACATATGTTGGCTAACACCTCCCACTTGCCCTAACCTTAAAGCTACTGTTAAGGCCCCGATATATATATATCTACTTTCGTCATTCCAGATTTCCTGATTTTAAATGTACTAAAAGTTTGTTACCATTAAGGGGTCTTACCCTAAACCACCACCTTAGCCCAAGTGCAGATATTAACTAAAATATATAAACCATCTCTCACGTTCATGAGAAGATCCCAATGCAACCCTAAGTGCCCCAAACAACCCAAAACTTAAAAAGAAAACAGGCTGAATTCAAAACTGTTTTGACCTCCGACTGTTGTAACCTGTTTTTGACCCACTTCCCGACCTCCAATTTTGTTCTCGTTTCTTGCATTGGAAAGCCACTTCAAATAGCTTTCCAGGGGTACTTGGATCGTTAAATAAGAGTTTATAGAACTCCCGATATGATCAAAACAATTGACTCAAAATCTGCCCAGTTTTTTAAAAACGGGTTTTAAACAATTTGAACTAATTAATTACCCATAACCCCATCTAATACAAGCCCTAGATTATATGATCATCATAATATGATTATAACATCATTAATTTACTGATTTTATATAAACCCTAACCCTAATCCATCATAAGAATGATTAATTAAACATAAAACAATTTAATATGAAAAGGGTTTTGAAGATTTACCTTTAAATTAATGGAAGATGAGAAAACCCTAATTTTATGAAGAATCCTAATTTTTCTCTTCTATAAGTCGACTATAAACTCAGGGAATGATTATAATTCGTTTGGTATAAGTGTGGAGGTTTCTTATATAGCAAAACAATCCTTGTCCAAGTATAACACTTGTTTCCTTTTTTTCCTCTTTTCCCTTTTTTTTTTTTTTTTTAAATCGACCATACCCCTCAAAATTCGTTTTTTATTTATTTTTATTATTAATATATGTATTAATAATATTACCTTAATTTACCTTAATTTATTTCAGCTCCTAAAGCTCCCAAAACCTCAAAACCGTAAAACTAGTCAAATTTACGCGTTTTACCGTAAAAGACGTAAAATATACACTTTTAAAAAAATCTCAAATTTTGAAATAAACTTTATAACAAAATCCTAAATGACTTAAATCCATCCCGAAAAATATCCATAAGGCTAATTACCTTATCCGAGACCTCTAAATGCTAAACCGTAAATCCTAAAAAAAATACACTATTACTATAATACTTATACGTATACGTAACCACCAAAATATCACCATTTCATTTCATAGTCACTAATTGTGATCTCATGAACATGAATTAACCGTTCTTCGATTTACTTATGAGTACTCTATACTCATAAACGATAATCACACCAACCTCGTTCACACAAAATAAACACGTAAGCACAAAAATCAAGTAGTCACACATAAAATAACCTAAAAGTAAGACCAAGTGACGAACCTCAAAACCACGGTTGTCACGTATCCACACTTGTTCACCTGACCAATGGCTTCATCTTAAGCTTTGAGGACAAAGCTAAAATAACGGGATGGTGCTATAAAACCTCTGTTTTTACCCTCATTGACTCTGTCAACTGTAGTACTATTTATATTTGGGATTTTTATAATTTCACTTTTATATGACTTATTAATTATCATATACCTATTGTCATACTAACTTTCATATTTATTTTATATAATATATGAACCTTTAGTCATTTATTGACTACCTTGGCAATTGACTGGCCACTTGATTGAATAATATATGAACCTTTAGTCATTTGTTGACTACCTTGGCAATTGACTGGCCACTTGATTGAATAATGAAATTCATCACCTCAGAACATATTTGAGATAAAACTGTAACCTTACTTAATTTATTTTATTAAGTACTTGAATTATTTTTATATGTACATATTTACATATAATACTTAAAAGGATTAAATGCCTAAACACTTTAAAAACAATGTATATTATTTTACATTGTCACCTGTTTACTTTAATAAAGTAAATTAATTTTAGTAATGTATTTAATAATACACTTTCACTAAGTTATCTAAAAGCTTCAACAAAAAAACACAACAAGTACCTATAATAATATACAATGACTATTATTATCATACAACACTTGGCAAAATTTACCCAAAACCCTTCCCATGCCTATACTAAAACGTATGTATGTATGCATGCATGCAATACCATCATTTGATTTAACTAGCTACAAGTAACCTAGTGTAATCATACACTCCACTAATACCCTATACTTATACATGCATAAGCCTTACTTTACTTACAACTAACCATGCTTTTGCTTACACAAAGCATACTTAGAAACGTACACACTCAAACCCCATGCATACTACTATGCCATGTAAGAACTTGTCCCCCCTTTGACTTACCAAAACCACACGGTTGGAACCAAAAAGAGGAAAGGAAGGAGTTGCTAGTTTTTGCCACATGTTGAAATCAACTAGGAAGTATCCCAACTAGATACATCATGTCTAGGATATATCCTTAGTACTAGGTACCAAGATCACATTTGATCTTTCTCTTTCTTCTTAAGCCGAAACAAACACACAACACACAACACATTATATTTTCCAATCTCACTTCACTCTTTCTCTCTAAAACCTACGGCTAAACACCCCAAACCACCATTTTCAAACCTTCAAGCTTTACTACTACACCTATACTATGTCTTCTACAACCTAAAGGTTAATCCTAAGCTCAACCTACAAGAAACCTTGATCATTGAAGCAAGAACAAGAACCCTAGAAGACTCCTTGAAGCCCACGGCATGCTTATGTTTTCCTAGACCTCCATCGTTGAAAGCTTGTCACTTGCTTCTATCTATTCTCATATCATTCCTAAACCTAACTAAACAAGTAAGTCCAAGTTAAAACCTACCTTTTCTAATACATTACATTTATATATATTGATGTGTACATGTTTATTTTGGTAAAGTTAACATTTAAACAAGTATGGAAACCCTAAAAATCTAAGTAAAACCCACGGCTAATTTTTATATATAACAAAACTTGATGTAAAAACATGTCAACTTGGAAGAACATATCAACATGATCTTGTTTAACTTGTAAAATCATGAAAACCTAACCATGCAAATAATATGGGACGTGAGTTTTAAGCTCATATTATGATTTTGATTGATCTTGTAATGTTTAGATATAACTAGAAATATTGGTTTCATGTTATTAGGTGCCTTAAAATATTAAGATCACTACTAGGCCTCATAAGATTAGTTTAAGCTCACTATAATACTTTGCCTAGACAAATAATCATTTTTATTAAATAAATGTTTTATAAGACTTTTAGTGTCAAAAATATGATTTTATAAAGTTACATGTTAAAAATATAGATCTATGATTATTTTGGATTTAAATGATATATCTAAGAAGTTTTGGACTAAAATAATATATATATATATATATAAACTTTCGGGTTAAAAATGGCATAAATAATACTTTCGGACCAAAATGTAATTTTAGTAAGTAAAAGGGATCTAAATGAATAAGTGTAGAACTTGGTATTTCAAAAACATAAACTTTAATCCACTTTTAAAAATATGCCGAGAGTTCAAGGGTGTGTTTTGAACATATCCGAAACTTTGTAAAGTTAAAAAGGACTAAAAAGAGATTACTAAAATATTAGGGTAAGTTGTGTAAATTTTGGAAAGCCTAAGGACTGTTTTGGACACAAGCTGTGACATAATATAAACCTTAGGGACTAAAAGTGTCAAGTTACTAAACCTAATAAAACCCTAAGCAACCCTAGGGACTAAACCTACCTAAAGCCGAAACCTATACAAGCCCTAGGGGGCATAAATGTAACTTATAATAAACCCTAATATTAGCCGAAACTATAGGGACAAAAATTTCCATTAAGTGAAACTATAACAAGCCCTAAAATAGGCCGCATACTATAAGGACCAAAATTGACATTTTATGAAACTTTAAGAAACCCTAGTTACACGTGTAACTAGGAGGGATCAAAACTGTAAATACTTGAAAGATTTAGAAACCCTAGGGGTATAAAAGTAATCTAATCGCGAGTATCTGTTTATTTAAAAGGACTAAACATATTTTTATACAATTATTAAGAACCTTAATATCTTATATATTTTTAGTCATTATTTAAACGTAAAATTTAAATAAATGTAACAATTGTATTTTTCAAACCTATAACTTAATAAGTGTAAATCTTACGTAAACTTGGATTTTAAATAAATGTTATACATTTATAAACCTTATTTATATATTAAATATAAATTGAAAATGGTTAACTTATAAAATAAATATATTAATTATATTTATTTTCCCATCACTTTAAATGTATATAAAACCATCCTATATGAATATTTAAAGTGTTTTATAAACAACGTAAGTACAAAATATTAATTAAGTGAATTAATTAATTAAACCTTATTATTTATTTATTACCTAAAATAAATACTATTAGAACTTGTACTACGACGAACAAACTACAAGTATTGTAATCATATACTTAAACCCGTTTAAACATGTACAGATTTATTCTGGAAATTTACTGCATTGTGTTATGCAATTACTGAGACCTTAAAATTATTTAGGTCGTTGACTGTATCGTGAGCATCCTTATCAGATTTATCTTCTGACTTATTGCTGTACTACTGAGGTGAGTTCATGGCCCCACTTTATATATTGACAAACTTTTAAATCTTTTAATGGGGAAGAAAACATGCAACATATTTGATTTTATGGACATAGATTGAACTGTGAAACCTTTGATTACCATGCCTATTGTAGATGAACAGCATGACCCGTGCATCCGAAACTGTTAGAATTATCGAATTACCTGAATGTTATAAATAGATCTATTTGGGATTGACCGTCCCCATCTAGGTGAGTCATGCTCACTGTGCCTCGGCCGGGACAACAGATGTTTCACATGTCAGCACTTATTTTTGTTATGGGTGCCTTATATGGCGAAGGGTCCTTATCTGTTAAGGACTTAACTGTCAAGTTTCAGTTTCGGGCAATATGGAAATGTAATTACTTTTTAAGTATTATTGCTCTGTGCATTACTACTTCTGGGAATATCTAATGTCCAAACATAACTTAATTAAACCTGTGAATTCACCAACTTTATGTTGACTTTCTAAGCATGTTTTCTCAGGTAACCGAAGCAGGTAATGGTGTGCATGAAGTCAAGCATCATGATAGATTGCATTATAGAGCTCATCTGGGGTTTTATAATTTGGGAATAAATTCAAACTTTCAAACAATGTTAAAGACTACTGTAATACTATTTGCACTTTCAATCATGTAATAAATGTAAGGATAATCTTTTATCTGTTGCTCTATGTTCTGTCTGCTGTTGATCCACCTACGTGACACCAAAATATTATTTTCCGCTGCATTGACTCAATTTGGGGGCGTCACAGTTTTGTGGTTACAAGAGTTATAGTTTATCAACAATTGTCATATTAAGGGACTATCAATTGGTATCAGAGCGGTTTGATTTATAAAACTTTTCATAAACCGTTCTTGTTTTTAAAATCAAGATCTTTATATGGCTGATACTATACCTCCTCCATCCTTTGGTCAAACCAGTCTAGGTACCACTTCGACCACCGCACCGGCCACCACATCTACTACCATGCCTACACCAGTTGTAAGCATTGGTAATAATGATGATGTCCTTCCCCAACTACTTGATGTTAGAGGGAGGTCACATGTGTCCAATGTTCCAACATTCGATGAAGAGGATTTTTCAAGTTGGAAAAGTGAATTTTTTATATATTTAGATGGCTTAGAACCCTTCTTGATAGGAATCTTAGAAAATGGTCCCTATGTACCACTGGCCGTTTCCTCTACCCCTGAGAGACCCATTAAGAAGCCTGTTAAGCAATGGTCTCCAACGGATAGACGTCTGGCTAACCAGGACAAGAGACTCAAAAGTATCATAGTCTCTTGCCTACCCAAGAACATTATGAAGTCCATCATTAAATGCAACTCTGCTAAGGAGATGTGGACTGAATTAGTTCTAGGGTATGAAGGTCCAGAGTAAACAAAAGAAACCAAAATCCAAGCCCTTAGACTTAAGTTTAATGCTTTTAAAGCTTTGGAAACAGAAACTGTTGCACAAACTTATACTAGGCTTAAGATTTTGTTGAATGATTTTGGAAACAATGGAGTTGTTCTACCTAAGGCTGAGGTTAATGCTACTTTTGTCAATAGTTTACCTAGAAAATGGCTTAGCCTAAATCAGACCTTAAGAGCAAACAATGCTATAAAGAGTGATACTTTAGCCCAACTGTTTAGTAGATATAACTATGAAGAAGGGCTAATTAACTCCATTTACAAATCAGAGACTGACAGGTTTACCACCAATATCACTGGTTCAAAAGCTCTTGTTGCTAACCATTCCTTTCAGGGCAGCGACTCTGACATAGAAGAGGACACTAGAAGTAGTCAAGAATTTCTTGATGAATGACATGTTGAGTTCCGTGACAGAGCTCTTCTAGCTGACCAAAAGAGGTACTACAAGAGATCTGGTAGAGTTGGAGCTACAAAGGTTGATAAATCCAAGGTGTCATGCTACACTTGTTGAAAAACTAGTCACTATCAGAAGGATTGCTGGTCAAACAAAACCTCCTCTCCAAGCTTCCCTTCATCCAGCAACAACAACAGCAAGAAGAAGTTTTCCACCTCACCTTTCAAGCAAACCTCTCACTCTGACTCGGAGGGGAAGAAGGACTACAAAGTTAAATACAAAGCCTTGAAAGCTGAGCTGCTAAAACTCAACCAGAAAGCTGATGATGCAGCAAAGAAAAAGGATATTAAGAAGACTGAAAAAGGTCTGATTGCTACCTCATTCGACTGGGATGATGAACCCCTCACATCTGAGGATGAAGGTACTACTACCGTCATAGCCTTTATGGCTATCGCTGATGAAGAACCCGCTGTGGGTAAAAGTGAAGCAAGATCTGGTCAATGGGTGGACATCACCATGAAAAAGGTATAAAGAATGTTATCTATGGCTGAAGGTCCTGATAGAGACCATGTCAGTGACTATACCTTGGTTGACCTCCACTTTGTGGAAGAGCAAAGAAAAAACCTGTTAAACAAATTTCATAGTCTTAAAACAGAGTTAAATCTTTGCCAATCTGAATTAACAAATCTTAAACCATTTGTGAATCTTGATAATCAACTTCAAAATGAAGTAAGCAAATTATCCATTGAAAATGAGTCTTTATCTGATGAAAACTCTGAACTTAGAAAAACCGTTGAAAAATGGAATTTGGCTCAATCCACAGTGGAAGAAATAGTCGTTGAATCCATACCTGGTGATGTGGTTCAGGCTATTGGGGGAAAGCGTAGATACAAAAACCATATACATGTTCCCAATGTCAAATTTGTCCCTTCAGATGTTTCTTCTCCATCTTCCACCTCTGTGGATGAGAAAAACTCTGACAAGAAATCAGAGGTACCGGCCCCACCAAGACTCGCTGGTGCTAACCCATCTCATTCCTTGCTTGGCCCAAAACCTCCAACCAAAACCTCTGGGAATTTAATTCTCAAAGTCGCTGAAAAAGCGAACAAAAAGGTTTTTGTGGCCAAGGACTCCAACAAACCCACTCCTCCCCCTAAAGAGCTTTTACCCACCAAGCAACTTCTCCTCACCTTGATGGAAGAAGTAAAGGGATTGAAAGAACAAATCAACCCCAGAGTTAATAGTCCATCTGTTAACTCTATTGGTGAAGGATCAGGTAACTCAAATGGGAGAGCTTTGTTTAGACCTTGCAAGCATTGCGGTTTCAAGAATCATTCCTCTAAGGATTGCATTAAGAAACCAAAATGTATCACATGCGAGTCTACTAAACACACTTCTAGAGAGCATGAGGAGGTCTGTAACACCCCCAAATTTATACAACTCAATACAGCGGAAGACTAGTTGGTGTTACGGGATAGCACATTACTCACATCATAGACAACGCATAACAATCGCGTCGTTTATTAATAAAGCATTTCTATTCATAAATATCAAAATTTTACATAGGTCCCAAGCCATTGTATTTAATACAGGTTTTTCAAAGCATTTGAATGGAAATAAGTATTTAGGTGCGGGCCATGAATTCTTGTTGTCTTCCTGAGAATTACCTTCAAGTACCTGAGATAAAACATGTTAAAAGAAAAGGTCAGCGATAACGCCGAGTGAATTCATAGAGTTTAATAAAATCCATCAATATAATATCAGTATAAGATTATTACTGAAAATCATTTTGTACAAATCATTTTTAATAGGCCATAAAATAGCCAAAGTCATTTTATACAAATCTTCATCAAAATCATAATATAGGCGTTTGCATTAAAAATCATTATACGAGCCAATGTCGTAAAAACATCATACAATACGTCTTATGACGTTGTATGAAAATAAAAACCGTTATATGAATATGGTTATGAAAACCAAAACACGAACATAATATCAATAGTATGACCCTGTATCGCTAGTCAGGCAATACATCGTAATTCAGAGCGTCTAGTAGTATTTCGTTAGTTCAGATTATTATAAGCCGCATGACATTGTTACCTTACTAAACCAAACAACGGGTAGCTAACCCGATACTCAATTTTACCATCTAAATTAGCGTGTCGTCACAAAGGTCACGCCATGGAAATCTTCTCATAAATAAATTCGCTTACCAATCAATGTGGCACGACGGGGATCAACCGTCAAGGCGCGAACTGGGGTGATCGTCCCCAAATAGTACCATTATATGCATAAGCGTCTACCAAATACCGGTAGTTCACAATTCATGCTAATGGGACTTTTAGTGACATAACCTAACTTTAATAATCCATTTAATTTTATCTATCGGGTCTTTTAATCATTTATCGGGTCATACAATCGGGTCATACAATCATTCGGGTCCAAATCAATAAACAAACAATCGGGACAAATGGTGTCCTATTTTATAAAAACTAACATGTTATCTCCCTCGCGGGTTTATAAAACATTTCATAAAAACATTTAAAAGAGTGCGAGGCTATGAACTCACGTTGATGTGGGAAGGCGGGTTATCGGCAATTCGGACGTAAAGGTACGTGCTTCAATCACGGAAACCTAGACAAATAATACTCGTCTTAGACTCATGTCCAATGAATTTATAAAAATAACTATTATGTATACATATGATGATTATGTATTTATGATGATCAAGTGGGTTTACATATTCCCTTTTACTCATTTTAGTGTTATATGTCGATAACTTTTATACTAGTTTACTAGTTTTACCTATTTACACGTTTTAAGTCCAATAAGCTTATTATGAGTTCTTTAACTTGTATTAATCCATGTTATACTTATATTATCAGTATCTACACCTTACAAGTTGTTCCTAAATGGGTTAAGCCCAATAAATAAGTTTATAAGTGTTTTAGTCCATTTTGTTGTATTATTAGTCCAATAACGTTAACGTAGCCCGTTAATGTCTGTATGTTATATAGTTCGGGTTTTATCGGTTTTTACTTGTTATACATGTCTATATATCAGTATATGAGTTTAAAAAAGTTTACATTAGACGGGTCCAACCGTCTAAGTTTTATTTAACAAAAACGTTAATTTTACGGTAATAGCCGAAAAAGTCGTAAAAATCATGTTTATAGTTTTATAACTTATAAAACTTAACAAGTTACCATTTTTATAAAATGTACACTTATTTACCATTGTACATATTTATATAAATGTATTATATGAGTTAGTGGGTTTTTATTCACATTTTATACTATATAATTTTGAGTGCTTATATAATAGTATTATACTTTAATTTCCAAAATCTGATTTTTATTTTCATATTCACCAAAACTGCCATACCTAGAGTTATATATGGAGATAGAAGCTCAAATTTTTATCACATAAACTACATGATATGTGCTCCATTTAACTCTTCTATAGCTACTGTTGAATCAGCCTCTAAGTATTTTCTAAAAATCGTCCAAAACAGTGAACTCAGATTGGTACTCTAAACTTGTTTTGATCATATCTCACACATTACAATGATTCCATTGCATGGTCAACTCTCACATGTGTACAAGACCCATAGCTTACTGTATATCAATTTATTCAAGTCATTTTACCAGTTTACCATATGATTCTTTACTGTTTTATACAGCCATCTAAGTTAAGCAAGATTTTAACCTTGTTTCTTATAGTTTTTCATCTTTTTAAGCATGTTTATCAACACCAAATCCCCACACAATATTTTTAATCATCACTCATCATCATATACATATACATAAGTGAAAGAAATACAAGATTACATAATCAAAAATAACAAGAAGATGAGGAGGACAATCTTTATACCACCAAGTTGATGTAGGTTATGATTTGGACATGGATTTTGATGGAGAAACTTATGATGAACCAAGACCATCTTCAAGACCACCATTCTTCATGAACACCTTGGGGAAAATCAGCCCTAATACTCCATGGAAACTCCTCCTTGGATGTTAAAACTTGCACCAATCTTCCTCTTTTTGAATGGAGATTAACATATGTAAGTTATAACATATGTTTGTGGTTAAAAATTGTATGATAGTGGTGTTTTGGTTGATGATATGGGACGACACATTAGAGAGGAGAAGAGAGAAAATGTGGTTGTTTGCATGTTGAATGAGAGCTAGTGGTAATGGTGGAGTGGTTTTGTTTTGAGATGGCTTAATTTGTAAGCTTGATGGACAAGTGTATAACTTGCTTATAAGGTTTTGACACCTCATGGTGTTAGTAGCTAAGTTAAGGTCGGTTTTGAGTGGGGGTGGGACAAGTGTCCCACTTGTCTCATCCCCATTTATTTACGGGTATTCTTCGATTCCAGTTTCCTCGATTTGCGTGCCCTCGGGTCGTTTTACGAAAAACGTTCTTATAAATTATGAATCAACGTCACAAAACGAATCCAATAAAAATTGTTTCATCAAAAACGGAGTTCGAAAACGTAAATACGTAATCCTAAGGTTTCCGATTTAGTTGTAAAGGACGTTAAAATAAAATCGTAAGTCCTAATCTCTTCTCGTAAATTTGTGAGTTTATGAACCAACACAAATTTAAAACTCCAAAATAATATTCACAAAATAAATTTATTTTCTGAAATGTCGGACTGTCACCAAAGACGGTGTATGTAAACGTAAGCACGTAACGTAGAATCCTCCGGTTTAGACGTAGTCGACGCTACTTCAAGACGTAAATCCAAATTACTTCCCAAAAATAAGTGAGTTCATATTGTAACATTAAAATAATGTTTTCAAATAAATATTGAGAATAAAAATCAACCATAAATTGACAGATTGTCACAGCATTTACCCCTAAACAGGATCTTTGTCCTCAAAGATCATCTTACCTTACTACTCGCTTCTTATAGAGTTAAATCCATGTGGGTATTTCCTCCACATTCGGTCTTTTCTCACAAGTGTAATTCATTACAATACGCGAGTTTCATCAAACATAACTACGTGGATAAGATCAGGCTTAATGTTGACTTACTTTCTCTATCCATGATGTTCACGGGTTTTTGATGAATGCAACTTTTCGCCGATCTAAACTTTACTAAGAAGAATTCAGATTTTCACTTGATAGATATTTTATCAAGTTCGATATACGAAACATAATTCACGCAGCTCTTGAAGTCCTAGGGTAGATCCAGCTTATATGCCTTTCAAACCAATCTTTTACATCATCTCAATGGTCCCATACAACGGGGACTTATATCCCATGATTTGTCAGATCATTAATTCATTTTTCCAAGGTTAAAATTTTTGGCATAACTTCGCTACCCATCTAGCACTTCAAGATCTACATCTCATATTCACATAACCTCCTACCTACTACCGGCAGTCAATATTCATATCCTAATTTCAACAATCATTTCAGGTCTCGTGGGTCGGGTATTTTGTAAGGTTAGGTTCGCCATCACAGGGAACCTTAAACCTAAAAGACATGTCCAACTCACAGTGGGTGTATGTCGGATGTCTTCATCTCAACTCCTGCTGACAGATGCTCTAATATTGATCCTAACAAGATTCGATCTCGATACTAACACGATAATTATCAATGATAATATCTCCAAAGGAAAACGATTATGCGGTTTATTACCAAAGGTCAATCATTCAAATATAAAACAACACTTATAATATTTTCTATCGTTACTTTACCTCGTCCCTTCGATTGGGGTGGTACATAGTACTCTCATCAAAGTTCGTTCTTAATGACTTCTGAGCAAATCTCTATAAATTCGATGCGAAGCGAGGATCTTGACATAGATGATCGATACAGGCACACCATGTTTACATAACTCTTTTGCATTTATCATTATCGGGAATGATATTAGCAGATTTGGTCAGTCTGTCGACGATGACCCAAATCGAATCAAATTCAGATGATGACCTTTGCAATAGCTAGACGTTTACTAATGTATGAGGCGATGTCTGCCTTCATAATTGCCATCAGTACAACTTCTTCTAATAATGATACATTAAATCAGAAATGACATAAATAAAATACTTATACTTACAAATTCCAACATAACTATATCTCACAATCTCCATATTTAGGCAACCACAAGTGGCCTTTAAAACATTTAACGCTATTGGCTTCTCTATTTTAATGGTTCACATTAGCCGCGAACCTCTTTTATAATCTATATTACCCCTTTTTACAAACATTGTTTATTTTTTATATCGTTCGGCAATTTATTTTGCACCTTCATTATTAAGGAACATGTCCTAATTGATTCTTTATCTTTTATACATAATGTGTCAGTAATTACGTTTACTTTCCTGATGAAATAAATATCATAACCGTATTTATTCAAAATTATTTCTTCATATCTTCTATGTTTCAGTTTCGTCTCATCTATCATTTTTATCAGTTTTTCTTAATCCGGCGTTTAAAGCCTCGATAATTATTACAATTAATTAAATAATAATTATTAAATTTTATGAAACGTAAACGTAAAAAATTTTAAATTTCTTAGTTCGACCAATTATATAAAATGTTCAAAATAAATTTGAATTTAATTAACAAGATATTTGTTGATTTATCGAAAATATTTAATAAGATTCGTAAATGTTCGAAAAATCTTTGGTTATACTTTGGTCAAAATTTCTTAGTTTGAGAAGCGTAAATTATCGTTTCAAATTTCAAGTTATTGTTTAAATGGTTTCCTCAATTCTTCTTAAGATGTCTAGAAGTATACAAAAACATTTATCCCTAAACAGGAGTTTAGTTAAATGTTTTGGTTACAAGGGAATGATCCCTAAAAAATCCTTTGTTAAAACATTTGTCAAAACATATTTCCATTTCCTTTTTGGTAAAACCCAAAGTCTTAAAAGGGCTCTTAATTTTTGAAGAGTCAATATAGATTCCATTATCTTATTAATCACACAGTCAAATCATGAAAAGTATTAAGCCGTTAATCACATGTTAAATATTTAAAGTACAGGTTTTTATTGTTCGACCAATTTAGGGAATTTTTAACTCCATCCTATTCTTATAAACAAACAAATAGTTCTTAATGATCACACGCATGAATTTATCAAATTACAGCCTACACACGTGATTCACCAAATTTATGAATGCTACATGTGTGTTAGTCAATCCAAACGACATCACGTGAAACTCATAATGTTCATTACAAGTACCGGATGTAGTGATTGGAATAGATAATCTTTTTCGCAGATGCGAAGTTGATGATAACCATGCCATGGATCAAATCTTTAAAACATACGCTAGAACCTTGTAAATGATCGAACAAATCTTCCATTTCGAGTTATGGATATCATTTTCGATTGTCAGTTTACTCAGTTCACAGTAATCTATAAACATAAGGAATGATAACACCATAGCTCTTCATGATCATGAGCTTGGTAGAATAAAATCTTTCCCCGACAACTCTCTCAGTTGTACAGTAATTCCCTTAATTCAGATGGTGCTGATGTACAGTGCACAAGATACAGGTGCAGCATCGGGAATATAATCAATACCAATTTCAACTTTCCTTAATGGCAAAAGTCTAGGTAATTTACCAACCAATACCTCCTAAGGTTTCAGATAACGAAAACATCTTTTAATATATTTATTTTATGTTCTTTCTAGATTATAATATCTATGACTATTTCACAACCATTCATGGTATAATTTCAAGTCTATATGTAGGATATGGTCATCCATCAAGAATTATTTAGATCACTTTTGATAGTCAACATCTTATCTTTTAGGGGAATTCTATTCGAGTTCCCATCGATTAAGAGAATGTCGTCATGTCATAATCAATCAATTCATTCTACTGGCACTATCAACTTTCCAGTTTCATTGCCGTCGATAAGATGTGAACTTCTCAAAGGACTAATAATAACTCATAATCCTTCACAAATTCAAGGATATCAGGAGACATAACTACTATTAAAAGATTAAGGTCAACGCATAATCTATGCGAGAGAATTTCAAATCAGATACAGACGAAAACATTTAACGAATATGAATATATCCCATGTTTTCATAATTTGAGTACGCTTCGAAAGCTCCTCAGATCGTTACCCAGGTCATTCAAATGAAATCAAATCAAAAGAAATGATAAGAACGTCAATACATCCAGTCGGGTATCAACACTCGGTAATCAGATACTTTTCCAAAGAATCTCACTACGGGAGAATTGGACAAGAAGGGAATATCAATTGTCAAATAAGACAATTTCCATAGATGAGTAAATTCGACTCAGCAGAAAAGATGCTATAGGCACATATGCAGGTGTCCCTAACACTATGTCCCTATTTTTCACTTCTTGCAGATCTCATAAAATTTAATCTTTCACAATCTTCAAAGAAAATGTAGTGTTTATTCATTAGTTTTATGGTGACTACTAATCAGTCTTGCATAGTCCATTCCAAATTGTATGTAGGCGCGCAACTATATACAATTTCAAGATTAACGATGCAATACTCAGTTCGTCAAAATTTTATTATCATCTTTATAATAAAAACATTTTCATGCTTAATTCTTAAATAAGAATCAAAAATAAATTTACAAAGATGTTCTTTTGTTATGAAAACAATTAAGTTTTCCAAAGTGTTTCATAAACTTCATTTTGATAACAATCACTTATAAATATCACTTTGAATAATCCTTATAGTGATGAAACTTCAATTTTTCTCAAGGGATACTGTTTTATCTTATAAAAGCAATGAGTGATCTGCAAAAGAGTGATGAAACGTTGTTCACCAAGAACTGACTACAATATGATAAGAAATGAGCATTAGCCAAATAATCATGAGGTTCATGATCTCGATGGCTGATAGTTGTAAAATTAGATACTTGCTTTAGGAAAAACAAGCAACTAAAATTTAGGGCAAGCGAGCACGACGATTTAGGAAAACCGTGTGTAAATGACCCTAAGTGAGTTCGTTATCGAGGAGGCTAGTGTGTTGTGTAATGGATTGATTTTGATTGATGATTTTATTTTGAGAAGAAAAGAAAATAGAAATAAGAAAGAAAAGACGGTTACGAAGACGGATCGAGCTAAGACGAAAACGCGTTCACGTAAAACCGTAAAAAACTACAAAATTAAAATTTTAAAACCTAAAACTTAATTAAAAGCTAAAAGTAGTCTAAAATAATATAAATAAGAAATAAAGGCCAATAAAAATATTTTAAAACCTTTTATTAGTTAAATATTCAATTTTATATGCTAATTAAAGCCCTAAAATCAAATATAATTAATCAAAATGTCCAAAATATGATTTTATTGAACAAATAACTTACTTATATTATCTAAAGACTAAAAAGTATTTTTCCTAATTTTTAAAAACTATTTTTCTATTATTAAATGACTAAAAACTAGTTTTAAACTGAAATAATTATAAAAAATAATAAAATAATGCTAAAAATAAGTTACCAATTTTAAAAATCCTAATTTACTCTTAGAAACAGAAGAAAAATGAAAAAGTTTGAAAAATATTAAATTTACCACTAAAAGACAAAACTAGTTTAAAATAAAACCCTAATTACTTAAAATAAATTCTAAAAAATAATAAAAAGATGAACAGTAGAATATTTTTAAACCAAAAACCTTAACATATTATTCTAAGTCTATGAAAATTGTTTAAACTGAAAAAGAAATATTTTTGGCACTAAATGCCAAAAACAGAAACATTAAAAAGTATTTAAATTAGCTATTTAATCCAATAAATACTAAATGAACAGTAACTAAAAATCTTTTTAAACTGAAAAATCACAAATAAAATTAGAAAAATAATAAAACCAGTTTGAAGTCCTAATTCCACTTTTTGAGCACTAAAGACAAAAAAGAAAGAATTCTGATAGTGACTTGTCAAAAGGTTTGTCTGCTAGTGGAGTAGGACTAACAAGTGAACTACTAGTGGGAAGTTTGTTCCCACTGCTAGTGTATAAAAGTGGTCAGGAGACCTTTCAAGCTTACGAAAGCTTTTGAATGGGATATTCTTGGAACAAAGGGCACTCCCACAACCAGTAGGGTTGTGGGAAGTCAATCAAACAAGAAAAACACAAAGCCTTTCACAAAAATCTCACAAACCAAGCACCAAATGTTTCTGATTAATCCTATGGGCAGGTCTGGTGACTGTTGGCCAATTTACATGCACAAAAACGATTTTCAAAGCCTCATAACTTGCATACAAATCAATACCATGGCAAGAAACTGATTACAAACCCTAGAACAACCTATTATCTAACAATTAACCAAACTTGATGCACAAATTCCAACAAAAATTGGCAGAAATAAGGCTTACTGATTTTATGCTATTTCTCAATTTTTTTTTACCAAGCAAACTTGTTTAAAACTCCTCCAAAATGAAAACTAACCTATCATATAACCTACCAGTATCCAAAGAAGTGTTTTAAACCAGTTATTTCCAAAAATCTTTCACCAAATCTCAAATAAATAACAGATCCAAACACCCCTTAAAAATTTCAGAAAGTGATTTAACAAACCAAATGATTTCAAATCACAATCAAACTGATTTAAACTACTTGAAACATGCATAAAACACCTTAACTAAGCAAAATCCAGCACTCAAACAAACAAGTAAGCAGTTTTCATGCAAAATCACTTAAAACTGAAAATATTGAAAACCAAAAAGGGACACAGGAATTTTACCTTAAGGGACCTACATCCAGGTCCCTTAGTGACAGCTATGTCACCTCCCACAAGCTCGGGCTTGTGCTGAGCCTTGAACTAATCAAGCTCCAATGAATTTCCTGCTAAGAATCAATGAACAAAAAATATTTCCAAAAATCTGATTTTTTTCAAACCTTCTTTTTGAAACCTTAAAATCCAACAACCTTGGAACAATGAACACCTTGTTAAACAAGTGACGCTTCTGAAAACTCAAGATTCCAATCCACTTTCACTTCATGGAATCTTGGGTTTTCTGAAAATTTTAAAATGACCTTTTGAAACCTTTTTGAAATCTGAAATAAACACCAAATGTTTATCAAAAGAAGTATGGAACTCAGATTCTTATCAAGCTAATACCAAACTTTAAAAATAATAAAAGGAGTTATAATTCAGCAAAAACACCAATTTTATAAAATTTTAAAAGGAATTACAATAACTTGAAAAAATCTGGAACAAGAATAGAGGTCACATGTCGACCCCTATTTATACTACTAAATAGATTGTTCTAGGTGCTAAAACCCTAATCATGAAAGTCTTATAATGCCCTTTGTCTTTTTCTTGAATTTCAGTCAAAGATGGCACATGTGAGCTTGTTGTGATGTCCAGCTGGTCTTGTTATGATCTTGGGCGTTAAATTGGACTTGGGGACCAAGGAGTTGCATCCATTCGTTCATTTGGTCTCCTCTGGGAAAATTAGGGTTTATGTGGTGGGTTTAATCCATTTTGGGGGTTTAGTTTTTTAAATGTGGTGTTTAGAGGGAAATTAAGAGGGATTGACTGGATAAGTTGACCAGGTTTATTAAATAAACCTGGTTGGGTATGGTTACGGTTTGGACTGGGTAGGGTATGGATAATGGGTAAATGGGTGGGTATGGTGACGTGTCAGGAGCTGGGTGGTGGATGAAGTTTGGTTGTCTTGGCTGAAATGGCCCCCAAGCTTTCTTCCTTCATTCATTTTGTTTTAAATGGCAATAAACTCCAAATCCCTTTATAACAAGTTTCAGCATTTGGCAATTTTGGCACAACATATTTATAAACTTGTATTAAGGACTTCACATGTAATTTCTTCATTTTCCAAGGGCTAAACTTATACAATCTTCATTCCTCAAGGACCATTCTTGCATAACTTGATTTCTTCAAGGTCTAATCTTGCCAAGTCTTCAAAAAAAGAGGCACTAAAGTTGCCAATCTTCAAAACTTCAAGGGCCTTTTTGGAAATTCCAGGTGTGGGTCCGGTTCATTGTGCGGCTTCGTTTCCCGTGTTCGTTTTTGATTGATTCTTGTGATCTTTTGCCATTTCCTCAATATCTGTACCTAAAAATACACAAGTAACAAACACGAGCATATATTTGGCAGTTTTAATGATATTTTATGCATTTTAGGCCCGATTTGGATGATGAGACTATGTATAAAAGCAGTCTCATCACTCCCCCATACTAAACCATTGCCGTGCCCTCACGCAATGCTAGAATAAAGTATCATAGCATCTCCAAAATTCATTTTATTCACTTTATTGAATGATAAACTAGCTACACTACTACTATTACTACTACTTGCGTTTTAGAAATAATGTATGATTTTCATCGCAAAATGGGACGTTTAGGTTCATAGAATAAGAACACGTGAATGCTTCGTTAGAAATAATTTCATCGTCCTCGATTTTCACCCCAATTCCATGCCAAGCGTGCAACGAGATCATTGTCATTATAAGTTAGTAATGCTAACACTACTCATATGCCCTAATCACGTACTTATCCTCCCATTATTCCTAAGTTATATCTCTTATATTTTATTTTGTCTTGAATGTCTCACAAGGATACATCTTTGACTTATGCGATAATAGAGATTTAGGTCTAAAAATAGAGTCCTAACGGTGTAACTAAGACCATCAAATCAATAACCCCTCCTAATAGACAACGATGTTAAAAAATTAAGTTGACAAGAAGGATCGATAAACACGGTTTTATAACGGTTTTGAACATGAGACTTATTACCAAGACTTTTATACGCCCCCTAACGGAAGGGCCTTATTATCTTTGGTTTACCTCCATCTTTTATTCAACTTCGCCATGAAGCTTTTATTATGACTTCGGTCTTGCCTTGCCTTTTATTATCCGCCTCATCGGTGGTTTTATTAGCCAAAGACGTATATCCTCACGCTAAAGAGAATTTTCGATCTTTAATGCTTCGAAGATTAAGGTTTGATTCACTTTCAATTTTGCATAGATTTTTCGGCCTTGTGGGGCTTCAAATTGTTTGCTAGATATAGGTGAGCACTTGAAATCTTATTATTGGGTGAAGCTTTCGATTATTGGGGTGCCAATACTTCAAAACCGTGACGCTGGCGATACCTTAATGTCTTCCCAATTTAATTACACGGAAGCTACTAGAAAAGACTAGAAACCCAACAATCCTAACTAAACCGCTAAGTCAATATTTATTAAGCAAAAAATATTTACAAGCGAAGGGAGAATAAGCAAACAACGAGAACACATGAGTTTTTGAAAGAATACGAGTACTCTACGTTTAGCATAGTAACTTATAATTAACTCTATCATTTCTCGTCCTCATTTAAGAGACTTAGCCTAATGTGTAGTTAAGGAATCAAAGCTAAGTGCTCAACACGCACGGTCGAGTCAAAAATTACTCTTATTCTCGCCATTGGAAAACCTACATTCGTGTCTTCAAACACTTATAAAACATGAGAAAAAATTTAAAATTTGGCCATTTTTAGCCTTATTTTGCAACAAAACGATAAACAAAAAGATAAACTTTGGAAAGCGTGGAGGTTTGGCAAGGCAAGTATCTATTCACCCCCCCATACTAAAGTTAAACATTGTCCTTAATGTTTCGATTCTAGGGGTGCAAACACCCCCATACTAGAGACGTAGTCGAATGCCTAATCTAGCATGGAAAGGGTGTAACCAATAAATTAATAGCCGTTTATAAAGTGTGCTAATAACCTAAGGTTAGAACATAAAAAGATATATCATTTGGATATTGAGAAATTTCTCCAAAGCAAACGATCGAGTGCTCCCGTAAAACAAACACGAGAGGCTCCAATCGTGAAGATCATGATCTAAAAACCACAATGCACAAACAACCACGAAACAAAGGTTGGAAGGGCACAAATCCCCTCACATTAAACTAATTAGAAAGCAATAATACGTACATGGATAAGCATGGGTCTCCCCCACGAGGCACCTTGTTTTTGATAACCGAGTCAAAAGCTCGACTCGAATCCCTATAAATGTGATCATTTAGGGATAATCATGGTATGGTCAATTTTTGGTGGGACTTACATGATAAACAAGGCCCAAAAACAACCGGTATAAAGGACTAAGTCCTTTGATGGTGCAAAATACCGGGATCGAAGATGGCGTTCTCGTTTTCATTAGAAAAACAAATCAACCCCACTTCATCATGAGTCAACAAAAACTCAAAGACTTCAAGAAAATAGACGAGAAGAAATAGAAGGGTGGGACAATGGGTAAGTCACTAAAAACATGAGCTACTCGAGGTAGACTCGCACCAATCAAATGAAAAGATTTTCCATTTATTGCCTCGGTGGAAGATCGAGATTTCCCTATATAATCAATTCCAGGATCAAATATCTCGTCCTCGGTGGAGAAAGGGGAGGGAACATAAGGGGATTCCCCCACACTAAGTCCACACAAAGCATCGTCAAAAGGAGAAGACGAGCTTGTAGTACTCAATACACGCGGTGATGACGGAGTTAGAGTTATAGAAAAATCTTTTAAATTCAATTCAAAATCTTTTCCTTTTTCATCTTTTAAACTCTCTTTGTGAAAACCCGATTTAATTATGTCGAAAATATTTGGCGTTTCTAAAGCAATGTTAGTCACACTAAAAATTCTCACATTTTGAAACCGTTTTGGCAAAGGTGGTGGTAAGTTCTCAAAACGTTTGTCAACAAAGAAAACTTCCCCATCGGGATCAACGTATTCATCATCTGAAGAATCATTCACATTTGGAACCGTGGGCTTAACACTCTTAACCTCCACCGGCGGAGGGGACGGAACTTCATTTTTATCAACAACTTCTAAAACTCTATTTGAAATCTTTTTGCAAATGTTTTGATGGGATTGACATTGTACAAAGATGTGATCGAATACACATGAGAAAGTGTGGAGTTTTGAGTTGCATTAATGACGAGTTCTTCCTCATTGAAACGAAGAGTGATTTTCCTTACATGCACATCGATAAGTGCTCTCGAGGTATCCAAAAAAGATCGACCTAAATTTAACGGAACTTTAGGATCGATGGGAATATCAACAACAATAAAGTCTACGGGATAGTAGAACTTTCCAACTTTCACAAAGACGTCCTCGGCTACTCCACAAGCTAGAATCGTAGAATGATCGGCCATTTCGATTGACATTCTTGAAGGAGTGAGATTTTGAAGATTGAGCGATTTAAAAATCTGAAGAGGCATCAAATTAATACTAGCACCAAGATCGGCCAAGGCGTAGCATTCTTCCATGTCTTGAATATCACATGGGATTAAAAACTTGCCAGGATCACCGACTTTTTGAGGTATGCGGCTTAGAAAAACCGAAGAACAACTACACAATTTTTGCAATTTCTCTTTGTTATTCAACATACTTTTGAAGTTCGCGGCAAATCAAGGCATCATGACTAAGGCGTCGGCAAAACTTATATTAAAATGCAAGTCACGAAACATTTTCATAAAGAGTTCAAATTGATAATTATTTCGTTCTTGTGCCTTTTCCTTGTCTCGTCTTGAAGGGTAAGGTAAGGGTGGTGTGGGTTGGGGCATAGGCATAGGCATCGGCCTTGGAATCTCGGGTTCCATGATTGGTATTGGTTCAACCGTAGGTGTGGTTTGAGCGGTACTTCGTAGGCTTGTAATTTGCTCCTTTTCTACCACAACCTCGGGTTCTTTCTCTTTTTCCTTCTCCATAGACGTACTTGGACGAGAAATGGGTTCTTTGAAAGTTTTACCACTACGAGTAGTAATAACCTTCAATTCTCCTTTCGGGTTCACGATGGTATCACTAGGAAGACCACCCGAAGAAGAGGGCTTACACATGATAGCTTCAAACATCTTAGCCATTCGGTCTTCAAACTTAGATTGCCTAGCATCCGCTTTTAACAACTCTTGCTTAATCTCATGTTGTCCTTGCTCCATTTTTTGTTGATTTTGTTGGAGACGTGTGACATTTCCTTCCATTTTATTAGCATGAGTTTAAAGTTCATTAGCAAGTTCGTTTTTAAGCTCGTTTTTCAACTCAGATCTTAAGCTAACCATTTCACGTTGCATATTGTCAAACTTAGCATCATTAGCCTTAGCATAATACAAAAACTCCCCTTGAAGATTTTTGGTGTGATCATTTTGAAAACCTTGTGTCGAAGTTTGAAAATCACGGTTTTGGTTTTGGTTTGAAATTTGCCCATTTCCACTTTGATAATTACCCTTATTATAGTTCCTTTGATTTCCTTGGTAATTTCCACCTTGGTTGTTGTTGCGATAGTTATTAGCATTTTGATTTGGTGAGCTTGATTTTGGCGGGATCCTTGACCGATTTGGTTATAAGTTCCCGTGGCTACATAAGCACTCGAAGTGTTACCATCCGCGGTAATGCACTCGGAAAGATCATGAGCTCCACCACACGACAAACAACTTTTAGAAACCGCTTTAACCGAAGCGGAATTAGAAGCTTCTTGAGCTTTCCAATGAGACATAAGAGTCGAAAACCTATCGAAAAACCGATTTTCCTCATTAGCTTCATCTTGTAAGGCATTGATACTACGAGACGATGATGAGCCCATTTTGGCAACACTCGGTGTGTTACGAGGGCTATAAACCTTAGACCTATTCTCAATTATGACCAAAGCTTCTTCAGCCATTTTACACAAAAAATTACCACCCGCGGCGGCATTTAAATAATCTCTTTCATGATCATTAACTCCATTGTAAAACGTGTCGATTTGGTGCAAGTCAGAAAAACCGTGATGAGGACATTCATGCAACATCTCCTTAAACCTATTCCAAGCCGTTGAAAAACTTTCATTTGATTCTTGTGAAAATTTAGAAATCTCATTTTTCAAATGCGTAGTCTTAGAGGGCGGAAAAAATTGGTTCACAAATTTCGAAACGAGATCCTTCCACGTCAATATAGAATTAGGTGGCTCTTTCTCTAACCAAATTTTAGCGGGCCCCGCTAAGGAATACGGAAAAAGCATCATCTTAATCGAGTCATTCGAGACATCCTTGAATTTGCAAGTGGCGGTAAGACGATTAAATTGGCGGATATGGTTGTGAGGATTGTCCTTCTCATCACCACGGAATTTGTTGTTTTGGATCATCGACAACAAACCCGTTTTCACCTCAAAATTCTCCGCAAGGATAGCGGGAATCACAATAGCTTCTCCATAACCCTCGGTGGGTGCTTGAAGTAACTCTATCATAGTTCGATTCGCCATGGTTGGTGCTTCTCGTACAATGGGTTCGTCAATAGGAGACTCCTCACTAGAATGAGTTGGAGTGGGAGTTTCGTTCTTTCGTCTACGTGCACGTTTTGCTTAATTACGAGTTAGCATAAACGTCACGTACAACGAGGAGATGAGCAAAGAAGATTCTTTTTGGTGTTTTGTATTTTTCAATTTTTTTGTGGTTTTTGATGGTATTAACTTTTTTTTTTGGAAATTGGTGAAATGTATTAAGTAGACAAAAATCTACAAATCTCCTCCTTAATCAAATCTCTCGATTAAAGAAGCCTCAAGGAATGAAAACGATCACGTGAAGTGAACGCCTTCGATGACTTTAGAACGATGGTGGAACACCAAATCGTTCAAGAGGGTTTAATCAATGAAACCAAGAAAATATATATGATATGTAATAATACTTTGGGCGGCAAAACCCTCGATTCACTCTCAAAATCAAATACGCACAAGCAAGCAGAGGAAACGAGGCGGCGCGAAGCACTTAAGAGCCTTTTTCCTTTAGGTCGTGAAATACAACCGCCTTATACCCACCTTATAGTTTGTATTTTCAAAATCGAGCTTCACGAAAGTATTTATCTATTTTTGCCTTTTTCTTTGGTTTGAGATTCGAATACAATGATTGGGTAATGACCTCCCAAGTCAAGGTTGTGATTGCTCACGTATTTGGAGTACTTGTGAATTTATTGTTCTACGTATACAATATATTAATAATATTCACACAAAAACCAAAAAACGATAATATGTATTAGTAGAGTGCTACTAATACAAATACTAATTATGGCTATATATAAAAAAATGGTTCAATCAAAACACAACACGCATCCCCGGTAGCGGCGCCAAAAATGATAGTTATAAAATTAGATACTTGCTTTAAGAAAAAGAAGCAACTAAAATATAGGGCAAGCGAGCACGACGATTTAGGAAAACCGTGTGTAAATGACCCTAAGTGAGTTCGTTCTCGAGGAGGCTAGTGTGTTGTGTAATGGATTGATTTTGATTGATGATTTTATTTTGAGAAGAAAAGAAAAGAAAATAGAAATAAGAAAGAAAAGACGGTTACGAAGACGGATCGAGCTAAGACGAAAACGCGTTCACGTAAAACCGTAAAAAACTACAAAATTAAAATTTTAAAACCTAAAACTTAATTAAAAGCTAAAAGTAGTCTAAAATAATATAAATAAGAAATAAAATCCAATAAAAATATTTTAAAACCTTTTATTAATTAAATATTCAATTTTAAATGCTAATTAATGCCCTAAAATCAAATATAATTAATCAAAATGTCCAAAATATGATTTTATTGAACAAATAACTTACTTATATTATCTAAAGACTAAAAAGTATTTTTCCTAATTTTTAAAAACTATTTTTCTATTATTAAATGACTAAAAACTATTTTTAAACTAAAATAATTATAAAAAATAATAAAATAATGCTAAAAATAAGTTACCAATTTTAAAAAATCCTAATTTACTCTAATAAACAGAAGAAAAATGAAAAAGTTTGAAAATATTAAATTTACCACTAAAAGACAAAACTAGTTTAAAATAAAACCCTAATTACTTAAAATAAATTCTAAAAATAATAAAAAGATGAATAGTAGAATATTTTTAAACCAAAAACCTTAAAATATTATTCTAAGTCTATGAAAATTGTTTAAACTGAAAAAGAAATATTTTTGGCACTAAATGCCAAAAACAGAAACATTAAAAAGTATTTAAATTAGCTATTTAATCTAATAAATACTAAATGAACAGTAACTAAAAATCTTTTTAAACTAAAAAATCACAAATAAAATTAGAAAAATAATAAAACCAGTTTGAAGTCCTAATTCAACTTTTTGAGCACTAAAGACAAAAAAGAAAGAATTCTGATAGTGACTTGTCAAAAGGTTTGTCTGCTAGTGGAGCAGGACTAACAAGTGAACTACCAGTGGGAAGTTTGTTCCCACTGCTAGTGTATAAAAGTGGTCAGGAGACCTTTCAAGCTTAGGAAAGCTTTTGAATGGGATATTCTTGGAACAAAGGGCACTCCCACAACCAGTAGGGTTGTAGGAAGTCAATCAAACAAGAAAAACACAAAGCCTTTCATAAAAATCTCACAAACCAAGCACCAAATGTTTCTGATTAATCCTATGGGCAGGTCTGGTGACTGTTGGCCAATTTACATGCACAAAAACGATTTTCAAAGCCTCATAACTTGCATATAAATCAATACCATGGCAAGAAACTGATTACAAACCCTAGAACAACCTATTATCTAACAATTAACCAAACTTGATGCACAAATTCCAACAAAAATTGGCAGACATAAGGCTTACTGATTTTATGCTATTTCTCAATTTTTTTACCAAGCAAACTTGTTTAAAACTCCTCCAAAATGAAAACTAACCTATCATATAACCTACCAGTATCCAAAGAAGTGTTTTAAACCAGTTATTTCCAAAAATCTTTCACCAAATCTAAAATAAATAACAGATCCAAAACCCCTTAAAAATTTCAGAAAGTGATTTAACAAACCAAATGATTTCAAATCACAATCAAACTGATTTAAACTACTTGAAACATACATAAAACACCTTAACTAAGCAAAATCCAGCACTCAAACAAACAAGTAAGCAGTTTTCATGCAAAATCACTTAAAACTGAAAATATTGAAAACCAAAAAGGGACACAAGGATTTTACCTTAAGGGACCTACATCCAGGTCCCTTAGTGACAGCTATGTCACCTCCCACAAGCTCGGGCTTGTGCTGAGCCTTGAACTAATCAAGCTCCAATGAATTTCCTGCTAAGAATCAATGAACAAACAATATTTCCAAAAATCTGATTTTTTCAAACCTTCTTTTTGAAACCTTAAAATCCAACAACCTTGGAACAATGAACACCGTGTTAAACAAGTGACACTTCTGAAAACTCAAGATTCCAATCCACTTTCACTTCATGGAATCTTGGGTTTTCTGAAAATTTTAAAATGACCTTTTGAAACCTTTTTGAAATCTGAAATAAACACCAAATGTTTATCAAAAGAAGTATGGAACTCAGATTCTTATCAAGCTAATACCAAACTTTAAAAATAATAAAAGGAGTTATGCAAAAACACCAATTTTATAAAATTTTAAAAGGAATTACAATAACTTGAAAAAATCTGGAACAAGAATAGAGGTCACATGTCGACCCCTATTTATACTAATAAACAGATTGTTCTAGGTGCTAAAACCCTAATCATGAAAGTCCTATATTGCCCTTGGTCTTTTTCTTGAATTTCAGTCAAAGATGGCACATGTGAGCTTGTTGTGATGTCCAGCTGGTCTTGTTATGATCTTGGACGTTAAATTGGACTTGGGGACCAAGGAGTTGCATCCATTCGTTCATTTGGTCTCCTCATTGGGGTTGGGGTGAATAAGACGTTGCAGGGGAGGTCCACAAGACACATGGGTGTGTCTTGTAAGGAATCTGGGTGTGGGGTTTTAGTGACAAAGACACTAATTAACTTTCTGAAAAAAATGAATCAAAAGCCCTTTGTATTTAAGTCAATTAGGTTTGGGAAAATTAGGGTTTATGTGGTGGGTTTAATCCATTTTGGGGGTTTAGTTTTTTAAATGTGGTGTTTAGAGGGAAATTAAGAGGGATTGACTGGATAAGTTGACTAGGTTTATTAAATAAACCTGGTTGGGTATGGTTACGGGTTTGGACTGGGTAGGGTATGGATAATGGGTAAATGGGTGTGTATGGTGACGTGTCAGGAGCTGGGTGGTGGATGAAGTTTGGTTGTCTTGGCTGAAATGGCCCCCAAGCTTTCTTCCTTCATTCATTTTGTTTTAAATGGCAATAAACTCCAAATCCCTTTATAACAAGTTTCAGCATTTGGCAATTTTGGCACAACATATTTATAAACTTGTATTAAGGACTTCACATGTAATTTCTTCATTTTCTAAAGGCTAAACTTGTACAATCTTCATTCCTCAAGGACCATTCTTGCATAACTTGATTTCTTCAAGGTCTAATCTTGCCAAGTCTTCAAAAAAATGAGGGACTAAATTTGCCAATCTTCAAAACTTCAAGGGCCTTTTTGGAAATTCCAGGTTTGGGTCCGGTTCATTGTGCGGCTTCGTTTCCCGTGTTCGTTTTTGATTGATTCTTGTGATCTTTTGCCATTTCCTCAATATCCGTACCTAAAAATACACAAGTAACAAACACGAGCATATATTTGGCAGTTTTAATGATATTTTATGCATTTTAGGCCCGATTTGGACGATGAGACTATGTATAAAAGCAATCTCATCAATGGCACTCAAAAGAGAATAATTCACAACGTAACTCAAATCAAGATGAGTACTTGTTCAACGGTTGCATCACTAATACGAACATTAGGATGAAGCAAGAAAAGATAGATAACATCGATACATGTAGAATTTAGCAATCAAAGGTAGTCTTTTCATTAATCACAAACAAGTCAAAATTGTACCGTAACACATTATGTGTCACTATGTCATACAATTCCAAGAACTCATCCTACCAACTGATGTCTCAGTTAAGTTAGGGATTATTTTTAAAAGATACCACAATGAATACTAATCTACAAGAGTCATTAGGTGTCCCACCTGTACCGGAAGATCCATCGGTCCCTATTCAGAAGAAGATTTCTTCAATTTATTTCCTGGACACTGGGCATCCTCATCATTGGACAATGGTCTAGGATCAACACTTAACACGAATCAACAATCAATTTAAAACCTTATAACTCAATCACAAAGCTTAACGACTTCCTCTTATCAATCTCATATTCCATACAAGTTAAATTTTACTTTATTCAAGTTTTAACCAATTTTATACTCAATTCGATATCCTACCTCATTCTTCAATACTTTCAACCTTATTTTTAGACCTTAATAACGCAATAAAAGCTCGATATGATCAACACTTAATTTCCAATCCAATAACTCCTTTATCAATAATTATCAAATGAGTCACTAGTATAAAATGACTTGATCATTCAACTAGACTTCTCAGAAAGGTACTAGTGGCATGAGGCTTTTGGCTAATGGTTCCAATGACAGCCTCAAGTGCAACATTCACCCTTTCGATTTCAATTAAAGAATTGGATGACAACGAATCAGATGACATCTTTCTAGGTGGTAACGTTTTGTCAAACTCCACCCTATAAGGAAGGATCGTCATGACATCGATATCAGTTTTAATCTCGCCAATTCTTTTTCATTATCACAATCAACTAATGTCTACATTTCTACGAATATCAACCATTTGTTGGGATCATAAATATCCACAACTTGGTTTAGATCTAGGATAGCTAGAATTCCTACGAGAATAGCTTCGATTGATTTACTAGGGGAGTTAGGGTTTCTTGTGACAATCTACGTCGTATAAATACCTCGTATAAATATCAAAATAATCATCAAACAATCATATAATCAAATTACATCATATATATATAATCCAAGTTATATATATATATATATATATAAATATATATATATATATATATATATATATATATATATATATATATATATATATATATATATATATATATATATATATATATATATATATATATATATATATATATATATATATATATATATATATATATATATATATATATATATATATATATATATATATATATATATATATATATATATATATATATATATATATATATTAAAATAACACTTCTCAGTCTGGACTTGTCGGTAACTCGGGAATTCTTCGGCACCATTATAGTCAAAAGATTTTAGACATTTTTAGAAAAATATTTATAATTAAAAGATTTCGAAATGTTTTATTCAAAACCTTAGTTTTAAAAATCTTTCGTTCTCTATAACGAGAGCTCTGGTACCAAACTGTAACACCCCCAAATTTATACAACTCAATACAGCGGAAGACTAGTTGGTGTTACAGGATAGCACATTACTCACATCATAGACAACACATAACAATCGCGTCGTTTATTAATAAAGCATTTCCATTCATAAATATCAAAATTTTACATAGGTCCCAAGTCATTGTATTTAATACAGTTTTTTCAAAGCATTTGAATGGAAATAAGTATTTAGGTGCGGGCCATGAATTCTTGTTGTCTTCCCGAGAATTACCTTCAAGTACCTGAGATAAAACATGTTAAAAGAAAAGGTCAGCGATAACGCCGAGTGAATTCATAGAGTTTAATAAAATCCATCAATATAATATCAGTATAAAATTATTACTGAAAATCATTTTGTACAAATCATTTTTAATAGGCCATAAAATAGCGAAAGTCATTTTATACAAATCTTCATCAAAATCATAATATAGGCGTTTGCCTTAAAAATTATTATACGAGCCAATGTCGTAAAAACATCATACAATACGTCATATGACGTTGTATGAAAATAAAACCGTTATATGAATATGGTTATGAAAACCAAAACACGAACATAATATCAATAGTATGACCCTGTATTGCTAGTCAGGCAATACATCGTAATTCAGAGCATCTAGTAGTATTTCGTTAGTTCGGATTATTATAAGCCGCATGACATTGTTACCTTACTAAACCAAACAACGGGTAGCTAACCCGATACTCAATTTGCCCATCTAACTTAGCGTGTCGTCACAAAGGTCACGCTATGGAAATCTTCTCATACATAAATTCGCTCACCAATCAATGTGGCACGACGGGGATCAACCGTCAAGGCGCGAACTGGGGTGATCGTCCCCAAATAGTACTATTATATGCATAAGCGTCTACCAAATACCGGTAGTTCACAATTCATGCTAATGGGACTTTACTGACATAACCTAACTTCAATAATCCATTTAATTTCATCTATCGGGTCCTTTAATCATTTATCGGGTCATACAATCATTCGGGTGCAAATCAATAAACAAATAATCGGGACAAATGGTGTCCTATTTTATAAAAACTAACATGTTATCTCCCTCGCGGGTTTATAAAACATTTCATAAAAACATTTAAAAGAGTGCGAGCTTATGAACTCACGTTGATGTGGGAAGGCGGGTTATCGGCAATTCGGACGTACGGTACGTGCTTCAATCACGGAAACCTAGACAAATAATACTCGTCTTAGACTCATGTCCAATGACTTTATAAAAATAACAATTATGTATACATATGATGATTATGTATTTATGATGATCAAGTGGGTTTACATATTCCCTTTTACTCATTTTAGTGTTATATGTCGATAACTTTTATACTAGTTTACTAGTTTTACCTATTTACACGTTTTAAGTCCAATAAGCTTATTATAAGTTCTTTAACTTGTATTAATCTATGTTATACTTATATTATCAGTATCTACACCTTACAAGTTGGGCCTAAATGGGTTAAACCCAATAAATAAGTTTATAAGTGTTTTAGTCCATTTTGTTGTATTATTAATCCAATAACGTTAACGTAGCCCGTTAATGTCCGTATGTTATATAGTTCGGGTTTTATCGGTTTTTACTGGTTATACATGTCTATATATCAGTATATGAGTTTATAAAAGTTTACATTAGACGGGTCCAACCGTCTAAGTATTATTTAACAAAAACGTTAGTTTTACGGTAATAGCCGAAAAAGTCGTAAAAATCATGTTTATAGTTTTATAACTTATAAAACTTAACAAGTTACCATTTTTATAAAATGTCCACTTATTTACCATTGTACATATTTATATAAATTTATTATATGAGTTAGTGGGTTTTATTCACATTTTATACTATATAATTTTTAGTGCTTATATAATAGTATTATACTTTAATTTCCAAAATCTGATTTTTATTTTCATATTCACCAAAACTGCCATACCTAGAGTTCTGTATGGTGATAGAAGCTCAAATTTTTATCACATAAACTACATGATATGTGCTCCATTTAACTCTTCTATAGCTACTGTTGAATCAGCCTCTAAGTATTTTCTAAAAATCGTCCAAAACAGTGAACTCAGATTGGTACTCTAAACTTGTTTTGATCATATCTCACTCATTACAATGATTCCATTACATGGCCAACTCTCACATGTGTACAAGACCCATAGCTTACTGTATATCAATTTATTCAAGTCATTTTACCAGTTTACCATATGATTCTTTACTGTTTTATACAGCCATCTAAATTAAGCAAGATTTTAACCTTGTTTCTTATAGTTTTTCATCTTTTTAAGCATGTTTATCAACACCAAATCCCCACACAATATTTTTATTCATCATTCATCATCATATACATATACATAAGTGAAAGAAATACAAGATTACATAATCAAAAATAACAAGAAGATGAGAAGGACAATCTTTATACCACCAAGTTGATGTAGGTTATGATTTGGGCATGGATTTTGATGGAGAAACTTATGATGAACCAAGACCATCTTCAAGACCACCATTCTTCATGAACACCTTGGGGAAAATCAGCCCTAATACTCCATGGAAACTCCTCCTTGGATGTTAAAACTTGCACCAATCTTCCTCTTTTTGAATGGAGATTAACATATGTAAGTTATAACATATGTTTGTCGTTAAAAATTGTATGATGGTGGTGTTTTGGTTGATGATATGGGACGGAACATTAGAGAGGAGAAGAGAGAAAATGTGGTTGTTTGCATGTTGAATGAGAGCTAGTGGTAATGGTGGAGTGGTTTTGTTTTGAGATGGCTTAATTTGTAAGCTTGATGGACAAGTGTATAACTTGTTTATAATGTTTTGACACCTCATGGTGTTAGTAGCTAAGTTAAGGCCGGTTTTGAGTGGGGGTGGGACAAGTGTCCCACTTGTCTCATCCCCATTTATTTACGGGTACTCTTCGATTCCAGTTTCCTCGATTTGCGTGCCCTCGGGTCGTTTTACGAAAAACGTTTTTATAAATTATGAATCAACGTCACAAAACGAATCCAATAAAGATTGTTTCATCAAAAACGGAGTTTGAAAACGTAAATAAGTAATCCTAAGGTTTCCGGTTTAGTCGTAAAGGACGTTAAAATAAAATCGTAAGTCCTAATCTCTTCTCGTAAATTTTTGAGTTTATGAACCAACACAAATTTAAAACTCCAAAATAATATTCACGAAATAAATTTATTTTCTGAAATGTCGGACTGTCACCAAAGACGGTGTATGTAAACGTAAGCACGTAACGTAGAATCCTTCGGTTTAGACGTAGTCGACGCTACTTCAAGACATAGATCCAAATTACTTCCCAAAAATAAGTGAGTTCATATTGTAACATTAAAATAATGTTTTCAAATAAATATTAAGAATAAAATATCAACCATAAATTGACGGATTGTCACAAGGTCATTGCGGTTCAAAGAACCAGAACTCAAATGAAATCAAAAACTCCTCACAGGACCTCAAGAAAGGCTGAGCCTAAACCCAGAGATAACTCTCAGGGTTACAGACCTAATTCCCCTACAAATACTGCGGCTTCTTCGACCATCACTCTGATGAGTGCGAGCATTATCCCGGATGTGACATCTGTGGAAGCATGTGTCATGAACCCAGGGACTACAACCAAAGAGGGGGAGGAAACCAAAAAAGGACCAATGTCGCTGGTCAGCGACTGCATGGACCCATTGGAAAGTTGGTTCATCATAGAAACTAATCTTGCTTTGTTATATCTATGCAGGAATATCTGAATAAATCTGTTTGGTTTCTGGATAGTGGGTGCTCTAAACACATGACAGGGGTTAAACAATATCTGCATAGATAGAAAAAGGAGTCTGGTCCAAAAGTCTTTGGAGATGACTCCTCAGGGGCGACTAAGGGTTATGGCTCAGTGGATTGTAATGGAATGACCTTCACAAGGGTCGCTTATGTAAATGGACTGAAGCAAAACTTAATCAGCATTAGTCAACTCTGCGATGCTGGCTTCAAAGTTCTGTTCGCTAAGACCCAAAGAACAATCTTCAATCAAAATGATGATGTTGTTCTAATTGCACCCAGAAGAAGGTATGTGTATGTCATCGACATGACATCTTGTCCAGAAGGGACAAACACTTGTCTCTATGCCAAAGCATCTTATAGTGAAAATTGGATATGGCATAAGAGACTCTCCCATCTCAACTTCAAAAACATTAACAAACTGGCCAAAAATGATTTAGTAGATGGGCTTCCCTCTATGACCTTCACCAAAGACAGACCATGCTCAGCCTGCGAGAAAGGGAACCACCATAGAGCCTCATTCAAGAAAAAACAATCATTCTCCATAAATAAGTGCCTCCATCTTCTTCACATGGACTTACTTGGACCAGTAAAACCTCAATCCCTTAATCACAACAAGTATACACTAGTCATTGTAGATGAATTCTCCAGATTCACATGGGTATTCTTTCTCAAAAGAAAGGGTGATGCTGCTGAAAGAATAATGTCCTTCATCAAAGAAGTAGAGAACCCTAATGACTGCAGAGTTAAGGCTATCAGAAGTGATAATGGCACTGAATTCAAGAATCATGCCATGGAAGCCTTTTGTGATGAAAAGGGAATATCACAAAACTTTTCTAACCCAGGCACCCCTGAACAAAATGGTGTCGCTGAAAGAAGAAACAGAACCCTCACAGAGGCTGCTAGAACTATGCTCAGTGAATCAAGACTTCCTAAACAATTTTGGGGTGAAGCTGTGAGCACAGCCTGTCATACACAAAGCAGATCCATTATAGTGAAGAGACACGGCAAGACCTCTTATGAAGTATATAGGAAGAGATCCCCTGATGTAAGCTACTTCCATGTCTTTGGTTGCCCTGTTTTCATTCACAACTACAGAGATCACCTGGGAAAATTTGATGAAAAGTCTGATGATGGATTCTTCGTTGGCTACTCTCCCACCTCCAGATCTTATAGAGTATTCAACATCCGAAGACAAGAACTAGAAGAATCTATACATGTCACCTTCAATGAAGCAGATGTTGTCATCTATCACACCAACACAGAAGAATGTGATATTGACTTCAATGAAGTTAAATCATATCCAGAGGATGATTTCTCAAATCCCAAGGAATCATCTAAGGCCTGTCACAAGGACTTTCCTTATGTTCATGCCTTTGATCCTCATTTAATCTCTGACATCACTCCAGAGGTTAAAAATGCTGAACTAATCACTCCACCCACTACAGTGAATGCTGATCTTATCAAACCAATCTCTCATCTTGATGAAGAGATTATAGATGAAGAAATAATATGTGAAGATCCCTCAGCATTCATTGAACCTGCTGTGACTCTTGAACCCATAGAGACTCCTGCTCCTCAAACCAAGTGGAGTAGGAACCAAGATATTCATCTAGTGAATATTCTTGGTGAACCCTCTAAGGGAGTCACCACCAGAGGCAAATTGAGATCTCGGGAAACCGCCTCAGCGAATGAATGCCTTTTCGCTGATTTTCTCTCTGAGGATGAACCTAAGAATGTGGCTGTTGTGCTTCTAGATGAAGGGTGGGTTGTTGCCATGCAAGATGAGTTGAATCAGATCAAGAGGAACAAGGTGTGGAATCTGGTAAAAGCTCCAGCTGGGAAGCAAGTGGTTGGAACTAAATGGGTCTATGGAAACAAGAGGGATGAAGCTGGAATGATTGTCAAAAACAAGGCTAGGCTTGTGGTGCTGGGATATAATCAATCTGAGGGGATTGACTATGATGAAATGTTTGCACCAGTAGCCAGATTGGAAGCTATCAGAATCTTCCTAGCCTTTGCAGCTTATATGGGGTTTACTGTATACCAAATGGATGTGAAGAGTGCTTTCCTAAATGGGAAGCTTGCAGAGGAAGTATATGTCTATCAACCCCCAGGGTTTGAAAGCAGTGAGTATCCTGATCACGTCTGCAGACTTCACAAAGCACTCTATGGGCTGAAACAAGCGCCTAGAGCCTGGTATGAAACCTATCAAAATTCTTACTTGAAAATAAATTTGTCAGAGGTACCATTGGTCAAACCCTGTTCACTTATAGGTCCAAGGGTGATGTCATTTTAGTACAGATTTATGTGGATGATATAATTTTTGGTTCAACCAATATTACATTGAGAAAACAGTTTGCCAAACTAATGACCAAAAAATATGAAATGAGCATGATGGGGGAATTAAATTTTTTCTTGGGTTTTCAAATTAAACAAAATTCAAAAGGAATTTCCATTTGTCAAGAAAAATATGTTAAGGATTTGCTCAAGAAGTATGATCTGTCTGATTGTGCATCGGTGAAATGCTCCATGCTTCCTCCCAACAACTTGGGAGCTGATGACTCAGGGGTCTCTGTTAATGAGACCTTATATAGAGGCATGATTGGGTCACTAATGTACCTCACAACAAGCAGACCAGACATACAATTTGCCACATGTCTCTGTGCTAGGTACCAAGCTAACCCCAAGGAATCCCACCTTGTTGCTGTCAAAAGAATTTTCAGGTACTTAAAAGGAACTCCCACATTGGGTCTCTGGCATCCTAATGGATCAGGCTTCGACCTCAAAGCCTACTCAGACTCTGACTATGTTGGGTGCTGTCTTGATAGAAAGAGCACCTCTGGGAGTTGTCAAATCCTTGGAGGAAAGTTAGTATGCTGGAGTGCCAAGAAACAAAACTCTGTGGCCATATCATCAGCTGAAGCCGAATACGTAGCGGTCGCTAGTTGTTGTGCTCAAGTTCTCTGGATGAAAAGTCAGCTGGCTGATTATGGGATCATTTATGAAAAGGTTCCCATATTCTGTGACAACACAAGTGCTATAGCCATCTCCAATAATCCGGTACTTCATTCCAGAACTAAGCATATTGACATCATGTATCACTTTATCAGAGACAATATTTTAAAAGGTGATATTGAGCTTCATTTTATACCAACTGAATACCAGCTCGCTGATATATTCACCAAGCCTCTGGCTGAGCCAAGTTTTACTAGGTTGGTTGCTGAGCTGGGTATGCTCAATATTGGTAAACAAATCTGATAAATGATCTCTGATCTCTGTCTCTGGGCATTAAAGGGGAATTGAATGTAACGAGGTAGTTACATTCCAATGGGACTTTATATATTCCAATATTTAATTCAAATGATTAACCTTTATTGTCAACAACTTTCCCGCTTTCTAAGGGACAGAAAAATCACATGAAGAGTCAAAGGGTCCCACTTTTCTTTAAAGGAATTTTTTTGCATTAAATGCTTTAATTGTAAAACGGCTAAAACTTTTATCAAAACCCTTGACTCATTTTTCAAACTTCACATTACTCATTACTTTCACACACACATACTATTCATCTTCTCCAAAACCTTCATTTCTTCCTCACATCAACAATGGCGTCTTCATCAACAAACACTGCTTTCACCGTCCTGGCCGCCTCGAACGTTGATTTTGGGATACAAGATGGTAAGATTGCCTTGAACAATTGTGTAGCTCTCTTGGAACACAACAATTCCCTCTACCAACCATTGTCCTCCTTCCTCAAGAACTCCACAATTTTTGAAGCCATAACCAGAGTACCTTCCACTTGCTACCACCAATATTTGAAGGAGTTCTGGTATTGCGCCGAAGTTGATCAAACCTCTTCACACATCACCTTCAACCTTTCCACACATCCCCAACCTCTCACTTTTGATCTTCACACCTTTGCCAAAGTCATTGGACTTCCAGTCAATGAAGGCATGTCCGTTGTGCCTGTCAGCGCCACGGTAAAGAAGGCTCTGGCTACCCTTCCTCCTCATGACGACAATGATAAACCTTTCACCACCCAAGGTTTCCAGAAGAAATCACTGATCAAAGTGAACTACTTTTCACCCATAGAGGGGACGTTGATACTATACATTGTGAAATGTCTGGGTGGAAACCAGGGGTCTCATGATCAACTTAATGGAGCCCACCAAGAAATTACTTACATCTTAATCTGGGGGCAAGATATACGGATCGCTCACATACTTTACTCTGACCTCATTGCTAAGCTAGAAAACAAAGGGAAAAAGAACAGACTAGCCACCATCTGCTACACAAGATATCTCTCTCTTCTCTTAGAAGATATGCTGGGTGAAGGCTACACAAATGATGAACTTCTCTCCTTCTCTCCTTATCACATCACTGCTGCTTCATTAAAGACTCCTTTGGAAGATGAAGTGCCTCTCAGCAGGCACATGATGCAGGTCGCTAGGCTACTGGTTGCTGATGGAGAGCCCTTGATCCCTCACAATGACGTGAATGCTGAAAGACTAACTGACAAGTCTCTGTTAAAGACCTCTGTGCAGTCTTCTTCTCAGACCAAGGTGCCCAAGGAAAAGAAGAAGAAGAGGAAAGACATCCCCCTTTCCTCTGAAACCCCTTCTATTAATCCTTCCAAGACCAAGAATACTTAGAAGAACCCATCCCCTTCTCTGGAGGATGTGATTGAAGAGCCCACCGCTGACAAACAACCTGAGTCTAGCGTCTCCCAGTTAGGAGAGATGACTAAGAACCTTCTCAACGCTGATATCTCTCAGGTATTAGTTTGCCATTTTATTCTCTTGGAGGTTCACATACAATCACTCTCAACATTCTATAGGAGAGAGTGATGAAGTCTTAGGGTTTACCTCAACCCATAGAGTGTCTGTGTCAGCACCTAGAACTCTTAGGTTTAACTGTACACTCTGTCTTAACACAAGGATATGATTTATTTGTGCTCATAGCGCACCCCGATGATCCTTCACCCTCTGGACTGTGCTCTTGTCCATGACAACTTGAGCATGCTATAGGTCCCGAAGCAGAGTCTCTGCACTTCACGTAGTCGCTGGGTCCCCTCATATGAAAAGAGTCCCAAAGAATTTATTCTTTGGGGGGACTGAATAATCACCCTTAGTCTTCCTAGGGGCAGCGATAAAAGGCGACCATTACCTTCAAATATGTCACAACTAAAAGAGTCCCAAAGAATTTATTCTTTTGGGGGGACTGAATAATCACCCTCAATCTTCCTAGGGGCAGCGATAAATGGCGACCTTTAACTTCCATGAATTCACAATTAAAAGAGTCCCAAGGAGCAATCCTTCAGGGGGAGCTGGATAATCACACCCAGCTATCCTAGGGGCAGCGAACGGCGACCATGCACCACCTAATTTTCACAAATCAAAAGAGTCCCAAGGAGTAATCCTTATGGGGAAGCTGGATAATCACACACAGCTATCCTAGGGGCAGCGAATGGCGACCCTTCAACATAACTGTTTCACACTTAAAAGAGTCCCAAGGAGAAATCCTTAGAGGGGGGGGGGTAGATAATCACACCCAACTTTCCTAGGGGCAGCGAATGGCGATCTATAACTTCATATTTTTTCACAACTGGTTACTAACAAATATCATAACAGGCTCATAATCTTCATGAAGAACAGCAGAATGATGATGCCTATTCCATTGTTGGTGATAGAAATGCTAAAGCCCCCCACATAGATCTCGATGCCATGTCAGACATTGATTCCATGCTAGAGGATAAGGTCTTCATTATTGAAGATGACTTGACCATTTCAGATTATGCTGATATAGATTCTGATGATGACCATGTTACATCAGAGTTAAAACCCATCGCCTTCCCATCAATGCCAAATGTGCAATAACTAGCTGCTAAGCAGCTATTGGACCAGAGGCTCTGTACACCAACCCTAGTTCCCTTCCCAACTTTACCAAATGTCATGGAATTGGGGGCGAAGCAACCCTTACAATAATTACAAAACCTCAAGCCTGTCCATGTTGCTCAAATGAAAGATGTTCAGGAACTCGCCGCTGAGGTTCTCTGTGTTAAGAGGGGTGACATCAGTAAAACCAAGCCCAAAGTCACAAATGATGTCATCCTATCTGAACTGAAAACACTCACCCATGCTGCTGAGGAACTTACCACTACACTAGAGACTTCACTAACTTCATCTGTGGAGTCCTCTATGACTGCATTGCTTCCGCAACTACGGGGAAATACCTTGAAAAATCACCCCCAGCTGTTCTAGACCAGAGCCTTCAGCAATACATACCATCTGTCCTCACATCAGCTGTCAAAGCAAATGTTGCAGCTATTGCCAAGGCGTCTGAGCCTTCAAGAAAACTTCTTCAAGAGCTGTTACAAGAGGAACTTAAAGAAATCTGCTTATTTCTCCATCAAGAATTTAATAAGTTCCTCAAGCCTGGATCGGGCACAACTACTACCGGCGCTATGCCTGAGGGGGAGAAATCAGTAACCTCCACCTCTAAAGAAGAAGCAGACACCGCTCCACCTAAGGGGGAGCAATCACTTAAACAACCAACACCTTCAACAGGGATTCCAACACCAAAACCTCTCAGGTCCTTCAACCCAATCACTGAAGCAATAAAGGACAAGGGAAAAGGAATTGCCATTGAACAACCGGAAATAATCATGTACTCCCTCCAAGAAGAAGGCGCATCCACAGCCAAACTCTCCAAACACTCTGACCTGAACAAATTCAAGAGCGCTGATGAACCACCACTTACCCCAGAGCAGGCAAAGGCTCAAATCTTGGAACACCAAAGGCTTGCAAACATCAGAGTAGCTGAACTCAAGAGCAAAGAAGCTCTGAACAAACTCTCTCCTGCTGTAAAGGAAGCTTAGTTGGTTATGCTCAAAGAACTGGAAGTGAAAAGGAGCAACCTTCAAAAGGAATATGAAAGAATTGTAAACCAAAGAGCTGAACCCGATCAAATCACCAAGTATGCATGTTACACTAACAAAGACAAAAGAGTGGTGATGACCCTTTACAGGGAAAACCAACTAACCAACTAGAAAGTCTTCAGTGATTTTAAACTCGGAGATCTGGGCCTCTCTGAATGGTTAGAAATGTTGTCTCTTGCCCAAAAGAAGATTGGGCCTGGTGCTGCCTAAATGATGAAAAACATTCAAGCAAAGCTGAATTGGGTAAGAGACACGGCAAAGAAGCTGAAGGTATCTCTGCCTCCTCAACTCTCACAACAACAACCTTCTCAAGGACAAAGGAAAAGAAAAACCTAAATGGGGCCTCTGGTGGAGAAGTTGGTCACTGAGAACATTGTTGTAGATGGGATGCACAGAAACTTGGTACTGCCCAAAGAGATCACTAAACCAGTAGGGGGCCATGTATACTCAGAACCAGAGACATGTATGGTCTTTATGAATGGTAATTGTGAGTATTGCTTTCAACGGATGAATGAAATACATCTGGCATCAACCATCCAGCTCATCAGACTCAAACAGGACATCCTAAGGAATTGCAAATTGACTGAGGATTTTGAGTTTGAAGTCGAGCTAGTCATCAACTCTAGAAGTGACAAAGTTGAAGCCCAAAGAATCTCTGATCAAGGCCTTGATCGCTGAAGAACCTTTTTATTTTTGTTTATGTTTACACCACTTGGTGTTCTTGTAATAGACTAGGTTCTTTAAGTTTAAATAAAACTCTAAGGCATGTTTGTTAAATTATGTGTAGGAAGAAGATGTGTACTCACTTACAATAATTTTAGACATAGTATAATTTATAAACAAATAGGGGGAGATTGTTGGGCCAATGAAAGTTTTAACTATGGCCCAGTCTAGTTTTGTTTAATTAGACTAAGTGTTTACGGTTCGCTGAGAGGACCAACGATAGAGACTAGACCAGTGGAAGGAAAAGCCTCAGCTGGCACACCAGGAACATTCAAGTCAAAGACAACGTCAGAGAAGTCAAAGACAATCTGAAGTCATACTCACCAGCGATTATGGATAGCTGGGATGTTGAAGGAATGTACTTGTGTTCAAGGATCTCTGAGTTGACAACACTCAGAGATCACTTAAGAACCCTAGAAGTCTGGGACAAGCAAAGCTTGTCCAATCCTTTATAGTTTAGGCGGGAGAATCTACCAAGTGTTTTGAGCGGGACAAAACAAGAGATTCAAGATAAAGCCTAGTACGACCTAGTGGGACAAAAGGTGAACAATTGGCAGAAATGTTCAGCTAGAGTTGTTTAAAGGTATGTCTCGATTTGGACATGCATTTAATACGTTGTACTCTTCCATTCAGAAGGTGATACGTATCAACTACTCCCACTAAGGTAGCAACCTCGTACATTATAAATAGGAGTGAGAAAGGAGAAGTAAATCAACCATTGTGCTTGGATAATTTATCTAAGTTCTTTCTCACCTTAGAACCATTGAGTCCTCAGCTGTCTACCAACGTCTCATTGGTTCCCTTGTAAACTTGAGTCTCGAATCTAGTTTACTTTTTCTAGGGTTCATTTCTTGTTGTCATTCAAAGAATGTATTCATAGCACTTTGTAATACTTTGTTTATAATACTTAATAAAGCATTACGCGTTTGAAAAGTATTTCATTGTGTTTCGTGGTTACAAGAGTTATAGTTTATCAACAATTGTCATATTAAGGGACTGTCAGAGGGGTTGCCTCTGATTATACTGGTCTGTGTAGAAAGGATCAACTCCTTGTGAAGGATGCAAGGCATACACCACATTCACCATGAAAATCCTGACTGAAAACATGTAACTAGGATGCACCCATACGCCCCACATGATAATATAAATAAATGGCTAAACTGATAGGGACACCACGAGCAATCACTCCATCGTGGGGAAGTCATAACACTGGTGCCTCCAGTGTTATGGTTATGGTACCTCCATAACTAGATGAACTGGCATGCATGTATATATATCTCAGGCATTTAAAATAAAACATAAGCATTCAAAACATATAAAATAATTAAGGAAAACAGATGGCTGCAAACGGGTAATCCTAATCAAACATATGAAGGAAGGTCTATACTGAAGGACGGAATATCCATACCTTATGTCCAGTAGTTAAGCAAGAGTAGAAGCTGAACGATCTACACCTACTTCCTAGATACTACATAAATAAGGGACATGAAAGAGTTGTCTAATTATTGTGTATTTTACTGGTTCTATGTGTTCTTACTTGTTTTACATGTTCTTGTCATGTTTTACTATTTTAAGTATTATCTTGTAATGATTCCTGTTTTACATGTATTCTGATTATGTATTTCATGTATTCTTATAGTACTATACTTTTAATGTCATAATAAGTAACTTTCTAAAAATAGAAGGTTCCAAAAAATAGAATGTTTCCAAAAATAGAAAGTTTCCAAAAATAGAAAGTTTCCAAAAATAGCAAGTTTCCTAAAATAGATAGTTTCAAAAAATAAAAAGTTTCCTAAAATAGTAATTTTCCTGAAATAGAAGGTTTCCTAAAATAGAAAGCTTCCTGAAATAGAAGTTTCCAAAAATAGAATTAAGATGGATTAATAAGTCTAAAATATAAGGTAGTGCTTATTAGTCATAAGTATAAGTCATGATAATTTATTAGTAAAGTCTATTAAATTAAATACTTAGGCTAAAATGATTATTAATTAATAATGAAAATGCATGGTTTATTAATTAATAAAATTTCATGATAAATATAATAAACTTTACCTTATACAATTAATTGAATTAAAACATGGTTTTTAATTTAATTAAGTCTAAATTAATACTTAGGTTAATTTTTCATGATAAATTTAATAAATTAATATAACCTAAGTTTATAGCTAATTTAATTATAACATGTACCACTTAACTTAACCATTAAAACATGTTCGTGATTTATTAAACCCGAGCCCCAAACCCGAGACAACCAAACAACCAAACCCGCTACCTCAGCCGGCGGCTACGGCCTTGGTCCTGCCGTCGGTTGCCACTATTAGCCAAAAGTTCACAGCGGCTGGTCGGTGTTCCCCCTACCGTGACATATGCAACCACTGGCTTAGCCAGTTCCCACTGTCAAACGAACACTTCCCCTATTGGGGGTCTCGGTGTAGCGGCTTCCCAAAAACCACCAGGCACTACCACTATTAACGGTGCGGCCAGCCTAGAAAAGACTCTCGGTTTTAGCACAGCCGAAATAAAACAACATCAAACCCGAAACCTTCCATGATTTTACCATTTAAACAACATGTTTTTCATAGTTTATTTGTGACAATCCGTCAATTTATGGTTTATATTTTATTTTCAAATATTATTTAAAAACATTATTTTAATGTTATATTATGAACTCACTTATTTTTGGGAAGAAATTTGGGTTTACGTCTTGAAGTAGCATCGACTACATTTAAACCGGAGAATTCTACGTTACGTGCTTACGTTTCATACACCGTTTTGGTGACAGTCTGACACTTCAAGAAATAAATTTATCCGTGAATATTATTTTGAGATTTTAAATTTGAATTAGTTCATAAACTCACAAATTTACGAGAAGAGATTAGGACTTACGATTATAATTTAACGTCCTTTACCACTAAACCGGAAACCTTAGGATTACGTATTTACGCTCCGTTTTTGATGAGATAATTTTTATTAGAGTCGTTTTGTGCCGTTGATTCATAATTCATAAAAACGTTTTTCGTAAAACGACCCGAGGGCACGCAAATCGAGGAAACTAGAATCAAGGAATACCTGTAAATTAACGGGATGGGACAAAACAAGTTTATCCCACCCCTATACACATGGGACGGCACAAATGCTACACCACAACAACTTGGTGTCAAGTTGTAAACAAGTTACTTACACTTGTCATTTGAAGCTTAATGTGTAAGCTAACAGACATCAAAACCACCATCTCTAAACCACTAGCCTCATTTCCACTCATGCAAAACTCACAACTCTCTCATATCTCTCTCAATATTGTCGTCCACTTCCACCATTAAACCACCACCATTTGATCAATTTTAACCACAAACCATGTGATTCTAACATCCAAGGAGGTGATTTGGTAATGTCCAAGGGCTGATTTCTACAAGGAGTTTACAAATATTGGTGGTCTTGAAGATTGGTGTTGATCTATCACAAGTTTCTCCATAAAAAATCCAAGCCTTGATGAATACCTACATAATCTTGGTGGTATAAAGATTGTTCTCCCCATCCTCTTGTTATATTGATTATGTAATCATGTATTTTCTTTCTTATTGTATATGTATATGATGAATATATGATGAAAAAAATATTATGTGGGGATTTGGTGTTGATAAACATGGGTAAAAGATGGAAAAACTATATGTAAAAGTGGTTAATCTTGCTTAATTTAGTAGGTTGTATAAAAACAGTAAATAACCATATGATGAACTGATAAAATGGTATAGATGAATTGATATACAGTGAGTATTGAGACTGTTACACATGTGAGAGTTGGCCATGCAATGGAATCATAAGAATGAGTGAGATATGATCAAAACAAGTTTAGAGTGCAAATCTAAGTATACTATTTTGAACGAATTTTATAAAATACTTAGAGGTTAATTCATCAGTCGCTATAAAGGAATAAAATGAAGCACATATCATGTAGTTTCTGTGGTAAAAATTTGGGTTCTATATCAATGTAGAACTCTAGATATGATCATTTTAGTAAACTAGATTTTTAGGACTGATTTTGTGAAATTAAAGTTTAATGTTATTATATAAGCACTCAAATAAATATAGTATAAAATATGAATTAAAACCCACTAACTTATATATTTCATTTATATAAAAATGCATAAGGATAAATAAATGGACATTATATAAAAGTAGTAGTTTGGTAAGTTTTATAAGATATAAAAACTATATACTAAGTTTTACGTCTTTTCGGCTAAAACCGAAAGATTAACGTTTTTGTTAAATAAAACATAGACGGTTGGACCCGTCTAATGTAAATTTTTATAAACTCACATACTGATATATAAACATCTATAACAAGTAAAAATCGATAAAACCTGAGCTTTACAACATATAGACATTAACGGGCCAAAGTAGCCTTAATGGACAATAAACCCGACTAATTTGGTAAAACACTTATAAACTTATTTATTGGGTTTAACCCATTTGGGCCCAACATATAAAGTATAATACTGATAATAAAAGTATAATTGGGCTAATGAATAGTATTGGGCTTGTAATAGGCCCATTGGGCTTCAAAATGTAAACAAGATTGAACTAGTGTAACTAGTCTTAAAAATTACCAACACATAAACACTATAATGAATGAGTAAAGATGTATAAACCCACTTGATCATCATCATATATATCAAATCATCATATGTATACATAATTGTTATTTTTATAAAGTCATTGGACAAGAGTGTAAGACAAGTATTATTTGTCTAGGTTTCCGTGATTGAAGCACGTACCGTACATCCGAATTGCCGATAACCCGCTTTCTCACATCAACGTGAGTTCATAGCCTCGCACTCTTCTAAATGTTTTTATGAAATGTTTTATAAACCCGCGAGGGAGATAACATGTTAGTTTTGATAAAATAGGATACCATTTGTCCCGATTGTCTGTTTATTGATTTGGACCCAAATGATTGAATGACCCGATGAATGATTAAATGACCCGACAGATGAAATAAAATGGATTATTAAAGTTAGGTTATGTCACTAAAAGTCCCATTAGCATGAATTGTGAACTACCGGGATTTGGTAGACGCTTATGCATATAATAGTACTATTTGAGGACGATCACCCCAGTTCGCGCCTTGACGGTTGATCCCCGTCGTGCCACATTGATTGGTAAGCGAATTTATGTATGAGAAGATTTACACTAGCGTGATTATTGTGACGACACGCTAATTTAGATGGGCAAATTGAGTTTTGGGCTAGCTACCCGTTGTTTGTTGTAGTAATGTAACAATGTCATGCGGCTTATAATAATCCAAAATAACGAAATACTGCTATACGCACTAAATTACGATACATTGCCTGACTAGCAATACGGGGTCTTACTATTGATATTATGTTCGTGTTTTGGTTTTTCATAACCATATTCATATAACGTTTTTTAATTAACTCTATACAGCGTTATAAAACGTATTGTATGATGTTTTTACGACAATGGCTCGTATAATGATTTTGAAGGCAAAAGCCTATATTATGATTTTTGATAAGGATTTGTATAAAATGACTTTGGCTATTTTATGGCCTATTACAAAGATTTGTACAAAATGATTTTCGGTAATAATTATGTACCGATGATATATTGATGGTTTTATTAAACTCTATGAATTCACTCGGCGTTATCGCTGACCTTTTCTTTTAACATGTTTTATCTCAGGTACTTGAAGGTAATTCTCGAGAAGACAACAAGAATTCATGGCCCGCACTTAAATAATAATTTCCATTCAAATGCTTTGTAAAATTTGTATGAAATACAGTGACTTGGGACCTATGTAAATTTGATATTTATGAATGGCAATGCTTTATTATTAAACGACGCGATTTTTAAGCGTTGTCTATGATGTGAGTAATGTGATATCTCGTAACACCAACGAGTCTTCCGCTGTATTGAGTTGTATAAATTTGGGGGTGTTACAGTTTGGTACCAGAGCTCTCGTTATATAGAACGAAAGATTTTTAAAACCAAGGTTTTGAATAAAACATTTCAAAATATTTTAACTATAAACATTTTTCTAAAAATCTTTTGACTATAACGGTGCCGAAGATTTCCCGAGTTACCGACAAGGCCAGACTGAGAAGTGTTATTTTAATATATATATAACTTGGATTATATATATGATGTAATTTGATTACATGATTGTTTGATTATTATTTTGATATTTATACGAGGTATTTATACGACGTAGATTGTCACAAGGAACCCTAACTCCCATAGCAAATCAATCGAAGCTATTTCCATAGGAATTCTAGCTATTCCAGATCTAAACCAGGTTGTGGATATTTATAATCCCAACAAAATGGTTGATATTCGTAGAAATGTAAATATTAGTTGATTGTGATATAGAAGAAGAATTGGCGAGAATAAATCTGATATCGATGTCATGACGATCTTTCCTTATAGAGTGGCAAAACGTTACCACCTGGAAAGGTGTCATCTGATTCGGTGTCACCCAATTCTTAAATTTGAAATCGAAAGGGTGAATGTTGCCCTTGAGGCTGTCATTGGAACGATTACCCAAAAGCCTCATGCCACTAGTACCTTTCCGAGAAGTCTAATTGAATATGTGAGCCATTTCATACCAGTGACTCATTTGATAATTAGTGTTGTAAGAGCTATAGGATTGGAAATTAAGTGTTGTTCATATTGAGCTTTTATAACACCCCCACAAATGCTATGTGCAGCGGAACTACAACATTTGGGTGCTACGTTGTTATCATCACACATAAGGTATATTGAACGACACAAAAAGACGTAAAAGTTTAAACATAAATTAAAGATTGATTAAATCATCAAAGTCTACAGTTTTCCAATTCCCAAGATGATACAAAACAGAGTTTGCGTTTAGGTCCCCACTGAATCTCAACCCAAAAGTACATTTTCGTTCACATGACATAATATAAAATATTTAAGTGCTAAAAGGGAAGAAAACAAAGTAGACCGCCAAGCCACAACAACTTCCATCCTCGCATGCTCCGCTGCTATCCATCTTGGTTACCTGAAACACATGCTTAAAACCGTCAACACAAAGGTTGAGCGAATCTATAGGTTTATCAAATCATAAGTTGAACATAAGTATTGAAAACCAATCATGATCATTCAATAGCATTGTCGCGCAAACAATCTATTATTCAAGGATATGAAAATTGTGTTTAAGCTCATGACACTAATCCGTTAACTCAATCACCCGCGTAATAATTACCGGCGTGATTCAGATGAAACCAGTGCCCCTACTAAAGGCATTAGTTGCAATTATACCTTATCTCTTATCACAAATTATCCGTCCGCAGGGGGTATCAACGTACTAGCCCTCGTCTCGGATAGGGTAGTCAACCCCATAGTACTATCACTTTGTATAAGCGGCTATTTCCCCCTTCGCAAGGGCAAGACAATAGTTAATAGTTAATGAAATTAGGGCCTTTTGCAACTAGGTACTCAACACAATTTCAAGGCAACATTCGGGTCCAACAATCATTCATGACTTATGTTCATTTTCATTTAAATAGCATGTATCCCCCTCGCGGGTAAAAACATTTGAAATAATTAAAGAGCGAGGCTATAGACTCACCTGGTGTAGTAGTAGTGGTTCTAGTGAAGACGTAACGAGAAATGTCACCGACGACGTGGATGCCCGGGAAAATCAAACACTTGACCTAATAGTCAAAGTACGAAAACCAAATCAATACACCACGTACATAATTGTACTAAACACACGCAAGTCGAAACACACTCAACGCTTATGAAAACTCACGCCAAAATCAAACAAGTAGTTGTTACTAGACTTATATCATTTATCAATGTTATTAAAGTTACTATCCATTTTACGATTTCGCCGATACTTACCAAAAGTATGGGCTGTTTTCCTAAACTTATACCCTTTTATAAAATTTGGGAAAATTCTCAAAAATACCTTAAGACCTGTAGAAAATCTATTTTTAATCCCATAAAAAGTTTTCACTTCGATGACTCGTTACACATCACATTTCTAAACATACACTTTTAGGACTGATTTTGCACGTTGACCATGTTAGACTTGTTTGACCCATTTAAAATACACCATCGACTAATCCGACACCTAAGTATAAAAATAGACTCACAAATGCAGGTTTGAGACCAAAAATCAACTTTCAAACATTTACCAAACTCTATCTATGGTCCCCGGGATTTGACCCAAAACCAAACACAAATTCGGATTGTGTTGATTCTCATCTCCCGGTACACGTATTTTCAAAATAACATAACTTTTGACTCGTTTGGAGTCGTAAGCTCTACTTTATACCGAAACGAAGCTAAAACAAAGCTCTACAACTACATCCTATGTTTATGACCTGTTTACAAAGTTAAACCCACGAAAATAAGCCCTAAACATTCTGGTCTAAAATCAGCCTTCCTAAATCATTTCAAAACTTGTTTTCAATCCATCCAAACATCACCTAAACCTATATCAACCTCTTGTAATCATTCCTAATCTCCCCAAACAGCCTATATCATCAAGAACATCAACCTTCATCAAAACCCAAGTCCTAAATCATACATGCAATGTAATTAAATAATTTAAAAACACTATAAACACCATTTTAAACACAACCCCACAACACATTTCATCAAACACCTTGAACCCACCAAACATCCCAATATTTCATCGCTTTTTGGGGCTGTGGAAGACCAATAACATAATCCCCATCTTGTTTTATGGATGAATTAACATTATATACACATGAATTAAACATGTGTATGGTTTAATTAGATCAAAATCCGTTTTTGAGAAATCACAAATTTTTGGAAAAAATCAATGGATGCATGTATGTTATTTTAGGTGGGATTTACTTACAAAATGAAATTGGAGATGGGTCTTTGCTTATTTTCTTCAAAAATCAAGTTTTTAAAATGGCGGTGGTGGTTTATGGTGGTGGTATGGGCGGCGGTAATAGAGAGAGAGGGGAGAGGTGTTTTTCAATTTTTTTTGAATGTAAAAATGAGTAGTGTGTGTGTTGAAATCCATTTTATACTATGGTGGGGGTAATTTTTACCATTTTAACTATCTTTTGGCCTCATCCATAAAAGTAAGAATAAAGAACGGGATTATGGCTAAATGACGGGTTTTGAATTTTTACGGGGGTCGGGGTTTCACAAAATTACTTTCCAAAGGTTAAAACGCACACAAAACGAATATTCATATGGTTCCGACTCGACTTAACTCGTAATAAAAATAAAATCTCGAAAAACTCAGATATCTATCAATCGATAATAAAATGTAAGTTTTGGGCATCCGTCGGTATCGTAGTCGTTATCGGTTCTTCTTAAATCGTCAAACGTTAAATTACGACCATAAACGTTGGTTTCAACTTAAACCGTCAAATATATAACAAACGAAATTTCGTAAAAATTTCAAAAATATCCGTAAAATAGGATTAAATAAATAACGTTGGGCTCGGGATATCACATCCTCAAGTGGGTCGCAACTTAAGAGAGATGCTCATACTGAACAACTCTTGAGACAATAACTTAGCATCATACGGCACATTCACTGGTATTACATCCTCCCCTCCTTAAGGGAGCGACGTCCCGGTGCTCTCCGGTTCTTATACTCGCATTCCGTACTACTAGAAAGATGGGGGGTACTTCTTACTATAGAGGTATTCATGTTCCAATATGGACTTCGGTTCACGTCTCTGGTTCCATCACACCTTCACAATGAGTATCATACCTTGCTTTAATTCTCTTAACATCTCGATCCATGATCTCCACTTCAATTTCCCAAATTCTTCCTACGGTTATCAACACGTCTCTTTTCAAAGCTTCGCGCGGTTAGCAAGTGATTCTTAATCTACACCATGCCTTTCGTTGTCTCTCAAATCATCTCAAGTCCATTCAACTAACTTTTTCCTACTTCATTCTATCCAACTGGCGATCTACATTTTCATCAACATTTTCTTCAAATGTTGTAGTTTCATTGTTAACAGGGTAAATGTCGTTGTACAAAGGTACTACCAACGGCAGGTGTCGACCTCAACAATTATCAAAATCAATCACACACGTTCGAAGCATGCCTTCCAACTTTCGAATCGTCCTTTCACTTGGTTCATCATCTCATAAAAACAACTACTCACAAAGTAAAATCGCACGGGTCACACCTAACCCCATCGAAAACGTTCAGAATATACAAGACGAAGTAATTAATACTAGTCATACAAAATCACCTTAAGCGCAATATTATGTACATACAAACCTATTTTGTCAAAAACGAATTCATCGATACGAAATTCATTCGGCGTGTACATAACTCTCTCGAAGACATCACAATCCAATCAAACACAAAAGTCACTATGAAGCACAAACAACCACAGTACGACATGTTGGCAACATAGCTAAACCATGCCAAAACAATCAGTTCAATCAAGTTAACTCATGCTTGCTAATCAGCCAAGCCATGATAAAATAAGAAATGTTGACATATTTCTCGGATGAGTCCAGTCAAAAGAAAATTGCAAGTTAAAGAAGGTTTACGAGATTGCCAGCTATGGATTCATATCCAAAAAGAAATAGAATACATACATATGTCATCGCAGGGCGCTCACCCATGGATTCATACTCAAAAGATATTACAAGAACACCATCTCACTTTCGTCCTAACCGTGGTCAAAATCTCAATAAGCATCATCGTTCACAGTATATAAAAAAAATATACATATATATTTCATGGCACGTTTTCTCCATGATCGGACGTCATTGGACAATGTCGTCTCAAGTTCTCACAAATTTCGATCACTCGACTAGATCACATACAACATAAACACATAAAAGACAGGGGTTCACCATAAAAACTTCGACTATGTTTATCCATCGTTTAACCATCGATAATCAAGGATGGTTGAGTCAAGCAAAGAGGATTCCTCACTTAAATAAACGAAGACGACAATGGAATTGTCTTCCAACTACCGATGCACAGTTGGTAAACTTCAACAGTTTATCGCGTGTCATAAAACATATCAAAAGAACGAGAAAAGAAAATAAATAAGGTACGATGTGTTTGATGCAGGAGAAGTCTTCGTCATTCCCCTCAGAGTCACTTGAACTCTGATTTCCTCTACTTTGGCAGTCTCCTATTCTTGTTTAAAACTTCTTCTCAGTGTCGGCACGAGTCCCTTTGGTATTTCATCAACACCCTAACGATTCTGATAAATTTCACACGTTACACACAACACATTTCCAAAATTACTCGGTCACAGTGACTTACTAAGTCAACGCCAAACAAAAAGAAAAGATTTCAAAGAACACAAGAAAATTCAAAAAATTTCTTTAAGAATGAAAGAAATTACGACTACTTGCAAAAATGATCCACCATTTTAAAAAAAGAAACGTTCTCATCCAAACGTTTATCAAAACACTACAAGTTTCAAGATGACCAATATGTTTGACACGATAGTGCCCTTCCTAAACTATGCATAATTAGCTAGAGCATGCATAATTAAGGGTCAAGCAACGACAATTAACAAAACAGGACTCTTCCCGAATTATGCATAGTTAGCTAAGCTGTGCATAATTGAGGATCGAGTGACGACACAAACATTATTATTACATACCAAATATGACTACGAAAGTTTTCGACCTAATCTTCCAAATAATTAAACCATTTGAAATGAAATTTGAAATGGGAAAATATTGTTACCTTCGTTTTAAGAAACACATCAAACATTTTTCGTCTACTTTGGAAACATACATTACCTTGCCTATTTATGAGAAAAATGAATAAATAATTAAGTAAATAAATCGACACCATTTACATTTGGTTAAACGAAACATTTCACACTCATACATATTTTCAAAATAGACTACTCACCAATCAATGGTAAGGTGGTTCATGATTAAAGATCATTGCAAGCACAACAAGTAATAAAATCAAAAATCAATGAGATCGAACGAGGTAAACGAGTAATATAATTTACAACTATAATTTAACTACATTAGAAATGAAAATACTTCAAATATATGACAAAAGTCTCAGGATAACGACAGCGATCTACGAATACATGGAGTAAAAATCGAATATCAACACAAGCGTCAAAAAAATAAAAATAAAACAACGATCATAATTCCCATCGTCTCGAGTTGCACACACATCCCACCAAGGGTATACGGGGAGAGAAGAATAATCACTTGGTTAAATAGAAAAAATTTCACCAGGAAGATCGAGTTCTTTCACCTCTACAATTCGGTAAAGCGGCTTCGCCTCCTCGCTTTTGTTCAATTATAAATAAATAACCACTTTAATGAAGATTTATAGCATCATTCAAGTAAATACAGAATTTTAGGTTCCATTAACCGAAAGAAGAAAAGTCACAACGTCCATGAACAGGACAAAATATACCGGGTGACATACCCTCATCATCAAGTCCTAGAGAAATAGTAGTTTTAAAATAAATATAATAATAATGGTTTCATATCATAGGAAATATTAAAATGAACAGTCACATGACGACTCAAGTTCAAATACAGACTCATAAAATCAAAGAAGGGATGTCGGACGATCGAACCATTTTGACTCAAAACATTACATATACATCTTAAGAAAATAATATAAATATTCGTTTGTTGGGTAATCCATTTGCATTTTCTAGTTACTGTTACCTTGTATATTGTAAAACCGAAGATTTGCACATTTTTAATTCGTGTTACCCCATTAAAGATTTCAGACCTTTCATGTTTCAATCTATACAAAGTTTTTATTTCTAGAAAAATTTCAGTCTCTCGGAAATTATTAACATTGGTAGATGCGGTGACTCGGTTATCATAATTGACAAATCATTAGGTTTGAAAATCTCCATACTTGTGTCAAAATCTCGTTAATGTTCATATCTTAAGTACCAAAAACGTATACAGTAAGAATTTTCCAAGTTTCACGTTATTATTATTACGACTCATCTTATCACATATATACCTACCCAACACAACTCGAATTTGTCCAATTAACTCTTAAAAATCAACCTTTGACTTTTTGTTACACACATGTGTTCCTTAAAATTGATTTGTTAAATCGTATTCGCGCTATTCGACTCAAATGATAAAGAGGTTTCATGTAGTATTATCTAGGACAACTTACTGATTTTAGTCGAGACTTGAATCAAAAAAAATAATATAATAAGATAATAATTAATCAGAAATGCTTATTTCAATAATTCTAAAATGTAGAAAATTCAACTTTTAATCCTTAGCCCATTATCGAACGATTTTAAAATAACACATCTCGCAGTAGAGTAAAATGACGTTCCATCAACATTTAAAAATTTGTTTCAAGCGTTAGAGTTTCTCACTTATAATGTATATTCCGATTTTATCCTAGTTTATTCACTACAACAAATAACGTGTTCTAGTTTACACCAATGCATACGTAAACATAACCTTATGTTTAAAATAAAACAAATTTTACAAAGTTTTTAGCTCCAAAATACGTGGCCAATTCTTCAACTCATGTTTTATATTACAAGATACGCCAAAAGTTTGCTACATTGACCCGAAAATTAAATCATACTAAATCCAAAGTTACATATACTCAATAGTCATATCATAAATTTTATTATAAACTCCTTTTTAAAATTATATTAAACAAATTCTTAACAATTCCATCACTAGCTTCTAGTATCAAATTATTAATATATATATAAAAACAAGGATTTTACGAGTAGTATAAATTACTTATTATGATTTACCAACCAAGGTTCAAGGAAAATAATTTTACTTTGTCCATTTCTTCTCTACACTTATTTTTACTTGTTACAAGACACATCATAAGTCATTTTTATCCAAAAGTTTCATCCGCCAAGTATTAAATATGTAAAACACTTTATGTTTTAAATCATTCGATCAACAAAGTTTAATGCTTACTTAACTCACACAAATGCCGGACTTCGTCATATATAATATCGAATTCAAAATAATGAAACAACAAGACAAATGCAATAAACGGAATGAGAATACGTATGTCAACTAAATGTTGTTATCGGCCTCGCATGAGTCTCGAAATCGTATCCACAAAATTAACACAAAAACCAACCAAATTCCAAGTTATCGCGATTGATCACAACACTAGTCTATTTTAAAACACATCTTAAAATTCAAGTAGAATAGTAAACAATGATTAAATGGCGACACGCCTCAGCCATGTTTTATAACATGCACATGTGATTCGTCGCTACGATGTACGCATCGTTGATTATACTTCGTCTATATTATAGTTATGCCAATTAACATATAAAACCCATAAGGAATAAAGGAAAATAAAGTAATACGTAAGTAAATTACGTTTCAAAAGAAAATGTCCAAAATGACACATCACGGTGCGATAACGACAATCGAGATCAGTCTAGTCAGTATACAATATGTTACGAAGCGTTATTTATGTATCTAGAGTATCAAACGAGGTTCATATTCGGTTATCCGAACAATAAATTAATTATCAAGATTGATAATTAGCGGTGAGGCCGAATTCTCAACAAAACCGCATTATAACATGTACGATAATTACTCAAGGACCATTGCTTCACGTGCAATGCCTTTAAATACCATAGTATATACATATTTATACATAAAATCATTCCTACATGCACGTAGGATTACAACGCGGTGTTGCCATGTAATGCAATGTAGCTCGTATGCCAATTACATGCAACATATAAGATAATCTTTACAAGAATTTGCAAATTACGATGATAAGTACTCAACGTACACAACAATATATCTCAATACATATCAAAGTATTTACTTACTAAATACTAGGGAATTAATATCAATTTTTGAGGGATACATCTAAAATATAAAGCAATGCTAAAGAATTCTTACCGGAGCCATGCAGGATAGTTGTGTGCTTGGACAATTTCTTACGACACCAAAAGTTATAGTTTAGGATTTTTCAAAATGACCTAGTTCTCTATAACTCATGGCTCTGATTACCAATCTATAACACCCCCACAAATGCTATGCGCAGCGGAACTACAACATTTGGGTTCTACGTAGTTATCATCACACATAAGGTATATTGAACGACTCAAAGAGACGTAAAAGTTTAAACATAAATTAAAGATTGATTAAATCATCAAAGTCTACAGTTTTCCAATTCCCAAGATGATACAAAACAGAGTTTGCGTTTAGGTCCCCACTGAATCTCAACCCAAAAGTACATTTTCGTTCACATGACATAATATAAAATATTTAAGTGCTAAAAGGGAAGAAAACAAAGTAGACCGCCAAGCCACAACAACTTCCATCCTTGCATGCTCCGCTGCTATCCATCTTGGTTACCTGAAACACATGCTTAAAACCGTCAACACAAAGGTTGAGCGAATCTATAGGTTTATCAAATCATAAGTTGAACATAAGTACTGAAAACCAATCATGATCATTCAATAGCATTATCGCGCAAACAATCTATTATTCAAGGATATGACAATTGTGTTTAAGCTCATGACACTAATCCGTTAACTCAATCACCCGCGTAATAATTACCGGCGTGATTCAGATGAAACCAGTGCCCCTACTAAAGGCATTAGTTGCAATTATACCTTATCTCTTATCACAAATTATCCGTCCGCAGGGGGTATCAACGTACTAGCCCTCGTCTCGGATAGGGTAGTCAACCCCATAGTACTATCACTTTGTATAAGCGGCTATTTACCCCTTCGCAAGGGCAAGACAATAGTTAATAGTTCATGAAATTAGGGCCTTTTGCAACTAGGTACTCAACACAATTTCAAGGCAACATTCGGGTCCAACAATCATTCATGACTTATGTTCATTTTCATTTAAATAGCATGTATCCCCCTCGCGGGTAAAAACATTTGAAATAAGTAAAGAGTGAGGCTATAGACTCACTTGGTGTAGTAGTAGTGGTTCTAGTGAAGACGTAACGAGAAATGTCACCGACGACGTGGATGCCCGGGAAAATCAAACACTTGACCTAAAAGTCAAAGTACGAAAACCAAATCAATACACCACGTACATAATTGTACTAAACACACGCAAGTCGAAACACACTCAACGCTTATGAAAACTCATGCCAAAATCAAACAAGTAGTTGTTACTAGACTTATATCATTTATCAATGTTATTAAAGTTACTATCCATTTTACAATTTCGCCGATACTTACCAAAAGTATGGGCTGTTTTCCTAAACATATACCCTTTTATAAAATTTGGGAAAATTCTCAAAAATACCTTAAGACCTGTAGAAAATCCATTTTTAATCCCATAAAAAGTTTTCACTTTGATGACTCGTTACACATCACATTTCTAAACATACACTTTTAGGACTGATTTTGCACGTTGACCATGTTAGACTTGTTTGACCCATTTAAAATACACCATCGACTAATCCGACACCTAAGTCTAAAAATAGACTCACAAATGCAGGTTTGAGACCAAAAATCAACTTTCATACATTTACCAAACTCTATCTATGGTCCCCGGGATTTGACCCAAAACCAAACACAAATTCGGATTGTGTTGATTCTCATCTCCCGGTACACGTATTTTCAAAATAACATAACTTTTGACTCGTTTGGAGTCGTAAGCTCTACTTTATACCGAAACGAAGCTAAAACAAAGCTCTATAACTACATCCTATGTTTATGACCTGTTTAGAAAGTTAAACCCACGAAAATAATCCCTAAACATTCTGGTCTAAAATCACCCTTCCTAAATCATTTCAAAACTTGTTTTCAATCCATCCAAACATCACCTAAACCTATATCAACCTCTTGTAATCATTCCTAATCTCCCCAAACAGCCTATATCATCAAGAACATCAACCTTCATCAAAACCCAATTCCTAAATCATACATGCAATGTAATTAAACAATTTAAAAACACTATAAACACCATTTTAAACACAACCCCATAACACATTTCATCAAACACCTTCAACCCACCAAACACCCCAATATTTCGTGGCTTTTTGGGGCTGTGGAAGACCAATAACATAATCCCCATCTTGTTTTATGGATGAATTAACATTATATACACATGAATTAAACATGTGTATGGTTTAATTAGATCAAAATCCGTTTTTGAAAAATCACAATTTTTTGGAAAAAATCAATGGATGCATGTATGTTATTTTAGGTGGGATTTACTTACAAGATGAAATTGGAGATGGGTCTTTGCTTATTTTCTTCAAAAATCAAGTTTTTAAAATGGCGGTGGTGGTTTATGGTGGTGGTATGGGCGGCGGTAATAGAGAGAGAGGGGAGAGGTGTTTTTCAATTTTTTTTGAATGTAAAAATGAGTAGTGTGTGTGTTGGAATCCATTTTATACTATGGTGGGGGTAAATTTTACCATTTTAACTATCTTTTGGCCTCATCCATAAAAGTAAGAATAAAGAACGGGATTTTGGCTAAATGACGGGTTTTGAATTTTTACGGGGGTCGGGGTTTCACAAAATTACTTTCCAAAGGTTAAAACGCACACAAAACGAATATTCATATGGTTCCGACTCGACTTAACACGTAATAAAAATAAAATCTCGAAAAACTCAAATATCGATCAATCGATAATAAAATGTAAGTTTTGGGCATCCGTCGGTATCGTAGTCGTTACCGGTTCTTCTTAAATCGTCAAACGTTAAATTACGACCGTAAACGTTGGTTTCAACTTAAACCGTCAAATATATAACAAACGAAATTTCTTAAAAATTTCAAAAATATCCGTAAAATAGGATTAAATAAATAACGTTGGGCTCGGGATATCACATCCTCAAGTGGGTCGCAACTTAAGAGAGATGCTCATACTGAACAACTCTTGAGACAATAACTTAGCATCATACGACACATTCACTGGTATTACAGCTTTTATTGCCCTTTTAAGGTTTATGAATAAGGTTGAAAGTATTGGAAAATGAGGTAGGATATCGTCTTGAGTATAAGTTGATTGAAACTTGAATAAAGTAAAATTTAACCCGTATGGAATATGATATTGATAAGAGGAAGTGGTTAAGTCCTGTAATTGAATTATAAGGTTTTAAATGATTGTTAGTTTGTGTTAAGGGTTGTTCCTAAGCCATTGTCCACTAACGAGGATGCCTAGTGTCCAATAAATAAATCAAAGAAATCTTCTTCTGAATTGAGACCGATGGATCTTTCAGGACATGTGGAACACCTAATGACCCTTGTAGATTAATATTCATTGTGGTATCTTTTAAAAAAATAATCCCTAACTTTACTGAGACATCAGTTGGTAGGATGAGTTCTTGGAATTGTATGACATAGTGACACGTAATGTGTTACGGTACAATTTGACTTGTTGGTGATTCATTAAAAGACTACCTTTGATTGCTAAATCCTACATCTATCGATGTTATCTATCTTTTATTACTTCATCCTAATGCTCGCATTAGTGATGCAACCATGGAACAAGTACTCATCTCGAATTGAGTTATGTTGTGAATTATTCTTTTTGAGCGCCATCGAGGTCATGAACCTCATGATTATTTGGCAAAAGCTCTTTTCCTATTATATTGTAGTTAGTTCTTGGTGAACAACTTTCAACACTCTGTTGCAGATCACTCATTGTTTTTATAAAGATAAAACAGTATTCCTTGAGAAAAATTGGATTTTCATCATTATACGGATTATTTAAAGTAAGATTTATAAGTGATTGTTATCGAAATGAAGTTGTTTATAAAACACCTTGGAAAACTTAATTGTTTTCATAACAAAGAAAATCTTTGTAAATTTATTCTTGATTCTTATTTAAGAATTAAGCATGAAAATATTTTTATTATAAACATGATGATAAAATTTTGACGAACTGAGTATTGCATCGTTAATCTTGAAATTGTATATAGTTGCGTGCCTACATACAATTTGGAATAAACCATGCAAGAGTGATTAGTAGTCACCATAAAACTGATTAATAAACACTACATTTTCCTTAATGATTGTGAAAGATTAAATTTTATGAGATCAGCAAGAAATGAAAAATAGGAACATATTGATAGGGACACATACATATGTGCCTGTACCATTTATTCTTCTGAGTCGAATTTACTCATCTGTGGAACTTGTCTTATTTGACAATTGATATTCCCTTCTTGTCCAATTCTCCCGTAGTGAGATTCTTAGGAAAAGTATCTGATTACCGAGTGTTGATACCCGACTGGATGTATCGACGTTCCTATCATTTCTTTTGATTTGGTTTCATTTGAATAACCTGGATAACGATCCGAGAAGTTTTCGAATAAGTACTCAAATTATGAAAACATGGGATATATTCATATGCATTAAATGTTTTCGTCTGTATCTGATTTGAATTTCTATCGCGTAGATTATGCGTTGACCTTACTCTTTTAATGGTAGTTATGTCTCCATATATCCTTGAATTTGTGAAGGATTATGAGTCATTATTAGTCTTTTAAGAGGTTCACATCTTATCAACAGTAATGAAACTAGAAAGTTAATAGTGCCAGTAGAATGGATTGATTGATTATGACATGACGACATTGTTTTAATTGATGGGAACTTGAGTAGAATTCCCCTAAATGATAAGATGTTGATTATTAAAAGTGATCTAAATAATTCTTGATGGATGACCATATCCTGCATTTAGACTTGAAATTTTACCGTGAATGGTTGAGAATTAGTCATAGATATTCTAATACAGAAAGAACCTAATATGAATATATTAAAATATGTTTTTGTTATCTGAAACTTTAGAAGGTATTTGTTGGTAAATTACCTACACTTTTGCCATTAAGGCAAGTCGAAATTGGTATTGATTATATTCCCGGTGCTACACTTGTGGCATGTGCACTGTACGTCAGCACCATCTAGATTAAAAGAATTACCCTACAACTGAGAGAGTTGTCGAAGAAAGATTTTATTCTACCAAGCTCGTCAATATGAAGAGCTATGGTATTATCATTCCTTATATTTATTAATTACCGTGAACTAAGTAAATTGACGATTAAAATCTATATCCACTACCCAAGATGATAGATTGTTTGATCATTTACAAGGTTCTAGCGTATATTCAGGAATTTGATCCACGGCATGGTTATCATCAATTTCGCGTCCGCGAAAAAGATTATCTATTCCAATCACTACATCCAGAACTTGTAATAAACATTATAAGTTTCACGTGATGACGTTTGGATTGACTAATACACATGTAGCATTCATAAATCTGGTGAATCGCGTGTGTAGGCTGTAATTTGATAAATTCATGCTCGTGATCATTAAGGACCATTTGTTTATTTATAAGAATAAGAATGAGTTAATAATTAGTTATAGACTGCCCTAAATTGGCCGAACAATGAAAACCTGTACCTTGATATTTTAACATGTGATTAACGGCTTAATCCTTTACTTGATGTGATCGTGTGATTAATAATATAATGGGATCTATATTGACATTTCAAAAATTTAGAGCCATTTTAGGCTTAGGGTTATAACAAAAAGGAGGTGCAAATATGTTTTGACAAATGTTTTAACAAAGGATTTTTAAGGGATTATTCCCTTATACCCAGAACATTTAACTAAACTCTTGTTTAGGGGTAAATGTTCGTGTATACCTCAAGACAACCTAAGAGGGATTGAGGAAACCGTTTAAACCAAGATTTAAAACGACAATGTTTGCTTTTCAACTAAAGAAAATTTTGACCAAAGTATAACCAAAGATTTTTCGAACATTTACGAATCTCATTAATTATTTTCGATAAATCAGCAAAAATCGTGTTAATTAAATTCAAATTTGTTTTGAACATTTTATTATAATTGGTCGAACTAAGAAATTTAAACTTTCAACGTTTACGTTTCATAAAAATCAAATATTTATTATTTAATTAGTTGTAATAATTATCGACGCTTTAAACGTCGGATTAAGCAAAACTGATAAAAATGATAGCTGAAACGAAACTGAAACTTAGAAAATATGAAGAAAGGTGAACGTAATTACTGACACATTATGTAGAAAAGATAAAGAACAAATTAGGACATGTTCATTAATAATGAAGGTGCAAAATAAATTGCCGAACAATATAAAAATAAACAACGCTTGTAAGAAGGATAATATAGATAATAAAAAAGGGTTCACGGCTAATGTGAACCATTAGAATTGAGAAGCCGATAGCGTTAAATGTATAAAATGCCACTTGTGGTTGCCTAAACATGGAAGATTTCGAGATTTAGTTATGTTGGAATCTCGTAAGATTAAGTATTCCATTCATGTCCTTTCTGACTAAATGTATCTTTATCTGAAGAAGTTGTACTAATGGCAAATTATGAAGGCAGACATTGCCTCATACATTAGTAAACGTCTAGCTATTGCAAATGTCATCATCTGAATTTGATTCGATTTGGGTCATCGTCGACAGACTGACCAAATCTACTAATATCATTCCAGTTAATAATAAATTCTCGATAAAGAAATTGACTCTTTTGTATTTAAAGGAGTTGTGTAAACATGGTGTGACTGTATCGATCATCTCTATCAAGATCCTCGCTTCGCATCGAATTTCTAGAGATTTTCTCAGAACTCATTGAGAACGAATCTTGATGAGAGTACTGTTTACCACCCCAATCGAAGGGACGAGGTATAGTAACGATACAAAATACTATAAGTGTTGTTTTATGCTTGCATGATTGACCTTTGGTAATAAACCGTATAATCGCTTTCCTTAGGAAAGATTATCATTGATAATTATCGTATTAGGATCGAGATCGAATCTTGTGAGGATATATTAGAGCATTTGTAAGCAGGAGTTGGGATGAAGACACCCGACATACACCCATTGTGAGTTGGACATGTCTTTTAGGTTTAAGGTTGCCTACGAGGACAAACCTAACCTTACAAGATACCCGACCCGTGAAACCTGAAATGATTGTTGAAATTAGGATCTGATTATTGACTGCCGGTAGTGGGCAGGAGGTTATGTGAATATGAAATGTAGATCTTGAAGTGCCAGATGGGTAGCGAAGTTATGCCAAAAAAATTAACCATGGAAAAATGAATTGATGATCTGAAAGATCATGGGATATAAGTCCCCGTTGTATGGGACCATTGAGATGATGTAAAAGATTGGTTTGAAAGGCATATAAGCTGGATCTACCCTAGGACTTCAAGAGCTGCGTGAATTATGTTTCGTATATCGAACTTGATAAAATGTCTATCAAGTGAGAATCTGATCAGTTCTTGATGAAGTTTAGATCGGCGAAAAGTTGCATTCATCAAAAACCCGTGAACATCATGGATAGAGAAAGTAAGTCAACAATAAGCCTGATCTTATTCCCGTAGTTATGTTTGATGAAACTCGCGTATTGTAATGGATTACACTTGTGAGAAAAGACCTAATGTGGAGGAAATACCCACATGGCTTTAACTCTATAAGAAGCAAGTAGTAATATAAGATGATCTTTGAGGACAAAGATCCTGTTTGGGGGTAATTGTTGTGACAATCCGTCAATTTATGGTTTATATTTTATTTTCAAAAATTATTTAAAAACATTATTTTAATGTTATATTATGAACTCACTTATTTTTGGGAAGAAATTTGGGTTTACGTCTTGAATTAGCATCGACTACATTTAAACCGGAGAATTCTACGTTACGTGCTTACGTTTACATACACCGTTTTGGTGACAGTCTGACACTTCAGGAAATAAATTTATCCGTGAATATTATTTTGAGATTTTAAATTTGAGTTAGTTCATAAACTCAAAAATTTACGAGAAGAGATTAGGACTTAAGATTATAATTTAACGTCCTTTACGACTAAACCGGAAACCTTAGGATTACGCATTTACGTTTTCGAACTCCGTTTTTGATGAGACAATTTTTATTAGATTCGTTTTGTGCCGTTGATTCATAATTCATAAAAACATTTTTCGTAAAACGACCCGAGGGCACGCAAATCGAGGAAACTAGAATCGAGGAATACCCGTAAATTAACAGGACGGGACAAAACAAGTTTATCCCACCCCTATACACATGGGACGGCACAAATGCTACACCACAACAACTTGGTGTCAAGTTGTAAACAAGTTACTTACACTTGTCATTTGAAGCTTAATGTGTAAGCTAACACACATCAAAACCACCATCTCTAAACCACTAGCCTCATTTCCACTCATGCAAAACTCATAACTCTCTCATCTCTCTCTCAATATTTCCGTCCACTTCCACCATTAAACCACCACCATTTGATCAATTTTAATCACAAACCATGTGTTATCTACACATATGGTGAAGAACCTTTGAAGCCTTGAAGATTGGAGGTGATTCTAACATCCAAGGAGGTGATTTGGTAATGTCTAAGGGCTGATTTCTACAAGGAGTTTACAAATATTAGTGGTCTTGAAGATTGGTGTTGATCTATCACAAGTTTCTCCATCAAAAATCCAAGCCTTGATGAATACCTACATAATCTTGGTGGTATAAAGATTGTTCTCCCCATCCTCTTGTTATTTTGATTATGTAATCATGTATTTTCTTTCTTATTGTATATGTATATGATGAATATATTATGATAAAAATATTATGTGGGGATTTGGTGTTGATAAACATGGGTAAAAAGATGAAAAACTATATGTAAAAGTGGTTAATCTTGCTTAATTTAGTAGGCTGTATAAAAACAGTAAATAACCATATGATGAACTGATAAAATGGTATAGATGAATTGATATATGTTGGGAATCTAAACTTGTTAGATTCTCTGATCATAGATTTAAACATAAATAGGCTGATAGATAGTCCCTTGCATGTGCCTAGGAGGCAGGCAACTTTCGCAAGACTCACATAGATCCAAGTCTCTGTGAGCAACCTCAGAGGAGTCCATGTCAGAGACATTGTCAAGGAAGTCAAAGATTACTTGAAGACATACTCATTGGCTGTGATGGATAACAGCCAAGATGTATCAGATACTCTGAGGGGTTGAGGGTTAACAGGGGTGGCAATACCCTGTTAACACTCAGCACACTTTGGACATGCCATTTGTGTGTTCGAGACTATGAAGAAAAAGGAAACTGTTTTGACAACTGTTTCCTTAAAGCATAATGGAAGACTACCAAGAATAGAAGGACATCATGTGACTGATGTGGGAACTTGTAAAAGCTTGTGTAGTCACCATCAAGTAATATTTAGGTCAATCTCGTAACACTATAAATAGGATGTGTATCCATGCATTAATGCTAAACACTTTGAGATATTCATAACATTATTGCATATAACTTAGTGAATCAAACAGCTACGACTGTATTCATAAGTTAGGGTTTATAGTTGTTCAAAGTGTGCACAACACATTGTCATCAAAGGTGTTATCCATAACACTTGTAATTCTTTATTATACAATAATAAGATTACGTTTGAAAAGTAATACCTTGTGTTGAGTAAGTTAAGATTAGGGACTTTCAATTGGTATCAGAGCGGTGTTTGATATTAAAACCTTCAAGAAACATCATTCTCAGTTTTATAATCAAGATCCACTATGCCAGAAACTTCTAACCCACCACAATCACCTTCCACAAACCCATCTTCACCAAGACTCAACCCTCCTGCCAATGACGATGATCTACCCCAACTTCTTGACTCAAGAGGTGGATCACATGTCACTAGTGTACCAGTCTTTGATGAAGAAGATTTTGCCAGTTGGAAGAGTCAATTTCTTGTGTATCTCGATGGACTTGAACCTTTTCTTCTAGAAAGTTTAGAAAATGGTCCTTACATTCCCATGGCGCTTACATCCACTAAAGAAAACCCTCTTCCCAAACCTCTCAAACAATGGACTCCAGCAGATAGAAAATTGCAAACCAAGATAAACGTCTCAAAATCATCATAATATCCTGTCTTCCCAAACATATCATGAAGTCTGTCATTCAGTGTCCCACAGCTAAACAAATGTGGACAGACCTCATCCTTGTCCATGAAGGACCCTCTGAAACAAGAGAGACAAAGATTCAGGCACTCAGACTTCAGTTCAATGCCTTCAAGTCACTTGAAGGTGAAAAGGTTCAGCAAACCTATACAAGGCTGAAGATTCTTCTCAATGACCTAGCAATGAATGATGTCACTATTGGTCAAGCTGAGATCAATGCCACATTTGTCAACAGCCTTCCAGAAAGTGGTTGAGTATGAATCAGACTCAAAGAGCTAACAACTCAATCAAAAATGACACCCTTGCTTAGCTTTATGGAAAGTACAATTATAAAGAAGGGCTGATTGATACTATTTACAAATCAGAGACTGAAAGATTTGTAGTCCAAGGAGCATCCTCTAAAGCCTTGATCTCTGCAACACATCCTCATGACAGCGATTCAGATGTTGAGAAGATACCCGCAACAGCCAAGAGTTCTTGACAGACCTTAATGCAGAGTTTCATGAAAGAGCCTTGCTAGCCAACCAAAGAAGATTCTTCAAAAGATCAGGAAGAATAGGATCAGCTAGTAAACCAACTGACAGGTCAAAAGAAACTTGCTTTGCCTGTGGAAAGCTTGGACATTTCCAAAAAGACTGTCCTTCCACCAAGACATCCTCACCCTCTTATCCATCATCTTCATCCAAACCTTACAAGTTCAAACAACATAACAACTCATCTCACCAATCCAATTCATCAGACACTGAGAAGAAGGATTACAAAAACATGTACAAGGCACTTAAAGCTGAGTTAGAACAAATGAACTTGAAGCTTGAAGCTCTGTCTAAGAAGAAGGGTGGTGATAAAAAGACAGAGAAAGGGTTGGTTGCTGAAGCTTATGATTGGAATGATGAGCCTCTGACTTCAGATGAAGAAGATACCACCAAAGTCAGGGCTTTCATGCCAATAGCTGAGGATGAACCAGCTGTTGGAAAAGGTGATGCAAGATCAGGATAATGGGTTGACATCACAATGAAAAAGGTACACAGGCTTTTATCTATGTGTGATAGTGATGAACGTAAGCATGTCCTTGATTACACCATCGTTGATTTACACTTTGTTGAGGAACAAAGAAAGAACCTACTTGATAAGTTTCACTCTGTTAAAACTGAACTGCTAAATGCTAAATCTGAATGTGAAACTCTCAGGCGGGTTAATTTAGAGAAAATCTCCCTGCAAAATGAAGTAGCTAGATTAACCTTGAAAAACATTGCTTTAAATGATCAAGTCTCTGAATTAAACAAGGTTATTGAAAAATGCCTGTGTGCTAGGTTCACTATAGATCAATTGCTTAATGATGAAGTGCCTGCTGACTTAAAAAAGGATATATCTGCTAAGAAAAATAAGCTGAGAATTCTCACCAAACCCAAAGACATTGTCTTCAAATCTACAGAGACAATTCATATGTCAGATACCACTTTGACTAATGACCCTGTCTCTGAAGATGTGACTGAGTTACCACCTTTGACCAAACTCTCTGGAGTTGAACCTAGCAGTTCCTCTCGAACTGCTAAGGGTGAACTTAGTTCAGATATTGAGAAACCTCTAGCTAATGTTTTTCATGTGCCTGCTAAAATAACTGGTAAACAAGTAGCTTTTAAGCCTGTTGCTACTAAAGCTGTAAATAAGGTTGACCCTACCACTGAAGATCGCCTGTTGTCTCTAATGAAAGAAGTAGAACTCTTGAAACAACACATTAAGCCTTCCGCTGAATGCTCTACTTCACATGAACCTAAGTCACTCCTAGGTGAACCCAAGGGGGAAAGGTTAATCAAACCTTATTGCAATGTATATAAAAACTCTCACCATATGACTTTAGATCATGACAGACACATGGCAGCTAAAAGAGCTCAGACAACCTCTAGGGATAGATCACAGAGTTCCAAAAGACAACAGGGAAATTACAAACCTTATCCTCCCTGTAAATTCTGTGGGTTCACAGACCATCACTCAGACGAGTGTGGTGACTTCCTTGGGTGTGATATATGTGGAAGTTATAACCATGAAACAGTGAATTGTCCCTCCCAATGCCAAAAGTTCTTCAGGAAAACAAGAGTTGCTAACAAGCAATTCAGGGAACCCACTGGAAAGTGGGTTCACCATAGGAACTAACTTGTTTCTATGTATCTGTGCAGAAATATCTCAAGGAATTGGTATGGTATCTAGATAGTGGCTGTTCTAGACACATGATAGGGATTCAACAATACCTGCACAGATACTCAAAGGAGCCAGGTCCTAAAGTGGTGTTTGGAGATAACTCTTCAGGTGACACAGAAGGATATGGCTCATTGAACTGCAATGGGATTACATTTACCAGGGTTGCATATGTGAATGGTCTTAAACACAATCTTATTAGCATCAGCCAATTGTGTGATGCTGACTATAAGGTTTTGTTTACTAAGACTCAGGGAACCATATTCAACAAAAACAATGATGTTGTGCTTATTACGCCTAGAAGAAGAGATGTTTATGTCATCAACATGGTTGTTTGCTCTAAAGACAGCTCAAATTGTTTTCTTGCTAAAGCCTCTGAAAGTGTCAATTGGATGTGGCACAAAAGACTGTCTCATCTCAACTTCAAGAACATCAACAAGATAGCCACTCAAAACCTGGTTGCTGGTCTACCTTCAGTAATGTTTTCTAAAGACAAGACTTGTTCTGCCTGTGTCAAAGGAAAGCATCACAAGTCTTCATTCAAGACTAGGCAATCATTCTCTATTGACAAGGGCTTACATCTCCTTCACATGGATTTGTTTGGGCCTGTCAAACCTCAGACCATTAATCACAACAAATACACCTTGGTTATAGTTGATGAATTTTCAAGATACACATGGGTGTTCTTCCTCAGAAGGAAAAGTGATGCAGCTGAAACCATCATGTCCTTCATCAGACAAGTTGAAAATATGAATGATGTTAGAGTCAAAGATCTAAGAAGTGATAATGGTACTGAATTCAAGAATCATCAACTTGAATCTTTTTGTGATGAAAAAGGAATTTAACAAAACTTCTCTTCAGCTGGTACCCCTGAACAAAATGGTGTAGCTGAAAGAAGAAACAAGACTTTGATTGAAGCAGCCAGAACTATGTTGAATGGTGCAGCCTTACCAAAGCAATTTTGGGGAGAAGCTGTTCACACTGCCTGCTACACACAAAACAGATCAATCATTGTCAAAAGACATGGTAAAACTTCCTATGAAGTTTTCAGAAAAAGATCTCCAGATGTCAGCTATTTTCATGTATTTGGATGCCCTGTGTTCATTTATAACTACAGAGATAAACTTGGAAAGTTTGATGAAAAAGCTGATGATGGTTTCTTCTTGGGATACTCTCCAACAGCCAAAGCCTTCAGAGTATTCAACATCAGAAGACAAGAAGTAGAAGAAACCTTCCATGTTAGATTCAATGAAGATGATGAAGTCATACATAGAACAGGAATAGAGGGTGATGAAATTAATTTTAATGAAAATGTATCTTTTCCAAGTGATGAGTTCACAGAACCAAGACCTACCAGTCATCATCACTCCAACACTCTCACTCCTTATGTCCCTGCCTTTGACCCTCTGTCTACTCACAACATAGAAGTTCCTATCTCTCAAGAACTTGATGAAGAAGTACCACAAACCTCTTTTAGTCCTTCTCCTTCTAATGCTATTGATGACTCACCAATTCTTCCAGTCCCTGAAGACTCTCCTGCTGATAATGAAGTTGTACCTCTTGATATGGCTGAAGAAGACTCTGACACTAAAGTAGTCTTTGAAGAAAGCACTCATAGTCAGCAGGATGAAACTCAAATTATACCAGCTGTGCCCACAAGTGTTCCTGTCCTAGAGTCCCCAGCTCCTCAAAATAAGTGGTCAAGAGATCAACACATTCTTCTTATCAACATTATTGGAGAACCTAATGCAGGGGTCACAACTATACAGCGAATCCAAGAATCAGAGTCAGCCTCAGTTAATGAATGTCTCTTTGCTGAATTTCTCTCACAAATTGAACCTAAAAGAGTAGTTGAGGCTCTGGTAGAAGAAGGATGGGTAGCTGCTATGCAAGAAGAAATCAATCAGTTCAAAAGGAACAAAGTATGGACACTAGTGCCAGCTCCACCTGGAAAGAATATCACAGTCACGAGATGGATCTATAGAAATAAGATGGATGAAATTGGGAACATCATCAGAAACAGGGCCAGACTGGTGGCACAGGGGTTTTCTCAGACTGAAGGAATTGATTATGATGAAACATTTGCTTCTGTTGCAAGACTTGAAGCCATCAGAATCTTCCTTGCTTATGCTACCTATATGAACATCACTGTGTATCAGATGGATGTAAAGAGTGCATTCCTCAATGGTGATTTGGCTGAGGAAGTGTATGTTGCACAACATGAGGGATTTGAGAACAGCGAGTTTCCCAACCATGTGTACAAACTTCACAAGGCCATGTATGGGCTGGAACAAGCTCCAAGAGCATGGTATGAAACTCTTTCTAATTTCTTAACTGAAAATAAATTTGTCAGGGGTTCTATTGATAAAACACTCTTTACCTTCAAGGATAAGAGTGATTTCATCATTGTGCAGATTTATATGGATGATATCATCTTTGGGTCAACGAATGTCAATCTTAGTAAACGTTTTGCTAAATTAATGACCAAGAAATATGAGATGAGTATGATGGGTGAATTAACTTACTTTTTGGGCTTTCAGATTAAACAATGTCCTAAGGGAATTTCAATTTGTCAAGAAAAGTATGTTAAGGATTTACTTAAAAAATATGACTTAGCTGATTGTGCATCAGTGAAATGCCCCATGCTTCCACCCAACAACTTGGTCCCTGATGAGTCAGGGGTCTCTGTTAATGAGACTTTATATAGAGTCATGATTGGGTCACTCATGTATCTGAAAGCTAGTCGTCCAGATATCCAATTCTCCACATGTCTCTGTGCAAGGTACCAAGCTAACCCAAAAGAATCCCATCAAGTGGCTGTTAAGAGAATTTTCAGGTATCTCAAAGGAACACCATCCCTAGGCCTATGGTATCCAAAGGAATCAGGCTTTGATCTCAAGGCCTATTCAGATTCAGATTATGCTGGATGCTGTATTGACAGGAAAAGCACTTCAGGCAGCTGTCAAATCCTAGGAGGAAAATTGGTTGGATGGAGTGCTAAGAAGCAAAACTCTGTGGCTATGTCATCAGCTGAAGCAGAATATGTCGCTGCAGCCAGCTGTTGTGCTCAGGTTCTCTGGATGAAAAGTCAATTGGCTGACTATGAAATTTTGTATGACAAAGTACCAATCTTTTGTGACAACACCAGCGCCATTTCCATATCCAACAACCCTGTTCTTTACTCTCGTACCAAACACATTGATATCATGTATCATTTTATCAGGGATCATATAATGAAGGGAGATATTGAGCTGCATTTTGTTCCCACAGAGCTGCAACTAGCTGATATCTTTACAAACCCTTTGGCTGAACCTTCGTTCAACAGGCTAGTTGCTGAGCTAGGGATGCTCAATATCTCAAAGCCTGTGGCTTGATATTAAATGTGTTCACTAAATGATTGATTCTATATTAAATGTTTTTCACATGAAACTAGGTAGTTACTTTCCAAGTAAATGCAAAAAACATTCTCAAATATTTAATCATTTATTTTTCGAATAACGAGGAGACAAATAAGTTTTGAAAGGTCAAGGGACCCACTTGAGCAGTCATTTTCTCACTTTGCATTTAATGTGGTTGAATAACTGTTTACGTAGTTTGAATATATATATTGTCTCTTCTCTCTTCTCACCCACCATCATTCTCATTTCTCAAATCTATTTCTCTCTCTAAGAACTTCTCTCTCTTAACCCATCCTCCATTTTCTTTCACCTTCGACCTTAAATCCATGGCGTTTTCAGTTTCTAATGCAGCAAATGTCAACTTCGAGATCAATGAAAGCATCCTCGCCTCCAACAACGCCATTGGATGGATAAAGGCTCCAAATAGCACCTACTCAGATTTGGTTAATTTCATGCAGAATTGTGACCTAAGTAAAGCCTTCACCAAATCTCCAACCACCTTCTACCAAAAATACCTTAGGGAATTCTGGTATTCTGCTGAAGTGGTAGATGACACTATAACCTTTAACCTTTCATGCAATGAACACCCATTCGCTTTCTCCCTTAAAGATTTCTCGAGTGTGGCTGGTTTGAAACATGGAGATGAATGCCTTAAGGTCGTTGATAAAAAAGGCTGTCAAAGAAGCCCTGGCCACACTCAAACCCTGTCATGATGTAAACCCTGCCCTTACACCAGCTGAGGTCCTCTCCAAATCTCCTTTGAAGATTAAGTATTTCACTCCCATGTGGCGTGTCCTCTTCACCCACATTGTTAAATCCCTGGGAGGAATGCAGGGATCCCAAGATCAGATGTCTTTCAACCATCAGGCTATTGCATATGGGCTGATCTGGGGAGCTGATGTTGATGTTGGAAGCATTCTCTTCTCCAACCTTGTAGAACAGCTGAAAGGAAGAAATCAAGTCAGGGAAAAGAATATCTGATATGTGCGCTTCCTGTCTCTGATCTTTGTAAGTCTGTTGGGAGACAACTACCACAATACTGCGTTGACTGCTCTGAAGCCCTACCGCATCACAGGTGCCATCTACAAAGAAATAGGAGCTGAAGATGTCCCTGTCACCTCACATATGATGAATGTGGCCAACAAACTACCAACAGCTGAGAAGCCCTTGCTCCCTTCTTCTGAGAAGGTTAATACTTCTAGTGTGTCTGGCAAGTCTAAGTCTTTGACCTCTGGGCAGCACACTACCAAGTCCAAGGCTTCTTCTGGCCAACAGCCTAAGAAGAAGAAAATCCCCTCTTCTTCCCACACCAAAACTGTTACTAAGGCCAAGGGAAAAAAGACTGACACCTCCTCTGTTCCAGATACTCATGTGGAGTCAGATACATCTGCTGACCAACAACAGGAGTCTAGTGTCTCAAAGTCAGCTGAGGCGACAGGAAACCAGCCTAATCCTGCTAATATCTCACAGGTAATCAGTGTACAATTTTAGAGGTTCACAAGCAGCCACTCTCATTTGTCTGTAGGAGAGAGTGGTGAAGTTAGGGTAATCCTCGACCCATAGAAGTCTGTCCATGCACTTAGAACTCTTTAAGCCTTCTGTACACCCTGTCTTTGCACCAGGGAATGATTCATTTGTGTTTATAAAGCACCCCGATGACCCTGCACCCTCTAGACAGTATTCAGGCTAACAACAACCTGAATACACTTATGTGTCAACCTTGATCAGCTGTACTTCACACAGCCTCTTGGTTCCCTCCTTAAAAGAGTCCCAAAGGATTTATCCTTTTCAGGGGAAGCTGAATCATCACCCTCAGCTTTCCTAGGGGCAGCGTAACAGGCGACCTTTAGCCACATATGTTTCACTCTTAAAAGAGTCCCAAAGGTTTCTTAACCTTTTGGGGGGGCTGAATGATCACCCTCATCTTTCCTAGGGGCAGCGAATGGCGATCCATAAACAACATATGTTTCACAATCAAAAGAGTCCCAAAGGTTTTAACCTTTTGGGGGGCTGAATAATCACACTCAGCTTTCCTAGGGGCAGCGAATGGCGATCATTAACCATATTTTTTCACACTTAAAAGAATCCCAAGGATTTATCCTTTGGAGTGGCTGAGTAATCACCCTCAGCCTCTCTGGGACAGCGAAATGGCGACCGTTCCCCTTATCTTTTTCCCTGTTACTAATTAAAACAATTTGCAGGCTGAGATTGTACAGCCAGTCACTGAATCCCAGGTACAAAAAGAGAAGGAGGCTGATACAATCACTCAAGACAAACCCAATGATGAAGAGCCTCTGTTGAATACTGATGAAGAAATGCTATCATTGGAGGATGATGTCTCTGATCTTGAGTCGATGCCTGAAGATGAAATCCCTGAAGGGATGTTTGAGGAGGAGGATGAAAAAGATGAGGAAGACCAGCTATCTGTCTCTCCTCCCAAATAAATAGCTGTGTCCACACCAGCTGGCGAAAAGACTCCTCCTCCCAAGGACGCTGTTGTTACTCCAAACTCTGCTACATCAACAACAACAGTCTTCCAACGCACAACCTATGATCCAACAGCTGAATTTCTGATGTTTGATCATCATGCCCAAACCAACTTTGATCTTTTTCCAAGGGGGGATGATTATGCTCAACAAAGCCTCAACATACATAATCTTCAGCCTGTTCATCATCAATCAGACATTGAACGTTTATCAAGGAAGCTGGATGTGATCAAGTCTGAAATGCACAACTTCATTGTTACATTCCCTGGAATCATAAAAAAGGCTATGGCTGAGGCGGTCACTGAACCAATAAAGGATGGTGCTAGGAAAGGTGTAGCACAAGGACTTAGTCATCTTTCCACAAGAATGAAGGATGTCATTGATGCAGAGGTCCCTGCCTTACTTCATGAGCATGAGCTGACTATGCACAGACAATTTGAAGCTGTTCGCAACAGGCAATACCGTCATGCAAACTTCATTGTCAGTCGAGTTCAGGCCAACACTAATGCAAATGGTAACCTTCTGCTGAAGATTGCCAGGGCTTCAAGGAAGAGGCAACGTGCTATGGCTGCCTCTGTTGAACAGATTCCAAGGCATTTTCAGACACGTTCATCCAAACGTCTGCGTAGCCAGGATGAACGTGAGGGGGAGAAAGAAACAACACTCAACCTTGCATCTGCTAAACAAGGCTCATAATCAGCTAACAACACCATCACACCTGTTCCTCTCCAAGTCATCACACCTGTTATAATACCTGATGATGAGTATAACACTCAGGGGGAGCAACAGAATCAAGATGGAGCTGACTCATCAAAGTCCCTGTTTTTGGTTAACACCAGCGAGCCTGGGGATGATGATGAACCAGCTGCCAAGAAGCTAAAGTTCAATGTTAGCTCCCTTCCCAAAGCAATTCAAACTCAGGCTCAGACAGCATTTATCAGAAGAGCTGATGTTTTGAAAAACATAAGTGTGGAGTCCTCTGTCTCAAAGAAAGGAAAGGAGATAGCTTTGGTTGACACAGACACCAAACTCAAGAAGATAGCTGCGATACTAGAGACAGGAGGATCCACCACAGACCTTTCCCAATTCTCAACCTTTACACCTTCCAATGAGATTCCTTTAACCCCTAAAGAAATAGAGAAATAGGTTGAGGAATTCAAGAGATTAAATGAAATCAAGACAGCCAAAGAATTGAATGAAGCTACTCTAAGGAAGATGACTCCACCTGAAAGAGAAAAGCAAAAACAAAGGTTGAGGGAAATGGAAGCAAAACGCACTGAGGCACTAAGGAAAGTCAAAGCTGACTATGATGCCTGCGTTAACAACAGATATGCCCCTGGCAAGATAACCAAGTTCAAATACACCATTCATAAATCCACAAACACCCTACAGATGATCTTATGGAGGGATAACCAACAGGGAAATATGAATGTGTTTGACAACTTCAGGCTAAAGACACTTGGGTTATCAGAATGGTTCGAACTTGAAGCCTTAGTTGCCAAAAGAACTGGACAGGCCAATTTTCTTCTGCTTAAGACTATTAAGGCCAAGTTTACATGGATCAAAGAAACAGCTTCCAAACTCAAGATTGATCCCCCTCCACAGCTTTTTGAACAAGAACCCCCAAAGACTGGCAACAAAAGAAGAAGAATGTCTCAACTTATTAAAGAAACTTTTGTTACAGATGACGTTCAAGTGGATGGCATGCACAGGGATTTGATCCTACCCACTGGTATAGTTGGCCCTGTTGATGGTCAGACATATACAGAGCCTGAAAGAGGAATGGAATTCATGAACAGGGCTTGCCAGTATGCATTTCAAAGAGAAGATGAGTTGTGCTTAGCTTCAACAATTCAGCTACTTTGTCAGAAGAAGTCACTCAAGATCAACTCAGAGTATTCCAAAAAGTTTGCAAAGACTTTGCAGGAAGAATTAGATAACAGATTGGACTTGGCTGAAGCTGAAGAAAGGATTAAAAATGATGACTATTGAAGATGTTCACAACCCATTTTTACCTTCATCTTTTATTTTACTTATGTAATGCACTTGTAATTTTCTATATGTATTAATAAAATCATGAGGTATGTTTGTTTAGATCTGTTATGAGTAAGAAGAAGCTGTTAACTCACTTACCTTAACTTAGTTAGATCTAGCATTATTTATGTTTAAATAGGGGGAGATTGTTGGGAATCTAAACTTGTTAGATTCCCTGATCATAGATTTAAACATAATTAGGCTGATAGATAGTCCCTTGCATGTGCCTAGGAGGCAGGCAAGTTTCGCAAGACTCCCAGAGATCCAAGTCTCTGTGAGCAACCTCAGAGGAGTCCATGTCAGAGACATTGTCAAGGAAGTCAAAGATTACTTTAAGACATACTCATTGGCTGTGATGGATAACAGCCAAGATGTATCAGGGACTCTGAGGGGTTGAGGGTTAACAGGGGTGGCAATACCCTGTTAATACTCAGCACACTTTGGACATGCCATTTTGTGTTCGAGACTATGAAGAAAAAGGAAACTGTTTTGACAACTGTTTCCTTAAAGCATAATGGAAGACTACCAAGAATAGAAGGACATCATGTGACTGATGTGGGAACTTGTAAAAGCTTGTGTAGTCACCATCAAGTACTATTTAGGTCAATCTCGTAACACTATAAATAGGATGTTTATCCATGCATTAATGCTAAACACTTTGAGATATTCATAACATTATTGCATATAACTTAGTGAATCAAACAGCTACGACTGTATTCATAAGTTAGGGTTTATAGTTGTTCAAAGTGTTCACAACACATTGTCATCAAACGGTGTTATCCATAACACTTGTAATTCTTTATTATACAATAATAAGATTACGTTTGAAAAGTAATACCTTGTGTTGAGTAAGTTATGATTAGGTTTTCTAGCATTGATTAGGGACTTTCAATATACATTGAATATTGAGACTTGTACACATGTGAGAGTTTTCCATGCAATGGAATCATAAAAATGAGTGAGATATGATCAAAACAAGTTTAGAGTGCAAATCTGAGTACACTGTTTTGGACGAATTTTCTAAAATACTTAGAGGTTGATTCATCAGTAGATATACGTGAATAAAATTAAGCACATATCATGTAGTTTCTGTGATAAAAATTTGGGGTTCTATATCCATGTAGAACTCTAGATATGATCATTTTAGTAAACTAGATTTTTAGGACTGATTTAGTGAAATTAAAGTTTAATATTATTATATAAGCACTCAAATAAATATAGTATAAAATGTGAATTAATACCCACTAACTTATATATTTCATTTATATAAAAATGCATAAGGATAAATAAATGGACATTATATAAAAATGGTAGTTTGGTAAGTTTTATAAGATATAAAAACTATATACTAAGTTTTACGTCTTTTCGGCTAAAACCGAAAGATTATTGATTTTGTTAAATAAAACATATACGGTTGGACCCGTCTAATGTAAATTTTTATAAACTCACATACTGATATATAAACATATATAACAAGTAAAAATCGATAAAACCCGAGCTTTACAACATATAGACATTAACGGGCCAAAGTAGCCTTAATGGACAATAAACCCAACTAATTTGGTAAAACACTTATAAACTTATTTATTGGGCTTAACCCATTTGAGCCCAAAATATAAAGTATAATATTGATAATAAAAGTATAATTGGGCTAATGAATAGTATTGGGCTTGTAATAGGCCCATTGGGCTTCAAAATGTAAACAAGATTGAACTAGTGTAACTAGTCTTAAAAATTACCAACACATAAACACTATAATGAATGAGTAAAGATGTATAAACCCACTTGATCATCATCATATATCAAATCATCATATGTATACATAATTGTTATTTTTATAAAGTCATTGAACAAGAGTCTAAGACAAGTATTATTTGTCTAGGTTTTCGTGATTGAAGCACGTACCGTACATCCGAATTGCCGATAACCCGTTTTCCCACATCAACGTGATTTCATAGCCTCACACTCTTTTAAATGTTTTTATGAAATGTTTTATAAACCCGCGAGGGAGATAACATGTTAGTTTTGATAAAATAGGACACCATTTGTCCCGATTGTCTGTTTATTGATTTGGACCCGAATGATTGAATGATCCGATGAATGATTAAATGACCCGACAGATGAAATGAAATGGATTATTAAAGTTAGGTTATGTAACTAAAAGTCCCATTAGCATGAATTGTGAACTACCGGGATTTGGTAGACGCTTATGCATATAATAGTACTATTTGGGGACGATCACCCCAGTTCGCGCCTTGACGGTTGATCCCCGTCGTGCCACATTGATTGGTAAGCGAATTTATGTATGAGAAGATTTACACAAGCGTGATTATTGTGACGACACGCTAATTTAGATGGGCAAATTGAGTTTCGGGCTAGCTACCCGTTGTTTGTTGTAGTAAGGTACAATGTCATGCGGCTTATAATTATCCAAATTAACGAAATACTGCTATACGCACTAAATTACGATATATTGACTGACTAGAAATACGGGGTCTTACTATTGATATTATGTTCGTGTTTTGGTTTTTCATAACTATATTCATATAACGGTTTTTATTTAACTTTGTACAACGTCATAAAACTTATTGTATAATGTTTTTACGACAATGGCTCGTATAATGATTTTGAAGGCAAAAGCCTATATTATGATTTTTGATAAGGATTTGTATAAAATGACTTTGGCTATTTTATGGCCTATTACAAAGATTTGTACAAAATGATTTTCGGTAATAATTATGTACCGATGATATATTGATGGTTTTATTAAACTCTATGAATTCACTCGGCGTTATCGCTGACCTTTTCTTTTAACATGTTTTATCTCAGGTACTTGAAGGTAATTCTCGGGAAGACAACAAGAATTCATGGCCCGCACTTAAATAATAATTTCCATTCAAATGCTTTGTAAAATTTGTATGAAATACAATGACTTGGGACCTATGTAAATTTGATATTTATGAATGGAAATGCTTTATTATTAAACGACGCGATTTTTAAGCGTTGTCTATGATGTGAGTAATGTGCTATCCCGTAACACCTACGAGTCTTCCGCTGTATTGAGTTGTATAAATTTGGGGTGTTACATTATTAAACTGATTCATGAATTAAAAGAATTAAATACAAAGATTAAGGATTAATGATTACCAATGCATAGATGTTTAAGATTCAAAGACACGAACACAACCCATAGAAAATCAATGATCAACCAAGCTTTTCCCTCTCTCTTTTCTCTTGGTATAGCCGGAGGCACAGGGAGAACAACTAGGGTTTTAGGTTTTCTTGAAAAATGTGCTAAATGAATTGTATATATACTTTTCCATGACATGTAAAATTTGTAAATGGGTCGGGCTTAAACTCCCCTTCGTTTCTTTTATCTTATACGCCAGCCACACACACACACACACGTATACATGAGTTTTAATTATTCGAGTCTTAATTTATCATCGTGTGTGTTCGTGTTTTAAAGGTCGTGAATTAAATATTTTATGTAATTATTTATCGTGCGTTAGTAATATACATAATACTTGAAATTAAATGTTCGTGACACGTGTCGTATATTATTAATGTAAAGTTTTAAATTTATTTGGGTTTTTCATGTATGTACTGTTCATGGGTATTTTATGTGGGTTTTACACGCAAATCCTTAGCTTCAAACCATTTAGAAACGCAGTCGACGACTACAAGGATGTATTTAATACTCTTAGACGAGGGAAATGGCCTCATAAAATCGATGCCCACACGTCGAAGATCTCACATTCTTGAATGATATTTTGTGGCATCTCATCTTTGTGAGTGATCTTTCCTTGACGTTGGCAAGCATCACAATGCTTAACCATCTCATGCGCGTCATGATAGATGGAGGGCCAAAAGAATCCGGAGTCGAAAACTTTTTTCTCGATGTAATTTGGACCAAAGTGATAACCTGTGGGTCCTTTGTGGCAACCTTTAACAATGTGTAAAGCCGCTGGCCCATCCACACAACGTCAGATTATTTGGTCCGCGCATTGCTTGAAGAGATAAGGGTCGTCCAAATAATAATGTTTTATATCCTTGAAAAATTTCTTTCGTTGTTGGGACGATGACCCTTCGATTAGAACACCACCCTCCAAATAGTTTGCTATGTCCGCAAACCATGGGGTGTCATCCTCCTTAGAGTGAATAGACATTAAAGTCTCAAGAGGGAAAGATTCGTTGATTTCTCATCTTGGAACCGTTGAGCCCTTAGCTGTCTACCAGCGTCTCATTGGTTCGCTTGTAAACTTGAGTCTCGAATCTAGTTTACTTGTTCTAGGGTTCATTTCTTGTTGTCATTCAACGAGTGTATTCATAGCACTTTGTAATACTTTGTTTATAATACTTAATAAAGCATTACACGTTTGAAAGTATTTCATTGGGTTTCGTGGTTACAAGAGTTATAGTTTATCAACAATTGTCATATTAAGGGACTATCAGAGGGGTTACATCTGATTATACTGGTCTGTATAGAAGGGATCAAATCCTTGTGAAGGATGCAAGGCATACACCACATTCACCATGAAAATCCTGACTGAAAACATGTAACTAGGATGCACCCATACGCCCCACATGATAATATAAATAAATGGCCAAACTGATAGGGACACCACGAGCAATCACTCCATCGTGGGGAAGTCATAACACTGGTGCCTCCAGTGTTATGGTTATGGTACCTCCATAACTAGATGAACTGACATGCATGTATATATATCTCAGGCATTTAAAATAAAACATAAGCATTCAAAACATATAAAATAATTGGGGAAAACAGATGGCTGCAAACGGGGAATCCTAATCAAACATATGAAGGAATGTCTATACTGAAGGACGGAATATCCATACCTTATTTCCAGTAGTGAAGCAAGAGTAGAAGCTGAACGATCTACACCTACTTCCCGGATACTACATAAATAAGGGACATGAAAGAGTTGTCTAATTATTGTGTATTTTACTGGTTCTATGTGTTCTTACTTGTTTTACATGTTCTTGTCATGTTTTATTATTTTAAGTATTATCTTCTAATGATTCCTGTTTTACATGTATTCTGATTATGTATTTCATGTATTCTTATATTACTATACTTTTAATGTCATAATAAGTAACTTTCTAAAAATAGAAGGTTCTCAAAAATAGAATGTTTCCAAAAATAGAAAGTTTCCAAAAATAGAAAGTTTCCAAAAATAGCAAGTTTCCTAAAATAGATAGTTTTAAAAAATAAAAAGTTTCCAAAAATAGTAATTTTCCTGAAATAGAAGGTTTCCTAAAATAGAAAGCTTCCAGAAATAGAAGTTTCCAAAAATAGAATTAAGATGGATTAATAAGTCTAAAATATAAGCTAGTGCTTATTAGTCATAAGTATAAGTCATGATAATTTATTAGTAAAGTCTATTAAATTAAATACTTAGGCTAAAATGATTATTAATTAATAATGAAAATGCATGGTTTATTAATTAATGTGTAAAGCCGCCGGCCCATCCACACAACGTTAGATTATTTGGTCCGCGCATTGCTTGAAGAGATAAGGGTCGTCCAAATAATAATGTTTTATATCCTTGAAAAATTTCATTCGTTGTTGGGACGATAACCCTTCGATTAGAACACCACCCTTCAGATAGTTTGCTATGTCCGCAAACCATGGGGTGTCATCCTCCTTAGAGTGAATAGACATTAAAGTCTCAAGAGGGAAAGATTCGTTGATTTCTTTGGTGGGTAATTCTCCTTGATACGGATCCTCGAGTCTACTAAGGTGATCCGCGGCTAGGTTTTCGGCTTGCTTCTTATCACGAATTTTAATTTTAAATTCTTGTAAGAGCAAAACCCAAGGAAGGAGCCTCGGTTTAGCATCTTGCTTGGTTAACAAGTATTTCAAAGGGGAATGGTCGGTGTAAAAAATGGTGGTGGAAAGCATAAGATAGGGGCAGAATTTTTCAAAAGCATATACTACAGTTAAAAAAGCTCTTTTTCGGTAGTGGTATAATTCAATTGAGCCCTCGTCATTGTCTTACTTACATAATGGATAGGTTGGAAATGCTTGTTAACTCGTTGACCTAAAACCGCTCCTACCGCGAAATCACTAGCATCACACATTAGCTCGAAAGGTAACTCCCAATTTAGAGAGACTAAGACTGGTGCCTTAGTTAACTTACCTATAAGAATTTCGAATGATTCAAGACACTTGGGTGAAAAGATGAAAGGAGCGTCCTTTTCAAGAAGATGAGTCATCGGTCGGGCTATTTTGGAAAAATATTGGATAAAGCGTCGATAAAATCCCGCGTGACCTAAAAACCTCCTAACTCCTTTGACGGTGGTAGGTGGAGGCAATTTAGAAATGACGTCAACTTTAGCACGGTCTACTTCGATACCGGCTATAGAAATTTTATGACCTACCACGATGCCTTCTTTGACCATGAAATGGCAATTTTCCCAATTAAGAACGTGACTGGTGTCTTCACATCGTTTAAGCATACGTTCTAAATTGGCAAGGCAAGAAGAGAAAGAATCACCGAAAACCGAGAAATCGTCCATAAAGACTTCCATAGTTTGTTCAACCATGTCATGGAATATTTCCATCATACACCTTTGGAAAGTCCGTAAGGCATTGCATAAACCGAAAGGCATTCTTTTGTAAGCAAATGTTCCATAAGTACAAGTGAATGTGGTTTTCTCTTGGTCTTTTGGATCGACGGGAATTTGAAAATATCCGGAAAAACCGTGTAAGAAGCAATAATACTCATATCCCGCTAAACGCTCGAGCATTTGATCCATGAAAGGAAGAGGAAAATGATCCTTACGAGTGGTATCATTAAGCTTACGATAATCAATGCAAACTCGCCAACCCGTAACAAGTCGAGTAGGAATTAACTCGTTGGTTTCATTGGGAACAACTGTTATTCCTCCCTTTTTGGCGCACAATGGACAGGACTAACCCCCGGTGAATCCGAAATAGGGTAAATCATGCCGGCATCAAGAATTTTAATAACTTCTTTCTTGATGACTTCATGAATTTTGGGATTTACCCTTCTTTACCTTTGGACCGCGGCCTTAAAGTCATCTTCCATGAGAATTTTATGAGTGCAAAAAGTAAGATCAATTCCGCGAATGTCGGAGATTTTCCAAGCAATAGCTTTCTTATGCTTCTTAAGAACTTCGATAAGTCGAGCTTTTTCATCCTCTTTTAAGTCCTTAGCAATGATGACGGGTAACTTATCAACTCCTTCTAGGAAAGCGTATTCGAGATGAGAAGGTAATTACTTGAGCTCTAAATCCGGTGGATTTTCGGTGGAAGACTTAGTCAAATTTGGATCATCGTTTGTAACTTCCTTAGGAGTAGGTGGAGAAATATGATCCTCATTGAGAAGTTTCTCAATGGTACGAATGTCTTCTCCCCAATCGGTGGGAGAATCGTCATATTGTAAATCCACGTCTCCTAAACCTGCTTCAAATTCTTGTGAAAGAAAATCACCTGATCCAAAAGGAGTCAAGGAAGGAGCAATAGAAGCTACGGTCTCAATATGAGGTAAAGGAGAAATCCCGCTCTTACAAGCCTCGTGAAAATGTTCCTCGCATGCTTCGTCAAGCACATCGATTAAGTTCACGGATTCGGGCTCATCGGGAAGTTTAGAAAGTTTACCCATATTAAAGACGATCTTGTCATCCCCTACCCTCATAATAAGCTCACCCGCGGCTACATCAATCAATGTACCATCGGTCCTAAACAAGGGTCATCCCACAATTAAGGGAACGTGGGGATCCATCTCGTAGTCGACAAAAACAAAATCGACGGGGAAAGTGAATTTGTCGACTCCTACGAACACATCCTCAACTATCCCCACCAGATAAGAAACCGTACGGTTAGCTAACTCTAAACATATGAGTGCGGACTAGCTTGGGTAGAGATAATTGTTTCCATACGGACAATGGCATAAGATTGATACATGATCCGAGATCCGCTGAAGCCATACAATTCTTTACACTAGGTAAATTAAAGGGATAAGGAATCGACCGAGGTCTCTGAGCTTACTCGGTAATTTTCTTAAAAGAACCGTGAAACAATATTCATTCAATTGAGTGTTAGCGATATCAATCATTTTTTCCCTGTCGGTTAAACGATCTTTAAACATTTTGGTGTACTTAGGCATGTGAGGGAGAGCCTCGGCAAAGGTGATACTGAAATTCAATTGTTTGAACAATCTCAAGAAGTTCGAAACTTGAATATCATCTTTGTTCTTCAACTTATCCTTCCTCAACCTTGAAGGGTTAGGTATATTAGACTTTGGAGAAGATTTAGGAAGAACTGGTTCACTCATAACCTCGGGAATTGGTTTAGGAATCGAAGGGCTGGTAGAAGATTGAGGGGAGGGGTAAAGATAAGGTGTAGAAGGATTGCTTAGGGGAGGAATGTCCCAAGTAGGAGGTGAAGGAGGGTGAGTAGAAGTTGAAGGAATATCGGGTCCTTGTTTATCATTGGTGGGTGAAGAAAAAGAAGGTCGCTTAGTTGTTTTACTGCTCCTAGTAGTGATGGCATTCACATTAGCCCTAGGGTTGGTTTCAGTGTTAGAAGGGAGAGGACCTTGGGGACGAAGGGTTTGTAACATTTGCATAAATTTCCTATCCGTGAACTCTTGTATTTCTTTAAGCTTACGGTCTTGCTCATTAAGTTTTTGAAGAACCAAGTCCAGTTGAGGATTAGGCATATTAAACCCTTGATTATTGAACCCTTGATTTGGAAAACCTTGGTTTTGATATTGATTGTAATTTTGAAAGCCTTGATTTTGAAAACCTTGGTTATTGAACCCCTGATTTTGATTATTAAACCCTTGGTTTTGTCATTGAAAATTCCCTTGATTTGGATGATTACCCCTTACATATGTATTCCCTTGAAAATTACCCCTTTGTGGACCTTGGTTCTTATTTTGATATGGGGTCATTTGGGTGGGTGGGGGTGGTCTTTGATATGCTGCAAACCCAGGGGGTGCCAAATAGTTAGTAGACTTATATGACAAGTGGTTCACATCAACATTAGGCTTAAAATGAACCCTTCCATTGTCATTGTTATTGTAAGAATAGACTTTTTGGGGTTGATTATAAACCTTGTCACAATTGAAGTATGATATTGAGTATTTTACAACTTGTTTAGGAAAACAAAGTGTAATTAGGGTAAGTACGACGATTTAGGAAATCTTGCACATATGACCCAAAATGGGGATCGTTCTCAAGGAGGCAAGTGCGTTATGTTAAGAGATGATTAACTTTGTGATTATATTGATGAGAAAAGAAAAGAAAGAGATTAGAAGAGAATGACGGTTACGCATGTGGATTACACCAAGACGAATAGTCGTACACATAAAACCGTAAAAAGTGACATAAGCTAGCTTATACCAAACAGCTTATTCTTAATGGGCTTTTTGGCCCATTAAGCTATAAGCCAATGCCATAAGCTGAAATTAGACAGACAAGCTTCTTTTGTCCTAAATAAGACTTCTGTAAAAAGAAATTTGAAATAAGCCCAAGGAATAAGCCTGGAAATACAATAAGCAATCTACAGAAAACGACAAAATAGTCGTTTTTGAGTTCTAGGCCACCCCAAAAGCTGATTCAAGTTTCTAAAGCTTTTAAATGACTTAATTAAGCAAAATCAACAAAGAGTTTTCAAATAAGCTGACTCAATAAGCTGGAAAAATCAAATAAGCACTTATGTAAAAGTCAAATAAGTTGGTGTTCTAGCAAAAAGTCAAAGTCAAAGTCCAATAAGCTCCAGTCTAATCAAATGGGTCAAATAATGAAGATCTATAACAAAAAATAAGTTGTTGCAGGTGGATAAGCTAAAATAGCTTATTGATAAGCTGAGTTCAATTTAACACTAGCAGGGGCTAGTTTTGGGTGTTGAGCAGTGGAAACTTTTTCCACTGCTTGACTTGTTTGACTTTTTGTCTTTAGTGAACTTTTTTGAGATTCAGATTACACAAAGGCACCCAAATGATCCTTGGATCAAAAGGAGTCAATAACAATCAAAAGATCACAATCACCCAATTGATACAGTTTAATCAATAAAGTACCAGATCTAGCACAAACATGAAACAATAAGCAGTTTAGGTTCAAAAAGCACTTGGAGCACAATTCAGCCAGCCAAATTCCACCAAATGCATACACACGCTATATTAAACTCAAATGAACAAGTCTAAACAAGTTTCATGCAATGATTCAAAGAATTAAGCAAGATCTAAGTTGATGAATGTTACTGATGAACACTAACACATGCAAATTTTTACTTTGCTGATGTATTTGACACACAAGCCAGATTCAACACCTCAAATCTCTCAAACATGTTACAATGACTTTGTTTAAACCACTTTTAGTCCTAAGCATGCATACACCCTAAGTGTTCCCAAAATCCTAGGTCAAAACAGGCAATAACAAAGATTTTATAGCAGATTGTTTGATTCAAGGTTTCAAACCCAAAAACTTGCAGCAAAACACTCTCAACCAAGCATATATCAGATATAGAACACAAACACAAACTTTCCACAACACAATAACAAGTTTCAAGCTTAAACAGGTAGACCCAAACACCCTTTTAACTTTTCAAAACCAAGTTTTTGAAATCAAAAGCAAGATTCAGTTTACCAAATGATAAATCTAGCATATAAACAACATTATCATGCAAGACTAAGCAGATTTAAGCCAAGAAATCAACAAGAACAACAGTATAGCACAAATCCACAAAAAATCCATTTTTTATCAGATTTTCAAGGTTTCAAGACAAACCTCATGGATGTACATCCACACCCACGAATTTATGAGCTTATGTGCTAGCTAGAACAAGCACAAGCTTCCAATAACAACCCTGTTAAGATTCAACAAGGTAAGTAGTACAATATCAAAATCAGAAACTTAAAAATCCTTGATTAATGCAACTTTGTTACTCCACACTTGATTATCTCCAAGTTATAAGCCTCACCACACCTTAATATCACAATTAGGATGCTATGATCAGCCCTATAACCCAAGAATTCCAAGGTTGAAACAAGAACTTAGCAAAATATCAAGCTTGAAGGTAAAATGCAAACTTTTGCACTCTCCTTAAAAACAGGTTTTGAGATTCAAATTCAGTGAACAAGTAACATAAACAAGAATAAAATAATATGGCACTTGGTCTTTCTTCAACACACTTAACACAATTTCATAAAACTGAAAAGAGGATTTACAAGTGTTTGAACAAGGAAAAACCAAAAGAAAATTGCAAATGTTGCACCCTAATGCCTTTATATAGGCTACATGGACTAGTTAAGAGCTAAAAAACATAAACCCTAAAGTTGTGAAGTCCCCAATTTTCCCTTTGAAATTTGGATATCTTGAAGATCATGTGACATTTCTTGGCTGTTTGCATGAGTTGGCAGATGAAAAGTTGATCAAAGGGCTCACAAAGAAGCTTAAAATGAAAGCTGAATGAGGATGGTTGGATGGCTGTCAACTTTTTGGCGTTTTGTTCTTCCTTGGTGCAGGGGAATCTTGTGTGGGACAAGGGAGTGAGGTGGCAGCTGTTTTTAAGGTTGGGTTGTGTTAACATGATTATCAATCACTACACATTATTGAGGTTTAATTACAAGTAATTAAGAAAACCCCAATTGTGTTCTTGGTAAATAGTTGAGTGTTTGATCTGGATTAGTGTTAGATTTATTTAAATTGGGTGTTAAGGCGCCAAGATTAATTAAGTAATTAATCTGGTGAGTGGAGGATGATGTGGAAGAAGGGTGAATGGTGATTGGTGGAAGTGGTGAGTGGGGTGAGGTGGCAAGATGTGGTTGGTTAAGGTAAGTTTGGCTGTCTGCCAAATTAAGACCTCCTTCTCTTCTTCTCTTGTCTTTTCAGTTTAAATAGCTATCAACGCCAAAACTCTTCCTATCAACTTTTGCCTTTTTACACTTTTGCCCCAAAAACTTTTGTAAAATAATTTTAGGGGTAATTCTTGCCAATCTTGGATTCTTGAAGGACTGGTTTGGTATTTTCTTCAATGGTAATGGTCTTGACTTGCATATTTGATATTTTAGAGGGCTGAAATTGCCAAGTCATAATGATTGAGGGACCATTTTTGCTAAATCTTCAAAGTTAAGGGTCCTTTTTGTAATTTTGGGATTTTCAAAGGACCAAACTTGTAATTTCTTGTACTTTGAAGGACTTCATGATATATTTGACTTCTTGGAGGATAATGATTGACAATTTAGCTTTGTTGAGGGGCTAAACTTGCAAATTCTTCAAAGTGGAGGGCCCTTTTTGTAATTTTGACAAACTTTAGGGACCAAACTTGTAATTATGAAGATACAAGGGTATAAAGTGTCAATTCATCCTTATTTGAGGACCATTCTTCATAATTCTTCAAGTCTTCAAGGGTTTTTCTTGGGAAAGTCTTCATTCGGGCTTGGTTCATTGTGCGGCTTCGTTTCCCGTGTTCGTTTTTGCATGATTCTTGTGATCTTTTGTCATTTTCTCAATATCCGTACTTAAAATACACAAGCAACAAACACAAGCATATATATGGGTATTTTGATGATATTTAATGCATTTTAAGCCCTTTTTGGACGATGAGACTATGTATAAAAGCAGTCTCATCACTCCCCCATACTAAACCATTGCCGTGCCCTCAAGCAATGCTAGAATAAAGTATCGTAGCACCTCCAAAATTCATTTTTATTCACTTTATTGAATGATAAACTAGCTACAATACTACTATTGCTTCTACTACTTGCGTTTTAGACATAATGTATGATTTTCATCGCAAAATGGGATGTTTAGGTTCATAGAATAAGAACACGTGAATGCTTCGTTAGAAATAATTTCATCGTCCTCGATTTTCACCCCAATTCCATGCCAAGCGTGCAACGAGATCATTGTCATTATAAGTTAGTAATGCTAACACTACTCATATGCCCTAATCACGAACTTATCCTCCCATTATTCATAAGTTGTATCTCTTATATTTTATATTGTCTTGAATGTTTCACGAGGATACATTGTTTGACTTATGCGATAATAGAGATTTAGGTCTAAAAATAGAGTCCTAACGGTGTAACCAAGACCATCAAATCAATAACCCCTCCTAATAGACAACGATGTCAAAAAAATAAGTTGACAAGAAGAATCGATAAACACGGTTTTATGACGGTTTTGAACATGAGACTTATTACCAAGACTTTTATACGCCCCCTAACGAAAGGGCCTTATTATCTTTGGTTTACCTCCATCTTTTATTCAACTTCCCCATGAAGCTTTGATTATGACTTCGGTCTTGCCTTGCCTTTTATTATCCACCTCATCGATAGTTTTATTAGCCAAAGACGTATATCCTCACGCTAAGGCAAATTTTGGATCTTTAAAGCTTCGAAGATTAAGGCTTGATTCACTTTCAATTTTGCATAGATTTTTCGGCCTTGTGGGGCTTCAAATTGTTTGCTTGATTTAGGTGAGCACTTGAAATCTTATTATTGGGTGAAGCTTTTGATTATTCGGGTGCCAATACTTCAAAACCGTGACGCTGGCGATACCTTAATGTCTTCCCAATTTAATTACACATAAGCTACTAGAAAAGACTAGAAACCCAACAATCCCAAATAAACCGTTAAGTCAATATTTATTAAGCAACAAATATTTACATGCAAAGGGAGAATAAGCAAACAACGAGAACACATGAGTTTTTGAAAGAATATGAGTACTCTACGTTTAGCATAGTAACTTATAATTAACCCTATCATTTCTCGTCCTCATTTAAGAGACATAGCCTAATGTGAAGTTAAGGAATCAAAGCTAAGTGCTCAACACGCACATTCGAGTCAAAAAATACTCTTATTCTCGCCATCAGAAAACCTACATTCGTGTCTTCAAACACTTATAAAACATGAGAAAATTTTTTAAAATTGGCCATTTTTAGCCTTATTTTGCAACAAAACGATAAACAAAAAGATAAACTTTGGAAAGCGTGAAGGTTTGGCAAGGCAAGTATCTATTCACCCCCCATACTAAAGTTAAACATTGTCCTCAATGTTTCGAGTCTAAGGGTTGGAAACCCCCATACTAGAGACGTAGTCGAATGCCTAATCTAGCATGGAAAGGGTGTATCCGTTATGTTTAAAGACGTTTATGAAGTGTGCTATAAACCTAAGGTTAGAACATCAAAAGGATATATCATGGATATTGAGAAAGTCTTCAAAGCAAACGATCGAGTGCTCCCATTCAACGAACACGAGAGGCTCCAATCGTGAAGATCATGATCATCTAAAGTCCACAATTCACAAACAACCACGGAACAAAGGTTGGAAGGGCACAAATCCCCACATGTTACTACATTAGAAAGCGATAATATATACAAAGGATAAGCATGGGACTCCCCCACGAGGCACCTCGTTTTTGATTACCGAGTCATGAGCTCGACTCGATCCCCTCAATGCTAATTATCATTGGGGAAGGTGAATTGGTCGAGGTAGTTCAAGGATGGAACTTCCCTGCCAAAGTAGTGCTTCAACCTATGTCCATTCACCTTGAAATTGGGGCCATCGTTTTGAGCTAGCTCGATGGTCCCATATGGAAATACTTGAGTCACGGTGAATGGACCGGACCAACGGGATTTCAACTTACCAGAAAAGTTTTTCAAGCGAGAATTAAAAAGCAAAACTTGATCCCCAATGTTAAAACCCGGATTTTAATTTTAGAATCATGCAACTTTTTAGCTTTTTCTTTATAAATCAATGAATTTTCATAAACAATGTCCCTCAATTCATCCAATTCATTTAATTGCAATTTCCGGTGTTTTCCCGCGGTCTCCATATCATCATTACAATGCTTTAGGGCCCAATAAGCCTTGTGTTCCAATTCGATTGGAAAATGACAATTTTTTCCATACACAAGCTTATAGGGAGTGCACCCAATGGGTGTCTTATGAGCGGTCCTAAAGGCCCATAAAGCATCGTCCAACTTATCCGACCAAGATTCTCGGTTTTCCCCAACGGATCTCTCCAAGATCCTCTTCAACGCTCGGTTTGAAACCTCGACTTGCCCACTCGTTTGTGGGTGATAAGCCGTAGAAAGCCGATGTGTAACCCCATATTTCCTTAGGACCCTTTCGAATTGGTCGTTACAAAAATGGGTTCCACGATCGCTTATGATCGCACGAGGGGTTCCAAACCGAGAAAACAAGCTTTTCAAAAACTTGACTACCACGCGAACATCATTGGTGGGCAAAGCCTTAGCTTCCACCCACTTAGATAGGTAGTCAACCGCAACGAGGATATACTTATTACCACGAGATGATGGGAACGGCCCCAAAAAGTCTATACCCCAAACGTCAAAGATCTCACACACTTGGATGATATTTTGTGGCATTTCATCTTTTTGTGAGGCTTTTCCTTGTCGTTGGCATGAGTCACACGACTTCACAAGATCTTGTGCATCTCGGTAAATAGTAGGCCAAAAGAAGCCGGCATCAAACACCTTCTTAGCCGTGAGATTAGCACCGTGGTGACCACCCGTGGGTCCCTCATGGCAAGCTCTAAGGATGTTAGAAGCTTCGGTGCCAAATACACAACGTCGGATGATTTGATCCGCACAAGTTCGAAACAAGTAAGGGTCGTTCCAAAAGTAGAACTTGACGTCACGAAAGAATTTTTGTTTTTCTTGAGTCGTCATACCCTTAATGATGAAGTTACCCGCATGGTAATTTGCAAAGTCCGCAAACCATGGGGTGGAAGAATCAAGCTTAGAATTCACTACACCAAGTGTCTCGAGCAGAAATGTTTCGGTGATTTCCTTGGGCTCGTAAACACTTTGGTGAGGATTTTCCAAACGAGAAAGATGATCGGCCGCTAGATTCTCGGATCCTTTTTGTCAACAATTTTGTGATCAAATTCTTGAAGGAGGAGAATCCAACGAAGTAATCTCGGCTTTGCATCTTGTTTAGCCATAAGATACTTGATAGCTGAATGATCCGTATACACTATGCATTTCGTCAAGACGAGATAAGGTCGAAATTTCTCAAATTCATACACCACGACAAGGAACTCCTTCTCCGTTGTAGTGTATTTTAGTTGAGCCTCGGTCATCGTCTTGCTAACATAGTGAATAGGCAAGAAGTGCTTTTCATGACGTTGCCCCAATACGGCCTCAATAGCATAGTCACTAGCATCACACATGAGCTCAAAGGGGAGGTTCCAATTGGGAGCAACAAGAATGGGAGCTTCGGTAAGTTTCCTCTTAAGGATGTCAAAGGCTCGTACACAATCTTCGTCAAAGACAAAACGTACCTCTTTTTCAAGAAGATGTGTAATGGGTCGAGAGATCTTTGAAAAATCCTTGATGAATCGACGATAAAAGCCCGCGTGGCCTAGGAAACTCCTAACTCCCTTAACGGTTTTGGGATGAGGTAATTTGGCGATGACGTCTACCTTAGCTTGATCTACCTCAATCCCCGCTTTTGAGACCTTGTGCCCTAAGACGATTCCACTCTTAACCATAAAATGACACTTTTCCAAATTGAGCACAAGGTTGGTTTCCTCACAACGTTTCAACATTCTCTCAAGATTCGACAAACACGAAGTAAACGAACTACCAAACACGGAAAAGTCATCCATGAAGACTTCCATCATCTTCTCGATCATGTCATGAAAAATAGCCATCATGCACCTTTGAAAGGTTCCCGGTGCATTGCAAAGTCCGAATGGCATTCTACGATAGGCAAACGTTCCATATGGACACGTAAACGTAGTTTTTTCTTGATCACGAGGATCGATGGGAATTTGGAAGTAACCGGAAAAACCATCTAAAAAGCAATAGAAATCTTTTCCCGCAAGACGCTCCAATATTTGGTCCATGAAGGGCAAGGGAAAATGGTCTTTTCGAGTGGCTTCATTCAACTTACGATAGTCAATGCACACTCTCCATCCAGTCACGAGTCTAGTGGGGATTTACTCGTTGGCATCGTTTGGCACAACGGTCATTCCTCCCTTTTTAGGGACACAATGAATAGGACTCACCCAAGGGCTATCAGAAATAGGGTAAATCATTCCCGCGTCAAGGAGTTTAAGGACTTCCTTTTTGATGACGTCGTGAATTTTGGGGTTTACCCTCCTTTGACATTGGATTGCGGGCTTGTAATCCTCCTCCATTAAGATTTTGTGGGTACAAAACTTGGGATCGATTCCCTTAATGTCGGATAACTTCCACGCAATTTCCCCTTTGTGATCCATTAGAACATCGACAAGTGCGGTTTTTTCATCATTCGAAAGTTCCTTCGCAATAATAACCGGCAACTTGTCGCCCTCCTCCAAATAGACATATTCGAGATGAGGAGGTAAATCTTTCAACTCGAGGATAGGTGGTTCCTCAAGTGAAGATTTGGGCTCGATACTCATAACCTCCTCGGGTGGAGGAAATGGGAAATCGTTAAGAAAATCCTTGATAATCGAGAAGTCCTCATCGTTGTCGAGGTCTTCATTACAAGTACGTGGAACATCGAATTCTTCCAACGTAAAACCACCACCTTCAAATGGAGTGAAGGTTGGTGTCGAATTATCAAGAATTGGATCTAACATAGTGGGATTGCCACTAGTTTCTTCATCACCAAAACCTAGAACTTCTTGTGAAAATTACTCGCAAACCACGTCGATCATATCAACGAGGTTTATGGTTGCAACGGAATAAACATGAGAAATTTGAGAGTTTTGAGTTGCGTTTATAACAAGTTCCTCGTCGTTGAAACGTAAGGTGATCTTTCTAGCATGAACATCGATCAAAGCCATAGACGTATCTAAAAACGAACGACCTAATATGAGAGGAACTTGAGGATCCGTGGGGATATCAACAACGATAAAGTCTACGGGATAGTAGAACTTCCCCACTTTCACAAAAACGTCTTCCGCCAATCCACATGCGGGAATCGTGGAATGGTCGGCCAACTCGATAGACATTAGTGAAGGAGTAAGATTAGGAAGATTGAGCGACTTGAAGATTGCAAATGGCATCAAGTTAATTCTAGCACCAAGATCGGCCAAGGCGAAGCATTCTTCCATATCTTGGATTACACAAGGGATCAAAAATTTACCGGGTCACCGACTTTTTGAGGTATGCGATTAAGATAAACCGACGAACAACTAGACAATTGGTGATATTTCTCCTTGTTGTTCAACATACTCTTAAAGTTAGCGGCAAATCGAGGCATCATGACCAAAGCATCGGAGAAACTCACATTAAAGTGCAAATCACGAAACATTTTCATAAAAAGCTCAAATTGATAATTGTCGCGCTCTTGACGTTTCTCCTTCCTAAGTCTCGATGGATAGGGAAAAGGTGGTGTGGGTTGAGGCATAATAGGCATAGCATTTGGAATCTCGGGTTCCAATATGGGTAATGGGTCAACCGTAGGTGTGGCATGAGCGGTACTTCGTGGGATTGGGACATGCTCCTTTTGGACCACCACCTCGGGTTCTTCCTCAATTGCTTCCTTCGTAGGAGCAATTGGTTGAGGAGTCGGTTCCTTAAGTGTCTTACTACTACGTGTGGTAATCACTTTCATCTCACCCTTAGGGTTTGATACGGTGTTGCTAGGAAGACTACTCGATGACGGTTTACACATAATTGCCTCAAACATAGATGAGATTTTATCTTCAAACTTAGATTGCCTCTTCTCGGCCTTAACCATTTCTTGTTTTATCTCATGTTGCCCTTGTTCCATTTTTTGTTGGTTTTTGTTGTAACCTAGTTACGGTTCCTTCCATCTTGTTGGTATGGATCTTAAGTTCATTAGCTAACTCATTTTTCAACTCTTTCTTCAAGTCGTTCTTAAACTCGGATCTTAGGCTAATGATTTCTCTTTGAATATTGTCAAACCTAGCATCATTCCCATTAGCGTATTCAACAAATTCATTTGGAAGATCTTTCAACGTTTGCAAACCTTTGTTGTTGTTTTGAAAATCATTTTGATTCTTGTTTGAAACTTGATTATTAGCCCCTTGATTACCATAGTTTCCCTTGTTGAAATTGTTTTTGAAACCAACTTGATTGTTGTGATAGTTGTTGTTAGCATTTTGATTTGAACCAAAACCCGGTGGAGTCAATTGATTAGAGCCGGAAACTTGACCGTTTTGGTTGTAATTTCCCGTGGCCGCGTAGGCACTCGAAGTGTTACCACCGTTGGTAATGCACTCAGAGAAATCATGACCTCCACCACAATACATGCACGAAACCTCAACCGCTTTAGCCGTAGCGGGAGCACTTGGTTCACCAACTTTAAACTCAATCAAAAGTCCTTTTAGCTTATCAAAAATCTTGTTTTCCAAGTTTTCTTCAATTTGGCAAGCATCGATGGTAGTAGACAAAGAAGGTGAAGCCGAAGACGAAGCCTTACGAACACTAGACGTGCTACGAGGACTATACACCTTAGATCTATCCTCAATTATCACCAAAGCTTCCTCAACCGTTTTACACAAAAAATTACCACCCGCGGCGGCATTTAAATAATCCCTTTCATGATCATTAAGTCCATTGTAAAACGTGTCAATTTGATGCAAGTCGGAAAAACCGTGATGAGGACATTCATGTAACATCTCCTTAAACCTATTCCAAGCCGTTGAAAAACTTTCATTAAACTCTTGTGAAAATTTTGAAATCTCGTTTTTCAAGTGCGTAGTCTTAGAGGGCGGAAAAAATTTGGTTCACAAACTTAGACACGAGATCCTTCCACGTCAATATAGAATTGGGTGGATCTTTCTCTAACCAAATTTTAGCGGGCCCCGCTAAGGAATACGGAAAAAGCGTCATCTTAATTGAGTCATTCGAGACATCCTTAAACTTGCAAGTGGTGGTAAGACGATTGAATTGGCGGATATGGTTGTGTGGATTGTCCTTCTCATCACCACGGAATTTGTTGTTTTGGATCATCGACAACAAACCCATTTTCACCTCAAAATTTTCCTCAAGGATAGCGGGGATCACAATAGCCTCTCCATAACCCTCGGTGGGTGCTTGAAGTAACTCCATCATAGTTCGATTCGCCTTGGTTGGTGCTTCTTTTACAATGGGTTCGTCAATAGGAGACTCCTCACTAGAAAGATTGGGAGTGGGAGTTTTGTTCTTTCGTTTACGTGCACGTCTTGCTTGATTACGAGTTAGCATAAACGTCACGTACAACGAGGAGACGAACAAAGAAGATTCTTTTTGGTGTTTTGTATTTTTCAATTTTTTTTTGTGGTTTTTGATTGTATTAACCTTTTTGGATTTTGGTGAATGTATTAAGTAGACACAAATCTACAAATCTCCTCCTTAATCAACTCTCTCGATTAAAGAAGCCTCAAGGAATGAAAACGATCACGTGAAGTGAACGCCTTCGATGACTTTAGAACGTTGGTGGAACACCAAAACGTTCAAGAGGGTTTAATCAATGAAACCAAGAAAATATATAGGATACTTAGTATTAGTTTGGGCGGCAAAACCCTCGATTAGCTCTCAAAATCAAATACTCACAAGCAAGCGGGGAAACGAGGCGGCGCGAAGCACTTAAGAGCCTTTTTCCTTAGGATATATTTTATAATATCCGCCTTATACCCACCTTATAGTTTGTATTTTTCAAGAATGAGCTTCACGAAAGTATTTATCTATTTTTGCCTTTTTTCTTTGGTTTGAGATTCGAATACAATGATTGGGTAATGACCTCCCAAGTCAAGGTTGTGATTTCTCACGTATTTGGAGTACTTGTGAATTTATTGTTCTACGTATACAATATAGTAATAGTATTCACACAAAAATCGAAAACCGATAATACGTATTAGTAGAGTGCTACTAATACAAATACTATTTTGGTTAGTATATAAAAACAACAATTCAAAATCAAAACACAACACGCCTCCCCGACAGCGGCGCCAAAATGATGTAGTGGTTTTACTACTCTTTAGGAAAAGAGAGCAAAAGTGGCAAGTATTAAGCACGGCGATTTAGGAAAACCGTGTACTAATGACCCTAAAATGGGGATCGTTCTCAAGGAGGCTTAGTGTGTGTGTAATGAAATGATCATCTTTGTGATTATATTTGTGAGAAAGAAAGATAGAAATGGGATAAGAAGAGAATGACCGTTACGATGTCGTATTAAATTTACTATTAATAATTCCTAAAAATCACTAAAAATCTACAATAATATTCTAAGAGTTAAAAAAAATCCAAACTTGCCAAAACCTTTTAATTAATTAAATAATGACTTTTTAATGCTAATTAAATCCCTAAAAATCAAAATTAACTATTAAAAAGTCCACAACAAGATCTTAAGGTTTGTAAACCTCTAAAATACCCTAATTAAGCTAAAAAGTAGTTTTCAAAAATTTAAAACCACTAAAAACAATTTTTAAACAATTAAAAACGATTAAAATCAATTAAAATTTAAATTAATTCTAGAAAATAATTAAAAGACTCGAAAAATATTTGGAAAGTTGCAAAATTCCTAAAATTAAGTGTCTACAATCTAGGAAAAATATAAAAACTTAAAAAATCAGACTTTTTATTTTTAACAATAAAATAATATTAAAATATTATTAAAAATCAAAAAATCATAAAAAATTCTAAAAAGTTGCAAACTAGCTTAATTTAACCTAAATAACTCAGAAATGAAAGTGAAATTACCTAAATACCCTTAATGGGCCTAAAAAGTGGGCTAAACCCAAAACAGATCACTTTTGGGCCAAATTTGGGCCCAATATAAAAAAATGTCCAAAATAAGCTCAAAAAGCACTACTTGACTCAAAATTTGTTTTTAAACAACTTTTTCCAAAGGCCCAAAAGATAAAAGTGTGAAATAAGCTAGCTTATACCAAACAGCTTATTCTTAATGGGCTTTTAGGCCCATTAAGCTATAAGCCAATGCCATAAGCTGAAATTAGACACACAAGCTTCTTTTGTCCTAAATAAGACTTCTGTAAAAAGAAATTTGAAATAAGCCCAATGAATAAGCCTGAAAATGCAATAAGCAATCTACAGAAAACGACAAAATAGTCGTTTTTGAGTTCTAGGCCACCCCAAAAGCTGATTCAAGTTTCTAAAGCTTTTAAATGACTTAATTAAGCAAAATCAACAAAGAGTTTTCAAATAAGCTGACTGAATAAGCTGGAAAAAGCAAATAAGCACTTATGTAAAAGTCAAATAGGTTGGTTTTCTAGCAAAAAGTCAAAGTCAAAGTCCAATAAGCTCCAGTCTAATCAAATGGGGTCAAATAATGAAGATCTATCACAAAAAATAAGTTATTGCAGGTCTGGATAAGCTAAAATAGCTTAATTATAAGCTGAGTTCAATTTAACACTAGTAGGGGCTAGTTTTGGGTGTTGAGCAGTGGAAACTTTTTCCACTGCTTGACTTGTTTTACTTTTTGTCTTTAGTGAAGTTTTTTGAGATTTAGATTACACAAAGGCACCCAAATGATCCTTGGATCAAAAGGAGTCAATAACAATCAAAAGATCACAATCACCCAATTGATATAGTTTAATCAATAAAGTACCAGATCTAGCACATACATGAAACAATAAGCAGTTTAGGTTCAAAAAGCACTTATAGCACAATTAAGCCAGCCAAATTCCACCAAATGCATACACAAGCTATATTAAACTCAAATGAACAAGTCTAAACAAGTTTCATGCAATGATTCAAAGAATTAAGCAAGATCTAAGCTGATGAATGTTACTAATGAACACTAACACATGCAATTTTTTACTTTCCTGATGTATTTGACACACAAGCCAGATTCAACACCTCAAATCTCTCAAACATGTTACAATGACTTTGTTTAAACCACTTTTAGTCCTAAGCATGCATACACCCTAAGTGTTCCCAAAATCCTAAGGTCAAAACAGGCAATAACAAAGATTTTATAGCAGATTGTTTGATTCAAGGTTTCAAACCCAAAAACTTGCAGCAAAACACTCTCAACCAAGCATATATCAGATATAGAACACAAACACAAACTTTCCACAACACAATAACAAGTTTCAAGCTTAAACAGGTAGACCCAAACACCCTTTTAACTATTCAAAACCAAGTTTTTGAAATCAAAAGCAAGATTCAGTTTACCAAATAATCAATCTAGCATATAAACAACATTATCATGCAAGACTAAGCAGATTTAAGCCAAGAAATCAACAAGAACAACAGTATAGCACAAATCCACAAAAAATCCAATTTTTATCAGATTTTCAAGGTTTCAAGAGAAACCTCATGGATGTACATCCACGCCCACGAATTTATGAGCTTATGTGCTAGCTAGAACAAGCACAAGCTTCCAATAACAACCCTGTTAAGATTCAACAAGGTAAGTAGCACAATATCAAAATCAGAAACTTAAAAAGCCTTGATTAATGCAACCTTGTTACCCCACACTTTATTATCCCCAAGTTATAAGCCTCACCACACCTTAATATCACAATTAGGATGCTATGATCAGCCCTATAACCAAAGAATTCCAAGGTTGAAACAAGAACCTAGCAAAATATCAAGCTTGAAGGAAAAATGCAAACTTTTGCACTCTCCTTAAAAACAGGTTTTGAGATTCAAATTCAGTGAACAAGTAACATAAACAAGCATAAAATAAGATGGCACTTGGTCTTTCTTCAACACACTTAACACAATTTCATAAAACTGAAAAGAGGATTTACAAGTGTTTGAACAAGGAAAAACCAAAAGCAAACTACAAATGTTGCACCCTAATGCCTTTATATAGGCTACATGGACTAGTTAAGAGCTAAAAAACGTAAACCCTAAAGCTCTGAACTCCCCAATTTGCCCTTTGAAAATTTGAATATCTTGAAGATCATGTGACATTTCTTGGCTGTTTACATGAGTTGGCAGATGAAAAGTTGATCAAAGGGCTCACAAAGAAGCTTAAAATGAAAGCTGAATGAGGATGGTTGGATGGCTGTCAACTTTTTGGCGTTTTGTTCTTCCTTGGTGCATGGGAATCTTGTGTGGGATAAGGGAGTGAGGTGGCAGCTGTTTTTAAGGTTGGGTTGTGTTAACATGATTATCAATCACTAATCTGCACATTATTGAGGTTTAATTACAAGTAATTAAGAAAACCCCAATTATGTTATTGGTAAATAGTTGAGTGTTTGATCCGGATTAGTGTTATATTTATTTAAATTGGGTGTTAAGGCGCCAAGATTAATTAAGTAATTAATCTGGTGAGTGGAGGATGATGTGGAAGAAGGGTGAATGGTGATTGGTGGAAGTGGTGAGTGGGGTGAGGTGGTAGGATGTGGTTGGTTAAGGTAAGTTTGGCTGTATGCCAAATTAAGCCCTCCTTCTATTCTTCTCTTGTCTTTTTAGTTTAAATAGCTATCAACGCCAAAACTCTTCCTATCAACTTTTGCCTTTTTACACTTTTGCCCCAAAAAATTTTGTAAAATGATTTCAGGGGTAATTCTTACGAATCTTGGATTCTTGAAGGACTGGTTTGGTATTTTCTTCACTGGTAATGGTCTTGACTTTCATATTTGATATTTTGGAGGGCTGAAATTGCCAAGTCATAATGATTGAGGGACCATTTTTGCCAAATACTCAAAGTAGGGTCCTTTTTGTAATTTTGGGATTTTCAAAGGACCAAACTTGTAATTTCTTATACTTTGAAGGACTTCATGATATATTTGACTTTGTGGAGGATAATGATTGACAATTTAGCTTTTTTGAGGGGCTAAACTTGCCAATTCTTCAAAGTGGAGGGCCCTTTTTGTAATTTTGACAAACTTTAGGGACCAAACTTGTAATTATGAAGATACAAGGGTATAAAGTGTCAATTCTTACATATTAGAGGACCCTTGTTCATAATTCTTCAAGTCTTCAAGGGTTTTTCTTGGGAAAGTCTTCATTAGGGCTTGGTTCATTGTGCGGCTTCGTTTCCCGTGTTCGTTTTTGCATGATTCTTGTGATCTTTTGTCATTTTCTCAATATCCGTACCTAAAATACACAAGCAACAAACACAAGCATATATATGGGTATTTTGATGATATTTAATGCATTTTAAGCCCTTTTTGGACGATGAGACTATGTATAACAGCAGTCTCATCACATACACCACGACAAGGAACTCCTTCTCCGTTGTAGTGTATTTTAGTTGAGCCTCGGTCATTGTCTTGCTAGCATAGTGAATAGGCAAGAAGTGCTTATCATGACGTTGCCCCAATACGGCCCCAATAGCGTAGTCACTAGCATCACACATGAGCTCAAAGGGGAGGTTCCAATATGGAGCGACAAGAATGGGAGCTTCGGTAAGTTTCCTCTTAAGGATTTCAAAGACTCGTACACAATCTTCGTCAAAGACAAAACGTGCATCTTTTTAAAGGAGATGTGTAATAGGTCGAGAGATCTTTGTAAAATCCTTGATGAATCGACGATAAAAGCCCGCGTGGCCTAGGAAACTCCTAACTCCCTTAACGGTTTTGGGATGTGGTAATTTGACGATGACGTCTACCTTAGCTTGATCTACCTCAATCCCCGCTTTCGAAACCTTGTGCCCTAAGACGATTCCACTTTTAACCATAAAATGACATTTTTCCCAATTAAGAACAAGGTTGGTTTCCTTACAACGCTTCAACATTCTCTCAAGATTCGACAAACACGAAGTGAACGAACTACTAAACACGGAAAAGTCATCCATGAAGACTTCCATCGTCTTCTCGATAGTATCATGAAAAATAGCCATCATGCACCTTTGAAATGTTCCCGGTGCATTGCAAAGTCCGAATGGCATTCTACGATAAGCAAACGTTCCATATGGACACGTAAACGTAGTTTTTTCTTGATCACGTGGAACGATGGGGATTTGGAAGTAACCGGAAAAACCATCTAAAAAGCAATAGAAATCGTTTCCCGCAAGACGCTCCAACATTTGGTCCATGAAGGGAAAGGGAAAATGGTCTTTACGAGTGGCGTCATTCAACTTACGATAGTCAATGCACGCTCTCCATCCGGTCACGAGTCTAGTGGGAATTAACTCATTGGCATCGTTTGGCACAACGGTCATTGCTCCCTTTTTAGGGACACAATGAATAGGACTCACCCAAGGGCTATCGGAAATAGGGTAAATCATTCCCGCGTCAAGGAGTTTTATGACCTCCTTTTTAATGACGTCGTGAATTTTGGGGTTCATCCTCCTTTGACATTGGATTGCGGGTTTGTAATCCTCCTCCATTAAGATTTTGTGGGTACAAAATTTGGGGTCGATCCCCTTAATGTCGGAAAACTTCCACACAATTTCCCCTTTGTGATCCTTTAGAACATCGACAAGTGCGGTTTTTTCATCATCCGAAAGATCTTTCGCAATAATAACCGGCAACTTGTTGTCCTCCTCAAAAAATACATATTCGAGATGAGGAGGTAAATCTTTCAACTCGAGGATAGGTGGTTCCTCAATTGAATATTTGGGCTCGATACTCATAACCTCCTCGGGTGGAGGAAATGGGAAATCGTTAAGAAAATCCTTGATAATCGAGAAGTCCCCATCATTGTCGACGTCTTCGTCACAAGTACGTGGAACATCGAATTCCTCCAACGTAAAACCACCACCTTCAAATGGAGTGAAGGTTGGTGTCGAGTTATCAAGAATGGGATCTAACATAGTGGGATTGCCACTATTTTCATCATCACCAAAACCTAAAACTTCTTGTGAAAATTCCTCGCAAACAACGTCAATCATATCAACGAGGTTTATGGTTGCAACGGAATAAAGATGAGAAATTTGATAATTTTGAGTTGCGTTTATAACAAGTTCCTCGTCGTTGAAACGTAAGGTGATCTTTCTAGCATGCACATCGATTAAATCCATAGACGTATCTAAAAACGAACGACCTAAAATGAGAGGAACTTGAGGATCCGTGGGAATATCTACAACGATAAAGTATACCGGATAATAGAACTTTCCCACTTTCACAAAAATGTCTTCCACCAATCCACATACGGGAATCGTGGGATGGTCGGCCAACTCGATAGACATTAGTGAAGGAGTAAGATTAGGAAGATTGAGCGACTTGAAGATTGCAAGTGGTATCAAGTTAATACTAGCACCAAGATCTCCCAAGGTATAGCATTCTTCCATATCTTGGATTTCACAAGGAATCAAGAATTTACAGGGATCACCGACTTTTTGAGGTATGCGGTTAAGATAAACCGATGAACAACTAGACAATTGTTGCAATTTCTCCTTGTTGTTCAACATACTCTTAAAGTTAGCGGCAAATCGAGGCATCATGACCAAAGCATCGGCAAAACTCACATTAAAATGAACGTCACGAAACATTTTCATAAAAAACTCAAATTGGTAATTATCGCGCTCTTGACGTTTCTCCTTTCTAAGTCTCGATGGATAGGGCAAAGGTGGTGTGGGTTGAGGCATAGGCATAGCCTTTGGAATCTCAAGTTCCAAATGTGGTAATGGGTCAACCGTAGGTGTGGCATGAGCGGTACTTCGTGGGATTGGGACATGCTCCTTTTCGACCACCACCTCGGGTTCTTCCTCAATTGCATCCTCCGTAGGAGCAATTGGTTGAGGAGTCGGTTCCTTAAGTGTCTTACCACTACGTGTGGTAATAACTTTCATCTCTCCCTTAGGGTTCGATATGGTGTTACTAGGAAGACTACTCGAAGACGGTTTGCACATAATAGCCTCAAACATAGATGAAATTTTATCCTCAAACATGGATTGTCTCTTCTCGGCCTTAATCATCTCTTGTTTTATTTCATGTTTCCCTTGTTCCATTTTTTATTAGTTTTGTTGTAACCTAGTTACATTTCCTTCCATTTTGTTTGTATGGATTTTAAGCTCATTTGCTAACTCATTTTTCAACTCCTTCTTCAAGTCGTTCTTAAACTCGGATCTTAGGCTAATGATTTCTCTTTGAATGTTGTCAAACCTAGCATCGTTTCCATTAGCGTATTCAACAAATTCATTTGGAAGATCTTTCAAAGTTTGCAAACCCTTGTTGTTGTTTTGAAAATCATTGTTTTGATTTTTGTTTGAAACTTAATTATTATCCCCTTGATTCCCATAGTTTCCTTTTTAATTGCTTTTAAAACCAACTTGATTGTTTTGATAGTTGTTGTTAGCATTTTTATTGGGAGCAAAACCCGGTGGAGTCAATTGATTAGAGCAGATAACTTGACCGTTTTGGTTGTAAGTTCTCGTGGCCGCGTAGGCACTCGAAGTGTTACCACCGTTGGTAATGCACTCGGAGAAATCATGACCTCCACCACAATACATACATGAAACCTCAACCGCTATAGCCGCAGCGGGAGCACTTTGTTCTCCAACTTTGAATTCAATTAAAAGTCCTTTAAGCTTATCAAAGATTTTGTTTTCCAAGTTCGCCTCAATTTGGCAAGTATCGATGGTATTGGACAAAGAAGGTGAAGCCGGAGACGAAGCCTTACGAACACTCGATGTGTTACCAAGACTACACACCTTAGATCTATTCTCAATTATCAACAACGCTTCCTCAACCGTTTTACACAAAAAATTACCACCCGCGGCGGCATTTAGATAATCCCTTTCATGATCATTTAGTCCATTGTAAAACGTGTCAATTTGATGCAAGTCGGAAAAACCGTGATGAGGACACTCATGTAACATTTACTTAAACCTATTCCAAGTCGTTTAAAAACTCTCATTAAATTCTTGTGAGAATTTTGAAATCTCGTTTTTCAAATCCGTAGTCTTAGAGGGCGGAAAAAATTGGTTCACAAACTTAGAAACGAGATCCTTCCACGTCAATATAGAATTGGGTGGCTCTTTCTCTAACCAAATTTTAGCGGGGCCCACTAAGGAATACGGAAAAAGCATCATCTTAATCGAGTCATTAGCAATATCCTTAAATTTGCAAGTGACGGTAAGACGATTGTATTGGCGGATATGGTTGTACGGGTTGTCCTTTTCATCACCACGGAATTTGTTGTTTTGGATCATCGAGAACAAACCCGTTTTCACTTCAAAATTCTCTGCAAGGATAGCGGGAATCAGAATAGCCTCTCCATAACCCTCGGTGGGTACTTGAAGTAACTCCATCATAGTTCGATTCGCCATGGTTGGTTCTTCTCTTACGATAGGTTCGTCAATAGTAGACTCCTCACTAGAAAGATTAGGAGTAGGTGTTGACTCCTTTCGGTTTCTACGTTTAAGTGCACGTCTTGCTTGGTTGCGAGTTTGCATAAACGTCACGTACAACATGGAGATGAGCAAAGAAGATTCTTTTTGATGTTTTGTATTTTTCCAATTTTTTTGTGGTTTTTGATTGTTTTTTCATTTTTTTGGATTTTTGTGATTGTATTAAGTAGACAAAAATCTACAAATCTCCTCCTTAATAAAATCTCTTGATCAAAGAAGCCTCAGGGAATGAAAACGATCACGTGAAGTGAACGCCTTCGATGACTTTAGAACGTTGGTGGAACACCAAAACGTTCAAGAGGGTTTAATCAAATGAAACCAAGAAAATATATATGATACTTAGATAATACTTTGGTTGGCAAACCCTCGATTAGCCCTTTTTATCTAAACACTCACAAGCAAGCGGGGAAACGAGGCGGTGCGAAGCACTTAAGAGCCTTTTTCCTTAGGGAATATTTTATAATACCCGCCTTATACCCACCTTATAGTTTGTGTTTTTCAAAATCAAGCTTCACGAAAGTATTTATCTATTTTGCCTTTTTCTTTTGGTTTGAGATTCGAATACAATGATTGAGTAATGACCTCCCAATCAAGGTTGCGTTTTCACACTTTTGGAGTACTTGTGAATTTATTGTTCTACGTATACAATATAGTAATAGTATTCACAAAAAACGAAAAACCGATAATACGTATTAGTAGAGTGCTACTATTACAAATAGATATTATGGCTATATATAAAAACAACAATTTCCAAATCAAAACACAACACGCCTCCCCGGCAGCGACGCCAAAATAATATTGAGTATTTTACAACCTTGTTTAGGAAAACAAAGTGTAATTAGGGTAAGTACGACGATTTAGGAAAATCGTGCACAAATGACCCAAAATGGGGATCGTTCTCAAGGAGGCAAGTGCGTTGTGTTAAGAGATGATTAACTTTGTGATTATATTGATGAGAAAAGAAAAGAAAGAGATTATAAGGGAATGACGATTACGAATGTGGATTACACCAAGACGAATAGTCGTACACGTAAAACCGTAAAAAGTGACAAAATTAAAAATTTACCCTAAAAATTCCTAGAAAATTGCAATAAATCCTAAAAAATGTAATTAAAGTTTACAAAAAATCAAAAATCACTCAAACCTTTATTTAATTAAATAATAATTTTTTAATACTAATTAAAGCCCAAAAAACCAATTTAATTAACAAAAAGCCCAAAATGATATTTTTTCAATTTTAAACCTCTAAAATGACTTAACTAAATTTAAAACTATTTTTGAAAATTTTAAATATAATAAAAACTATTTAAAAACTATTAAAAAATATTTAAACTTAAAATAATTATAAAAACTAATCTAATGGCAATAAAAATATTATAAAAAATGTAAAATTCGTAACTTAATGTATTTGAACTAAGAAAAATGGAAAACTTTGAAAAATCTAAATTTTAATTTTTAATAATAAAACAATAATAAAATATTAATAAAAACCCAAAATTTATAAAAAAAATCTAAAAAGTTGCAAACTAGCTTATTTTAACCTAATAAACACAGAAATGAAGTTAAAATTATAAAAATACCCCTATTGGGCCTAGTAATGGGCTAAAAGTCCAAACAGACCCCTTAATGGGCTATTTAAGGCCCAATAAGAAAAATGTTGTCCAAATAAGCCCAAAAGCTCCTATCTGACTCAAAATTTGATTTTAAGAACAAAACTCTGAAGGCCCAAAAGCTAAAAATGTGTTTAAGCTAGCTTATTTTAAAGCAGCTTATTCTTAATGGGCTTTTTGGCCCATTAAGCTATAAGCTGATACCATAAGCTCAAATTAGACACACAAGCTTTTTTTGAGTTACTTAAGAGATCTGTAAAAAGAAAATTGGAAAAAGCACAAGGAATAAGCCTGAATAAGCCAAAAGCTATCTTCACAAAACGACAAAATAGTCGTTTTCGAGTTCTAGGCCACCCCAAGAGCTGATTCAACTTTCAAAAGCTTTCAAATGACTTAACTAAGCTTAATCAACAAAAAGTTTTTCAATAAGCACACTCAATAAGCTGTAATAAGTAGATAAGCACTTAATTAAAAGTCAACCTTATGAGTTTTCTAGTAAAAAGTCAAAGCCAAGGTCTGATAAGCTCTAGATTAAATAAATGGGTCAAATGAGGAAGATCTATTACAAAAAATAAGTTGTTGCAAGTCTGGATAAGCTAAATTGGCTTATAAATAAGCTGGATGAAAAATTACACTAGCAGGGGCTAGTTTTGTATGTTGAGCAGTGGGAACTTTTCCCACTGCTTGACTTAATTGACTTTTTGTCTTATATGACTTTTTGTTGGATTCAAGTTACAAACAAGGCACCCTTGTGATCAATGAATCACAAGGAGTCAGAAACAACAAAGAAATCACACTTCCAATCAGCCAATTAGTGTAGTTAATTCAAAAGATCATCAGATCAGTCACAAACATGAACAATAAGCAGATTTCACTCAATAAGAAGTTTTAGCCAAAGTCAGCCAGCCAAATTGCACCAAATGCATACACAAGCTTTAATAAATTCAAATGAACAGATTTAAACACGTTTCATGCAATGGATCAAGGTCTAGATCAAGATTCAAGCACCAAAAATTTACTGATGAACTAAGAACATGAAGTCATGAACACTTGCTGATATACTTGACCACACAGCCAAATTCAAACACTCAAATCTCTTAGATAGGTTATGTTGGATATGATTTATCACTTTTTATCCTAAGTCTAAGCCTAGAACTAGGTGTATACAATCACAAGCCAAAATATCACTTAATCAAGATTTTATGAGCATATGTTTGATTTAGGTGTTCAAAAGCATAAAACTTGCAGATATTCACTCTATTACACTTCTTAAACAAGAAAAAGTAACATACAATAGCAAACACTTAACCAATAACTCTATAACTTCAATATGAAGTTGACCCAAACACCCCTTTATAATTTCCAAAACAAGATATTCAAATCAAAAGTTGGAATTAGGTTAGCACATGCATACATAAGCATCAAAACATCAAACATAAACAGATTCAACAAGATTTGGAGCCCAAGAACAACACATACACAAGAAGAACTCAAATATCACAAATATCCAAATTTTTATCAGATTTTGGGATTAAGGGTTCAAACCTCATGGATGTACATCCACACCCACGTATGTTTGATCTTATGTGCTAGCAAGAACAAGCACAAGCTTCCAATATCAAGCTGCTAAGATGGAACAAAGTTAGAAGCACAAATATTAATCAGAAAGGTGACAAATCCTTGATTAATGCAACTCTTATACCCCACACTTGATTATCACCAAGTTATAAGACTCACAACACCTTGATATCTCAATATCAGGATGCTATGATCCAGTTATAGCCCAAAAATTCCAAGGTGTACCAAGACTTAGCAAAATATCAAGATTTAAGGACTTTGAACAATTTCTTGTACAAAGCCTAATAAAACGTTTTGAGATTCAGTTTTAGCAAACATTAAACTTAAAAAAGCAGTAAACAAGATTGGCACATGACTTTTCTACACAATTTCAAACACATTTCATTAACTTGAAAATTAGATTTACAGAAAAGTGAACAAGGAAAAATTCAAGAGCAGGGCTCAAGGTGAAACCCTAATGCCTTTATATAGGCTACAATGTGAACTACAAAGAAATAAAAACATAAAACCCTAGTTGATGAAGTTCCAGATATGCCCTTGAGGGTTTTGAAAATTCTTGAACATGTGACATCATTTTGGCAGGTTGTGTGAGTTGGCAAGGGTGAAAATGTATCCAAGGGCTTCAAAGAAGCTTAAAAAGTAAGCTTGGATACTGGACGTTGGATGAGTGGTGGCTTTTTTGGCAGTTTCTTCAACCTTGTAGCAGGGGAATCATGTGTGGGTCTTTTGAGTGATGTGGCAAGTGTTTTTAAGGTTGGGATGTGATTAAGGATACCTTAATCACTAATCTGGATAATTTGGTGGCCTAATTACAAGTAGATTAAGAAAACCCAAATGTGTTCATAATGTGAATAGTTGTGGTTTTGATCCAGATTATTGTTTGAATTTATGTTAGGCGCCATAATTAACTAACTAATTAAGTTAGTTTAATAATCCGGTGAGTGGATGTTGATGTGGCATCATGGTGAGAGCTGATTGGTGGAAAAGTGGTAGTAGGGCGCGTGTCACCCCACTACTGGTCAAGGTAAGTTTGCTGTCTGCCATAAATAACCCCTCAACTCTTCTTTCTTTGTCACTTCATGTTTAATATGGAAAAATCAGATATCATTTGTATTTCAAGTTTCCATTTTCACACTTTTTCCCCAAATACATTTCCAAAATATTTTCAGGGGTATTTCTTGCCATTTGTTGATTCTTGAAGGGCTGATTTGGCATTTTCTTCATAGATAATGGTCTTGACTTGTATGGTTGACTTCTTGGAGGACTGAAATTGACAAGTCATGATTAATGAGCGACCATTTTTGCCATTTCTTCAAAGTTAAGGGTTCTTTTTGCAATTTGACATATTTTGAGGACCAAACTTGTTCTTTCTTGTAACTTGAAGACCTTCATGGTATGTTTGACTTTGAGGAGGACTAATATTGATAATTTAGTTTTGTTGAGAGACTATATTTGCCAATTCTTCAAAGTGGAGGGCCCTTTTTGTAATTTTGAAAAACTTTAGGGACCAATCTTGTAATTATGAAGATACAAGGGTTTAAAGTATCAATTCTTCAATATTGGAGGACCCTTCTTGCATAATCTTCAAATCTTCAAGGGTTATTCTTGGAAAATCTTCATTAGGGCTTGGTTCATTGTGCGACTTCGTTTCCCGTGTTCGTTTTTGCATGATTCTTGTGATATTTTGTCATTTTCTCAATATCCATACCTAAAATACACAAATAACAAACACAAGCATATATTTGGCCATTTTCATGATATTTTATGCATTTAAAGCCCGTTTTAGACGACGAGACTATGTATAAAAGCAGTCTCATCAAAGTATCAATGTGGTCCACCACAAGTCTCACAAGTCTCACTAAGGGCATGCACGTGTCTAGTAGGAGGGTTTTCAACTATTAAAGCAATATTTTTCACAATTGAAGCAAGTTCTTTAATTTGATTTGAATCCTCGTGATTAATAGCATCTCCTCCACTAGCACTAGCCATTTGAGCCCTAGTTCGACTTGAAACTTTTGCCTTGTTCTCAATTATGTCCCATGCTACTTGCATTGTTTTAACAAGAATGTTACCCCCCGCGGCCGAGTTTAGTGAATCTTGGTCATTCAAAGTTAATCCATATTAAAAGGTATTAATTTGGTGAACTTTGGTAAAACCGTGTTGTGGAAAATTCCTCCAAAGTTTCTTAAATCGATCCCAAGATTCACTAAATGTGTCACCGTACTTTTTTTCAAAGTTAATGATGTTATTCCGCAAAGCGGTAGTACGTGAGGGTGGGAAGAAATAATTAATAAACTTAGTTTCCAAATCCACCCATGTGGTGATACTTTGGGGTGGTTCCTTATCAAGCCAAATCTGGGCTTTCCCCTTGAGGGAAAAAGAAAAGGTTAGAAATCGAATTGCCTCCGGTGGCCCCATTGTATTTAACGGTGTTTGCCAAGTGAAGTAACCTATTAATTGAGCGTGTGGGTCATCATGAGTACGGCCCAAAAATGGTGTCGCATAAACCATTTGAATAAAATCCATCTTAAGTTCAAAATAATTCGCTCCAATATCTGGCACCACAATTGTAACACCCCATTTTGGTAAATGGAGTGTCACGCGTGATTATGGCGTATCATCAAAGCATACAAGGTAAATTTCTTAAAACATTGAATGACCAAGAAAGGAAATACCGGAAACAAACATCGGTACCCAAGTATAAGCTAATCACACACACACATAAGTACCGTAAAGGAAAATGACTAAACAATGTCCAAAGAAATAAGTATCAAAATGTATGATGAAATGCATAAAGTAGAGAAGGCTAGATAGCTTCCAATCTATATGCACGTACGCTTAAAGTCTACGAGCGCCCTTGAGTACCTGCCGTTTAGGAACATGAAAGGAAAACGGCTGGGCATAACGCTCAGTGCACGGATATACAGACTTTGACAACCGTGGTTTTGAGGTTCGTCACTTGGTCTTACTTTTAGGTTATTTTATGTGTGACTACTTGATTTTTGTGCTTACGTGTTTATTTTGTGTGAACGAGGTTGGTGTGGTTATCGTTTATGAGTATAGAGTACTCATATGTAAATCAAGGAACGGTTATTTCATGTTCATGAGCTCACAAGTGGTGACTATGAAATGAAATAGTGATATTTTGGTGTTTACGTATACGTATATGTATTATAGAAAATCGTATTTTTACGATTTACGGTTTAGCATTTAGAGGTCTCGGATGAGGTAATTAGTCATATGGATATTTTTAGGGATGGTTTTAAGTCATTTAGGACTTAGTTATAAAGTTTATTTCAAAATTTGAGATTTTTTTAAAAGTGTATATTTTACGTCTTTTACGGTAAAACGCGTAAATTTGACTAGTTTTACGGTTTTGAGGTTTTGGGAGCTTTAGGAGCTGAAATAAATTAAGGTAAATTAAGATAATATTATTAATACATATATTAATAATAAAAACAAATAAAAAACTAATTTGAGGGGTAGGGTCGGTTTAAAAAAAAAAGAAAGAAAAAGGGAAAAGAGGAAAAAAGGAAACAAGTGTTATACTTGGACAAGGATTGTTTTGCTATATAAGAAACCCCTACACTTATACCAAACGAATTATATTCATTCCCTGGAGTTTATAGTCGACTTATAGAAGAGAAAAATTAGGGTTCTTCATAAAATTGGGGTTTTCTCATCTTCCATTAATTTAAAGGTAAATCTTCAAAACCCTTTTCATATTAAATTGTTTTTATGTTCAAATTAATCATTCTTATGATGGATTAGGGTTAGGGTTTATATAAAAACAGTAGATTAATGATGTATTAATCATAATATGATGATCACATAAATTAGGACTTGTAATTAGAGGGGTTAGGGTTAATTAATTAGGTTGATTTTGTTAAACCCGTTTTTAAAAACTGGGCAGAATTTTGAGTCAATTGTTTTGATCATATCTAGAGTTATAGGAACATTCAAGATGCGATCAAACTAGCCCTGGATAGGTAATTGAGTTGGCTTTCTAAATCAAGAAACGAGAACTAAATTGGAGGTCGGGAAGTGGGTCAGAAGCAGGTTACAACAGTCGAAGGTCAAAGCAGATTTGAATTCAGCCTGTTTTCTTTTTAAGTTTTGGGTTGTTTGGGGCACTTAGGGTTGCATTGGGATCTTCTGACGAACGTTAGAGATGGTTTATATATTGTAGTTAATATCTGCACTTGGGCTAAGGTGGTGGTTTAGGGTAAGACCCCTTAATGGTAACAAACTTTTAGTACGTTTAAAATCAGGAAATCTGGAATGACGAAAGTAGATATATATATATCGGGGCCTTAACAGTAGCATTAACGTTAGGGCAAGTGGGAGGTGTTAGCCAACATATGTAAGGGTGTGAATATTCCTTTTACAGAAACCATGGGTAGGTTTAAGTGGGCGTTTGACCTAAAGTTTTGAGACCTAAAAACTGGGACTGTTTTGGGTAAAATACGAACGGGTTAGTTATTAAACTTAACCAAGTTAAGGACTTGTTAAGGAAGGGTAATGGGGTAATTAGAGCTTATTAATGAGGTAAATATGTGAGAATGGGTTAGATGTCCATCATAGGTTAATGAGCCATCTTAGTGATTGGTTCGTTTATTAATTTCGTGTTTTTGGTTTGTTAGCTTGTTGCTAGTGTAAGGACGTGTGAAGGAGCTATCAGGTGAGTGTTCATAGTCCCATATTTATTTTTGTTTTTGACTTCTAGATAGGATGGAAGAGACACTGTGTTGAGTTGTTTCTAAATTGTTGCTGTGAATGTTTTATGGTTGTGATGGACTTGTGTGTACACTTATGTGATTAACTGCTATGCGATTTTTGATATGTTATTGTGGTTTGACAAGGTAGTGGCCTTGTGGTTTGACAAGGTAGTGGCCTTGTGGTTTGACAAGGTAGTGGCCTTGTGGTTTGCCAAGGTAATGGCCTTGGATTAGGTACATAGGGCGATCATCTATGGTACCATGATGTTGTTTGGCAAGGTAGGAGCCTTGGATTGGTTTGGTATGATTGGTCTTGATTGATAGTTGTTAATACATAATTGTAACATATTGTCCATATGTTCTTTTGTTGATGATTGTTATTCACATCTTGTAACTTATTTAGCGTTGGAGTCTAAACCTATGACTCTCACCAACTTTATGTTGACGTGTTTTAGTGTCTCTTTCAGATGAGAATGTGGTTAAGCATGAGAACATAAGTGGCTAGGATTGGAGAAGCTTAGGAATTCATATAGAAGGAGAATCCTCGTTCCTTCTTAGTTTACCTCTATGTTTTTTGATAAGTGATACATGTTGGCACCTATATGTTTGTTTAGTTTATGTTTATTGTTTGTCTTGGGTAAGTGGTAGGACTGTTACCTACTTACCTAGACTCCTGCATTGTTGAGATATTGTCATGACATTTGTGTCGCCATTTATAACATTATATTTGCATTTTAGTTTTCTCTATAGAGACACCGTTTGTTGTGATGATATCCATACGTCGCACCCCAAATTTCGCCATGGTGGGGTGTTACAGAATGGTATCAGAGCCAAGGGTTATAGAGAATTAGGTTGCCTAGTCGCGTAGCCTAGTCTATAGCTTAAGGGTCCCTGCATATAGGCGTCATAGGAGTATGTGTGCATTTTATTATAATTGATGTGTTTGAATGTTATTTATTGTGATGTTTTGACTGGTATGAATTGAACCATAGTAAGTTCATACTTAGCCACATGTTATTTTCTTTACGAGTTGTGAGTAGTGGGGGTTTACCCATAATCGCCCACGCTAGTCATTGTCGTATTTTACTTATAATGTACATTATAGTACATAATTTGGTACATAGTAGTTTCTATCTTTTGTTGGGTTATTTTATGTACCTGAGGGGTATTATTTTCTTTTGATGTTTAAGTCATGTTCCCTAAGAATCATGTGGTGGTTCGAGTTATTAGGAGTAGGTGAATATGAAGGACCTTATGCTATTTCCACTCTTATGGGCGACATGACTTATAAATGATTATGTTTTCGTTTTGGATTTAGTCTAGGCTGTTTTAGCTAGACTATAGATTTCTGTATTCTAAGAGTTTTATTATGTTATTTTATAGATGGAGTTTTGGACCTTATTGGTTATGTGGTTATGAGCTTATGTGAGTAGATAGATTTATGTGTTATATGTTGTATTGATTCTTATAAGTGTCATCATAGGAGGGAGTGCATTGGGGAAAGGGTAATTGTATAAGTATGGTGGCCAACATAGTTATACAAGTACCATAACTTCAATGGGTTCTCAAGTATGATAGCATGAAAGAGGATTATTACATGCTTGTATATGGTGAGATGTAGATATTGGGTATACGTATAATATATGGGTTTATGTAACGGCTGCCTACGATATGGCTATTTTTATTAGTGTGTTATATGTTTTGGGTTATAGTTGTGTTGTGTGATTTTGGGGTCACACGATATGGTTTGGTTTTGGAGGTGGGTTTTATGCTTTGTTGTGGCACGGTGAGATGGTAATTACTCGTGTGGAAAAACGAGTGTATGACGTGATTGGTTGATCCGACATGTATGGTAACGAGTATGTTTTGGGTGATTTAATAGGTATATATATGCGGATGTATATATTACTATGTGTTAAGTTATGGTATATGGTCGTTCACTAGTTATTATAACTTGAACGTACCTTGTGTTTGTTCGTGTTTTATGGTGCTGGAGTTGATGGAGTTTCAACAACGTTTCGAATTTTTTTTGAACTGTGTCTTGTAGCGTATTCTTTGAGTTCATATTTCACGTGTACAATTTAAAATGTTGTTCTGGGTTTTAAGTCCGTTGAAATAAATGGAGATTTCTTTTGGGATAATGAAATCTTTTGGGTTGAGTCTTACATTTCTTTTGGTTGGTATTTGGAAAAAGGGGGGACTTGGAAATCTACTATAGAGTTAGATAGTTGGTTGTATTCGGTAAAATAAGGGTAAGGTGTTGGAGTCATGTTTGAAACAAGATGTAACATAAGTTTTTTTTTCAACACTTATTTATTTCAAATTCTAAAAGACTTTCATTAAAATAAAGCGAAGTAAAATTTCTTTCTACTTACATAGTTTATATAATCGGATTTAACTGATTCATGCCATTTATAGTTATTGATACAAGGTTAAAAGGAGTTTATGAATATTTCACATACAATTATATCTTTCATTGAAAAGGATTGCATTGATCACTAAGTCTATTCTTTAGTTTTTTAAAAACAACTAGCATAAAATTGTTTTGGTCATAACTTGTTCGTTTTTAAAGCTTTTTGGGTGATTCAAAAGCCAAAAATTATATACTCGGAACGTACTTTTAAAATATTCAGAATGTATAGTCATGGGAGGTCAGTGGACTGGCCGGAATTGTTGTACAAGTGTCGGGTTCAAGGTTGAGTTTGAATAGTAGTTTTATTTTTTTTATGATTTGGGATGCACGGGATACCTAGTCTTTGAGTTGAGTTTTGAGATCGTCTAGAAGGTTGTTTGTAGATGGTTTGAGTCACACAGATGTGGGGAGGTAAGGAAAAAAAAAATGTTTAAAAAAAATATATATATATTCTTTTGGAAAGTCGATCTTTGCACGGTTTAAATAATATGTGGCGGGGCGGAATATGTTTTGGTTGCCATTGGGTGTTTCTTGGATTATTTTTCGTTGTCATGGGTCATTTGGAAATTGATACATGTTTTGGGTTTGAGTTTTCTTTGGAGTCTCGTGGTTTTTGATTTGTTTTAATTGGTGCACGTGAAATGTCGTTAGTTATCCGTGGGTTTAATTCGTCGATCGTATCTGGTGTATTCAAGATGTAGTTTTGGTTTTGTATGGTTTAGGAGCATTGAGGTAGAACCATGAATAGAGCAAGTAGGAGGAGTGAGAGGAGTTGTAGTTAGTGTCATCCGAGGCAAATCGTTGATGGAGTGAATTAAGAACAAGAGCTGTTAGAAATTGCAAGGAATTTATTCGTATTGCCGCTAAGAGAGGGTGTGAGGAGGACATAGTTGAAATTGCTAAGGATGTTGTATGAACGCTTTGGGTTTACGGTTATGCATTTGGCTTCACCAAAGCACTAGCGGTTTTCATGGAGTCAATGAACCGAGTGTGCATGAACGTCTATAAACGAGTTGTCATCGAGAGCATCGACGACATCTTGATCTACTCAAATCTTAGAAGGAGGATGAGGCGAATTATGTGTTGGTTTTGGAGTTGTTAGTAAAGGGAATGAAACGTGAGATTTTTAAGTGTGAGTTTTAGGATTTATTTGGCCAGGACTAGTAGTCAGAGATGATGGCATATCTTGGAACCAGCAAGGGGCGAAGTGAAGAAGGACGAGGAAGCATTTTGGAGGCTGAAGAGGTGGATTGGATGATGAGCAGATCTTGGCATTATTGGAAGGACTGGATGAATTCGCGAAGCATGACGATACGTGGAGCAGGGATTTGGACGCGTACGAGGACGACAAAGAAAGGTGATCGCTTATACGTTGCAGGAACTGAAGATTTGGAAGAACTGGACGCGTACGAGACGTGGAGAATGATCTATACGGATCATGAACGTATCCAACACATATTCAATCATCTTGATTGAACATTTGGCAAAGGTGATGGGTGGTGTTAATTGATGAAAGAAAATTGCAAGGCTAAGTACCATCTGGGAAAGACAAGCATGGTCGATGAGACATGGAATAAGAAGGATGAGGTGAAGTTGAGATGAACTTGAACTATAGGGATGATGTATTAGAGTGGTTTGGATGAAGGATGTGGGTTGCACGAGTTAGTTGTCTAAAGCAGTGAACGCGTCAACATTTATGTTGCGTGGCTTGGACAATCGTAAGGAGGAAAGGGACGTAGACTATACTTCCTACATGGATAGGAGTAGTTTAGAAAGGGCGATGTAAGGACGAAGTTGGTGGAAGGGATACATAATGCGGTGGGGGATTAAGTACGATGAGAGTTGGGTGATAGTCGATAGACTGACTAATTCATCACCTATTTCAAGAGGAATGAGAAGTCACGTAGTTAGGAAGTTGGAAGAATTAATGGATATGTGAAAGACCGTCATAGGTCACTTTGTAAGGAAATTGGAATTTAAAGTAGTTTGGGATACGGACTGGAGGGAGTTGATGAACGTAATTGGACATGGGTGATTGATTTAGAGGTAGTTTGGAAACTCGTTAGCGATGGCTGAGTTTTCATATAATGATAGTTATCGTACTAGAAGTCGATAAATGACATTTGAGGCACGATATGAACGGATAGGGTGAGTTGTCCTCATTATGGACTAGAATTGGTAAAAGAGGCTACTAATGTGGTAATGGTGTTTGTGGACAGAATGAGAGCAACAAGGGATGCTATGTAGAAAAGGAGGAAACCACTAGATTTAGTGACAAAGTTATGTATGGAGTTTCACCCATAGCAACGGGTGGTATGATTTGGAAAGATGTAAGTGTTGATGTAGAGTTTTGTAGGTCCATTTATGATCTTTGGGAAGATCAGACCATTAGCTTATGAGCATAGAATTACCTGGGGGAAATGAGTTGTATACATGATACATTTCATGTATTGGGGTTGGTAAATGTTGTTTGAGGATGCATATTTGCATGACCGGTTATTCGGGTTTTGTGCTAATAAGAGTCTTTATTTTATCGAAGAGTCATTTGCGAGATTTATTGACTGTGAGGTCAAGAGTTTGGCAATGGGTTTAATTATTTTTGGTTTGTACATGTGGTATCTTGAAACTTGAACTGAAGTTCACGTGGAAATGAGAGGAGTTCATTTAGAACAAGTATCCTCGTGTGATTTGTTGTCTGTGTGTTGATCCTAAGGAGTAAATCTCGGGACGAGATTTCTATTAGGAGGGAGTGATGTGACAACCGTGGTTTTGAGGTTCGTCACTTGGTCTTACTTTTAGGTTATTTTATGTGTGACTACTTGATTTTTGTGCTTACGTGTTTATTTTGTGTGAACGAGGTTGGTGTGGTTATCGTTTATGAGTATAGAGTACTCATAAGTAAATCGAGGAACGGTTATTTCATGTTCATGAGCTCACAAGTGGTGACTATGAAATGAAATAGTGATATTTTGGTGTTTACGTATACGTATATGTATTATAGAAAATCGTATTTTTACGATTTACAGTTTAGCATTTAGAGGTCTCGGATGAGGTAATTAGTCATATGGATATTTTTCGGGATGGTTTTAAGTCATTTAGGACTTAGTTATAAAGTTTATTTCAAAATTTGAGATTTTTTTTAAAAGTGTATATTTTACGTCTTTTACGGTAAAACGCGTAAATTTGACTAGTTTTACGGTTTTGAGGTTTTGGGAGCTTTAGGAGCTGAAATAAATTAAGGTAAATTAAGGTAATATTATTAATACATATATTAATAATAAAAACAAATAAAAAACGAATTTTGAGCGGTAGGGTCGGTTTAAAAAAAAAGAAAGAAAAAGGGAAAAGAGGAAAAAATGAAACAAGTGTTATACTTGGACAACGATTGTTTTGCTATATAAGAAACCCCCACACTTATACCAAACGAATTATATTCATTCCCTGGAGTTTATAGTCGACTTATAGAAGAGAAAAATTAGGGTTCTTCATAAAATTGGGGTTTTCTCATCTTCCATTAATTTAAAGGTAAATCTTCAAAACCCTTTTCATATTAAATTGTTTTTATGTTTAAATTAATCATTCTTATGATGGATTAGGGTTAGGGTTTATATAAAAACAGTAGATTAATGATGTATTAATCATAATATGATGATCACATAAATTAGGGCTTGTAATTAGAGGGGTTAGGGTTAATTAATGAGGTTGATTTTGTTAAACCCGTTTTTAAAAACTGGGCAGAATTTTGAGTCAATTGTTTTGATCATATCTAGAGTTCTAGGAACATTCAAGATGAGATCAAACTAGCCCTGGATAGGTATTTGAGTTGGCTTTCTAAATCAAGAAACAAGAAATAAATTGGAGGTCGGTAAGTGGGTCAAAAGCAGGTTACAACAGTCGAAGGTCAAAGCAGTTTTGAATTCAGCCTGTTTTCTTTTTAAGTTTTGGGTTGTTTGGGGCACTTAGGGTTGCATTGAGATCTTCTCACGAACGTGAGAGATGGTTTATATATTGTAGTTAATATCTGCACTTGGTCTAAGGTGGTGGTTTAGGGTAAGACCCCTTAATGGTAACAAACTTTTAGTACGTTTAAAATCAGGAAATCTGGAATGACGAAAGTAGATATATATATATATCGGGGCCTTAACAGTAGCTTTATGGTTAGGGAAAGTGGGAGGTGTTATCCAACATATGTAAGGGTGTGAATATTCCTTTTGCAGAAACCATGGGTTGGTTTAAGTGGGCGTTTGACTTAAAGTTTTGAGACCTAAAAACTGGGACTGTTTTGGGTAAAATACGAACGGGTTAGTTATTAAACTTAACCAAGTTAAGGACTTGTTAAGGAAGGGTAATGGGGTAATTAGAGCTTATTAATGAGGTAAATATGTGAGAATGGGTTAGATGTCCATCATAGGTTAATGAGCCATCTTAGTGATTGGTTCGTTTATTAATTTCGTGTTTTTGGTTTGTTAGCTTGTTGCTAGTGCAAGGACGTGTGAAGGAGCTATCAGGTGAGTGTTCATAGTCCCATATTTATTTTTGTTTTTTGACTTCCAGATGGGATGGAAGAGACACTGTGTTGAGTTGTTTCTAAATTGTTGCTGTGAATGTTTTATGGTTGTGATGGACTTGTGTGTACACTTATGTGATTAACTGCTATGCGATTTTTGATATGTTATTGTGGTTTGACAAGGTAGTGGCCTTATGGTTTGACAAGGTAGTGGCCTTGTGGTTTGACAAGGTAGTGGCCTTGTGGTTTGCCAAGGTAGTGGCCTTGGATTAGGTACATAGGGTGATCATCTATGTTACCATGATGTTGTTTGGCAAGGTAGGAGCCTTGGATTGGTTTGGTATGATTGGTCTTGATTGATAGTTGTTAATACATTATTGTAACACATTGTCCATATGTTCTTTTGTTGATGATTGTTATTCACAGCTTGTAACTGATTTAGCGTTGGAGTCTAAACCTATGACTCTCACCAACTTTATGTTGACGTGTTTTAGTGTCTCTTTCAGGTGAGAATGTGGTTAAGCATGAGAACATAAGTGGCTAGGATTGGAGAAGCTTAGGAATTCATATAGAAGGAGAATCCCCGTTCCTTCTTAGTTTACCTTTATGTTTTTTGATAAGTGATACATGTTGGCACCTATATGTTTGTTTGGTTTATGTTTATTGTTTGTCTTGGGTAAGTGGTAGGACTGTTACCTACTTACCTAGACTCCTGCATTGTTGAGATATTGTCATGACATTTGTGTCGCCATTTATGACATTATATTTGCATTTTAGTTTTCTCTATAGAGACACCGTTTGTTGTGATGATATCCATACGTCGCACCCCATATTCCGCCATGGTGGGGTGTTACACAGACATAGCATGGAATAACGTAAGCATAAAGACTAATAGCAGCGGAATAATATAAGTCCTAAGCAATCTGGATTCATGTTCATAAAACTGGTTTTATAGTTTGAAAAGACTTATGTTTCTATGCAAACCTTTATTAATTAGCCAAATAGCCTATATAGGTCATGAGGTTCCACCGTGCATGAGTACTTGGAGGGGAGACCTCGTCATGCAATTAGAGGGGTTGCCTCTAATTAAATAGTCTAGGTAGGAGGGATCAACTCCTATTGAAGGATGCAAGGCACACATCGCATTCACTCTAATAATACTGGTAAACATGTAATTAGGATGCACCGATACACCCCACATGATAATATAATATAACGGCCAAAGCTGAAAAGGGACGCCACGAGCAATCACTTCGCCGTGAGGAAGTCATAACAGTGGTGCCTCAAGTGTTATGGTTATGGTACCTCCATGAATAGGTGACACTGGTCATGCATGTATATGGCTTAGGCTCTTAGACTAACATAAGTAATCAAACATATAAAACAACACTGGGAAAACAGTTGGCTGCAAACGGGGAATCCTAATAAGGAAAGGATGTCCATACTGAAGTGACGGGAAGTTCGTATCTTATGTCAAGTGAACGAAGAAGACGAAAGAATGGAAGTCCTACTTCGATCTCACTACTGCTACATAAATAGGATACATGTATAAGTATTCTGTTTACTGAGTACGTAACCGATTCTATCATGTCATAGCTTGTTTTATATGTTCTTGACTTGTTTTATGGATTTTAAGGTTATGTTGTGTTTATCATGTATTCTATGTATTCTGTTAATGTATTACTTGTATTCCTTTTATTATTATACTTGTTGTGTAATAATAAGTAACTTTCTAAAAATGATAGTTTTCCTAAAATATAAAGTTTCCAAAAATAGAAAGTTTCTTGAATTAGAAAGTTTCCATATTTAGAATTAAGCTGAATTAATAAGCTAATAATATAAGCGTAAGTTTACTGGTTAAATAACATAAATCATGTGATTATTTGTATAGTTTATTAATAATATCATGTTAATTAAATAAACTATAGGTTATATGATTTAATTAAATATAAGCATGATTTAATTAAATTAAGGTGTATAAAATACTTAGGTTAAATCATGTATTAATATTATATTAATTATAATCTAAGTCATGTTTATTAATTAATTATATTTCATGTCTTAATAATTAATTAATACTATAGTCTAAATTAAATAAATAAATACTTGGGTTAAAACATGTATTATTTTGTAAATAATAATTAACCTTAGTCCATGTTTAATTAAATTAATTATAAGTCATGTTTATTAATTTAATTATCCTTGCAAAAAAAAACTTGTAAATAAACTCGAGCCCAAAACCCGAGACAAAACCAAAACCCGACACCGACCACCACCCACAACCGCGGCTGCGGTGGCGTCTGGTGGCTGCGTTGCCAACAACGGCGGCTTCTGCCGCTGCTGCGCGCCGTGGCTACTACTGCCAGCACAAAGATCCCACCGGCACAGGACGGTGGTCTCCCCTGCTTCCTTCGCTGTTCCCACTGCTTGAACCAAGCAGCTACCGGCTTAAGCCGATTGTGCCTGATGTTGCGCCGAGACCCACACCGAGCCCCTTAGGGGGCTCGATTGGGGCTAAAAAGGGACACCGAGAGTCATTTGACTCTCGGTTGGCTGCCGAACCACAAACCCAATCTAAACGAACCCTTTCCCATGTTTATTTAAATTCATAACATGTTTTATTTAATTGTTTTTAAAGATCTAACATAAAAAGATAATCAAATAAAATAATTAAAGATCAAGGTTTAAAGTTTACCCCATGTGATGGAAAATAACACGAACACGAACCAATAATGAAAGATCAAAGATCAAAAACGAATTCCTCCTTGCCTTGATGTGTGTGCTGCGACGATGGGGTCCAAGGGAGCTAGGGTTTTAATTTTCTACAAAAATTATGTTTATGAAAACTCTGTGTTTTTAGTTTCCATTAGTTAACCAAAAAAATGGGTAATACACGATTTTTGCCAAGTATGAAAATTTGTTCGTCTCGATTCAATTCGAATTGACTATTGGTTTAGGTACGACTCAGTCGTCTTTTGGTAGAAAAGAATATATTGGTCGTTGTTTTAAAATAAAATTGAAAAACTTAAAGTAAATGACAGGTAATTAAAACTAAAACTGATTAAAAAGTAAACGGTGCGAGAAATTAAAACAAACAACTAATAATAAAGGAGCGAATAATAAAACATAAATTAAAGCAAAACAATTAATAAAAATAAAACTAAAAGACGAAATTAACTATCGACTCGAAAATAAAGTTTACTTAATTAAAAAGGAGAGAATAAAACTAAAATGGTACTTTAAAGCTAAACGAGGCAAAACCTAAAGCGGGTACTAAATAAAAGATAAAACTTAAACTTTACGAAAAAATATTAATTTTAAAATTAGACGAAAAATTCAACTAGAAATACGTAACTTTCAAATTAAAAACGGAATAACTTTCAGATAAAACTAAACAATTACCGAACAATATTAAATAATAAACAAGCTAGCAGGCTAGCTGCTGGAAGCAGCCAACCACACTGGTCACTTTTGGCGCCAAACTGCTAAGCAGGCACACAGCCATGCACCTCAATATCTTAGGAATAAATGATTCTTAGGAAAAATTGTTGTTTTCAGAAAAAGCTATAGTACATTTCAGATTTGCAATTCTTCGGAATAATCCTTTTTTTCAGAAAAACAAGTTTTTCGGAATAATCACTTTTCAGAACTTTTATCTTTTTCGGAATAAATGTTTTCAGATAAATCTTCGGAAAAATGACAAATTCAGAAAAAGGAAATTAAGAGAAATGACAATTTCAGAAAAATTAACCCTATTCCGAAAACTTGAAAAATAAAGATACAGTAATATTAAAGATCATAAAATAATCTACAAATAAGCTAAAATCAAATAAGCAAATAACCAAAACTTAATCTAAAACACTTTTAAGAAAAACTAATCCAACCACAAATTAAAAACTTGAAAAACACTAATAAAACAAAAAATTAAAAATCAACTTTTAACAAAATAAACTAATAAAAACACTTAACTAAAATCAAATCAAACACACAATAAGCTATCAAAATCAATAAGCTAACACAATCAATCACATAAAAACATAACAATAAATCAAATAAGCATGACAATAAGATAAAAAGCATAAAGATTAAGCAAAACAAGAAAGGTAGAATGAGAGACTAATATGAAACTTGATTAAAATTAAAGATTCAACAATAAAAGTAAAAGCATGAATTAAAGAAACTTACAAATTTAAGGTGCAAGACAAGATAATTAAATGTGCAATTAAGTAAATGACAATATGAAAGTGCTTGGAAAATAAAATGGAAAGACTAATGTGTCAAATTATCTAACACCTCCTAATGACACATTAGGAGGGTATTTATAGGAGGATTAGTATGTCTTGATGCGTTCTTCCTTTTCTCGTCTTTTCGTCTTTATAAATTCTTCGACTTTCTCGACTTTGTCTCGGGATTATTTGAACTCGTCTTATAATTTCTTCATTTATTAGACTTGAGTTCTTCGACTTCATTAAACTTCCGTCTTTAGACTTCTTCTTCGATAAATCTTCAGAATAGGCCTTGGACTTCCGTTCTTTTTGCACTCTTGATCTTTTGACTTCGTCTTTTGTCTTTTTCTTTGATAAAAGCCCGTAAAAGCCTATGTTTTCTTCCCTTTTCACATTTTGATCCTAAATCACAACAAAAACACAAACCACGCATAATTTCGAAATTTACGACATAAAATACACGTTTTGGCTTGATTATTATTATAATTAAGTGGTAAAAGGATAAGTGTTTTCACACTTATTAAATCCCCTACACTTGACCATTGCAATGTCCTCATGCAATGCATTAATTACAAAGCAAGTTTTACATTTTCCATCATAATCAATCCACCTTGGCCTTTATTAAACATAAGACAAGTAAAAAGAACAAAGACTTACCTTAGGGTTTAGGAATGTCATGAATGATTATCACCCTCAAGTTTCACGTTCCCCATACCATGTTTAAAAACGAGATCATTGTTATTATAAGTTAGCAAACTATCACAAATTCATGTGGCCCAATTATTCACTTAGACTCCCTTATTCCTAGGTGTATCTCTTACATTTTAGTGTTGTCTTGAATGATCACGAAGATGCATTGTTGACTTATTTTGATAGTTATTTAGGCTGAAAATAAAGTAGGACGATTTAATCAATAGTTAGCTAAATGACAAAATCTTTTAAAACTGCTTCTCGGGACCTCATAATGTTCATATCTTGGCATAACTCGCTTCACGATTTGAGACCTTTCTCGGACCGATATTTGGCATTGACTTCATACTTCAAATCTTGAGAGACGTTCATGAAATAATGGTCTTCTCTTCATAATAGGAATTTCTTCACTTGAACTTTTTGAGAGATTCTTTATATTTGGACCACGACTTCTTCATTTTTCTCCAATCTTTATTTGGGATTTTGATATATAACGATTCGCCTCCTTTTAGGACTTGGATCTATTTATCCTCATACCTTGTTAGGGCCTTTTTGGATAGACTTCTCCATGATCTTTAGGGGAGTATTTGCTTTTTGTCGTATGTGTCGATCCTTCATATTGATTTTTGATAAATGATTCTTCACATCACTTTTGGATCTTTAGCAACAAAATATATCCCTCATGCCTTGTTAGGGCCTTTTCGGACTCGCCAATCTTCGCATCCCGCTTCAATAAGTTATGCCTTGGCTATGAACTCTAATTAATACCAAGCAACTTTTAAACGATCTTGGGCTAGAAGCTAAGTAACTTTTCAAATCGTACAACCTTATTTATTGCAAATAAATTTATTAACAAGCGATGGGAGAAAAAGCTCATAATTAACTCACATAAATTCATGAAAGAATACCACACTTACAACTGACTCTATCATCTCTCGTTCTCCACAATTTAGAATCTCAAGGAATGAGACTCGTGGATGCTTAGCCTATTAAATCAAAGTTTTGGGTTTTCAAGTCGTCTATAGGATCTTGCAAACTCTTAGAATTTTTCAAGTTTAGAATTCACATTTTAAAGTTCCCTTGATAAACGACTTTCTAGGATCAATTATAGGAACTTGCGAAAAGTTCTTGTTCTTAACCCGTAAGAGTTAAGACTTTCACGTTTTAAAGTTCCCTATATAAAAGCCTAGCAAAACTTGACTTAAACACGTTAAGGATACTAGCTAGAGTAAACTTAGATAAGTAAACTCGGGTTGAGTCAAAAGATTCACAACGTTTTAAAAATTAAAACCACTTTATTAAAATTTATTCTAACAAAGAAAGAAAATAACTATAACAAAGGAAAATACGACTATACTACTAGGCCAAAATAGAACAAAAATTTTGAAAAATGTCGAAAAATCAATTTTCTTGTTAAAATGAGGACAAATACATGGAAAAGCCCACTTAACTTCGATAGAAATCCCCCTACACTTAATATAAACATTGTCCTTAATGTTTAATCATGTGGAAGTAACCTCCCCTACACTTAGGACATTGTGCACTTTGTTTAAATCTTGCTAAGGAAAGGACAACTAAAGTGATTCCTATTTCAATCATAATTGATAAAATAATGAATCAAAAGAGTTTAGGATAGAACCGGGAAGACGGGTACACGGAAGCACGGGTTGTCAAAAGTCATCAAGAATGGATCTTTGAAAGCTCGAATCCCTGCACATGATAAGAAAGAAAACAACAAACACATACTAGGGTCTCCCCCTACACTTATTATAAAAAGCAGATAAAAAGGATAGATACTGCGGGTTCCCTCCCGAGAAGCGCTTGTTTTTGGTAACCGAGTCGTGAGCCTGACTTGACCTTGATTAGCATAGGAAGAATCTTGAGACACATCCACCGGGATCAAATACATGGTTTACGTCGATCAAATAACACAAGCTTAAGGCGAACAAGGCAAGCCAAAGAAGAGTAGGCAAGGTTCCCTTAAGCAAAAATTGAGCACGGTGGAAGCAAGTATGGTGACGTACAAGCATATTGATACAAGGGTTTTGCATGGGGTTCAATTTAAGTCTCGGTATCTTCTCAAATCGATCACGGTTCAAAGTGGAATAGTTGTTCTTGGTTACTAAAAGAGGGGTTTGGTTTTCTAAGCTACTGAAAAGGGAAATGTTGATGCAAAAGTTGGTTGATCCTTGCTAGACCCGAATTAGGCTTAATTCGGGTTGGCTGGGCTCCGGCTCCTGCACCAAGTGAATTGTTTGGTTGGGATCCTGCACACTAAACAGCACGCGTTAGGCTTACCGTGGGAATGTTTCCCACGATTAGACTCCGGCGTGAGAGTAAGTAATCGGTTTAAGGTTTATGTGAGTTTAGATTACAAGTCGTAATACCTTTGTGGGACCCTTAGGGGTTCCTTTTATAGGCAGTGAAACCCTAGTGGGCTTCCACTGATGCTTCGGCCCCAAGGAAGAGATAATCACCAGATTTAGAATGATTGTTATCTTCTAATCTTGGTAGTAAATATCCTCTCTTATTGGGATAAAGATATTCCTAGACAGAAGATTATTCTGTCTAACCCTATGTCGGCCATGTCGGCCGCACCGGGCCGTGGGCCGCACACACGTGTGCGGTTACTGTTCATCCAAGCCCATAAGCCTGAATGACATTATTCCACCCATCTGTGATGGGCCGGATACGGGTAGTACCCATGGGCCGCGTCCATGACCCGGCTGGGGACTATACGTCATCATGTCCCCCCAGTCTAGTTGTTACAACCGTAGGTGGAACCTCTAGACTACAAAGATGCTCCCCGGACGTACCAAGGAAACCATAGTAAATGATAAATTGTCCAAGAATTTATATTGGCCGCACGTGGCTACCTGGTTTAAGAAGTTGTCTTCTCAATATATCATCCGCATATAGCAACCGAGACAAATTAAATAGATCATTAAATGTCAAGTCTTACGTAAGAGCCGCATAACCCGACATGAACAACTGTTCATCTGACTTGTTTGACTGACAAAAGTGCAAACCATCAGAACCTCGAGCAGTGCAAACGTGTGAGTCAGAAATAACCCGTGGGTCCCACCTGACGTTTCACTTGCCACTTGCCCCCTAGCCACACGATTAAGAATAGTGGCAGACACGTGTCACACATCCAACAGGTTGTGACCCATGAGGCAACCCTATAAATAAGCCACCCCCACGACTGTGTGAAACACACAGTTTACAACCTCCATTTCTGCCATTAAAGCTTTCCTCTTAGCTTGAACCAAATACGCACGGATCCCTTCACACGCAGGTTAGAACACCACGTCCTTACACTCTTTTTTAGTAATGGCTCATAGAAACAGCCCTACCATTGGATCCGTGCTAAATGTCATGACCCAAGACCAATTAAACCATTTTTGTACAAATTATTTCATCCCTACCAACCTACACCCCTCACTTCCTGGTGCCGGAGACCTCATAACTGAGGCTCCAGCGGGTAAGATAGGCCTGTATACTCGCCTTTTTGATGCGGCTAATTACCGCATCCCTTTCACCCACTTTCTCGTAGATCTGCTAGGATATTATGATGTACACATTAGTCAGCTCCACTGCTTAGGTGCCTGTAAGATTAGCCAATTCGAGATTCTTTGCCGTGCTAGGAGAATCCCCCCAACCGTAGAGTTATTTAGGTTGTTTTATACCCCTAACTTAGTGAACGGTTGGGTATCTTTCAAGAAACGAGCCTCCAACAGTCCCCAATCACACAACAAACCAATGGATTCACTGAAAAATTGGTATGATCACTACTTTTTCATTGACGCAGCGGTATGGCCGGGTGATTATATCATTAGAACTAGGATTCCGCACGACCCCAAGCCGCACACAAGTACATACAATCCTCATCACTCCCAAGAGTTAGATCTAAATAGGACTGGATTCCACATAAACCTTCCCGAATCATTCCTATGCTTGCTAGGAATTAGCCGCAATTACTTTGGTCCTTCCAATAGGTATCCCGTTTTTTGGAGAAGGCAGGGCGAAGGTAGGCTAATCATCCGTACGCCAAAAAGAATGCATACATGTATTTGATTAATAACTAACATATGTTGTTTTGTGCTGGACAGAAATGAACTTTTTTGGACTGTTGCGCCAAGGCGACCCAAGGCTTGTGCCGGAAGGTCTTCGTCCTCTTCGTGAGAATGAACAACCCCTTCTTGAGCATACCCGCCCCGTGACAGTTGCTCTTGAAGTCGTGCCAGATCCTCATTCGGACGAGGAAAATCATGGAAATAATGCTGATGGTGATAACCAGGTGAATGAAGGAGGAGCCGGGCCCTCCTCACCACATAGAGAACAACAGGGGGACAATATTGAACTAACCACCTCCAGCATTCGTCGACTGATGGGCGACGATGACGATGAAGTACAACAACATGTCAACCTGGAAGAAGAGGAGGAAGAAGTCGAGGAGGAAATCGACGAAGCAATAACGCAGCCCCTCGTCAGGCGTACCCGAAAAAGAAGCAACCGTGGGAGAGGGACTGCCTCAGTCGAGATTGGCAAACACAATGCTCCTGCCAAAAGACTTCGAGAAGACCACCCCTTGTATCAATCTGTCGGGAGTGCTACCCAGGGTTCCGAGGCTAACTGGGCCGCTCATGTCGATCCCGTCACTCAAATTGCCCCAACCGCCTCCGAAGTAGCAAGAAGCAATATGTAAGAACCCATCTTAATATGTAAGAATGACAAGTTTTCTGGTAAGCAATACTTAAGATATTTCGTAATATTTGTTTCACAGGGACAACCAGACTGGTGCCGCGCCTCCTTCTGACACCCAAGTTGATAAGGGGAAAGGAAAAGCAATGGAAGAAAACCCCACGGCCCCCACAAGGTCCGGCCCCGTATTTGAAGATGGTTCACCCATAGCCTCCCAAGACTTCCCCACGTCCGGCGCCCCCCAACCATTTAACCCAGTATGGAGTATTACCGAGGCGTCACGATTGAGGAACGCTGATGAGTGCCGGGAGTACCTCAACAACTGCATACCACCAAGCTTGGTGCAAGAGGTAAACTCGCTCAGTCATGCGGACTTGGCGGATGAGTACAATGGCACTCTGGTGCACCAAATGGCGATGGGAACCTCAATGAGGGTTAGGTTTGAAGCCGCGCTTAGGCATGTTGACTCTCTCAAGAGGAAAGTTGGACGGAGGGAGAAAATGATTGAAGATAATGAAGCTCAGATCGCTGACCTCCAATCCCAACTAGTCAATGCCGAGGCGGCCATCAAAAAAGCAGTCAGTCCGCGCGAGTGAATACGACCAGCAAGTAACCAACCTTGAGTCACGACTAGATGCTGCAACCACCAAGGTACATATCCGTGCCGCGCCACCCATACTTAAAAAATGAATGTGCTAACACGTTTTTTCCTTATAGGTAGCCACGGCGGAAGCTTCTGCCCACTCGTACTCCAGCCAAGTAGACGTGCTTAACCAGAAACTAGAGGACGCGCACCTGGCCGTCCAAAACATGGAAAAAATACAAAAGGACCTTGCTGATGAGAGGGCAGTCATCCACGAACTGAAAGAGGCATTTGCCCAAAAAGAGTTGATGATTGATGCCCTTACTGCCGAGCGTGACCATGTATTATGCCCCCAACTGCTAACAGCCATTGCCGGCCGTAGGTGGATGGTTGGGCACGAAGCACGCCTGGCCGTCACGAAGGTATTAGAGGCCCCGGAATTTGTGCAACAATTCGCGAACCTTGTGTCTGATGGCATTGACCATGGACGGCACGTGGGAATGGTTGAGGCCGCTGAGTTGATTACGAAAGGAGACGATGTCGCCAATCATGCCTTCTTTAAGCCTGAAGCTGCTAGCAAGATGAATGCCTCTATGGCCGCAATGCGAGATCTGCACTACCCCTTCCTGGACGAACTGGAGGCCACCAAAGATGCGTCAAATATGGAAATCATGGCACGACTCAGTCCTAATCCGTCCGCTCATGATGCCTTCACTCCATCCCCCAGCCACCTGACCCTTCCCATATACGAGGACGTAACCAGGATCGTGCTTGACGAAGAACCCTTAGGTGTGGTGCTGGAAAGAACTGCGGCTCAAGCCCAGAAGCGGGGAGAAAGTAATGAATGGTTGTCGTGTCTGGTCGAAGAGCAAGCAGAAATGGGTAAGTTTCTTCCCTCTATTTAGGATGCTCCTTCTTCATGATCCCTTTCAGACACTTTGGTTTGTAATCTATGAATATGTATTGTTTCTATTCGTCCGTGCATGTACACGGCTAACAATATTTGTGTTTTGTATATAAGTCCGTGAGTAACCACGGCAATTTTAATATTTTTGGAAACTTGTGTATTTTTACTTGTGTTGAAATATTGTTAGCCCAATACTGCATGATATATCACGTCTTACACACAAAGAAAGAAAATACATACAAGTCTATAATTTACTAGACATGCGACGTGCGTCTTTGCTATGCGGAGCACCGTGTGGCTATAGCATATGAAACTTACCCCAACGTCTTGTGAGTAAGGTGTCTAGTAAGGACACATGGTCCGGGCGGCTGGGGTTGCATCCCTCTTACGCGGCAAGTTGAATTAGTAGGTTCACTTAATCCTCTTACCCCGCCTGGAGGCGTATAGTACATGTACAGTAATTTTGGAAGAATGCATATGAATAAAACATAACATATTATAATATAAGTAAAATTCATACAAAAAACTCTAGAAAAATGATTTGCACGAAACAATCCGTGGAGCTAGCTAGGCACCACGGCATTTTATTAGAACATTTACACTTTTGTTTGAACAATTATGACAAGTCCTAAAAAAACAAGAAAAGAATCTAAACAAACATAATAAAAACAAAACAGATAAAACCGCATGGTTCTTTATTAAGGCCGCATATAGCAAAGTACCCATGCGGAAGCCGTAGCTTTCAGAGATAGCACCTTTTGAGATTGGAAATATTCCATGTGCGCTCTAAGTCGCGGCCATCCATGTCACGTAGCTTGTACGCGCCTCGCCCCAAGGCTTCAGTGACCTCATACGGTCCTTCCCACTTGGGGCCCAGCTTTCCTGTGTTCTCAGCTCGACTTGCTTCGTTAGCACGATAGACGTAGTCTCCCGGCCGAAAGGAAACACCCTTGACCTTGGCGTCATAATAAGCCTTCATCTTAGCCTTGGACTTAGCCTCATTGATGGCTGCTATTTCCCTTTTTTCTTCCAACAAATCCAGGTTTATTCGCAACTGTTCGTCGTTCGTGATGACGTTAACCTCTGCTGTGCGGATGGTAGGCATTCCTATTTCTGCTGGAATAACAGCCTCAGTTCCGTAGGCCAATGCAAACGGAGTATCCCCGTTGGCTGTTTTGATCATAGTTCTATGCGCCCATAGCACATGTGATAACTCATCGACCCATTTGCCACTTCGTTCATCCAGACGCGCCTTGATGCCATTCCCCAAGCTTCTATTTGCTCGTTCGACGAGGCCGTTTGTTTGTGGATGCTTAACAGATGCGAAGCGCCGTTTGATGTTCAATGATGCGCACCAATCTTTGAACGGGTTGTCCGTGAACTGCTTGCCGTTGTCCGAGATGATTTCTCCTGGTAGACCAAAACGGCACACAATGTGTTCCCACACAAACTTCTTGACCTGCTTACCTGTGATAGACTTGACTGCTTTGGCTTCTATCCTTCGTGTGAAGTAGTCCATTGCAACAATCAAGAATTTAACCCCCCCCCCCCCCCCCCCCGCAGCTACAGGAAATGGTCCTGCAATGTCAATTCCCCACTTATAAAATGGCCATGGGGACGTGATAGGTGTAAGCTCCTGCTGTGGGTGCCGCGGTACTGGCCTATGCACTTGGCAATCATTGCACTTGCGAATCATGTCGCGCGCGTCTCTGTGCATGGTGGGCGAATAATAACCTGTTCGTAAGGCTCTAGCTACCATGGATCGTGGGCCTGCATGCATGCCGCACAACCCTTCATGTATGTCACTGATGACGTAAGCCGCCTGGCGTGGTCCAACACACCGCAGCCACGGCTGCAAGAAAGAGCGCTTGTAAAGGATGCCTTCTCGAAGTTCAAAATGTTGTGACTTCCTTTTAATGCGCCTTGCTGCTTTTTCCTCGTCTGGAAGGGTTTCATTAGTCAAATAGTTGATGATTGGAGTCATCCACGTAGGTCCCTCCTCCTCAACTATAGCGGCTACCTCCCCTTCCGTGATAGATTTCTCTTTGAGTATTTCCACCAAAAGTTGTTTAGACAAGTGAGCGAAGCTCGTGGATGCGATCTTGCTAAGAGCGTCCACTTTCTTGTTCTCGCCCCTTGGCACCTGCTTGATGGAAAACTTACTGAAAGTCGCGATTAACGACTTGACTTTTTCCAAGTACCTGACCATGTTGTCCTCCTTAGCCACATACCCACCTAGAATATGGTTCGCGACAAGCCGTGAGTCCACG